>JAQFVV010012455.1:0-1219445 GCA_028023455.1 Epiperipatus broadwayi | reverse complement strand
TGTTATAAGATAGTGGATAGAGGTGGGTGGTGTGAAAGTCTGTGCTCATATACCCTATATTACATATATATAGCCACAGGTATATAATAAGCCTGTGTTTCAGTTATTACATTATAGAGATGTCTGCCCATCCTTGCATATGTATTAAAATGGATTATGTCCTGTACATGTGGGGTTCAGATTGACCTTAGGTCAACATGGGTGTGACAATAATCTCGGCCTCAGGGTGGCCTTTGAGCATTCCATCATCAGATTTTCAATTGGATGGACGGTTGAAGAGTTGGAGTGGATGGATTGAAGCCTGTCCATTAAACTATGAGGATAGTCTATCTTAATATATATCTGAGCACTTATACTATATATGTGTGGAAAGATGATAGTCTGGACCAACTGATGATTGCTGGTTTAGCATGAAATACGTATATTGGTGATTATTTATCTTTTCAGCATATATGTGTTTAGGTGTATCAGTGTTATTAGATAGAGTGGAGAGAGGTGGGTGGTGTGAAAGTCTGTGCTCATATACCCTATATTACATATATATAGCCACAGGTATATAACAAGCCTGTGTTTCAGTTATTACATTACAGAGATGTCTGCCCATCCTTGCATATGTATTTAATGGATTATGTCCTGTACATGTGGGGTTCAGATTGACCTTAGGTCAACATGGGTGTGACAAGAATCTCGGCCTCAGGGTGGCCTTTGAGCATTCCATCATCAGATTTTCAATTGGATGGACACGTTGAAGAGTTGGAGTGTTGAGTAGATTGAAACCTGTCCATTAAAGTATGAGGATTGTCTATCTTAATATATATCTGAGCACTTATAGTATATATGTGTGTAAAGATGATAATCTGGACCAACTGATGATTGCTGGTTTAGCATGAAATACGTATATTGGTGATTATTTATCTTTTCAGCATATATGTGTTTAGGTGTATCAGTGTTATTAGATAGAGTGGAGAGAGGTGGGTGGTGTGAAAGTCTGTGCTCATATACCCTATATTACATATATATAGCCACAGGTATATAATAAGCCTGTGTTTCAGTTATTACATTATAGAGATGTCTGCCCATCCTTGCATATGTATTTAATGGATTATGTCCTGTACATGTGGGGTTCAGATTGACCTTAGGTCAACATGGGTGTGACAAGAATCTCGGCCTCAGGGTGGCCTTTGAGCATTCCATCATCAGATTTTCAATTGGATGGACGGTTGAAGAGTTGGAGTGTGGAGTAGATTGAAGCCTGTCCATTAAAGTATGAGGATTGTCTATCTTAATAAATATCTGAGCACTTATAGCATATATGTGTGTAAAGATGATAATCTGGACCAACTGATGATTGCTGGTTTAGCATGAAATACGTATATTGGTGATTATTTATCTTTTCAGCATATATGTGTTTAGGTGTATCAGTGTTATTAGATAGAGTGGAGAGAGGTGGGTGGTGTGAAAGTCTGTGCTCATATACCCTATATTACATATATATAGCCACATGGTATATAATAAGCCTGTGTTTCAGTTATTACATTATAGAGATGTCTGCCCATCCTTGCATATGTATTAAAATGGATTATGTCCTGTACATGTGGGGTTCAGATTGACCTTAGGTCAACATGGGTGTGACAATAATCTCGGCCTCAGGGTGGCCTTTGAGCATTCCATCATCAGATTTTCAATTGGATGGACGGTTGAAGAGTTGGAGTGTGGAGATCGGATTGAGCCTGTCCATTAAAGTATGAGGATAGTCTATCTTAATAAATATCTGAGCACTTATAGTATATATGTGTGTAAAGATGATAATCTGGACCAACTGATGATTGCTGGTTTAGCATGAAATACGTATATTGGTGATTATTTATCTTTTCAGCATATATGTGTTTAGGTGTATCAGTGTTATTAGATAGAGTGGAGAGAGGTGGGTGGTGTGAAAGTCTGTGCTCATATACCCTATATTACATATATATAGCCACAGGTATATAATAAGCCTGTGTTTCAGTTATTACATTATAGAGATGTCTGCCCATCCTTGCATATGTATTAAATGGATTATGTCCTGTACATGTGGGGTTCAGATTGACCTTAGGTCAACATGGGTGTGACAATAATCTCGGCCTCAGGGTGGCCTTTGAGCATTCCATCATCAGATTTTCAATTGGATGGACGGTTGAAGAGTTGGAGTGTAGAGTAGATTGAAGCCTGTCCATTAAAGTATGAGGATAGTCTATCTTAATATATATCTGAGCACTTATACTATATATGTGTGTAAAGATGATAATCTGGACCAACTGATGATTGCTGGTTTAGCATGAAATACGTATATTGGTGATTATTTATCTTTTCAGCATATATGTGTTTAGGTGTATCAGTGTTATTAGATAGAGTGGAGAGAGGTGGGTGGTGTGAAAGTCTGTGCTCATATACCCTATATTACATATATATATATATAGCCACAGGTATATAACAAGCCTGTGTTTCAGTTATTACATTATAGAGATGTCTGCCCATCCTTGCATATGTATTAAAATGGATTATGTCCTGTACATGTGGGGTTCAGATTGACCTTAGGTCAACATGGGTGTGACAAGAATCTCGGCCTCAGGGTGGCCTTCGAGCATTCCATCATCAGATTTTCAATTGGATGGACGGTTGAAGAGTTGGAGTGTATAGTAGATTGAAGCCTGTCCATTAAAGTATGAAGATTGTCTATCTTAATATATATCTGAGCACTTATAGTATATATGTGTGGGAGATGATAATCTGGACCAACTGATGATTGCTGGTTTAGCATGAAATACGTATATTGGTGATTATTTATCTTTTCAGCATATATGTGTTTAGGTGTATCAGTGTTATTAGATAGAGTGGA
The DNA here is from genome assembly GCA_028023455.1 of Epiperipatus broadwayi. NCBI lineage: Eukaryota > Metazoa > Onychophora > Udeonychophora > Euonychophora > Peripatidae > Epiperipatus > Epiperipatus broadwayi. The sequence continues at coordinate 1,216,570 of JAQFVV010012455.1, read as the reverse complement.
GAGAGGTGGGTGGTGTGAAAGTCTGTGCTCATATACCCTATATTACATATATATAGCCACAGGTATATAATAAGCCTGTGTTTCAGTTATTACATTATAGAGATGTCTGCCCATCCTTGCATATGTATTTAATGGATTATGTCCTGTACATGTGGGGTTCAGATTGACCTTAGGTCAACATGGGTGTGACAATAATCTCGGCCTCAGGGTGGCCTTTGAGCATTCCATCATCAGATTTTCAATTGGATGGACGGTTGAAGAGTTGGAGTGTGGAGTGGATTGAAGCCTGTCCATTAAACTATGAGGATAGTCTATCTTAATATATATCTGAGCACTTATACTATATATGTGTGTAAAGATGATAGTCTGGACCAACTGATGATTGCTGGTTTAGCATGAAATACGTATATTGGTGATTATTTATCTTTTCAGCATATATGTGTTTAGGTGTATCAGTGTTATTAGATAGAGTGGAGAGAGGTGGGTGGTGTGAAAGTCTGTGCTCATATACCCTATATTACATATATATAGCCACAGGTATATAACAAGCCTGTGTTTCAGTTATTACATTATAGAGATGTCTGCCCATCCTTGCATATGTATTAAAATGGATTATGTCCTGTACATGTGGGGTTCAGATTGACCTTAGGTCAACATGGGTGTGACAATAATCTCGGCCTCAGGGTGGCCTTTGAGCATTCCATCATCAGATTTTCAATTGGATGGACGGTTGAAGAGTTGGAGTGTGGATTGAAGCCTGTCCATTAAACTATGAGGATAGTCTATCTTAATATATATCTGAGCACTTATACTATATATGTGTGTAAAGATGATAGTCTGGACCAACTGATGATTGCTGGTTTAGCATGAAATACGTATATTGGTGATTATTTATCTTTTCAGCATATATGTGTTTAGGTGTATCAGTGTTATTAGATAGAGTGGAGAGAGGTGGGTGGTGTGAAAGTCTGTGCTCATATACCCTATATTACATATATATAGCCACAGGTATATAACAAGCCTGTGTTTCAGTTATTACATTATAGAGATGTCTGCCCATCCTTGCATATGTATTAAAATGGATTATGTCCTGTACATGTGGGGTTCAGATTGACCTTAGGTCAACATGGGTGTGACAATAATCTCAGCCTCAGGGTGGCCTTTGAGCATTCCATCATCAGATTTTCAATTGGATGGACGGTTGAAGAGTTGGAGTGTGGAGTGGATTGAAGCCTGTCCATTAAACTATGAGGATAGTCTATCTTAATATATATCTGAGCACTTATACTATATATGTGTGTAAAGATGATAGTCTGGACCAACTGATGATTGCTGGTTTAGCATGAAATACGTATATTGGTGATTATTTATCTTTTCAGCATATATGTGTTTAGGTGTATCAGTGTTATTAGATAGAGTGGAGAGAGGTGGGTGGTGTGAAAGTCTGTGCTCATATACCCTATATTACATATATATAGCCACAGGTATATAACAAGCCTGTGTTTCAGTTATTACATTATAGAGATGTCTGCCCATCCTTGCATATGTATTAAAATGGATTATGTCCTGTACATGTGGGGTTCAGATTGACCTTAGGTCAACATGGGTGTGACAATAATCTCGGCCTCAGGGTGGCCTTTGAGCATTCCATCATCAGATTTTCAATTGGATGGACGGTTGAAGAGTTGGAGTGGATTGAAGCCTGTCCATTAAACTATGAGGATAGTCTATCTTAATATATATCTGAGCACTTATACTATATATGTGTGTAAAGATGATAGTCTGGACCAACTGATGATTGCTGGTTTAGCATGAAATACGTATATTGGTGATTATTTATCTTTTCAGCATATATGTGTTTAGGTGTATCAGTGTTATTAGATAGAGTGGAGAGAGGTGGGTGGTGTGAAAGTCTGTGCTCATATACCCTATATTACATATATATAGCCACAGGTATATAACAAGCCTGTGTTTCAGTTATTACATTATAGAGATGTCTGCCCATCCTTGCATATGTATTAAAATGGATTATGTCCTGTACATGTGGGGTTCAGATTGACCTTAGGTCAACATGGGTGTGACAATAATCTCGGCCTCAGGGTGGCCTTTGAGCATTCCATCATCAGATTTTCAATTGGATGGACGGTTGAAGAGTTGGAGTGTGGAGTAGATTGAAGCCTGTCCATTAAACTATGAGGATAGTCTATCTTAATATATATCTGAGCACTTATACTATATATGTGTGTAAAGATGATAGTCTGGACCAACTGATGATTGCTGGTTTAGCATGAAATACGTATATTGGTGATTATTTATCTTTTCAGCATATATGTGTTTAGGTGTATCAGTGTTATTAGATAGAGTGGAGAGAGGTGGGTGGTGTGAAAGTCTGTGCTCATATACCCTATATTACATATATATAGCCACAGGTATATAACAAGCCTGTGTTTCAGTTATTACATTATAGAGATGTCTGCCCATCCTTGCATATGTATTAAAATGGATTATGTCCTGTACATGTGGGGTTCAGATTGACCTTAGGTCAACATGGGTGTGACAATAATCTCGGCCTCAGGGTGGCCTTTGAGCATTCCATCATCAGATTTTCAATTGGATGGACGGTTGAAGAGTTGGAGTGTGGAGTGGATTGAAGCCTGTCCATTAAACTATGAGGATAGTCTATCTTAATATATATCTGAGCACTTATACTATATATGTGTGTAAAGATGATAGTCTGGACCAACTGATGATTGCTGGTTTAGCATGAAATACGTATATTGGTGATTATTTATCTTTTCAGCATATATGTGTTTAGGTGTATCAGTGTTATTAGATAGAGTGGAGAGAGGTGGGTGGTGTGAAAGTCTGTGCTCATATACCCTATATTACATATATATAGCCACAGGTATATAACAAGCCTGTGTTTCAGTTATTACATTATAGAGATGTCTGCCCATCCTTGCATATGTATTAAATGGATTATGTCCTGTACATGTGGGGTTCAGATTGACCTTAGGTCAACATGGGTGTGACAATAATCTCGGCCTCAGGGTGGCCTTTGAGCATTCCATCATCAGATTTTCAATTGGATGGACGGTTGAAGAGTTGGAGTGTGGAGTGGATTGAAGCCTGTCCATTAAACTATGAGGATAGTCTATCTTAATATATATCTGAGCACTTATACTATATATGTGTGTAAAGATGATAGTCTGGACCAACTGATGATTGCTGGTTTAGCATGAAATACGTATATTGGTGATTATTTATCTTTTCAGCATATATGTGTTTAGGTGTATCAGTGTTATTAGATAGAGTGGAGAGAGGTGGGTGGTGTGAAAGTCTGTGCTCATATACCCTATATTACATATATATAGCCACAGGTATATAACAAGCCTGTGTTTCAGTTATTACATTATAGAGATGTCTGCCCATCCTTGCATATGTATTAAATGGATTATGTCCTGTACATGTGGGGTTCAGATTGACCTTAGGTCAACATGGGTGTGACAATAATCTCGGCCTCAGGGTGGCCTTTGAGCATTCCATCATCAGATTTTCAATTGGATGGACGGTTGAAGAGTTGGAGTGTGGAGTGGATTGAAGCCTGTCCATTAAACTATGAGGATAGTCTATCTTAATATATATCTGAGCACTTATACTATATATGTGTGTAAAGATGATAGTCTGGACCAACTGATGATTGCTGGTTTAGCATGAAATACGTATATTGGTGATTATTTATCTTTTCAGCATATATGTGTTTAGGTGTATCAGTGTTATTAGATAGAGTGGAGAGAGGTGGGTGGTGTGAAAGTCTGTGCTCATATACCCTATATTACATATATATAGCCACAGGTATATAACAAGCCTGTGTTTCAGTTATTACATTATAGAGATGTCTGCCCATCCTTGCATATGTATTAAATGGATTATGTCCTGTACATGTGGGGTTCAGATTGACCTTAGGTCAACATGGGTGTGACAATAATCTCGGCCTCAGGGTGGCCTTTGAGCATTCCATCATCAGATTTTCAATTGGATGGACGGTTGAAGAGTTGGAGTGTGGAGTGGATTGAAGCCTGTCCATTAAACTATGAGGATAGTCTATCTTAATATATATCTGAGCACTTATACTATATATGTGTGTAAAGATGATAGTCTGGACCAACTGATGATTGCTGGTTTAGCATGAAATACGTATATTGGTGATTATTTATCTTTTCAGCATATATGTGTTTAGGTGTATCAGTGTTATTAGATAGAGTGGAGAGAGGTGGGTGGTGTGAAAGTCTGTGCTCATATACCCTATATTACATATATATAGCCACAGGTATATAACAAGCCTGTGTTTCAGTTATTACATTATAGAGATGTCTGCCCATCCTTGCATATGTATTAAAATGGATTATGTCCTGTACATGTGGGGTTCAGATTGACCTTAGGTCAACATGGGTGTGACAATAATCTCGGCCTCAGGGTGGCCTTTGAGCATTCCATCATCAGATTTTCAATTGGATGGACGGTTGAAGAGTTGGAGTGTGGAGTGGATTGAAGCCTGTCCATTAAACTATGAGGATAGTCTATCTTAATATATATCTGAGCACTTATACTATATATGTGTGTAAAGATGATAGTCTGGACCAACTGATGATTGCTGGTTTAGCATGAAATACGTATATTGGTGATTATTTATCTTTTCAGCATATATGTGTTTAGGTGTATCAGTGTTATTAGATAGAGTGGAGAGAGGTGGGTGGTGTGAAAGTCTGTGCTCATATACCCTATATTACATATATATAGCCACAGGTATATAACAAGCCTGTGTTTCAGTTATTACATTATAGAGATGTCTGCCCATCCTTGCATATGTATTAAAATGGATTATGTCCTGTACATGTGGGGTTCAGATTGACCTTAGGTCAACATGGGTGTGACAATAATCTCGGCCTCAGGGTGGCCTTTGAGCATTCCATCATCAGATTTTCAATTGGATGGACGGTTGAAGAGTTGGAGTGTGGAGTGGATTGAAGCCTGTCCATTAAACTATGAGGATAGTCTATCTTAATATATATCTGAGCACTTATACTATATATGTGTGTAAAGATGATAGTCTGGACCAACTGATGATTGCTGGTTTAGCATGAAATACGTATATTGGTGATTATTTATCTTTTCAGCATATATGTGTTTAGGTGTATCAGTGTTATTAGATAGAGTGGAGAGAGGTGGGTGGTGTGAAAGTCTGTGCTCATATACCCTATATTACATATATATAGCCACAGGTATATAACAAGCCTGTGTTTCAGTTATTACATTATAGAGATGTCTGCCCATCCTTGCATATGTATTAAAATGGATTATGTCCTGTACATGTGGGGTTCAGATTGACCTTAGGTCAACATGGGTGTGACAATAATCTCGGCCTCAGGGTGGCCTTTGAGCATTCCATCATCAGATTTTCAATTGGATGGACGGTTGAAGAGTTGGAGTGGATTGAAGCCTGTCCATTAAACTATGAGGATAGTCTATCTTAATATATATCTGAGCACTTATACTATATATGTGTGTAAAGATGATAGTCTGGACCAACTGATGATTGCTGGTTTAGCATGAAATACGTATATTGGTGATTATTTATCTTTTCAGCATATATGTGTTTAGGTGTATCAGTGTTATTAGATAGAGTGGAGAGAGGTGGGTGGTGTGAAAGTCTGTGCTCATATACCCTATATTACATATATATAGCCACAGGTATATAACAAGCCTGTGTTTCAGTTATTACATTATAGAGATGTCTGCCCATCCTTGCATATGTATTAAAATGGATTATGTCCTGTACATGTGGGGTTCAGATTGACCTTAGGTCAACATGGGTGTGACAATAATCTCGGCCTCAGGGTGGCCTTTGAGCATTCCATCATCAGATTTTCAATTGGATGGACGGTTGAAGAGTTGGAGTGTGGAGTGGATTGAAGCCTGTCCATTAAACTATGAGGATAGTCTATCTTAATATATATCTGAGCACTTATACTATATATGTGTGTAAAGATGATAGTCTGGACCAACTGATGATTGCTGGTTTAGCATGAAATACGTATATTGGTGATTATTTATCTTTTCAGCATATATGTGTTTAGGTGTATCAGTGTTATAAGATAGAGTGGATAGAGGTGGGTGGTGTGAAAGTCTGTGCTCATATACCCTATATTACATATATATAGCCACAGGTATATAACAAGCCTGTGTTTCAGTTATTACATTATAGAGATGTCTGCCCATCCTTGCATATGTATTAAAATGGATTATGTCCTGTACATGTGGGGTTCAGATTGACCTTAGGTCAACATGGGTGTGACAATAATCTCGGCCTCAGGGTGGCCTTTGAGCATTCCATCATCAGATTTTCAATTGGATGGACGGTTGAAGAGTTGGAGTGTATAGTGGATTGAAGCCTGTCCATTAAACTATGAGGATAGTCTATCTTAATATATATCTGAGCACTTATACTATATATGTGTGTAAAGATGATAGTCTGGACCAACTGATGATTGCTGGTTTAGCATGAAATACGTATATTGGTGATTATTTATCTTTTCAGCATATATGTGTTTAGGTGTATCAGTGTTATAAGATAGAGTGGAGAGAGGTGGGTGGTGTGAAAGTCTGTGCTCATATACCCTATATTACATATATATAGCCACAGGTATATAACAAGCCTGTGTTTCAGTTATTACATTATAGAGATGTCTGCCCATCCTTGCATATGTATTAAAATGGATTATGTCCTGTACATGTGGGGTTCAGATTGACCTTAGGTCAACATGGGTGTGACAATAATCTCGGCCTCAGGGTGGCCTTTGAGCATTCCATCATCAGATTTTCAATTGGATGGACGGTTGAAGAGTTGGAGTGGATTGAAGCCTGTCCATTAAACTATGAGGATAGTCATAATCTGAGCACTTATACTATATATGTGTGTAAAGATGATAGTCTGGACCAACTGATGATTGCTGGTTTAGCATGAAATACGTATATTGGTGATTATTTATCTTTTCAGCATATATGTGTTTAGGTGTATCAGTGTTATAAGATAGAGTGGATAGAGGTGGGTGGTGTGAAAGTCTGTGCTCATATACCCTATATTACATATATATAGCCACAGGTATATAACAAGCCTGTGTTTCAGTTATTACATTATAGAGATGTCTGCCCATCCTTGCATATGTATTAAAATGGATTATGTCCTGTACATGTGGGGTTCAGATTGACCTTAGGTCAACATGGGTGTGACAATAATCTCGGCCTCAGGGTGGCCTTTGAGCATTCCATCATCAGATTTTCAATTGGATGGACGGTTGAAGAGTTGGAGTGGATTGAAGCCTGTCCATTAAACTATGAGGATAGTCTATCTTAATATATATCTGAGCACTTATACTATATATGTGTGTAAAGATGATAGTCTGGACCAACTGATGATTGCTGGTTTAGCATGAAATACGTATATTGGTGATTATTTATCTTTTCAGCATATATGTGTTTAGGTGTATCAGTGTTATAAGATAGTGGATAGAGGTGGGTGGTGTGAAAGTCTGTGCTCATATACCCTATATTACATATATATAGCCACAGGTATATAACAAGCCTGTGTTTCAGTTATTACATTATAGAGATGTCTGCCCATCCTTGCATATGTATTAAAATGGATTATGTCCTGTACATGTGGGGTTCAGATTGACCTTAGGTCAACATGGGTGTGACAATAATCTCGGCCTCAGGGTGGCCTTTGAGCATTCCATCATCAGATTTTCAATTGGATGGACGGTTGAAGAGTTGGAGTGGATTGAAGCCTGTCCATTAAACTATGAGGATAGTCTATCTTCCGATATATCTGAGCACTTATACTATATATGTGTGTAAAGATGATAGTCTGGACCAACTGATGATTGCTGGTTTAGCATGAAATACGTATATTGGTGATTATTTATCTTTTCAGCATATATGTGTTTAGGTGTATCAGTGTTATAAGATAGAGTGGAGAGAGGTGGGTGGTGTGAAAGTCTGTGCTCATATACCCTATATTACATATATATAGCCACATGGTATATAATAAGCCTGTGTTTCAGTTATTACATTATAGAGATGTCTGCCCATCCTTGCATATGTATTAAAATGGATTATGTCCTGTACATGTGGGGTTCAGATTGACCTTAGGTCAACATGGGTGTGACAATAATCTCGGCCTCAGGGTGGCCTTTGAGCATTCCATCATCAGATTTTCAATTGGATGGACGGTTGAAGAGTTGGAGTGGATTGAAGCCTGTCCATTAAACTATGAGGATAGTCTATCTTAATATATATCTGAGCACTTATACTATATATGTGTGTAAAGATGATAGTCTGGACCAACTGATGATTGCTGGTTTAGCATGAAATACGTATATTGGTGATTATTTATCTTTTCAGCATATATGTGTTTAGGTGTATCAGTGTTATTAGATAGAGTGGAGAGAGGTGGGTGGTGTGAAAGTCTGTGCTCATATACCCTATATTACATATATATAGCCACAGGTATATAACAAGCCTGTGTTTCAGTTATTACATTATAGAGATGTCTGCCCATCCTTGCATATGTATTAAAATGGATTATGTCCTGTACATGTGGGGTTCAGATTGACCTTAGGTCAACATGGGTGTGACAATAATCTCAGCCTCAGGGTGGCCTTTGAGCATTCCATCATCAGATTTTCAATTGGATGGACGGTTGAAGAGTTGGAGTGGATTGAAGCCTGTCCATTAAACTATGAGGATAGTCTATCTTAATATATATCTGAGCACTTATACTATATATGTGTGTAAAGATGATAGTCTGGACCAACTGATGATTGCTGGTTTAGCATGAAATACGTATATTGGTGATTATTTATCTTTTCAGCATATATGTGTTTAGGTGTATCAGTGTTATAAGATAGAGTGGATAGAGGTGGGTGGTGTGAAAGTCTGTGCTCATATACCCTATATTACATATATATAGCCACAGGTATATAACAAGCCTGTGTTTCAGTTATTACATTATAGAGATGTCTGCCCATCCTTGCATATGTATTAAAATGGATTATGTCCTGTACATGTGGGGTTCAGATTGACCTTAGGTCAACATGGGTGTGACAATAATCTCAGCCTCAGGGTGGCCTTTGAGCATTCCATCATCAGATTTTCAATTGGATGGACAGTTGAACAGTTGGAGTGTGGAGTGGATTGAAGCCTGTCCATTAAACTATGAGGATAGTCTATTTTAATATATATCTGAGCACTTATACTATATATGTGTGTAAAGATGATAGTCTGGACCAACTGATGATTGCTGGTTTAGCATGAAATACGTATATTGGTGATTATTTATCTTTTCAGCATATATGTGTTTAGGTGTATCAGTGTTATAAGATAGAGTGGATAGAGGTGGGTGGTGTGAAAGTCTGTGCTCATATACCCTATATTACATATATATAGCCACAGGTATATAACAAGCCTGTGTTTCAGTTATTACATTATAGAGATGTCTGCCCATCCTTGCATATGTATTAAAATGGATTATGTCCTGTACATGTGGGGTTCAGATTGACCTTAGGTCAACATGGGTGTGACAATAATCTCGGCCTCAGGGTGGCCTTTGAGCATTCCATCATCAGATTTTCAATTGGATGGACGGTTGAAGAGTTGGGGGAGTGGTGAGCCACTGCTAATATTGAGGATAGTCTATCTTAATATAATATCTGAGCACTTATACTATATATGTGTGTAAAGATGATAGTCTGGACCAACTGATGATTGCTGGTTTAGCATGAAATACGTATATTGGTGATTATTTATCTTTTCAGCATATATGTGTTTAGGTGTATCAGTGTTATAAGATAGTGGATAGAGGTGGGTGGTGTGAAAGTCTGTGCTCATATACCCTATATTACATATATATAGCCACAGGTATATAACAAGCCTGTGTTTCAGTTATTACATTATAGAGATGTCTGCCCATCCTTGCATATGTATTAAAATGGATTATGTCCTGTACATGTGGGGTTCAGATTGACCTTAGGTCAACATGGGTGTGACAATAATCTCGGCCTCAGGGTGGCCTTTGAGCATTCCATCATCAGATTTTCAATTGGATGGACGGTTGAAGAGTTGGAGTGTGGAGTGGATTGAAGCCTGTCCATTAAACTATGAGGATAGTCTATCTTAATATATATCTGAGCACTTATACTATATATGTGTGTAAAGATGATAGTCTGGACCAACTGATGATTGCTGGTTTAGCATGAAATACGTATATTGGTGATTATTTATCTTTTCAGCATATATGTGTTTAGGTGTATCAGTGTTATAAGATAGAGTGGATAGAGGTGGGTGGTGTGAAAGTCTGTGCTCATATACCCTATATTACATATATATAGCCACAGGTATATAACAAGCCTGTGTTTCAGTTATTACATTATAGAGATGTCTGCCCATCCTTGCATATGTATTAAAATGGATTATGTCCTGTACATGTGGGGTTCAGATTGACCTTAGGTCAACATGGGTGTGACAATAATCTCGGCCTCAGGGTGGCCTTTGAGCATTCCATCATCAGATTTTCAATTGGATGGACGGTTGAAGAGTTGGAGTGTTAGTGATTGAAGCCTGTCCATTAAACTATGAGGATAGTCTATCTTAATATATATCTGAGCACTTATACTATATATGTGTGTAAAGATGATAGTCTGGACCAACTGATGATTGCTGGTTTAGCATGAAATACGTATATTGGTGATTATTTATCTTTTCAGCATATATGTGTTTAGGTGTATCAGTGTTATAAGATAGAGTGGATAGAGGTGGGTGGTGTGAAAGTCTGTGCTCATATACCCTATATTACATATATATAGCCACAGGTATATAACAAGCCTGTGTTTCAGTTATTACATTATAGAGATGTCTGCCCATCCTTGCATATGTATTAAAATGGATTATGTCCTGTACATGTGGGGTTCAGATTGACCTTAGGTCAACATGGGTGTGACAATAATCTCGGCCTCAGGGTGGCCTTTGAGCATTCCATCATCAGATTTTCAATTGGATGGACGGTTGAAGAGTTGGAGTGGATTGAAGCCTGTCCATTAAACTATGAGGATAGTCTATCTTAATATATATCTGAGCACTTATACTATATATGTGTGTAAAGATGATAGTCTGGACCAACTGATGATTGCTGGTTTAGCATGAAATACGTATATTGGTGATTATTTATCTTTTCAGCATATATGTGTTTAGGTGTATCAGTGTTATAAGATAGAGTGGATAGAGGTGGGTGGTGTGAAAGTCTGTGCTCATATACCCTATATTACATATATATAGCCACAGGTATATAACAAGCCTGTGTTTCAGTTATTACATTATAGAGATGTCTGCCCATCCTTGCATATGTATTAAAATGGATTATGTCCTGTACATGTGGGGTTCAGATTGACCTTAGGTCAACATGGGTGTGACAATAATCTCGGCCTCAGGGTGGCCTTTGAGCATTCCATCATCAGATTTTCAATTGGATGGACGGTTGAAGAGTTGGAGTGGATTGAAGCCTGTCCATTAAACTATGAGGATAGTCTATCTTAATATATATCTGAGCACTTATACTATATATGTGTGTAAAGATGATAGTCTGGACCAACTGATGATTGCTGGTTTAGCATGAAATACGTATATTGGTGATTATTTATCTTTTCAGCATATATGTGTTTAGGTGTATCAGTGTTATAAGATAGAGTGGATAGAGGTGGGTGGTGTGAAAGTCTGTGCTCATATACCCTATATTACATATATATAGCCACAAGTATATAACAAGCCTGTGTTTCAGTTATTACATTATAGAGATGTCTGCCCATCCTTGCATATGTATTAAAATGGATTATGTCCTGTGCATGTGGGGTTCAGATTGACCTTAGGTCAACATGGGTGTGACAATAATCTCGGCCTCAGGGTGGCCTTTGAGCATTCCATCATCAGATTTTCAATTGGATGGACGGTTGAAGAGTTGGAGTGGATTGAAGCCTGTCCATTAAACTATGAGGATAGTCTATCTTAATATATATCTGAGCACTTATACTATATATGTGTGTAAAGATGATAGTCTGGACCAACTGATGATTGCTGGTTTAGCATGAAATACGTATATTGGTGATTATTTATCTTTTCAGCATATATGTGTTTAGGTGTATCAGTGTTATAAGATAGAGTGGATAGAGGTGGGTGGTGTGAAAGTCTGTGCTCATATACCCTATATTACATATATATAGCCACAGGTATATAACAAGCCTGTGTTTCAGTTATTACATTATAGAGATGTCTGCCCATCCTTGCATATGTATTAAAATGGATTATGTCCTGTACATGTGGGGTTCAGATTGACCTTAGGTCAACATGGGTGTGACAATAATCTCGGCCTCAGGGTGGCCTTCGAGCATTCCATCATCAGATTTTCAATTGGATGGACGGTTGAAGAGTTGGAGTGTGAGTAGATTGAAGCCTGTCCATTAAACTATGAGGATAGTCTATCTTAATATATATCTGAGCACTTATACTATATATGTGTGTAAAGATGATAGTCTGGACCAACTGATGATTGCTGGTTTAGCATGAAATACGTATATTGGTGATTATTTATCTTTTCAGCATATATGTGTTTAGGTGTATCAGTGTTATAAGATAGAAGTGGGTGGTGTGAAAGTCTGTGCTCATATACCCTATATTACATATATATAGCCACAGGTATATAACAAGCCTGTGTTTCAGTTATTACATTATAGAGATGTCTGCCCATCCTTGCATATGTATTAAAATGGATTATGTCCTGTACATGTGGGGTTCAGATTGACCTTAGGTCAACATGGGTGTGACAATAATCTCAGCCTCAGGGTGACCTTTGAGCATTCCATCACCAGATTTTCAATTGGATGGACGGTTGAAGAGTTGGAGTGGATTGAAGCCTGTCCATTAAACTATGAGGATAGTCTATCTTAATATATATCTGAGCACTTATACTATATATGTGTGTAAAGATGATAGTCTGGACCAACTGATGATTGCTGGTTTAGCATGAAATACGTATATTGGTGATTATTTATCTTTTCAGCATATATGTGTTTAGGTGTATCAGTGTTATAAGATAGTGGATAGAGGTGGGTGGTGTGAAAGTCTGTGCTCATATACCCTATAATACAAAATGATAAAAACGAATAACAATGTGAAAATTATACAAACTGTCTAAATAACTTAATATTTGTTCCCTAAATCTAATTTGAACTTGGGAGTGTTACAAGGACACTAACATTAATATTGCAAATTTTGAAAAATTACTTGATGCACATAATTACTATTTCACTATTTTACCAAAAAGATAGCACACTTGAAATGTCACTGATCCTTATTCTTCTAACTCTAATATAGTACACATTTGAAAAAATATTGCTAATTTTTAAAAATTAGTTGTATATATTGCTACTATTTATAGTTATACTTATGATTTTTGTGTCATTCGTGTTCCTTGTCCAGTTTATGCTTTTGTCCACCTAACCCTAAAAATATAAAAATAATTAGAACAAAAATATGTAATTTATAAAATCTAAAAATTTGTTACAAATACCTTTATAGGCTTTTTCCAGAATGGTAGATTTGAAAGCAAGGCTGCAGACATAGTCCTATTTCACATACCATTACTTTGTGTGCTTTCGTATCCACTTGTCACTGGCATTTTTTTTAGCACAGCAGATACATCATTCTCTGGAAGAGATTTTTCTTGATAGGGTTAGGTAGAATACGCTCACAGAAAGGCTCACCAGTTAACCGAAATGGAGTAGTGCTGGGTCTTCCATGGAAAGACATTGGAGTGGGACTGGCATATAATAAACTTTCACTGGTACCACTCATCTTAAAATCAATAAGATGAATGCGACTGCCAGTATGTTTTTTGTACAAAATAAAAGCAATCCAAAGAGCTAAATTAATGAAATGCTTAATTTTTTTTTTTGCCATTTTCTGGTTGTGCAATATAACAATTGTTGGTCGCAATGATCAACACCACTCATAAAAAAATTATATTCACAAACTACAGTTGGTTTTTCCTTGGTATCCCCAGTTTGTTTAAATGATGCATAATGGATGGTATTTAAAATGGTGACAGCTCTCTTGTCAAACCGTTTTAGAGCCAGCAGTTTTCCACACTGAAAGACTTAGGTTTGACCTCTTTTTTAAATTACTATTTTTCAGTTCTGCTGGCATACCTTTCCTTCTGATACTACCATAAATGTCTGTCCTCTCTCTCTCGTATGTCTACAACAGAGGGTGACATATACCAGTTATCTGTAGTTTTGCAATATCTTTTGCCCAGATACCCATCTACCAGATGAAGACTTTTAGTGCTGACTGAATATGCATCATATTTTTCATTATATGCTGTACCTTGTGCAGCATGAATAAATAAGAAAGTTGCACATATAGCTACTTTCGGCTTCACAACATGCAAAAAACTTCTCTCCAAAACGAGCTCTTTTTACAATTGTAGTTTCCAAATCAGACACCCCTTATAGAGCATGAAACTTTCATCTACACAGAATTTGCTTTGGAACATACAAAGTACTAAACTGTTCTCTCAAATGCTTCATCACTTCATAGAGCTTGTAAAGCCTTGGATATGGATGAGTTTCTGGGTCAAATGTTTCTTCATCATTTCATTAGCAATATATATCTAGCCGGTTTCGTTACTTTTCTAAACACTGGTATATGAACTGATTCACCTTTTATCCAGTACAGTCAGTGCGTGGCAGCTTGATGATGCTTTGCAATATCAAAACAGCATAAAATAATATCTCTTTCAGTGAGGTAGGGATCCAGTTGTTATGTCTATACCGTCTTTTGCTCTCAAACTTACATATGAATTGTTCAGCATAATGATTAGTTTCCATTACAATTCTTTTAAGCAATATGTCCTCAAAAAACATCTGAAAGAATTGCAGCAGAGGTGTAGCATTTGCACTTATTGTTACAATCATGTCTGGCCTTGCAGTGAATAGAAATCTTGGGGATGGAGGAGAAATAATTACTCAGATCCACTGAAACCCACCCACTCTCAGCACTACCACAATCAAACTCCCATTTCCTCCTCAGAACTGGACTCACTATCACTATTCAGTGAAGCAGAGCTAGAGCAGCTTTCATCACTACTGTCTGGTAAATAGTCAGACTCAGAGCTAGATTGGTAGCTTAGACCGGGAATTGGTTCGAATCTTGAGGCCATTGTAGTAGTTATCTAACATATAAAATATGCAAAAAAAAATATTCTAAGCCCTCAAATTTTGCAATATTATACGGGTATTGAAGAAAATAATATACTTTATCTTATATAATATATATTTATTAAAAAAAAACAAATTACGAGTACATAAATACCTGGCATTGAAATATTATTTATAATAAATAAAATATTTAGTAAAAATAAATAAACTCATAGATAAGAAATAACGTGCCGTAAATATTTTGGCTAATGGCTGTCAAAAGTTTTGCACTCAACGTCTTTTTCTACACCGTAATATATATTTAGAAAAAATTTTGTTTTTATGGAAATACATTTTCATAACAAAATAAATATGTAGTAAAAATATATATATATAAACTCGCAGATAAAAAATGTGCTGTAGATAGCTAATGGCTCACAAGTTTTGTGATCAACGTCTTTTTTTTCATATGTCATAGCATCGGCCAACTGCTAGTAAGACTGCTGTACTGACCTCTCGACAACGCTTGACATACTACACTGTAATATATAGTTTTTATGGAAAATTTCATAAAATAATAATATAATAAAAAATAATTTACTGATTGCAATGTGAATATGGATGAAAATTATTCACTTTGATTAGGATCAGAGACGTGAATAGGAATAAGCAAAATTTATAACTTTTTTTGAAAAAATATGAAATGATATGCATTTTATTAAAAATATAATTTTATTGAAAACATAGTTATTGAAATATATATGTAAATGAAAAAAAAAATTTTTACGATGCTACCAGTTGTGGAAAAAAAAATTGACAGTTGTAAAAAAGATCAAGTGAAAAAATCCACGTTCTTTCAAAACCTGCAATAATAAAAAAAAAAGAGAAACTTTACGTGGATTTTTTCACTTGATCTTTTTTACAATACTGCTGTTCTATTAGCATATTTAAACTGCTTGATGGCATTAATCCCATCCAAACACATATAAATATGCTGTTTAGTGGGTCATAGTCAAACCAAATAGCCACAACTTTTTTTTCCAGTTGTAACAAACGTTGCGCAGTTTGTGGAGTGCACACAATACTATCATCTTTTGGCAATGGTAACACTTCGCTACCGTACCATTTCAGGATGGGTGGATTTAAAGTTTGCAGAACTTGCAATCTGCTTTCAAAAGTAATTACGGTACAACTTACCTAACATAGTATTAAAAAGTAATAATTATAAGCCAATACCTACTTCAAAACTCAACATGTAAGGTGTAAATAATTAGCAAGGGTGGGAAAACACAATTTCACTGTTCTCTCGAAAAAAGTCACGGTTTGCGAGAACACCGATGAGAATTAAAATGTCTGACTGTAAAAATTTGTCGTAGTTATATCCAGAGATTTTTTTTTTTTAATTATTAAAGGCTATTGCGATCTGGTCGTAACCAATTAGCAATTTATCTCTAACTGTAAGATCAGAGTTCTAAATGCTAGTAATTATCCAGTGACAATTAACTAGTTTTATTTGTCAACTAGTACACTTTATTATTGTGTACTTAAACATTATTATGTTTAGCCAGATCAAGAGGCTTGACTCTTTTCAGTCTTCTAACCATGCCTTCTTTGTTTAGAAGTTTACGAGCGCGGTATTAACGTGCTTGTGAAGTCTATTTTCATGTTTTTGAGCTATTTTTTCAATTACATGTACTTGATTTACTGTTTCCATCCCAATGTACCAGGGGGCACCAACGATGCCACGTAATACTTTATTTTGAAATCTCTGTATGATGTTTTTGTTGCTCTGGCAGGTACAGCCCCATAGCTGTATACCATAAGTCCATACTGGTTTGAAGACTTGTTTGTAGAGCAATATTTTATTGTGTATTGACAACACTGAATGTTGATTCATTAGCCAGTACATCTTCCTATACTTTATATTTAGCTCTATTTGTTTATTTTTGACATGTTGTTTCCACCGGAGTTTAGCGTCTATTGTCATGACCAGATATTTGGCTATATTCCCATGAGGAATAATTTGTTGACCTATGTATACTGGACTGTGTTCATCCTACTTGTTGGTGAAATCTACATGCCTAGATTTATTTTCATTAAGTTTTATTCGCCATTTCCTGTTCCAGTGATGTATCTCGGTAGTAGCAATTTGTAGTTTTTTTGTTGATTCCACACAGTTGCCCGCAACCACCAGGATCACAGTATCATATGCGAATGTAGCAACAGTACTATCTCTAAATGTGGGTATATCATTAGTGTACAATAGATACAGCACCGGTCCCAATACACTTCCTTGCGGTACACCGGCCTGGATTTTTCTTAGGTTGGAATAGGCATCTTCCTGTTTGATCCTGAAATATCTCCCTAGTATATAGGATTGTAGTATTTCTGTATACTGTGCAGGGAGAAGCTTCTCAAGTTTATATATTAGGCAGATAAAAAAGAAATTGTAAAAAGAATAAATTTCTTTCCATCAGATTTTCAATGAAATGGATGGCTGAAGAATTGTGGGTTGGAACAGTTTGAAGCCTGTCCATTAAAGTATGAAGATTGGCTATCTTAATATAAAGCTGAGCACTGATTGTATATATGTGTGTGGAGATAGTAATCTGGACCAATTGATGATTGCTGTTTTAGCATGAAATAATATATTGCTGATTATTTAACTTTTCAACATGTGTGTGATCAGATGGCTCAGCAATATGAGATGGCTTAGAGAGCTGAGGGTCATATACTTTCATATGAAAGTTTGAGTTCGAATCCCTTATATATTAAT
Source organism: Epiperipatus broadwayi (assembly GCA_028023455.1). Classification (NCBI taxonomy): domain Eukaryota; kingdom Metazoa; phylum Onychophora; class Udeonychophora; order Euonychophora; family Peripatidae; genus Epiperipatus; species Epiperipatus broadwayi. Next base: position 1,198,492 of record JAQFVV010012455.1, on the reverse strand, counting down.
CTTAAAAAAAATAGAGTTGTTAAAAAATATTGATCGTTATTAATAGGAGTGCTATTAATGTTATCTACCATACCTTAGTCGCATATTCTTTCAAAGATAGTTATTGGAATAAATAAAGATTAATTTTCCTTTTCAAAAGACAAAAAAAAAAAAAGAGTCAAATACAGTTCAGTAATTAAAGCATTCTCATTTCTTCCACCATGATGTAGTTAGTTATCTGTCAAGCAATGATAATAGACTTTTTAAAGTTTGTGGGGAGGGGGAGTGATTTTCCCAGTGCAAATTGCTGGCATACACAGGGAATTCTACTAGAATAGAATATTTGCAATAACGTCTGTTAATTGATAAGTTTTAATTCTAGTGGATGTAAAAAGGTGTACCACCCCACCCCCTACATTGCAGGACTAAGATGAAATTTGTAAGCACTTGTTAAAGATTTAAATTTATCATCGTAAAATTGTTAATTGAATAAATTTGACAGTAATTAATTAAGGAAATCAATCAATCGATGAATTACATTAACCTGTATGATAAAATGTCTAAGTGTAAAAAATTTCTCATAGTTATATCCAGAGATAAAAAGAATTACAGTAGTTTATTAATGAGATATTATTTTATATAGCGCTATGTTTTTTATGTAATAGTAATATTAGCAATTAAGCCAATGCACATGTGCTTTAAAGATAAATTATAAATGAATACTCAATTTTTCCAGACACGAGATATAGTACTTTAGAAAGAATGGAATGAATCCACCCATTCTTTCGACCCAAACGTTTTATGTATGGGAAAATCTTAAGTGTGTGGAAATAAGAGTGTGAAGGTGTTACACGATCACTTTTAATTACATTTGTTATGTTTGAACGAATGACACTTGCGAAATCTTTACAATTTACGAACCGTCATTCTTTAGTTGAAATTAAACATATATAATGAGATATTTTATATAGCGCTATGTTTTTTATGTAATAGTAATATTAGCAATTAAGCCAATGCGCTTTAAAGATAAATTATAAATGAATTACGTTAACCCATATGATTATTCTTATTATTTCACAAATCAGGTGGTGGACCTGGTAATGTTATATTTATGTGCGTTTTTTTAGAAACAACACCATAAAGTGTTTTCAACATGCTAATAGAACAGTACCAAATAGGGTTTATAAAATAAATATTATATATAAATAATAATTTACCAAATATACGATGAATAGATGGTCCATTTCTCACTATATTTCACGATAGCAAAAAAATTTCACTTTCTTCTTCTAAAGCAGGGGAAGATGGGATGATCTTGGTAAAATTGTGATGTGGTGTGAGTGCACTGTGACTTCTCCTTATACAGAGTCAGGAATCTCTCAGCAACTATGCCCAGAGAAACCTGTTAACCACTTTAACTTCCCTTTCCACTCCCCACCCCAAGTTTACCCATATTCTTCTCTATCCTGCTCCATCCTATTTCCACAATATAGTCTTTGTCAACTCTATGGCCTTTATATCTAAAACCCCCTTATTTTTTCCAAAATCCAGTATAAAAACCAACAAGCCACTTTCTATATAATCACATAGTTCATATTTATTCTTCCACAATTTCATTATTTGTACCCTTTCTACATTCAGGCATTTACATTCAATTAACAGATGCCTAATATTTTCTATGCCTTCCTTACACAACTAGCAGTCTAAATACACACATTTTTCCATTTACACGCAGATTCCCTTGTTGCTAAAGATCCTGTTCAAGCCTTAGGCAGTAAACTACTTTTCTTGCTATGATCATAAATTAACTCGGACTCCATATTCTGTTCACTTCTATAAATATTTAAACTCTTTTTATTCTCCATACTAGCTCTCCAACTCCCTATTTTTTATTAATGCATCTATTCTTTTATCCCATTCCTTAACACTATAGTACTCAACAATCTAACATCCCACATTTTGTATAAGTATACTGACAAATTCTTTATCTAAATCTTCTGCATATCACATTAGCTATCTCAACCATCTTGTTGCCTGCCCTTTATTCATAACCCAATTAAATACTATGTTGGCTATTCTTTTATTATCCATAAACTGCAATCTACTGAACACTTTCATTTTGCTTTTTGCATCTCTCATATAAAAACTTGACTATCCCATTTCTCCTTGAATTGCCTCCTTTACTGTCCACATTTCTGCATCTAATGCATGTCTTCCTAATTCTCTTTGTACATTTTCTAAGCAATATAATACCCCTTTACTAACATATAACACATCATTACCTTACATTAATCCTGCTACTGCCACTCCCATTCTACCTACACCATATTTATTATATGAGAACACTGTTAATTTCTTTATCAATCCTTTTTTTCTTTGCTTAATTTATCAAATTTTTTTCAACATTCATCCAAGGAATTTCTCTGATTACTTAAGATGATTCCCAAATAGATATATCTATTCACCACACGTAACTTTATATCCCCCAATAAAAATTCTGTCTTCTTTTTCCCCAGTATTAACCTTTTAACCGCTAATTTTATCATTGGTTGTATCAGATAAAAATCAAATCTTTTAATTGGCCAACTCACAAACTGAAGACAAAGCCTATTGTTAAAACATATTTGCCTATAATATTAAATTCAACTCAGATACGTTTATAAAAAGTATATAATTAATTTTTCAGGTTGTGAAGAGAACGAAAGTTCTTTCAAAAATAAATTGCTATTTATTTATTCTAAGATATTCAATATTGGCAACATAAAAGTTATAATGTAAACAAAAAGATCGACTTTTACGTTATAGAAAAGTAAATATTTCTTTTTACTACATCTTCAATATATTTACTTAAATCTTCAATATTTTTCGAAAATAATTTTGTTTTTTATTATTCTCTCTGAAAATAATTTTAATTTCTCAAAATATTCTTTTATAATAATTAAATCGTATTCGAAATGAAAATCTCAGTGTTTTTCTTTATTTTCTTTGATCAGGCAGTTTCTTTGTTCTTTCCAGCCAATCAGAATGTTTTTTTCGGCTGAGAGCATGCTAAGAACCAATCACAAATAATGTTCCTTCTTTGTTTAGGTTTAAATGCATTTTTTTTCTATTTTTTACTTCTAAAATAAATCGGAAGATGTCACCATCGTACAGAACTTTTAAAAACGAATTCAATACGTGTTTAACGAATATTTTCGTATAAAAACTGGCTGAGTTAGAGTGATTTCAGATGTCGACGAGGAGCCTCGTAAAAAACAGTCTAAGAATTAATCATCATTATTTTTGATTTTTCTTCACTAAATTTAATTCCCATCGTTTTACCCACCTTTGTGCATGTCCTCAGCATAACTTCCATATCTTCCCTTCTTTCTGCACACTAAAAACATTACCTGCAAATAAAAGAGCCACAATGCATATACTCCCTAGCCACATATTATTGGTATCTCTACACCTCTTTCTAGTCTTTCTATTACTTTACATTTCTCTTAAATACAACAAAAAAAAAATAGGTGACAGAGGACATCCTTACCTTAGTACCACCTCATTTTTAAATTTAATTGATACTAATCGATATGCTAGGCCAGCCATCTGGTGGCGTTGTTTCTCTGCTAAAAACACAGAAATATGCCGTTTACACAGCCCAATATTTCTATGCTTTTGCAGAGAAACAGCCTATAGAAAAGTACTGTTTATATTAGCCGCTGCAGGCATATATGGCATTGCACACTAATATTACAGCCTGCTAATGTGCTTCGTGATACTATGCAAATATGCACACTTAACATCGCGATCGTATGACATGAGGGTGGAGGGAATTCAAATGGCCATAACTTGTAATATGCATTCTAATTAAAGATTTATCCCCTACCTGATGTAAGTATTTGATACTAATAATTGTAAGACTGTCGCTGTGCTTCCCTACAAATTTTGGAAGGTGGAAAAAGTTGCAAAAGGTCATGGATAAGCACCTTTTCCCAGAACTCACGCGAATAGCCATGTAAATTACGAGACAAATAAAATGTTTGAGGTTGCATGTAGTTTTGGAAATCATAAACTTGGTTTGATCAGTGATGACAAATTATTTGTCAACCACCACCACCCCCCAAAAAAACATTAAAATAAGATCAAAACCTTTGACTTTTTCAACTTTGGTTTTTTTTTTTTGTTTATTTTAAACAAATACGGTGACTTTTTTTTTTGGCTAGATGGTGCTTTTTGTTTCTGCTTTATTTGTATACTGCTGATATACTAAAACTTTTCTTTTTAAAACCATTAACCTTTTTTTAAAAATAAAAACAAACCAAAAATAACTTTTGTCTCCATCTTTTGTCTCAGTGATGACAAATTATTTCTCCCCATCTCCCCCAAAAAATTGTTAAACTAAGATCAAAACTTTTGACTTTTTCAACTTTGGGTTTTTTTTTTTTTTTAAAAATACAGTAACTATACGGCAATTTTTGTTTTGGCTTTATTTGTATTATGTGATGTTTTTAATTTTGCCATTTTGGAAAACGAAAGTGTATAAATATTTGAATCAAATCTTGTATCGTAAATTATTTAGAAGAATGTCAAAATATTGGTAAAAAAAAAAAGTTGTATCAAATATCAAAATATGTCTAAAGATGGGTAAAAAAGTTGTATCAAATGTCCAAATATTTTTTAAAAAGGTGGAGAAAATGTAAAAATATTTTAATAAAAGCTGGACAAATTGGGGAAAAATATTTTAATAAAAGTTGGAGAATATATAAAAATAATTTAATTAAAAATAGTCAGGCCCAGATCGATATAATTGTGTAATTTTATCAGAGAAACAATGCCACCAAGCGGCTGGCCTGATGTACTGATTAGTATCCTTTAACTGATTCTATACTCCCTAATTGATATAATGTCTTAATAATATTCTAAAGCTCCATCCATTCCCAAATTTACTAAACTTACCCATAATCTATTTCTATTTACTCTATCATCTGCCTTCTCTATATCTATAAACACCATATATAACTGTCTATCTGCATTCCTACTCATTCATAAGTTGTGAAACTACAAATAAACTATTTCCTATATGCCTATTTGATCAAAAACCTTCTTGCATTTCTCCACTATATTATTTTTTTCCATCCATTTTGCAACCCTTCCAGCCACCATATATGAGAAAAATTTATATAAAACTAATGTTACTGCTATCAGTCTATAATTGTTTAACTTTCTATGATCCTTACCTTTCCCTTTAAATAATAGCCATACTCTTTTATTACTCCAACTACCTGGAAAATCTCTCTTCTGTGCCATGGTCATAGTTTTAATCTTGCCTTCTGCCCTAAATTTATTACCATTTCTGCTGCCCATCCATCTAAACCTCTTGCCTTTCCACCTTTAAATTTCTTAATTGCCTCATTCAGTTCATTTTCTGTAAATCATATATTCCATTACTATATGCTTTCATGTTTGCTATCACTCTGTCCTTCACATCTAACATCTTTTATATATCCACGACATACTTATTTAAGACTATCTCCAATTCTTCTCTAGAGCCACACTCTATTCCCTCATCCTCTAGTAATACTAATTCTCTCTCTCCCCTACATGCCTTCTTTTAATGTATTTCCAAAATTTTTACTTCTATCTCTTCCACTTTTATTAATATCTTTCAACAGTTTACTATTCAATTTCATTTCCTCTATATAATTATCTATTTTAGCCAACTTCTTTTTTTCTAAGCACACTTATATTCTCTGCATGCTTTTTTCCTCTTTTACACTTTTACTAACTCTCACTTTCATATTACTTTTATTCTTTTGAATATTCTCACCTAAAACCCTATTTGTCACTTTGTCTATTTCACCCACCAGTCCTTATACTCACCCCCAACCAACTCTTCCATGGTTTCTTCAACTTTTATTTTATACACTTCTAACTCATTTTTATCATTCACTCTCCATCCACATTTTTCACTATCCTTTCTATTTTTATTACTATTTTTCATCACATTACTAAACATTTCTATTATAAAAAGTTATGATCACTATTACATACTCTCTTCATTATCAAACATCTTAATTTTCTATACTTTATTAATTCCCTCTTTCTCTACTAAAACATAATCTATTGTGTGGAATATATTATTTCTAGACCATGTGTATTGTCCCTCATAAATATTCGATAAATTTCCAATGGTCAAATTCACTCTCAGACAAAAACTCTTCAAAAGCTGTCCATTCTTATTACCTACATCATCAATTTCTTCAATATGCCCATTCATATCCCCTATAACCATTATTCTCATTTTCATTGAAACTCTGTATATCCTTAACTAAGCATTCATATATGTTACTGTTCCTCTCCATTATAGTTTGACTATCTCCAATGTCTATATACACTATAGCCACCATCTATTCTTGTCTTCCTAACCTTATCTCAAACCACAAAGGTTCTTGACATTTAACAGTATTTAAATATTTTGTTGACAAAACCCATATACTACCACCCTTTTTTTCTTTTCTATTTATACCCTGCCATACCAAATCTTCCAGAATAAGTTGTTCTTCTTCTCTTAGATGTGGTTCCACTACTGCTAATACCTCAAACTCTTCATTTTTAATTGCTTTGTTTAATTCCAGCCATTTTTTGGTCTCCTACCATCCTGCATATTCAAATACCCAATTTTAATAATTTCTTCTTATCTAACTACTCTTTTATAAATTCTTTTGACTCTTTCTTCTCCATTATATTTATAAATAACTTGCTTACCATTAATTTTACAGATCCATTCCCTCACCACATCTACATTTATATATCAGCTACCCTTTGATTATTACTTACATTCTGTCCATTCTTCTTTTTTCTGATAACACTCCACTTAAAACCTCACCCCCTTTATAAGTTTCCCAAATTATATTCTTTATAAATCAAACGTCCTAAAACTTCACTTCCTTGTTTTTCTAAATGTAATCCATCTTTACTATATAACTTCCTCTTTCCAATAAAAAAATCCCACACATCCACATACATGACACCATTTCTCTCATACAATTTTTTCAATCTCTTATTTATAGAACATACCCTATCTAACATTTACCTCTTGTCAAATCTTGGTAACAATCCAACTATTCCTACTCTTTCTTTAATCTTTCTCAAACTCCTCATCAATTCTATGTACTCATCCATTACTCTTTCTGATGGTTCTGACAAATTATTAGTCTCTACCATAGCATACACATCTCTACTCCCTTGCTTTTTTACTTTATCTGTAACATATCCTAATTTTAGCTCCAGGAAAACATACTCTTACATACCTGTTTCTGTTTTCCTTTGCAATTATATCTCCACATTCTCTAATTAATGAAGCTCCTATCAATACTGTCTCATAGTCTACTCATGAATACTCACTGTTTGCAGCTGCCATCTAGATAAAATTGATTAAACTAAAGACATTCATAACATTAAATGATGGAAAAATGTAATAATCAGGTAAGTTACACACAATTAAATTTTTGATGGAAAGTAACCGTAATTATCAGATATGTACTGTGGCCAATGATAATAATAATTATTATTATTCAATATCTATTTAGTATGCATATTTCAACATTTACACTTCAACAGAAATATACAACAAATAAAAAAACAATAAGCAAATATAAATTAGATACATAAGATTATATACACATTTGTTCTCAATTATAGGTTTAGTTCTTTTCTAACATTCATAATAAATAATCACAAACCATATCAATATTATTAAAAGTTAGATTATATACTCTTTGCAATCCATTAATAACTGGTTTTCTGAAGAAAGTATTTTTACATTTATTAACCTTGAAAGTGTACATTTCTCTTAACAGATAATTAGATACTTTCAATTCTATTTTTGATATATAGTCACTGACATCAATTTTCCCATCAATTAACTTTTTCAACAATATATCTTTCTATATTTTTCTTTCTTTCAATACTGTTTTACATTTGGATGTTCTCCCACTATTAATTTATTAAATCTTTTTTCAACATTATACATTCTAGACAGAATATAAATCGAATTGAAATTTTATATAGAAGAGTTATATTCTAAAAGTGTTACAACAGAAAAAAATAACCTATATTTTATGCAAGTAGATAAATCTCTCCCATATCTCAAAATACATCACATCTTTTTGTATGCTTTATTAATAATATACTTATTATGTGCATTAAAAGTAAAATTACTACAAAATATAATTTCTAAATCAGATACAATCTCTTTATATGTAATAACACCATTCAATTTTATACTGATAACAGTTTAACAGTGTAGGAAACAATGTATGTTTTATTAATATTAATATCCATATTGTTATATCTACACCAGATTTTAAAGCAATCTATATCTTTTTGAACCGCAATGTGATCATTATAAGTAATAATTTTTTTGAATAACTTATAATCATCAGCATAAGTATCATACTATTTTTTTATGTTTTGATCAACATCACACATAAAAACATTAAAAAGTAAAGGTGCTAATATTTACCCTGAGAAACACCTACCATATTATTAGAAAGATGAGAATTGGTTCTATCCATATACATATAAGATTTACAAGCCCTCAAAAAATTGCTAAACCATTCAATTAAATGAGAACTAACTCCCAACATTTTAAGTTTATATAAAAGTCTAACATATGAAACTTTATCTAATGCCTGAATCATATCAAAATATATATCTATTTTTTTCTGATCAGATAAGGCATGAGCAATGTGATCAGATATCATTAAATTAGTTTTAACAGATTTACCAGGTAGAAAAACGTTGATAATTAAGTAATACCTTAATCATATCTACAATAATATTGTAAATACACCTTTCATAAATCCTGGCAAAAGGTGACAGAATTGAAATAGGCCTATAATCACCAGGATCGCATATATCCGCCTTCTTATAAATTGGTATAATCTTAGCTATCATAAATATGTCGGGAATAATCAATTTCTCAATTGATAAATTAATAATATAATGTAATGGTACTACCAAACATTCAGCACAACCCTTGATAATAACATTAGGAATATTATTATATCCCATAGAAGATTTTGTTTTAAGTTTAGAATTGCATTAAATACTTCAGGAATTGCAATTTTTTAAGCATTTATATTCAAAAACCTCTCTTTATTAAATTTAATATCAGCCATATCATTATCAGAAATATCTATGTACATATTTGTAAAATGATTAACTAGATCATTCATAGAAGGTCGAATTACATTATATCTATAACTCTCATTTCCAATAATATTAAGGTCCTTAACACAATTCCAAAACATTTGTGGATTATTCCTAAAATTTTCTTTAACTCTATTTATATTATTATTATAATCTCTTTTCATAAGAGTCTTAGTATAAGCACACAAACCACTAAATTTTTTATACAATTCTCTATCATTAGTTAACTTATGTAACCTATGATATTTATACTTTCTATTTAAACCCTTACACAATTCCTTAGAAAACCATTTAGGATATTTATTATTAGTATTCAAATAATGCCCAACAGGAATATATTGATGTGATAGTTTTGAACTATACTAATAAACTTATTTGCAGCTATACTTGGATCATTTTCTCTTAAAATTACTTTCCAATCAGCATCTTTAAAGACCATAATAGTCATTATGTTAGTAATCTTTATTACCATTTACTATAGGCTTTATATGTACATGAGAACCATCTACTACAAATTTCAAAGGTGAATGAAAAGGATCAGGAGACAAAATAATAATATGATGATGATGATGTTCGGTTTCAAAATAAACTTTATTGAGTATCAACTGGTTACATCAAATATGATTACACTAGAATTACATATATGAAAAGTTCTTTTTAATATTGTTTTAGTCCTTGATTCTGAAGGTCACCTTGTTCATCTATGTAAAAACATTCATTGTTATTGGTGATTGGCCCTCAAATGGGGTTTCATTAGCTGATTTTATTTTTATTCTTTTAAGAGGACTAATTCCTGTCATTGTCATAGTGCTGTGTGCATTTTGAAGAAGCACCATGTTGCAGCGAAAATGTCTTGTGGTCCAAGAACACTGTCTCTATCCTTGAGTTTTTAAGTTTGTTGTAGTAGGTGTTGGAGTGTCTTCTTGGATTGTGAATGTGCAATGAATGCACAGTATGTATATAAGCTGAAAGGGTTACTGCATGTGTCATTGGTATTGTTTTTTGTGTGCATTTAGAACATTATCTATTGTGGTACTGTTTTGTCTATAGTTGTTCTGAATCATTAGTTGCACTTTTATCAGGGCTAGACAATCACTTAGGAAATGGGTTTGGGTTTCCTCCTCTCTGTGACACAGCATACATAGTGGATCAATATTTGTGTAAAAATCTCTTGTATTGAATAAAGTGTGTTGTTGGTAAGGCATTCAGGTTAAGTTTAATAATATCAAAATATTTTGGTGCCAGGCACCATTTTTTGAACTTGCTTTAACAGTTGACCATTATTATTCCCAGTACTGTGGATTGGTTGTTGTCTGCTTGGTGTTGAAACAGTAGATTTTGTATTTGTCAATATGTGTATTTATTTGTTTTTAGTGTTATATTGTTGCTTATGGGTCCACATATCACAAGCAGGGTAGAGATGTAGTTATATGTGGGGGAAGGCCAATCAGTTGGTGTAATTTCTATTATTACTTATATCTCTTGAAAATGTCTAAATATTGCTATAATTAGGTTTATTGTTTTGGGTGTGAAACACTGATATTGCATGTAGTCCAAGCAATTGATTGGGCAGTTTTGTTATTTTATTGAGATGGTTACTACTTTTCTTTTCTATAGCAGTTTGTTACATAGTGAGTTAATTGCTATAATAAATGATTTTGGAAAATTTATTATTGACAAATAGTAGGTGATTTTTGTCATAATGATACTTTTGAGTAGATTGAGAAGTAGGATTTGGAGAATGATTCAGTGATTCTTTCTGCTTCTGTTTTAAGTTTGTTTTGTATTTTCTTATTTGATCCATGACCAAGTAGAAAAGGAAACCTAAAAATGTACTAGGTTTTCCTAAATATATTTATGTGTTTAATCACCTGTGAATATTATGCAGCTGATTTATTGGTGTTGATTTTTAGCCTGAACATTGCTGTGTAATCTTTTATGATTTACTGAAGTATTAATAATTCTTTGACTATAAAAATACTGTGACATCATCCATGGAAGCCATACATGGTATGCGTGTGTTGGTGTGTGGAATTGAAATTCCTTGGATTTGTTTAAAATTTTCTCTAGCAAGAGGGTTAAATGTAATGTAAATAACAGTGTACTGAGTAGATAACCTTGTGCGATTGATTGACTGGGGTAGAAGGATGATGAAGATCTGTCATTGAGTGAGATGCAAAATTCTCTGTCTAATAGCAGGTTGGCGATTTGTATATAAGATTGTGTGAGGTATTTCTGTGTTTTTAAGTTGAATAAACAGTGTTTTGATTGGCACTGAATCAAATGCACTTTCAAAATCTAGCTGCACAGCCATTGGTGCATTTTTTTTCTTTTAATTACTGAATTAGTGGTTGTTTTATATATTAGAGCTGCTTGATCAGTTAATGAATCCTTTCTTGCATACTGATGTTGTGATAATAAAGGTATTATATATGGTTAAATTTTTACTTTTAATGGTTCAATTTTTACTTTTAATACTTTTTTCCATAATTTTTATTCCCAATAGCTTCATTGAGATTGGATGCAAATTGGAAACCATGGCAATTTGGGTGCTTGTTTTTTAATGAAGGTGACCATTGCAACTGGATATAGCTCTTGTATGTTGTATAGCTTTTGTGATAGTTGCTTTGCAATCTGGCACAGGAATGTGTTTGTAAAGTGGCTGAGATAAGACAATACAAATTGTGGGATTCCTGGTGGTCCTGGGTGGCATATACCTGGGATTGATTCTAGTATGAGTGTAAAATCTGAGATTTCAAAAAGTGTCTCTGTTTCTGGTTTCCCAAAAAAAAATTTCCAGGGCTTTAAATTGGTTATGTTTTGTTGATTTGTCTTTGAAGTGCTGATATATTAGTTGTATCATATTGTGTCCAGCTGTGATTTTTCCATCCCATTCTAGTTTCATGGGGATTCTATTCATGGAATGATAGCCCAATGCCCATCAAATGGATCAGCAGGACAATGTGTGTTGCAGTGTTAGATAAATTCTTTTTTATTGCTAAGTATTACTTTAGTTTATTGCATGTTTGATTGTATAGCTATGTCAGCTTTATTATATTTGCTTGATTGTGATTGGTTTTGACATAACAATTCTTTGGTGTTATTCATCTGCTAAAGCAATTAGTTTAGAGGGGGGTTGATTTTTGAGTAATATTATTTATATTAAAAGAAAGGATGTGTGTATATGCTATGTATTTGGAAATTGGATCAAGTTGCATCTGATTGAGCTTATATATCATGATTTATGTTTCTGAGTAGAGAAACTCTGGGGTATTGTCTGGTAAGATTATACATATTGTCTTTTGTATGTTAGTGATCCAGTTATGATATATGTTTTGTGCAGAGTGATCAGAAAATGAGGAAGGGGAGAGTCTTACTTCAATTGAATGATGTATCATGAAGGAATAGAGCATTAGATCTATGAGCATGCCATGATGGTTGTTATAAAAAGATACTGAGTTCGGTAGGAGAAAACTCTCACCACATAAGTGCTATTGCAAGTTGATTTATCCATTTTGCAATAAACTTTTGATAGCTCATATTAAAATTCTCAGCAAGTAGAGTGAGATAGGGATTGGATGCTTAAAATGGAGTTAATGATTAAAATTATTCTGTTAACTACAATAGGATTGGGGGAATATATACAAATATAGTTTATTGTAATACTACTATGATTAAATGTAATTATCAGGAGATTGGTGTCTATGAAAATTATCTTAAATGATGAGAAAGGGGCATTTTTGGCTAATAAATATATTTGTCCCATTTGATGATGCTGATGTGTCCCTCAACCATGCCCAAGGTCCAAATTTACTCATATGTGTAGCTGGATTGATTTGTGATGCATTATATATTTTTGTTTCTAGTAGACTCAATATGCTGGGTTGAATTGCCTGTGTCTACTTAGTAATTTGGTGTATTTTTTTTTTTTTGGAATTCAGGCCTCGGATGTTAACTGCCACTATTTTTATTTTCATGTTAGTTAATGTAGTGGGGAAAGATTTACTCAATTTTTCCAAAGTATGTGACTTTCATTTCCTCTCTTTATATTTATCTTGTTTGAAGGGGGGTTAGTTTTATTTGTTGGTTCTGTATATATTAGTTTTATTAAATCACTATTGCTGACATTTTCAACATTTTTTGAATATTGAGAGATTGAATCCATTTTCATTTTTTCATCAATTAGTTGTTTAATCATATTTAATTGGCCAAATTTCAGATCATTTGTTTTTATCTTTTTATTTTCTCTTGTTTTCTTTTGCTCTCCAACAGTGAAAATTATTGTGTGATGGTATTCATTATGTCTGTTGTTGTTTTATTTATAATTGTCAGCTCTGCTTGATTAGGGCTTATGTTTGGCAGCGCTTTTGCTTCTTTTTGTAAGTAAACAGTTTCATTTTCCATTGCAAAATCATTGTGTTTTTGCTCTGGGGTCTAGTTTTTTAGATTTGATACTCTATGAGCTGTCTTTATCCCCTTGTTTTTTCCCTAATGATGACTCATTGATGTGTGTGAACTTAACTATTGCTTTTTGCTATTTGTTTGTTTCCTTTTAATTGTCATTTCCAATGACATGAGTGCTGGACTATCTATAGTTTCATATTTATTTGTTTTGATTGTCAATTTTATTACCATGAGTGGGGGGAAATTTATGTTTTCCAGTTGCCTGGGTTGATCTTTGGGAGGGGTGGTTAATCTTTTTCCGCACGATTTTCTTCTTCATTGCATTTTGTTGCTATATGGCTTCTTTTGCCACAGGTGAAACAATGTGGTTTTATCCCTCGGATATATAGGCATAGTGTGGCTTCTTAATGTTTATGTTATTAAACAAGGCAAAACTCTCTCCATACAGTAGTGCCACTCTGTGCCAATCAGAGTAATCAATGGATGCCAGAAGGATTGTGCGGAAAATCCCTATCTAGTACCTACTCATCCAATATCCCTAGACTAGTTTCTGGCTTGTGACCATCATCAGTGAGGAGCCTTGGATCTGAGAGCACTGCACCTAGATCTTAGGTTGTTAAAGAGCCAAAGCCACCAAAATGTATGGGTACTGAATTGAGTACAGACCCATATGACTATATAAGCTATTGAGCTTAGATTGAAAATATTATTGTGTTTTCAATTTCATTCTCATAGTTTTGTAGTTAAATGGAGATAAAAGGTGGTTGCTGGAGGGTTGCATTAGATCCTAAGATCTAGGTGCAGTGCTCTCAGATCCAAGGCTCCTCACTGATGATGGCCACAAGCCAGAAACTAGTCTGGGGATATTGGATGAGTAGGCACTAGATAGGGATTTTATGCACAAGCCTTCTGGCATCCATTGATTACTCTGATTGGCACAGGGTGGCACTGCTGTATGGAAAGAGTTTTGCCTTGTTTAATAACAATTATGTGCTAGTATGAGATAGTGATCATGTGATGTTTATGTTAGTTGGAATGTTGTCTGACTTCCTTTAAGCACTGAAGGCAAATTCGTAGTTTATTGCATCCATCTAAAAGAATATTATCCTTTTATCCAAAGAATTAGCATTCAGTATCTTTTTCATTTGTAATCTATTCATCCATAGATCTTTAATTCATGATGCTAATATTTCTGATTATATATTCGATCAAGCAAATAGTTTATCATTTATAAACAATGTGATTTCCGTTAAGTTTTGAATTAAAGTTAAGTGTTTTTCCAAATGATGAAGTTTATGAAGGCATATTTGGGTTGAAAAATTACTATTTAAAATTTTTCCTTCTATAATTAAAGACGAGATAAATTTGTAATATTGAGATATACATTTTCTTAAAATGAATAAATCAATTATTTTACAATAATTTGAAAATTAATATATATATATATATGTGCTCTGCACACAGGTAATGAAGCTATTAATAAATTGTCAAAATTTTTACCGCCAAGTGCTTTCGGGACAGTCTACAGTCCCATATTCATGGCGAGTTATTCTGTTAATAACTGTAAAACTATGCAAATTTTATGCAAACTTATGTGCAGAGGCAGATAAAAGAAAAAATCTCATCAATTATATAACTGATTTAAGGAAAATAGGACAAACTTATTCATCCATCAACAGAAAAGTCAACAAATTTTTCTATAAAATAAACCACAACCACAAGAAAGAAAACAAACCAAGAATCTTAATCCCATACGTTCACTCTACAGCTAAAAGCCTTATCAATCAACTATCATGTGATTTTGAAGTCGCTTTCCGTTCACCTCCCAACACCAATAGACTGATAAATAATACCAAAGATGGGATCAAACCTGAACTCACCCCTCAAGTTGTGTACAAAATTACCTGCCCCCAAAGAAATTGTATGGCAACATATTATGGAGAGACCAAAACTAACATTGCCACCAGAGTAGCTCAACACCGATATCTTTACAATAAAACCAAAACAAAGTATGAAGGTAATTCAATTTTTGTCAAACACGAGAGAAACTCTGGACATGCTTTTCTACCTACCACAGCCAGTGTCGTTTGCTCTGAAACAAACGACACCAAACGTAAAGTTAGGGAAGCTTACTTCATTGCGGCTGACCCATCGGCAATCAACAGAAGAGAGGCCTGCTATTCCTTATCTCGTAAATGGTCCACGTAACATCTGCACATAAATTTGCATAAAATTTGCATAGTTTTATAGTTATTAACAGAATAACTCGCCATGAATATGGGATTGTAGACTGTCCCGAAAGTGCTTGGCAGTAAAAATTTTGACAATTTATTAATAGCTTCATTACCTGTGCACAGAGCACATATATATATTAATTTATTTAAGCGTTAATGAAGTAAAATCTTAACTATTTCAATAATTTGAAAAATAAATAGCAACTTATTTGACATTAATAAATATAATTTTTCCAATTATATTAGCTATTTACTATCATTTCCATTGAAAAAGTCCAGAAATTTATTGTTGAAATAATGAGAAAATATTCCATAAGTCAATTTATCCATTTTCGGCTAACGGTTGTAATAAATGAGATTACTTGAAATAAATAATAAATTAATCAAGGATGGTTTCTGGTTTATCTGTTAATGTCCATCTTTTTCCTTGCACAATAAAAACAAGTAATTTTACTTAGCAAAGGAACAATGTCTAGGCTAGTTGGCCTATTCAACCATATTGAAGACAACAAAATGTCTATTTAAAAGTTTAAATCTGCTTAGGTCCTGACTACAATAAAAATTTGTAAAGACTCTCATTTTTCCAAAACTCAGCTGATGTCTGGATTCAAAATATTTCCTATTATGTCTTGGGTTTCTTGTTTTGCAATGGGGTGAATTTGGAAGTGGTCGTTGAGGTTATTGCTAGGAAAAATAAAAAATACTAAGATTTTTGAATCAATGTGATAAAAACTTTATGAATGCCTTTCAAAAATGAAGAAACCATAATATTGATTATATTCTATGCTATACAACCAATGGGAATGATGAATATATTTGCTTAACTATAAAAAATAAAGCCAATAAAATTTTGTTTTTTAAATATAACAGCCAATTTACAGAAGCATCTGTAAGGTTACAATATATATATATCCCATGGTATATATAGTGACGGGATCCATCTTAGTTAATTTATTATACTTCTCAGTTTTTAATTAATAACTAATTCATTTACTAAGTTTAAATATTTTTTATAATAATTTTTGGAATCTAAACTTTATTAAGATTTAGAATTTACAGACTAATATCAACAATAATCTTAACTTGTAATGCTTAATACATATCTTCTTGGTAATTATTTTATAACTTTAATACTACAGGAATAGACCATCCCTTCAAGCAAAGGAGAGAATACCATTGATAGCATAGCCATCAATGTTACCCATGGTCAGATCGACTACATAAAGCATAATGACTATATTTTCTGACTATGGCCTAACCTTGACTGCTGGATTCAAACCCCTGCCATCCAAAGCATTTTACCTGTTTTAAGGATCAACCTCAGGTACCAGCCAACCATAGAGTACATAGAAAGCTTCAGATGACAGGCTTACAATCCAGTGCTTGAAATATTTCCTGGCTAGCTTTTCTTTGCAATTGTAAAGGGGGTCTTTGGCATGTTTCCCAACATATATAATTATTTAAAGACCAATTTACTTGTGACACAGTTATGAGAGAGAGAATTGACCAAATAACAATAAAGCAAACCAATATTTATTTTATTATATTATGTATAACATAATATAATAAAGTTTACACAAGAAATATTAAAGATTACTTTAGGCTATAATTATGATAATCCATTGGAGTTCTTTCATTAACACATATGTCTAAACATTTATAGAGAGGAAAATATATACTTACCCAGGATTTATACTAGCACGTGGTTCAGTTTTTTATTTGTTTCCTTTTACTTGTTGATTACCAACCTGTTGGCTTTTTGATTTCCATCAATGTGTTCTTGTTTCCTTTCTGTTCTTCAAGTTGACAATGGGAGAGAAATTATAGGCAGCTCACATATCAGTCAGGCATTGGTTCTAGGTTGAGAATAGCTGATGGTATTGAGAACTCAGGCTTGAAGACTGTTACTCTTACTGTTCTTTAGCATTGCATGTTGATAACTCAGCCTTCAGTGGTGACTGGGTCAAAAAATGAGCATACTGGGAACATGGACAGCTTTTCCAATGACCCTTTTCTGACCATCATCTTTTCTTTATTTTAAATAGTAATACTATCATGGCATAGCGTTAATAGTAATAGCAATAGTACATATACTCTAATATACATAACCATCTGACTGCTTCTGCTCCCGCTTTTATATTTCTCCCTCCCATTATTTTATTTTTATCATGGCTGAAATCAAATTTAATTAATTCTCATATTTTTTGCTATCTAATCTCATTTCGAGATTAATCTAACTATCTCATCATTTGATGAAATAGTTTATGTGGTGTTAATCAATTTAATTATTAGTTTTACATTTTCTTTTATCAGCCAGTAATCTTTTACTAATTACATTTAAAAGTTTTTCTTTTTACAAATTAAGTTTTGTTTTGATTTTTACATTTATTTGTTATTGTTTTTTTTTTCACGCATACATTTTTTCCCTTAATTTATAAAAAGGCAGAGCTAGTTTCAATTTTTACTTAAGAATTATATCCTCCCACCCACTCCAATCCTGAACTTTTACTCTATTTAAAAAAAACTTTGTATGCACAATTGTTCACTTCTGGTACAATTACATTTCTTAAAAGAAACTTTAACATATATATTTCACACACACACACCCCAGTTTATGAGGTAAAATGCATCAAACACCTCTGATATAAAAAAAAAATTTTTTTTCCTCTTTATTTGTATATAAAAAAACAAAACTCTTTAAGTTTCTGATGGTTATTGATTGCTGAGATGCAGGGGTGACCTTTATTATTCTGCTACTCTACCCTCCAGGCAGGATTCTACATTGGCTTGCAATAAATTATGTCATGGGTGGTGACCACGAAGAACCACATGCATCATTATGATGTGTACAGGAGAGGTTCAATGCCACGAATAACAGAACACATCTATATTATATTCGACTTACGCAATAAAACATTATTTTGAACTTTTTGTTGACTTGGGAATTTCTCTTCCAGCTGAATAAATGATCCCATGGCTTTCTCCAATGGGGCTGCATCCAAGAAAATATGGGGTCACTGCAAATGGCAGTATTCATCCACTGACCATTTGGCTTATGCTAAATGAGATTTATTATAATTATATGATGTGGGAAATTTTCCTTCCAACAATACTAATTTGTGGCTGCTGGTGGTATTTTTCCAGGGTGCCCATCTTTAGGTAAGGGACTGGGATTCTATCCCAGCATATTGGATGGTCTCACAACTACTGGATCCTCATCCTAGAAATAAGGGAATATTCCCCCTCTCTGTTTTATGCCTGTTATGGGTCTTCAGTTCATATAGCGACAACCTACCCACCTTTATCTGTACACTCCCTCCATAACCCTATCAATCAAAATACAACCTACTCTTGCATAAGTTTATTTTATAAAATTTTATTTATTTTCATTATAGATGTCATTTTATTTATTATAAGTTTTATTGAATTTATTTACTTATACATTTTATTGATGTATATTGATTCTCAAAAATTCTTATTTTATCTTAATTTCTGTTAGTGATTCTAGAAAAACATTTTATTTTGTTTGTTTAATTTTATTTCCATTCTCATAATCTGGGTACACTAAACTTCTTTTTTTAACAAGTCTGTCCAGTTAATACAAATCCTAAACTCTCCTAACCTTTGTCAGGTGGTTCCTTTATGTTTCTTACATATCTGCTCGGACCAGGAAATATTGACCTATTTCTTGTCAGGCTTGGTATTCTGGGCAGTTTGTTTCCAGATCATGGTTAGTACATTTATCATCCCCTTTTCTATGATTATACGTCTCCCTATATCTATTTGTTTTATCACAATCATTTTTATACAAACCTAAATCTACAATATTCATATTTTTCTCTCTTTCAATGAATTTAAACTCCTTTTCTTTGACTTCATAATCTGGCTTTGTGCTGTCAAATGCTTTTAGTAACTTGCCTATTTTCTTGACCACTTTCCTTTCAGCACATAATTTTATTTTTATAACTTTCTTTATGTTAGCAGAACTATTCTTTAAATGTGCATATATTTTTTATTCTTCTCTTCCCTACTGTAAATATTTACATTTTTACTTTCTGATTTACCATTCTCTTCCTCACTTTTTAATTTTACTACTATTCCTTCTGCTACCTTTCTTATCTCTATTCTTTTTACTCCCTTTTCGCTTCATTTTATTTCTGACATTTTTATTTTCAGCTTCAAGGTAATCATTTGAGTCAAATATTTTCTGGTTCTGACTTAATTTCTGAGTCAGACTTATTCTCTAATTTGAACTCATTTTGTTCAAAATTATACTTGTTTTCTAGCTCCATTTCATTTGCAGTATTTGAGCTATTTAAATGTGCATACTTATTTGTGCTTTCCTGTTTATTTTTAACTTCCAATCTATCTACTCTCTATACTAGCTTCTTCATATCTATTCTTATGCCTTCTACTATTTCCCTATCCTCTTGTCATGCTATAGTTATTTCCAATGTCCACTATTATATTTCTTTTATCAGCATTTCTGTCTGTCTCTCCATTCTTTCCCTTTGCAATCTTGTGATTTCTTTTGTGAAACATTTCAACACTTACTAGAAGAATGCAGTACTTTTGAGAGCTAAGATAGAGAGTTTTCCACCCCCCAATGATAAATCTTAAAATACTACTGAAAAAAATATAATAAAATTCAAACTTCATAATGCAATGGTAATAATACACACATTGAAAACTATATGGACAATCTGGTATTCTTTAATCTTTGATAATAAAAAGTTTAATTGGTTGAAGAAACTTAACAATGATTGGGACTATTTTGCTAGGTGTTTGAAATACTGACCTAAGAAGGTTACGGAAATAGTATGGGGAGGGACTGCTATGACTACTTGTGAAATGTGAGAGTAAAAGTACATACACAAAAAGAAATGACAGTAAAAGTATGTAGAGTGTTAAAATAAAGGATCTCTCAAGAGAGGATAAAGGTTCCATGTTTTAAACTAGGAATATGATTTGTACGGCCTAACTCTAGGATTTAATAAAAAAATGTTATTAACATTTCAACAATGAGAGTCATAGATTTGCATTGTGGTGCTTTGGAACAGGATTGGAAAATTTGGCGTAAAGGATAGAGTGAATCAAAACTAATTTCTAGATATTTCCTGTACATATTTAAGTGTTTGTTTAATAAAGTTTATTACTTAAAATAAAATAAAAAAATTATTTCTTTTATATTTATGTTACCTTTTTCTATTTTCTCATTTGCCTCTTCTTTCTCACTGTTTGTGTTTTCTTCTTTATTTTGAGCCTCCATTTTTTTCTTTGGCTCTGGTATGCATTATTTTCTAGTTAATCTTTATTTACTGTATATTATTTTTTACTTTTAAAAACAACTTAAATCAAACAAAGTGTTCAATCACCTCCAAGCCCTTTAGTTCTTTCTAATCCCCACCTGACCATCAATACCCCCATATATATAAAAAATATTTATCTTTCTAGTCTCTCTCCTTTTTATTTATATTTTATATGTATCCTCTATTCTTAATATTATGATTTGTTTGTTTTAGTCTATTCTCTTCTTATACTGCTCACCAATTTTAACTTAGAAAATTATGCAATTTAGCATTTGTTTTGAATTTTACTTTCAAACTTTTTTTTTACTCTCATCTTTTAATTCCCTGATAATTTGTGACACTTTTGCACCAGGTTCATGGTTATAATGTTTATTCTTGCTAATCTTAAATACGGTTATAATAATTGTTTATCTGAGTTCAAATATCTTTTATAATTATAAATTTAACTTTTGGAATTTAAATTTTATTATGCTTTAGAATTTTCTTTAGTTAGTCTAATATCAATAATAAACCTAACTAGTAAAGCTTAATATATACCTTCTTGGTAATTGTTTTATAACTTTAATACTACAGGAATGGACCAGCACTTCAAGCAGAAGGGAGAATACCATTGATAGCACAGCCATCAATGATACCCACGGTCATATCGAGCAATACAAAGCATAACATGAGCATATTTTCTGGCCATGGCGAGTCCTGAAAGCAAATTCCTGCAGATAGGATTCGAATAAAGTATTTCTGGTAGCATGAAATTGTTACATTGTCTTGGGGCACATTTTACAAGTTTTCCAAAGTTGTAAGATGTGGCTTTCAGAGTTTTTTAATTTCCAGAGTAATTCGTAAAATGAATCCTATAAATGGTAATGTAGTTGTAGTACCAGAAAATGAAGTGTTACATGCTGCAGATATTCGCGTAGAAAATTGGACATCGTGTCTGTTGATGGATGAACTTCGAACTCCGGAGTTATCAACGAAGTGGTTAGCAAGGAGGCGCCCTATGTCAGCATTGCGGCGTGCAGTTCTCTCATCAAATAGCAAGAATGTGGAAATGGTCACAGATGGCAATGCAGATTATGTCACCATCATGTATCTATCAAAAAGGGTTTTTTTTTTAAAAAAAGCCATTTATCCTTAAAGACAATTATACTTATAGTATATTAATGGGCACATATTTTGCCACAGTGTTTTATTGTTCACGAGCTAAGTGTAAGTTGGCACCCTATAGTAGACTGGGCAAATTTTTGCCACGAAGAATGTGCAACATATTTTCACCGACATCCAATGCAAGTCAGTGGATTTGTTGGTAGGATATATTATTATTTTTATAATATAATTATTTGTTATTTATTATTTTTTTATATTATAATTTCGTGTATTTTATATTTCACAACAAATTTTTAAATAATTCAACAAGAAACACTCTGGTGAGAAAAATTTGAAACAAAATTCGAATTTTATTGTGACCTGGAAACTGCAGTTTTACCGAAAAGTTCTTGTATTTTGGCTGACGTTTGTCTCAGTGTTTTCTCAATTGTCTGAACCACATTCATTAGCTTTTGCTCTCCCTGGGTTTAGTCCGGCACATTCATGTTCGTATATCCTGCCCACCCTTAAAATAAATGTCTAGTTCCATTTTTCGGACTAGTGGCGCCCTCGTGTTCAGGATATACGAAATTAAAATCTTTCGTCCGGCACAATATACATATATATCTGTAAGAAGCGTCTGTAAGGTTACAATATAATATATATATATAAGTCTTGATAAATACCCATATCTATTTCTAATTAGAATTAGATTTTAGTAAATCCAGATTATCAATTTATGAAGTCTTAATGTACATATACACTGTGGCAATCTTAATAAAAAAAAATAAAGCCAATAACTTGAAAAGAACTAAGATAGTTTCTTAATTAATATCTCAAGCATTAAATACTTTCGCATAAATTGGCCCAAATTCTATTGGGGACTATTAATATTTCAACTGGTTAACAGGATAAATAAGCACCAGTACAGATGATTATGATATATATAAACATGTTTTTCTACATAATGAAGTGGTTTCTTTCTTCTTTATAAACTAATGCTAAGTGCATTGTCAGTGAAAAAATCTATTTGCTATACCGATGACCACGTTTGCAAATTTGAATTATAAATACAAAGGGAAAAACAATATTATATATACAGTGAATTAAATATTTTAATGGATTATTATAATAAAAAATAAGCATAAAGGAATTATATCCATGTAGACAGCGATAACCTTAGCTTTTGATATTGCCAGGAAACTTAATTCCTACTAATTGGATTTCTCGAAACTAAACAACTTTTTCCATTAACTTATAATAGCTTTTTGTTGGGGTTTGCTGAAAAATAGAAAAAGTCCTCTTTTACTTCAAAATACTAATTATTAAATGGATTTAAATGCAGAAAGCTATCTTTTATTAATGTGGGGATGTGAAAGAATAACATTTTTGACTCACATTCTCATACCTATAAGGAATAGCTTTCTGGTTTTAAATTCATTTAACAACTAAAAGAGGATCTCCTTTTTCTTCAATAAACTCCAGCAAAAGAGCTACTATAGGCTATTGGAGAAAAGTTGTTTAGCCTCAAGAGAATTTCCAATTAATAGTAATAGTCCTAGCAATATCTAAAGCTAAACTTGTCTCTGTTTACATGGATATAATCTCTTTATATCTATTTTCATTATATATATATATGATAAACAAAAATGCAAGTTAGAAATTATAGTTAGAGATAGTGAATACTAACTACTCTGACGTTTATGTAAACAAAACATACGCTTGATCGGCGTTTTTGGTAGAACGCCATCTGTGGACATAAATACAAGCGTTAGCAAGTTTTTTAACTTGCATTTTTGTTTATCATAAATGTACCTTTGAGGTCTTTCTTGCAATGATATAGATTGCAGAGGCTTCTACTATGTGGTGATGCTGAACTGAGATCAGACCCATATAGCTATCTGGTTTGCTATGCTGAGTTTGAAGACATTACGTGTCTAAAAAATTCACGCTTGCAAGCTGAATAGAAATTGTTTCATAAACGCTCAGAGTTTGTATTTAGATAGTTTCTTTATTCCTGTCTTTCACTGACGATAGCAAATAGCTTGAAATCATGATCTGAAAGTGGAATTATAGTTAGAGATAGTGAATACTAACTACTCTGACGTTTATGTAAACAAAACATACGCTTGATCGGCATTTTTGGTAGAACGCCATCTGTGGACATAAATACAAGCGTTAGCAAGTTTTTTAACTTGCATTTTTGTTTATCATAAATGTACCTTTGAGGTCTTTCTTGCGATATAGATTGCAGAGGCTTCTACTATGTGGTGATGCTGAACTGAGATCAGACCCATATAGCTATCTGGTTTGCTATGCTGAGTTTGAAGACATTACGTGTCTAAAAAATTCACGCTTGCAAGCTGAATAGAAATTGTTTCATAAACGCTCAGAGTTTGTATTTAGATCTAGTTTCTTTATTCCTGTCTTTCACTGACGATAGCAAATAGCTTGAAATCATGATCTGAAAGTGGAATTATAGTTAGAGATAGTGAATACTAACTACTCTGACGTTTATGTAAACAAAACATACGCTTGATCGGCGTTTTTGGTAGAACGCCATCTGTGGACATAAATACAAGCGTTAGCAAGTTTTTTAACTTGCATTTTTGTTTATCATAAATGTACCTTTGAGGTCTTTCTTGCAATGATATAGATTGCAGAGGCTTCTACTATGTGGTGATGCTGAACTGAGATCAGACCCATATAGCTATCTGGTTTGCTATGCTGAGTTTGAAGACATTACGTGTCTAAAAAATTCACGCTTGCAAGCTGAATAGAAATTGTTTCATAAACGCTCAGAGTTTGTATTTAGATAGTTTCTTTATTCCTGTCTTTCACTGACGATAGCAAATAGCTTGAAATCATGATCTGAAAGTGGAATTATAGTTAGAGATAGTGAATACTAACTACTCTGACGTTTATGTAAACAAAACATACGCTTGATCGGCGTTTTTGGTAGAACGCCATCTGTGGACATAAATACAAGCGTTAGCAAGTTTTTTAACTTGCATTTTTGTTTATCATAAATGTACCTTTGAGGTCTTTCTTGCATGATATAGATTGCAGAGGCTTCTACTATGTGGTGATGCTGAACTGAGATCAGACCCATATAGCTATCTGGTTTGCTATGCTGAGTTTGAAGACATTACGTGTCTAAAAAATTCACGCTTGCAAGCTGAATAGAAATTGTTTCATAAACGCTCAGAGTTTGTATTTAGATCTAGTTTCTTTATTCCTGTCTTTCACTGACGATAGCAAATAGCTTGAAATCATGATCTGAAAGTGGAATTATAGTTAGAGATAGTGAATACTAACTACTCTGACGTTTATGTAAACAAAACATACGCTTGATCGGCATTTTTGGTAGAACGCCATCTGTGGACATAAATACAAGCGTTAGCAAGTTTTTTAACTTGCATTTTTGTTTATCATAAATGTACCTTTGAGGTCTTTCTTGCAATGATATAGATTGCAGAGGCTTCTACTATGTGGTGATGCTGAACTGAGATCAGACCCATATAGCTATCTGGTTTGCTATGCTGAGTTTGAAGACATTACGTGTCTAAAAAATTCACGCTTGCAAGCTGAATAGAAATTGTTTCATAAACGCTCAGAGTTTGTATTTAGATCTAGTTTCTTTATTCCTGTCTTTCACTGACGATAGCAAATAGCTTGAAATCATGATCTGAAAGTGGAATTATAGTTAGAGATAGTGAATACTAACTACTCTGACGTTTATGTAAACAAAACATACGCTTGATCGGCGTTTTTGGTAGAATGCCATCTGTGGACATATATATATATTGTCTATACCAAACTCAATATAATTATAAAGGACTTGAACTCAGATTTCAAGCTCCCTACATCTATCCAATCCATTGTATACAAGTAATACACATGACCAGATACATGTGAAAAAGATAAATGATCTCCAATATCCATATTTCATGCTGAACCAGCACTCATGAGTTGGTCCAGATCACTATCTTCCACACATACATACAATCAGTGTTCATTTTATATTAAGATAGTATACTTTAATGGTCAAGCTTCAATCCTTTCCACTTTTTAACTCTTCAGCCATCCATTTCATTGAAAATATGAGGATAGAAGATCATTTATCTTTTTCATATGTATGTGGTCACACATATCAGTTATATGGAAGTTTGAATTAAAGTCCTTTATAATTACATTAAGTTCAGTATAGACAATATACATATATTCAAATATTACATTTTCAGCTTGTATTCTGCCCATCCTTCTCTGTATAATTAAATGGATATATTAAGGTCCTATGTGTGAGGGGTCAGTTTGACTTAACATCAAGATGGATATGACAAAAATATTGGCATCAACCAGATCTTTGAACATTCCATCCTCAAATTTTCAATGAAATGGACAGCTGAAGTGTTGGAGAATGGAAAAGATTGAAGCTTGTTCATTAAAGTTTGAAGATTTGCTATCTTAATATAAACTGAGCAGTCATTGTATATGTGTGTAGAAGATATTGATCTGGACCAACTGATGAATGCTGGCTCAGCATGAATTGTGTAAATTGGAGATCATTTATCTTTTTCACATGTATGTGGTCATTGTATTGGTTGTATAAGATGAATTGGATAAATGTAGAGAGTTTGAAAGTCTGAATTAAAGTCCTTTATTATTTATATTGTAACCTTTTGATTAGTTATTTATAGCAAAAGTAAAATATAAAATGTATATTATAGCTCAAAATTTTAAATTTTAGAAAATTATAATGCTGTAGATTTTGATATAACATGCATAAAAAACCTTGATACATAAAGTTTAAAGACAGAAATATGTAGAGATAAGTATTACACATTCTTTGTTTATAATTATTTATACTATACATCATTATATAATTTCAATATAATTGTTTTCCACCCATACAAACATTTTAACTTATCTAGATTTAGTGGATTCAGTAAAAATTGCAATAGTAATAAATTTAACCTTAATTCATTTTCATTACAGTGCTCCTTTAAATGCTAATTATATAGAATTTACTAAATAAAAGAGAAACAATTATTGAGTACAAGAACATAATTTATTTTAAAATTATTGTAATAATAATATATTTTAAGTATAAATATTTATTATTAAACTTTATATTTAAATTCAATTAATAATATCATATATTAAAATTATAATTATATTTAATATTTCAGTTTTAAAAAAATGATTTAAATTAGTTTCGTTTGTAAAATATTTATTGATTTTAATTATTTTAAATATAGACAGAAAAATATTTATTTAAAAGTAATGATAGTTGATTTGGGATATTGACCAATGAAATTTAATTAAGTAGTTTCTGATGTCACATTGACTGGAGTTTTTAAAAAAAAGGGAACAGACAATCAAGATAATCAATTCATTAAAAAATAAAAGCAAGAGCTGTTTCAATTTTTTTTTCATAAAAAGTAAAGTAATAGAAAGCTGTCTAAGGATATACTTTATAGCAATCGTTAAAGTCATGGAATGAATTTAAACCAGTTTCTTTATTAGGACTTAATTGCAGTCCTGAAAGTTAACTCATAATTAAAATATTTAAAAGAATTCTACAAGAAAAGCTAAGGTTATGCTTATTTCGAGTTGTTGTATTTTGTATAAAGAAGTTTATGGGAATTTAAGTATAAGTTTTGTAGTCCAGAAAAAATAAGAAAAATATATTAGAGAAATATAGTTTAGATCACTAACCGATAAATATTTAATTAGTGATTAAAGTTACGTATTTGCAATAAGAACATTGTGTTTGATAAATGCCAAGAGATATTTGCTAATTACAAATATTTCTTGATACAATATTATTTAAAAACACAAAGAGGAAATCAAGACTGATAACATCAAGGATGAACCTTTGCATTACCAGAGTGAGGGGACTATAAATAGTTTAAGCAACAAAGTGCATTGTTCTATTTCCAGTGAATTTACTGAGTGAATGGTTGCAGAGAGATTTAAGTGACGGTAGCTAAAAGAAACTAGTGATAATGCAACACACTACTGCAAAAACATGTTCACAAAAAACAGTTGAACAGGGCCAAAGAGTTTGGGAAACAGAGGAAACCATGTAGATAGCAAACAATTGTGAAGTGTTCTACTTCCAGTGAATATACTTTGTGAACAGTTGCAGATAGATTTAAGTGACAGTACCTGAAGAAGCTTAATTGATAGTGCAGTGCTCTAGTGTAAAAATGTGTTCATAAACAGCAGCTGAACAGGGCCAAAGAGTCTGTGAAACCAAGGATGGATGAAACTGTCTAAAAAGCAGCCAATTGTGAAGTGTGTCATGGGTGTTGTGTGTACAGCAATAACTTTTCACTTGTATCATTTATTGTTTTTATTTGTTGGTATTCAGAGTGCTTGCACTTTGAATACGCAATAGGAATAACATGAAAAAGAAAAGACAACTACATTTTCTTAAAAGAAAAAATATATCTACTATAGAGTAAGATAACATTTGTTTATGTATCCCAGGGTAAATAATTTTATTAGTTATGTATTAAAATCGAGGAACAAAGATAAAATACAAAGATATAAATTTCGAAAAGTTATAAAATTGGTTTATTTAATTATAAAGATAATGACTTTGAGAAGTGACGAATTTAGTTAAAACGAATTTTCTTATTGAATTAAATAATTGATAGGTTATGAATAGCTTGAAAAAATTAAAATAAGAAAATATTTAACATATACTTAATAATGAATAAATGATAGAACTGTTAAAAAGAATAATTAATAATTATCATG
Organism: Epiperipatus broadwayi; assembly: GCA_028023455.1. Lineage (NCBI taxonomy): Eukaryota > Metazoa > Onychophora > Udeonychophora > Euonychophora > Peripatidae > Epiperipatus > Epiperipatus broadwayi. The sequence continues at coordinate 1,169,517 of JAQFVV010012455.1, read as the reverse complement.
TTTTAATATAAGATGAAATCTCATCTATATGCAGATTAATTTTATATTAGCAAATAGAGTTATATTAACCTAAAAAAGGAATATTAAAAAGAATAAAGGATTATATGAGTCTGATGAACTTTTAATAGTGAATACCCATAAGAGAGATGATCTGATACAGTTATAAAGTTATTTGAAGTTATTGTTGTGTATTAAAAAACTTATGAAACTATTAAATAAAGAGAAATGAAGGAATAATTTGAAGTAAAACTTATTGATGAATTAACTTGACATATCTTAAAGTTTTTAACATGGAAAAATTAACATAAGATTTATTTAATACATTGTACAGGCTTAAACCTGCATTTATATATGCAATATATGCGGGGTTCGAACTCAGACTTTCACACGACCCACCACTCTCAGTGCCATCTCATATTGCTGACCCATCTGATCACACACATGTTGAAAAGATAAATAATCACCAATATACGTATTTCATGCTAAACCAGCACTCATCAGTTGGTCTAGATTACTATCCTCACACATATATATATAATCAGTATTCAGCTTTATATTAAGATAGCCAATCTATATACTTTAATGGACAGGCTTCAAACTATCAGCAATATGAGATGGCACTGAGGGTGGTGGGTCGTGTGAAAGTCTGAGTTCGAACCTCGCATATATAAGATTTATTGTAAATATTAGTTAGTCTACTTGTGAGTATATTGTTATAGGGGGTATTTATGCACATTTAACATTAAATCCATCAAGAATGAAAAAGTCATTAAGTTAATTTTCATTTCTTATTATAGTTAGATTAATTTTCAAATAGAACGTTAATCAGTGTTTGTAGTGGTAAATGTGATTTTTATTCAAATGGTTGGATCCCAATAAAATCCCTCTTGTCATTCAATTATTTAATTATCAATATAATTGTTATACTATATTTTAGAATAGAATAATTATGATCCCTTGAGATATCCATAGGATAGCATTAATTCTTTTAATTTAATGTAGTTTTGTTTTTAATATTATTATTTTGAGCTTCTTAAATGATAGAAGAGTAGTTAAGTCATTATTTAAAATGAAATATTATATTAGTCATTGTTTATTGTGGGGATTTTCCTAATATTTATAATAGAAGAGTAGCAAGAGAATTTTTACAATAGCAATGCCATTGTGGAGTGTATTTTATATAATTCTCAATGTTAAAACCCCTATGTTATAATTGTCCCTAAAAATTATCTTATGTTTTAATGTATCATAAGTTTCAAACCCAATAGAGGGTCTTATACTTTAATGTTGTTATATTTGATTATTTATTATTGATCTAGTATAGTAGATAGGAAAGAAGGTATCGTATATGTTGAACAACCAAAAAAGGAAGGTTACAATATGTAAACATTAAAAGCATAAAGCTAAACTAGTCAGTAAATAATAAAAATTACCTCAAATTCACAACTCAAACAAACTAGCAAAAAAAAAAAAAAACTGCAATACACTATCAATGGTTTCACTGCTACAAGAAGACATCTCAAGTGTAAAGAACTACAAAATAACAACATATTTAAACTAACCATTACCCACAATTCCACTTACTTCATATACACCCTTAATATTAAAAGAACTTTTAAATAAGTTAATTGCTTTAGAATCATAAATTTTTAATAATAAAGATTATTTAATTCTTTTTATTTCATTTTTCTCAAAGAAGACAACCTTAATAATGGGATCTGTATCTTTTGCATGGATATATAGAGCAGAACTAAGATATTTATGTCTAACCCTAGTTTTATGCACCTTTATTCTTTCATTTAAGCTCAAACTACTGTGACATATATATACCTTCTTACAAAAACAAAGGATAATATACACTACTCCGGGAAATTTTTGATAGACTTTTCCTAGAGTAATGTATATTACCCCTTGTTTTTGTAAAAAAAAGTATATATAGGTCAGAGTAATTTGATCTTAAATGAAAGAATAAAAATATACAAAAGTAGGGTTAGAAATAAGCATCTTAGTTCTGATTTATATATCCATGAAAAAGATACAGGCCACATTTTGATAAAGCCAAGGTTGTCTTCTTTGGGAGAAATGAAATAAAAAGAATTAAAGAATCGTCATTATTAAAAATTTATGATACTGAAGTAATTAATTTATTTAAAGGTTCTTTTAATATTAAGGGTATGTGGGAGGTAAGCAGAATTGTGGGTAATGTTTAGATTAAATATATTGTTATTTTATAATTCTTTACATTTGAGAAGTCTGCTTGCAGCAATGAAACCATTGTTATTTTAGAGTTTATTTTTTGGCTAGTCTGGTTGAATTGTGAATTTGGTGTATTTTTGATTATAATTATAAAAGAACATTGTAGTAGATTGACAATCAATTAATTATGGCTTAGATTCAAATATGTATATTTGGTATTCTTAACAATGCATTTTTCTTGATTTTTATGAAAAAAAAGTATCTGAGTTTGTCTCATATAAGATTTTGGAAAAAGTGAGATAAAAGTGGATTATCTTTTATCTCTTAGAAGCTCAGATAAACAATATGTACAAAGACAATCAAAATAGAAACAAGCTTGAAAATGAATAGTTGTCTTTCCCAAATTTCATAAGATCAATATGAAGATTCGGCCAAAAGTAGGTTTGCTGAAAAATCTTAAAGAATAGATTTATATATTCAAAGTATAAAAAGCAAACAGATATGGAAGAATATACTGAATAGTTGTACTATAAAGACATTAATCAAGACATTTTGGATGAGATATCTACATCACAATATCTTCAATAATAAAAGGTGAGATCATATTAGTCTTTCCATCATTTCCACAAGATAAGCCCATTGGAATTGATAGAATTGTGTCTGAAAGTTTTCAGAAAATGTACTGACCAAATTATATCAATCTAGAAAGCTAATAATATAATTAAAGTCAATTTTTCAAATACAAGCAAAAAACTGTTATCTGTCAATCTGTTTTGCAAAAAAGTAACAAACAATAAAAATATTAAATTTGTTATATTTTAAAGCATGTAATAAAATTATAACTCCCACTTTTGTCATTATTCCATTCTTTTAACTTAATATGGTTACAAATTACTTTTGAATTTGACAACCTGTCAACACAAAAGTAGTATCTCCATGTTACATGTGGTTCTTAATCTATATTTATGTTTTGTGAAAAATTAAAGTTTATTGTTTTTGTTCTATACTTATAAATTTTTTTATTGGTAAATATATATGTAAATTTGTAATAAATGTGCTTAAATATCATTTGCAAATGATATAAATTTCAATTTAATTACAAGTTATACAAAGGGCACTAAATATTAAAAACAAAATGGCGGACAAATGATCAGATTTAATATTTCTAGTTTTTTTTATTATTATTTTAAAACATTTGTAAATACTCCATTACATGCTATTTTGTCAAAGGAAGATTTTAAGTAATCTTTTTGGTAAAATGGTAGTGACAAAAAGAAAAACCCTGAATTTGCATAAACTATGACAATGTTGGAACATATTAGCATTTACACATTATTTGCTTGCTATATGTTATAAAGAAATGAAACAAATCTTCTGAATGGAATTTATAATCTATTTATTAATTTTTTAAATTTAAAAATTAACAAATATTTTGTAAAATAAATTAAAAAAAAATATTATATAATTGTAAATAAATGAAATCATATTAAAGTATATATATATTGAACCAGATGCTGTATCCACTTCAAAAGTTCCATCGCAAAATTAAAAGTAATTTTTTTAGTTTTTTTTATAAAGTTTTAAAAGAAAACTATTTAAAAGTGTCTTGCGTTGTTAGCCGAGAGGTATCGCAGCCGCTATGCAAGCAAGTAGTTGGTTGCAGACGGGTGTGGGTTCGCGTCCCGGCAGATGCTATGACATATGAAAAAAAAAAAAAAAAAACTATTTAAAAGTTTTCTTTATTATTTTTTTTTATGTATTAGAGTACTTGCAATAAGACACATACTTGTTTACACGTTAAAATTCTTTGATTTTTATTTTCAAAAGATTTTAGTTTAAAATCTTTTTTTTTTTTTTATCTATTTGTAAAAACATTCTAATTTAAAAGTTTTAATCTTTTGGAAAAAGAATTTTAATTTCAAAAGGTTTGATTGCATTCCTGTTCTTTTATTTTTGATTGTAATCTATTTTTAATTTATTTTTAAAAAGAAAAGCCAAGACTTAATTTTGCATATATTTTTTTAAAATTAATTTTGGTTAGATTTTTTTAATTATGATTAAGTCTGAGATAGAGATTTGCCCTGGGCAAAACTTCTAATTAAAGATGATGCAGGAGATAAGAGTACACATAAATAGCCCTGGGATTTTGGACTAATTAGTATTTGGCTATTCATTTTTATTCTGCTTGTTGAGTATTGATTCAGATCTTAGTACACTAATAGTTTTGCTGTCTGCTAATAAGAAATTCTGCTGAAATCAGATTACTGACTCCTAGTTGCTAAATAGTGTTACTTTCTGCAGAATGCTAAAATTACCCATCATGAGGAATCTTTTCTACAACATGCAGTGCTAAATCAACTCAAAAATGGACCTGGGATTCTGAGCTGTTCCTTCAAAGATCATGCCATAAAAACTTAAACAAGAACTGATCCAGAGCTTGCCTTCACACTTTCTATCAAAGAGATATAAATTAAAAACCTTCGTGATGGACTAAAGTCAGAAAGAACTTTGCATATCCTGCTGGAGGAAATCTGATGGACTTTACATTAGGCCTTGAGGTAAAAGATTTTCATATTCTAACCAGGGTTTAAATCTGTATTAGAATCTCAGCTTAATCTTAACAGAAACCTGCCTTTATTATAAATTTTAAATATCGCTATAGAATTTTTAATTATTTTATGTATTTTCTATTATTGTATGTAGTGGAGTCTTCGTTTTAAAACTTCATATTTATTATCGGAGAGTGTGTTGCGAGTTGCTATTTTATATGCTAGGCTTTCCTCTTTGTATTACTAACCCTTGCTAAATGCTTTGGCAGACATTCGTAATTTGCTTTTAACTTACCTGTTCTTTATTTTTTCCTTATAATTTATTTAGCTACGTTTGGTTGGCATTTTCAGCAGACCACAAATCTTTTGGCTAGTGGTTTATTGAGTACAGTGTTTTGTTTTTCTTAAATCAGAGATTTTTCCTTCTACTTAAAATTATGTAAAATTGTAATTTTTTCTTATGTTTTCTTTTCTTGTATTGGAGTCAACCTTGATAATCTTGAATGTGGTTATCATGGGCTCTTCTGCAGACATATGACATTCTTGGTCCCAATATTTCTTTTCTGGACCAAGGAAAGCTCACCTGTGCTGTTTCGTTATACTCCCACCAAGACTCCCTTTTGTTTTGCAATCTCTGAATGGGAAAACTAGAATGTTTTTATAAATCACTGACATGAAGATATTGTAGGTTCCCTTTTTAAACCTTAGGTGAGAAGTGTACGTATCGTCAGGTGTTTAATGTTTTAATACCCACATGCAATCACTGATAAATACGCTAGAAGAATCTAGGTCAAACTTTTATGCTTTGTTTGCTCGAGATTTAATTGTTATTTTTTTAGTTTAATAAACTATGCAAGAGGAAGGGAATGTCATATGTCACCTTGCTTTCAAATAATGAACTAGTCCAGATTCCTTCTAGATAGCGCATAATCAGTGGCTAGAGCTGGCCAATAGGCAATGGTGCTCATTGAAACCGAACATTTCCATCAAGGTAGGGAATCTGGAAAGAAATAATCAAATCTTTTTGAAGATAGAGCCAGAGAACTACTGTCACAAAGCTGAAGGACAGAATCATCATTCTCTCCAATAATGGTTACATAGCTGAATAGCTGTACTCATTCTCACAAAGAACTACTGCTAAACCTGAACAGCAGTATATACATTTTCCAGACAATAGCTATCAAAGCTAATGGCTAATGCAGCAAAGCAAGTCCATGTTCAGGACTGGATGCTATTAGAACCAAACGCCAACATGGGGTAAGCTGTCAAGTATAGCCAGAAGTGTTACCGTACCTAATCATGAAGCAGACTGCAAAGATGCTGCTGGAAGTGGTAGGAAATCTATAAGGGCACATACAGTTCCTTCTTCCATAGTTCACACTAGAACTAGGAGCTAGACCCTGCCAACAGTAGCAGGTGGAGTATAGCCATTGTAATTAGAGTGTAAAATATAAGTGTATATTTGTATTCATGTTTCACTAGTAAATATATATTATAAAACGTATTTATACACGTTTCTGTTTATATAGATTCGCATATAAACATAATATTGACCAATAATTGTTATCTACAATGATCACTAATAAAATTTCTTACCAAATATTTGCATTGCTCACTTTTACTAAAAATATGTTTTCCCATTTGCTTGTTCGTGAAATATATAGTTTTTAGATTTGTTTCTAAATAAATTATAATATTTTTATATTTACAACACATTAGATTTTCTTTTTTTGTTTAATTCGGATTTTTTTTTATGAAAAAAAAAAAAAAACAACTTATTGGTTAGCTTATTTTAGTCTACTTTGATATATGGATATGGATCTATGATGGTAAATACATATATACATCTAATATCCTTGATTTAAAAATATTCTAAAGAATTATATAGAAATTTAATTTTAAATGCTGTAGTTTCAAAAGCAAACAATACTACTACTACTACTACTAATAATAATGATAAAAATTTGTGATATAAAATCAATATCGTTTGATTTATAAATTTTGCTTTGTGCTGTATTATTCAGATTTGAAGAGGTTATGGGGATCTTCTTAAAGGTCAAATACAGAAGAATATTGGATGAAAAAAGTTTCAATAAATTAAATTATATTTATGATCATCTGATCAAATGTAATTATCAGATATCATTTCTTTTAGTTAAAAACAATTTGAGCAAATAAGTAGATGAACAAGAAAATAAAATTAAACAATTCAAAACAAAACAACTCTCCATATAGTAGTGCCATCTTGTGCTAACTAGAGCAATCAATGGATGCCAGAAGGCTTGTGCATAAAATCCCTATTTAGTGGTTTAAAAATAAAATTACTGAATTTTATTTTAAAATATAAAAATATATATTTTCTCTTAAAAATATTGTAAGTTTTAATGCATCTATATTTTAATAAGCATAACCTCATTTAACTTTGTATATATCCTTTTCAATTTGTACACACAGCAATTAATAAATATATTTTTGAAACTTTAAAAAAAAAAAAAAACATAAAAAGATACATATGGGGGGGGGGGGCATATTTCCTTTTGCCTCAAGCTCTAATATAACTGGATAGAGTACTGTATAAACGTAACGCCTAGTTTTTTTTTCACGGATAGTAATTGCAGCAAATCGTAAGTTAAACGCTATGGTAAAGAATAGTTTTAAAAGTTGCTTTGCCACGTAAATGAACATGATTTCAGTCAGAAGTTGGAATAAGAAAAAATAGATAGGTAGCTAATTTGGTAATTTTGTATATGTATTTAAATGGCTGTTTACGTTTTATTTGGATGCCTTACCTCTGTGACATAGTAAATGTTAATCATAAGATAAAATTATTTTCCTATAGATTAAAAATGAATTTCTTCTCTCGCGTAATATTAAATTAGGTCGATACGTAGCCAAGCAAAAAAAATAATTTTTAAATTTATATAAACAAATCGTTTCGTATCTTTTATTTAAAAGTCCTGTTTAATTAAGATTAGTGTTTTTTTTTTTTTTTGGAATGTTTTGCTTATTCAAATCAAGTTTAAATATGTTTTTCTTAACTTCATACGTTGCAAATAATTAGTAATAGGTCAATACTATACTGTAATATATATATATATATTTAATTCGAATTAGGAATTTACAGTGATGCAGGTGATCCGTCTAGAATAAGTTAATTTCAGCATTTTTGTAGATTAATAATAATTATTTTTTTTTATTAAGAAAGTTAAAGTAATAAATTCATTTTAATTGAAATCATAATTAATTGCCGTTTTTAATTTTTTATAGTTTTAACTAAACGAATTATTTAAAGTACAAGTTCCGATGAAAAATTAGATGTCACGTTATTGGTTAATATAATTATAGTACAGTGTTTGTATTTATTAAAGTAAGTATTAGAAAGCACTACATATTAATATCTAATATCTTTACAGATTTAAAATAAGAAAGGCTGCAGTAGAAGACTTGAATTCAAAAATTTGCTTGTGAAAGTTAAAATAATATTCACCTCCCTCCAAAAAAAAAACTGGCAAGAACTGTACTCCTCATCTCTCTCCCAACCCAGCTCATCCTCGCTCACCATAAAATTTCCGTATTCCTACCTTTTTCTAAGATGTGCTTTTCTAACCAGCCTGAACTACACACCATTTCTCCTGTCCACTTGCCATTTCCTTTTTACATGTATCCTTCCCCTCTTACCATTTTGTTCCTGAAATCTCATTTGTTTCATTGTATCTGGTTTTTTTTTATATGAATAAACATCTCATCACTGAGAAAATAATAATAATAATCTTTTAATCCCGGCCAATGCTTTGATACATAAAATAATAGTAATAATCTTTTAATTACATGTATATGTTTTTTCAATTAATAAAAAGTGATTCTTTTCAGCTTGTTCTAGCTGTCATTACCAGTTATAATTAACTTATTTAATATATAGGGTATATGAGCACACTTTCACACGACCCATCACTCTCCACTCTATCTAATAATACTGATTAACTTATTTGTAAATGCACTTAATAAAGGAGATTTGTGTTGAACTTAAGGAGTTTATATCGAACTTTTGCAATTTAGATGAATTTATTATACCTATTAAAAAAGAGAAAGGTATGAGACTACATATAAATATAGTATATACAGTATATTTAAAATTGGTATCTAGTAAATGGATTTGAATCTATAGAGAATGAAAGCAGGGCTATAGTTATAATTTCTTATTCCTTTATGCATTGATTTGTATATATATCTATAATATTATTTATTTATTCCTTGATTTTTTTTATTTTTATGATTTGTAGCTCTGAAAATCATAAGAAAATATCAAGGAATAAATTTTATTTGATTTTGCATTGAAAAAAAAAAAGTTTTGTAAATGATATTAAGGGCTATGGTTATTATTAAGTATACATACCAATCAGTATTTGTAATGATAGTGATAAAATAAATGAATATGAAGAAATTCAAAAAGGAATATAAAGATAAATTAAATAATGATAATGCAGATTGGAATATTCTGATAAAACATGGAAAAATGAAAAAATTGATGGAGGTTATAGGCTAAAAAAAGTTGGAAAAATGAAAGATTACTAAATTGTTATAGAAAAAATATTAGGGTAATAATGAATATGTAATGTAAAAGTTACACACAAAAAAAATTACATATAGAAGTCTTCATGTGATGAAAATAGACTTTCATTAAAATTATGTTTTGATCTAAAATAAGTTTAGATACAGTATTATGAATCCTTATCTTTAGCAATAGTAGATAAACAATAAGAATTGAGACAAAAAAAGTAAATAGTTAATAAATTAAAAAAGAATATTAAAAAATATTTATTTTTAGTTTTGAATAAGAAAAAAAAAGCATAAATAGGAGGTCAAAAATAAAAGACAAAATTTATTCAAGGAAACTTTGAAAGATATAATAATAGTAGGTTATAAATAAAAAAAAGTTAGTGATGAGATGGTGAACAACAATAATACAGAGAAATAGAAAAATATGAATTGTGTATAAGATAGAAGTATGTATAGAAGATTTAACAATATATTGAGATTAAAATGGATAAAGTTAGGCAAGAATGACAAGAAATATATATTTGATTGAATTTATAATAGAAAAAAAATAGTTTGATTGAAATAATATATAAATAATTTATATTATTAGAAATAATACATAATCAATTAATTAAATAAGAAAGTCATAAAACAAGTAATTTTAAAAAAAGTTGTAAAAACTAACTGAAAGGAAAATGGGCAAAGACAGGGAATTGATGAAATTGTAGTTGAATTATTTAAAGACTATTAAGGGGAAATGTTTGAAAGACTACTTGATATTTATAATGTAATTTATGATTTATAAAAACAGGCAAAACTCTCCATACAGTAGTGGCACTCAGTACAAACCAGTGTAATCAATGGATGCCAGAAGGCTTATGCATAAAATCCCCATCTAGTGCCTACTCATCCAATATCCCCAGACTAGTTTCTGGCTTGTGGCACTAGATGGGGATTTTATGCACACGCCTTCTGGCATCCATTGAGTGGTGATACTGTATGGAGAGTTTTGTCTGTTTTAATAACAGTTATAAGCAAGCATAAGAAATGGTGATCATGTGATGTTTATTAATTTATGATTTAAAACCGTGTCAGATTTTTTTTAATAGTTATGATTTGAATTAAGAAAAGGACCAATTTAAAACAATTACAAATTGCTGTTGGTGTTTAAGGTCTTATATATATATTGATTTCTATTAGATCATGCATGTTCTTATTTGAAAATGGTTTAGGCTTAGAAATGGTAATGGTTCGATAGATACAATTTGAGAGATATTTTTGCACAAGTCTTGATACTGCTTGCTTCAATTATTGGCTTTATGGAAGATTATCACTGTCCCAGTGGCCAATCTACGACACATTATCCTTATCTATTTGATTATCATATCAAATTAGAAAAATATAATCTGATGAAAACTTAAATCCACAGCCATGTTTACAGCTAAATCTTTTGTAGTAGTGAAATATTTTACTAAGCAATAGTGTGAATTTTCTGAAAATATAATCAAGATCTTAAATCTAAAAAAGTCTATTATATGATAAAAGATTCAAATGCAGAAGTATGTTGCAATTTGGTGCATAATCAGTCTTGTGCTATCTTTAATAAAACTATTGCATATGTTACTCGACTTGTAATTTTTGTATAGCTAACTCCCAATTTATTATTTGAAATTTTTACTTGTGTGTGAACAAAATCAAACAAGTTTACTATTCTAAAGAGTTATGGCATCTGTATAATCCATTTATATATAATCAGTTTTAATCTCTATTAGCATTTGTGATCTTAAATTCCTTTATTTTAAGTATGCCAAATTTTGTCATAAAGCTTCACAGTATAATACAGGTATATAAGAGAAGGATTTAATCAATCATAATAGCTTGATGTTCAAATCATGCATGAATGTTGGAACAAACTAGGTTATCACTCAGATATATAATACAGATTCAACTACATTTCACTATATGCTTCAAAACTTTAATTTTCTAATAATGCGCAGTTTAAACCAAATGTTAAATAAACTAGTCAATCAGATTAGTGTTTTACCTTTTGATCAAAATAAGATTCCTTCACTATAATGATATTTTAGTTTTAACTTTTAACAAGACTTAAATTCATTACTAATAGGCATCAGCTTCATTGATGATGAATTAGATATCTGCTAAAGAAATACTCAATATGATATTTGATCTCATGTATTAAAAAAAAGATTGATCATACCCCTCCACAAGATATTAAAAGCAGATAGAAACCAGTCCCTATCTTGCGTAAGAGTGATGTAGTGAAAATTACACTAGAGAAATATTATTCCTTAAGTGGATAATCTCTAGTCTAATGAATGATCAATAAAAAATATTAATATACTTTAATTTATGTTTTATATCTCAATGCCAATCCATTTTGTCTGATAAAAGGAGATATTCTCTTTCATCTGATCTTCGACCATATGTATTATAAATAAATCAAGCATTGATAGGCTAAAGCTTTATATTAGTAGTGTAACGGTCAGAATCGTCTATCTCGCTAACACACTGCAGAATTCAAACCCCAGACACGAAACTGAACATTCTAGGAAGGGTTGCCTTCTAGATATACTAAGTTCGAATCTAAAGCCCAAATTTCACAGTGCCATCTACGTGACGACGCATCTGATGCCACTACTAGTATGACCTTTGACCGGTGCCTGAAGGTCAGGGAGAAACAAAAGACTATACTAAACGAAGTTTGGGTGGCTAATTAATGTCTATGGATTTACAAAAGAAATGCAGAAAATATATATATAGACCAAGACAGTGATAGGAATCAAATAAAATAAGAGATCAAATTTAGTTTTAAATAATTTCACACAATTTATTTATATAAATATATATATAACGCCACTGTCTGCTTATATGAGACAGGGACACGTATTAAATAAATTTGGCATTATATGACAACAAGACTTATAAAACAAAGAGATATATTCTATTCCTTGGGCTAATAGCATTGCGATAATGTGCTTGACGAGATAGGAACATGTGCGAAGTTTAAGACAATATTTGAAATTAAATGTTCTAAAATATTTATTGATTTCAAGAATAGTACGGACTAAAGCTTACTAAGCAAACGTGGGATTGGGATCAAAGCATTTATTTGAGAATAATAATAATAGAGTTGCATTGGGAGGTCAGTATTGCTGATAATGAATTTATTAAAGTTGGAGGGTGTGACACGTTTAAGTCACAGATGCTTTGTAAAATAAATATAAAATAAAACAATATTGAAGATCCGGAATAATTACGAAGGGCATCTCGCCGCTAACCCATAGGAAAGTATTTTGACGAACAGCCGAAACTTAGTGACTGTGTGACAATTGAGTTTAATTCCCAGGGGTGTCATTTGGGACACCCTCTGCCTGGAAACCGCAAGCGTGGAGAGAACGGCCTTAGCCGTGTAAAGAATCCTTGGAAAAATAAAACAAAGCGGTCTCAACAACCAATTCATGTACCAGCAATACGAGACTAGAGTATATAAAACATACTGAATGGGTTTTACTTGGATTAAGAGAAATGCCCAATCAAATTCCCCGAAATTCATTTAAAAAGGGTCCGCACATTCTCGACGTCAATGATGAACTTTATAATTAAAGTAGAACACGGTAATTAAAATAAGAAAATGCATGCTTGTGGGTTTGAAAAGTAAGTATAGATTTATATATGCAATCATGCATTAGGGGACACATTTAATCATTGACTTCGCACATACTCTTATATTAGATTAAAATCAATAACATGTAGATTTTAAACTATGTGATTATATTATATTAAAGAAAAGAATCGCCCTCGAACGAGTGATTTGCAAGATAATAAAATAGGAAAATTATAAATTTAAAATGTGCCTTAATAGCGGTGTCTTACTTTCAATAAAGGGAAGAGTTTACTCGGTCAAAGACGATTCTGACACATTATCATAATAAAATAAAAGAAAGCTTTATAAATAGAAAATATTAACCCAAGGATAGAGAGCAAAATGTTGAGTATATTTAAATACGTTAAAGAAATACATAATGAAGTTATGGGAAATATAAGAAAACAATGTTAAATAGCTATAGCATGTTAGTTATCACAAGAGCTCTTGGGTTAATTTAGGTTACCTCTGGAGACGCATTGGCAGGTAGAGGTTCGGCAGGTTTTATAATTCAGCAGCAAAATCTGGAATGTTCATATTTTTGGCAGCGGCAGCAGCAGTTCCAGGGTCTGTGTGATAACTTCCAATGGTATGGAGCAGCGGCTGGCTATTCTGAGGGGACATAGCCATCTTAACGCCTCTACTCGGACATGTCAAGGTTAGCAAATTATTAGAATAGAACACAGAATGATTTCTCTTAGACACATTAGAATAAAAAACAACTAACTGGAGAACAAAAGAAAAACCTCCTTTTTATAGTGGAATTTAACAATAGAACTGCCCTGGAGCATTACAAAAATATCGGACTTATCAGCTGTAATTAAATCATCGGAATGTCTAAAGGAATTCAACATAAATTAATTTCTTTTGTTACTTTCCCTGTCGACATTCGAATTACAAACAAGATTTAATTAAAATTACTTTTATTAATTAAAGAAAACCTTAAGTGGACATCTGCTGTTTTTAGATAAACTTATAGAACATTAACTAATTAAACTATTGTCCCTGATTTATTTAAACAGAAACATTTGGAATAACTTTTGTTAAATTAAAGAAAATGATTTTACTTTTTAAATTGCAATATTTGAATCTATTTACTAAACGAATATTTACTAAATGAATTTTATTTTAAATCAAAATATATTACGACAGTAATATATTTGTAAATAGATTCAAACAAAATAACTTTAACATTTTATAATTTTGATATGTTTTAAAATGCATATCATAGTGTGTGCGCAATTACGACTTATATAACCTACTTTTTAATAAATCAAAATTATGTGAACAAATACATAATTCATAATATTTTATTTTATTTGGGAATAAGTTATATATATAATACGAGCCTTGTGCTCGTGGTTTAAAATTAGGCGGGATTTTTCGGTATATAAGTGTATTGCAGACACACTACGATAGATTGGGGTTCAAACTAAGGTATGAGGGTAGGAAGTAGGTGAGAAAAGGTGAAACGAAGATCTGCAAAGCAGACCTTACTGTTTCAGTAGTAACCTTAAGCCAACCTACTGCTCCAAATATTAATAGATTAAATATTAGTAATTGTCACATGATCACCATTTCTTATGCTTACTCATAACTGTTATTAAAACAGGCAAAACTCTCCATACAGTAGTGCCACTCAGTGCAAGCCAGAGTAATCAATGGATGCCAGAAGGTTTATGCATAAAATCCCTATCTAGTGCCTATGAGTAGGCACTGCTGTATGGAGAGTTTTGCCTGTTTTATTAGTGAAGGATTTTTACTGCTGATAATATGCATTGTTTAAGAATACATGAACAATCGAGTCTGAATATGTTAAACAATTAAACATCACATGATCACCATTTCTTAAGCTTGCACATAACTGTTACTAATACACCCAAAATCTAGATGTAGTGCTCTCAGATCCAAAGCTCCTCACTGACAAAAGCCACAAGCCAGAAACTAGTCTGGGGATATTGAATGAGTAGGCACTAGATGGGTATTTTATGCACAAGCCTTCTGGCATCCATTGATTACTTTGGCTTGCACTGAGTGGCACTATTGTATGGAGAGTTTTGCCTGTGTTAATATCTGATTATGTTACTAAGACAAATATCAGGAACACAAGCAATTATAAAGCTGCGATAATTATCTATACATAATCTTATGGGTGTTGAACATTTAACATTTAAAACAAAAATATTGCTTGACATAAGTGGCAATGCTTCGGTGAACAAAAATATTGAGACCCAAAAGATATAATAACTTATTACACAAAGAAGTTAAAAGTATTTCACTATTCAATTTCTAAGTAGTGCATAATTGAAAATTATAATATTGTAAAGGAATGGTTAATTTACATTGATCATACTATATAAAGCTACGTCTATATTTATATATGCTTTTCCAACATCAAACTTATTTGGTAGCTACTATCATTATTGGATAGCAGAGTAAAATAGTCAGATAAATGAAGAATCAATAATGAATATTTTTAAAATAAAAATTAAATACAGTTGCAAAGATAAATATTTCTGTTCCCTAAGTTAGTACCTTTAAGTTCCTAACAGAAATAATAATATTTCTTTTAAATAATATTTTGTTTAAATCGCATGTTGTTATTAAATTAGTAATGACTGGAAGGTTGCTATTCTTCCACATGTGCCTTACTATTACTTTCAATAGTTGTTAAAACAGCGGTCTGAGGAGCGATCAGGCCTAGACACATGACAGAGATTTATTGACAAGAAAAGAATGATACTACTCTTCTCTTTTACTTAACTTTTATATATATAAGACAGTCTTAAGCATCTTGGCTTGAAAGCATGAATATATAAACATATACATTTATTACTCACTGAGTTATTAATTTATGATATTACAGTGCGAAATCTTAGTAATAAATGTATATGTTTATATATTCATGCTTTCAAGCCAAGATGCTTAAGACTGTCTTATATATATAAAAGTTAAGTAAAAGAGAAGAGTAGTATCATTCTTTTCTTGTCAAAAAATCTCTGTCATGTGTTGAGGACTGATCGCTCCTCAGACCGCTGTTTTAACAGCTATTGGCTGTCTGAAAGTAATAGTAAGGCACATGTGGAAGACTAGCAACCTTCCAGTCATTACTAATATTTCTTTTAGTAAAGTTGCTGCTTGAGCTTTTGCAAATGGTGAAACAAAATATTTTATAGAGCTTGCAAGCAACTGGAAATAAGATAAAGATAGATATGGCAGTTCATAATGCTTAAAATAGTCAATGTATTGTCCTAAGAAATAATCATGAGTAAAAAACAAAGCATGTCAGGATTACAAAGAAATCAAGTCATATGTCACACGACCTAATTTAACAAGCTTGTATTACAAATGTTATATATAGAGCTTGCAAATAAACTCTTAACAAGCTTTGCAGAATATCCCCAATCCCAGACCAGTTTCTGCTACTGGCTTCCTCAGTGAGGTGCTAGGATATTCAAGCATTAGATTAAAAATACCAGGACAAGCCCAGCACTCTTATCTAATGGATAACATATCAGGATTATCAAAGTATTCAACTAGAAGGCATATAATTTTATCTTTTTCTCAATGAACTAATATAGGACAGCTTTAGATTGCTGTAAACATATTGTAAATTCTCCAGATGTTATGCCTCTCCTGAGTAGAATTCTTGATTTTTTTAAATATGCATTTAAAGTCTGGATTATGGCGAGAGGCTGTCATTAAAATCTAAAAGTCTTTACATATACATGAATAGAGAAATACTATGAGAGGACATTAAGAAACTAAAGTACGTCCAGAATCCAAAATAATGCATATCTTCTATCTAGAGAATTAGTTATGTCTGCATGTAATCACTACCAGAGATGATTAACATATGGGTAAATTGAAAAATGAATTCCTATCCACAATAATCATTGTATTTTCTAAAATATTCTTTAACATGAGGATATCATAAAGCATAGTATGAAACCATCAGTGCTTGAAACCAAGTTCCATTTCATTTCTAGTTTTACTTCACATTGCAATTATGTATTTCAAAATTTTGGTCTTAAAGATATCAGTGTACATCTTGAGAATTATGTTTATGCATTGAAACATAGGGAAAAACGTATTCATTAGATTGTGTTTAATTTTTGTTCATAGTTTTCAGTATTTTTTTAATATTAGGAGCTTTTATGCAGATTTAATTATAAACAAATTTTCCACGTATGCTCATTTGTCTTTATATCGTTTAAAAATATTTTAACTATACCTATCAATAATTGTCAGTCATTTTTATTTTTCATTACTATTTTGTTGTAAGGCATACAATATTCAAATAACTACCTGTATTTAAAAGCATGGGGATTTGAATTAATTTAGTAAGTATTTACTTAAGAACTTGAATATTAGACATTATTTTATTTTTCATTTGTGTTTATTACTCTTTTTGACATTTTAATCATGCACAAAATCATCATCATTGTCAACTATTATCAATCCATTGCAGGATGAAGGTCTCTCCAAGTTCAATCCATCTTTTCCGATTTCTAGTCTCTTGTCTACATCACTCTTGCACACTATCTTATTTCATCCATCTCACATGTGGTCTCTTTCTGGGTCTTTTACAAATTCTTGGAATCTAATTTAAGATTTCAATTATCTATCTATTATCATCTCTTCTAGAAATACATCCAGCCCAACTACACTTCAGACTTTTAATTCTTTCAACAATGTCAGTAACACCAGTTAGTTCTCTTACCCAGATATTGTGTTTTTGATCTCCTCTTGTTACTCTTAACATGCACCTCTCCATAATTCTTGAGTGGACTGAAGTCTCTGTATTGCTCTTCTATTAAGTGTACAAGTCTCCGATCCATAAGTAAAAACTGGGAAAACACATTTATTAAAAACCTTCCTTTTCAAACACATAGGCGTACGCTCTTTTAGTATTATTTCTACCAAAAGAACTCCAACCAAGTTTAATTCTATGATTAATTTCATTTATTATGTTTCCATCTGTAGTAATAATATGACCAAGATATTTGTAGTTGTCAATTTCTTCTAACTCGTCACAATCTATCTTTATTTTTATCTTTTGAGAAAATCCATTGAATTACTTTAGTCTTTTTAACATTTACTTTTATTCCCACTTTTTTATTTTCATCTGATAACTCTTGCAACATTCCCTGAAACTCTAAAGCATTATTTGTACAAAATCCTGTACCTTTTTTTTTTGTGCAAAATTCTTAAATCAGCAGAAATTTTTAAATGAAAATATAAAGTATTATTTACATTTTAACATACTTAAAGTCCATATTTTTTAGATATCACATTTAATTTTATATCTTTATCAATACTAGAACATTTTTTTAATTAAAATCTTATTAAATAAACTAATTATAAATTTTGTAATTACTTTGCACAGATGTGTTTAAAGGAGACAATTTTCTTCACTGTTATATCTTTTGAAATATGATGATAATTGTAATGATAATATGAACTATTAAACCAAAATGTCACATGATATTTCCATCAGTTTAATAATATTTGGAATTCTGTCCCACTATAATGAAATAAAATATTTGGTTTTAATACATATGTTTCACTGTAGTATTTATAAGAAATTCTATATGTTTTATATATTGATATAACTTTGACATAAAAGTATGATTTTTGTATGCTAAAACTCCAATATTGACTGAAGATTTCGAGATACATCATTTAAATTATTTTGTTACTGCAGTATAAAGTAAGTTTAAGTTTATTTATGTTGCAAAACTATATTTAAAGCCTGAATTTGTTTCAGATCATAATTTATATATTATTATCTTGACTTCTAATCTAATTGTAAATCTTCAATTAAGCATTAAATCATGTCTTTTATTTTTATTCAAATTTGAGAAGAAAAAAAAGCAATTTCTTAATAAATAATTATTTATATATTATTATTTTACCTTAAATTATTTTGAATCTCACACTAGGATTATGGACAAAGTAAATCATTTGTAACATATGTACTTTATTATAAACTTTTTACATAATTTAATCTGTTATCAATTGTGGTATAGGCTTAATTAAGATAATGATCATTTAAAAAAAAGTTATTATTTATTTCTTCATGTTTTTTGATGAATAATCAGGAAATAGCATTAGTGTGAATAAACACTGCAGTTTTTCTTGCCATCTATAATTTTAATGATAACATATACACCTATTTGTGTTTGACATAGATAATCAATATCCTTCATATTAGGTGCTTTATGTTTTGAAAGACTAAATAAAGTAGAAACTTAAATGAATTAAGTATACTTTTTTAATGCAGAAGTAATATAAAGATTTCAGCCTTAGGTATAATCTAAATATTTTGACTATTGATATCAACCTTGACATAAAAGGATAATGTTTGTATGCCAAACAGGAATTAAAAATATAGACTGAGAATTTCAAAATATATTATTTAAAATATTTTGCCATTAATTGTTTAAAATAAGTTTAAATTTTATTTGTTGCAAAACTATATTTAAAGCTTAAATTTATTTTAAGAATATTTATTTCATTTGATTACAGTAGTAGGTAGATTTCAATAAGGTAAATACATTAATTAAATGTATAATAATTATACAAAGTTATATAAAGAATGGCAATGGCCTAGAGTCTTATAAAGATTTGGTGTAAACTCTAATGTTTTATTAACTACTTTTCATTTTCAAAGAGCAAGTACTTTGTTTGATTTCTCTTGACTTTTGTTCTTTCATCCCACGAAGGGAATATGGATTTTTGTGTAATATATCATTGATCCTATACATAAGCTGTTTTCCATTGTAATTGTTCTATGGTAATAACACCAGCTTATTTGTTGAATTGTATCTTTTTCTGATGCTACTTTAACTAATTATTCACTGATTATATTGCCCTATATTTAACATTTTATTTATTTACTTATTATAATTTCATCTGGCAATCTATAATAACTTTAAGTATATACCATATGTAATATATAGAGCTTGCAAAACAAGCTCTTAACAAGCTTTGTAGAATATCCCCAACCTCAGACCTGTTTCGCTACTGGCATCCTCAGTGAGCTGTTTTGCGAGCTCTATATATAACATTTGTAAATACAAGCTTATTAAATTAGATCATGTGACATCTGACTTGATTTTTTTTGTACCATATGTAATTTAGTAAATTAGAAAGCAATATATTTGTTTTCAGTAAAGAATTCTGGGCAAGGCTTTTGCCAATAGCTTTTCATTTGGTTATGAAAATTTAAGTAAAAATTATTAAATGAATTAATTTTCTAGTCTATAAATGATTACAATGTATGGGATATTTTCTGTAGCCTTGTGCATTTCCACATCATTGTGAAAATATTATGGTTGGCTCTAAAATAAAACATAAATGTTATGAGCTCAAAAAATGTTTGTTGATCTATGGCAGGGGTCCCCAACCCTATGCCTGCAGGCACCATGGCACCCACAGACCATTTTACGCGTGCCCGCCACTATCTGAACAGGATAAAAAATTATTTATCTGATACAAATAAATTTAACTTTTAAAATTTCTTATAAATTATTGTATTATATTGTAATCAAATGTTAAAGTTTTATTTTTAAAATAAATACTTTTTTGCACATTATGTGTATTATTAACAATATCCAACTATAAATTTACATTGAAAAAAATAAATGGTGCCCGCCACCTGACCAGTATTATAGAATGTGCTATTAAATATGAAAAGGTTGGGGACCACTGATCTATGGAATATTCTTTGTCTTGAGTATAAGATATGTAATATAGACTTTTTCAGTTAAGAGAACTTAATATTTTTTCAATATTTATTATTTGTTTTTAGTTTATTATTAATGTATTTATTAAAAATAACATTTTATTAGTTTATATATTTTTTGCTTATATCTACTTGTAAACTTATAAAAATTCTGTGAGAAAATGCACTTATTTTTATATAATGAAATGAATTGTTTATCAAAGTTGGAAATTTATAATATACACATGGTAGTTGAAGTATTTATGTGTGTATATATATCAAGTATTACATGTTGAAATTTTAATTTTTTTTTTTAAAAAGTAAACAATTTCATTTTTAGAAAGCATTAAAATTGTGTCAGAAAAAAAAAATGTTATATTTTATATGTTATTTAAGTTTTGAGATTTATCAAAATATTTTTATTGTTTGTTTGGAATTTGTTTATGAATTTAATTGTACTTTAAGATCTTTCAAAGTGCCTTTATATTTGATTTTTTTTTTTTTCTATAAAATTTATCAGTATTCTTGCTAAATTTTTATAACTAATAAAATAGGAAGATATATGGAGAAATTAATAACTTTTATTAATTAAAATTAATTTATATATTTGTTAATGTATACAATGTAAAATTGATTTTGCATTTTTTATTACTTTACATAAGGAAATTGAAGATTAGTTATTTTCTTATTTCCGTCAATATTTATTTAGTTCTCCCTGCTTTGGATGACATCATTGAGAATTGCTGCTGTTATAAATTATTCATCAGAAACTGATGAAGATCTCCAATGGAAAATATTTAATATACATATGTAGAATCCATTTTTTGCAAAATTCATTGCATTTAAGGGCTATCTAAACTGAATTTCATTGACCAGGTAGACATATCTTAAATCTACGATTTAGTGCTGCCTAGAAATATACTTCTTAGATAATTATTAACAGACAAACTGTCTTATACTTTTATTTTAACATTGTGTTATATTAATATTATATAAGTTTATTAATTAAATAATTGTTTCAATAAATTTATATTATAAATATAATTTTTTATTATTCGTTGAATTGTTTAATTTAAATTAATTCATTAAGTTTACATCAAATGATTACAATAAATACTTAAAACTTTTGTCTCTCTCTTTATATGTGTGAATTCCTTTATTCAAACATGAACATAACACTAAACATTACATGATCACTATCTCATACTAGCACAATAATTGTTATTAAACAATTCAAAACAAAACAACACTCTCCATATAGTAGTGCCATCTTGTGCTAACAAGAGCAATCAATGGATGCCAGAAGGCTTGTGCATAAAATCCCTATCTAGTGCCTACTCATCCAATATCCCCAGACTAGTTTCTGGCTTGTGGCCTTCATCAGTGAGGAGCCTTGGATCTGAGAGTGTTGTTTTGTTTTGAAATGAACATAACACAATGACACAGTATAGAATCGTGCTTGAGCAGAAATAAATAAAATGTCTTTTAATAATTTAGAATAACGTTTTAACATCTGATTTTTATTCTTAGAGCTAAGTGTGCTTTCAGGTAGTACACCAGAATCATATTACATTTAAAATATCCTTTAGTATTTTTTTAAAAGAATTTGAGGCAGATTCTCCTGAAAACCTAGACAGGTAATAAATTGCTGTTGGCGATTCATCTTGCTCTTCCACAGACTGAATAATTTTTTATAGCAAATGCTATGTAGTCGATTATTAAATAATGCTTTATACCTAAAGTTTGAAAAATTTAACTATATTAAAATGTTGCCATGTCCAAGAAAGCAGTGAAACATCACTTGATTTTTTTTCCAGATGTTTTACTTGCTGGCTAAAGACTGAATTTTTTTAATCCTCCACAACTGCCATAAAATTAAAAAAACATAATGAAAGCAAACGTCATCAACTTAAATACAATATATACATATGTAATCTTATAATTGAATATTTATAAATACAGTAATTAGATATATGTAAAGTATAACTTTAAACATTTTATCTACTTAGGAGCACTTTCGACTATCCTCTTAATCTTTGTCAACTAACACTTTGAAAGGTTAATATTAGAAAAGAATACAATTTGTTATAGTAATTTATTGTAGAAATTTGACACATTTCTTTTTTATGACAATATTAAAATCAGATTTTTGTGGAAATTACCAGGAAGGTTATATTTACAAATTACCTCAGATCCAAGTTAAAGATATGAAAAAAAATTTAATTCAAACTTCTGTTGCATCATCCGCAAAGAAATTACGATATTGATTCTTATGAAGTCATCAATTTGCTGGATGCAGTGAAAAATGCAATTTGAAAAAATATATATAATATGGGTACTCTTTCCAAGTATCAATCTTTTTTAAAAATACAAAAACTCATTTATTTTATTCACTATTCAATGAGTATCTTATCTATCTCTTGGAAAAGATTGATGAAAATATTTTAGAATAAAATAATAAATATAAACATTGTATATGTTGAAAATTAAAGCTATTGGAAATGTTACATAAATTTACATTACATTGTCAATGATGCGAGTCCCATTGCTGGATGGGATTGTCCAATATCATGGAAGATTTTAAATATCCAACAGAATTGTGGATAATAGAGTTAATTAATACCTAACTTTGAATGTCCCCATTCCATTGTCATAGCTAGAATGACCAAAATTGGAATTAGATAATATAAAAAACATCTAATTTTAATAAATATTTAAATAATATATACTGTATGACAAATGTAAGCTAAATAGTCTATTATCAAAGTGTTGACTTAATTACGCTTAGTTTTTCATTATCTATTTGTAGATAGTCACAAGGCTGTTTGTTTATGATAAACATGCTCACTGGCTTACATAAGGAAAACTGTTTTCCACTATCAGTACAGTCCCAAAAATCAGTTGGAATGCAGCATCCAAAGTAATCTGTGATCAGCCGCAGTGAATTGGGTTGCAACTAAATGGAAAAATATATGTGGTGCACAGCGGTTATTATTTATGGATGATGTTATTTAAGATAAAAATATTCAACATGCAATTCAATAGGCTTCTTGAACAAAAATGTCAAAAAATTTTGGGTTAATCTTATCTGAGATCTCTCATTTTCTATGAATTTTTTGTTTTTTTAGCTATCTAGTTTTACAGTGTTAAATTTCTAAACATATTGTATAAGATCTACTGTGAGATCTGTGAATTAAATAGATTATTGATATATTACAGTCTTTCAAAATCTTTAGAATATTTCCTTTATAGTGGCAAGGTTGCAGTATTATCTTATTTCAGTGCTGTTGGAAAACAATTCATTGTTTATTCTTTTAAGATGTTGTCACCAACTAAAAGTAGTTAAAGCCAACTAGAGAAGAAAATATTGGCTATTTGTTTTTTTACATGGGCTCAAACAGAAATAAGCATAGATCCATTATCCACTGCTTGGTCCAGGGGTGGGCAAATAGTAGCCAAGGGCCACATGCAGCCTGCTAAGAGTTTTTATGTAGCCTGGCAAGACAATCAGAAAAATCCACCTTGAACTGAGATTTTCTTCCCGTGTGCAACTGAAGAAGATACGTCTCGTATTTTCCACTAGCATGGCCACGTCAATACACATGTGCAGTGCTTTTCCAGTTGATCTGGTTAATTTCAATTTTGTGTTTGCATTAGCAAATAAATACATTTCCAACTTTAGTGAAACCATGAACCCTCTGAAAAAATGTAAAATTGGTGATGAATGTTATGTGTTTAATGAAGAATGGACAAACAAATATTTCTTTGGTAATACATAGAATAAAGCAGCATGTTTATTCTGTCATGAAAAAAAGGTGTGGCCCTTCGCTTCCACTATGTGGCCCCCAATGCAGCCCTCCACCAACTTCTCTGGCCCCCAAGCCAAAACAATTGTCCACCCCTGGCTTGGTCATATGGATCCATAACGTGCTACATGTCATCTAGAATAATGATGGTATACAATTATAAAATATGACCCAAATCAAAAAAATATTCCATTGTTGAAGGGTACAGTAAATCAGTCATTAGTGTAGTAGTATTTACTGAATAAGAAATTATTGACTATCATCCAAATTTACAGAATTCATAATCTTTATTTGTTTTTGGAAAAAAATCGTGATTTTTACTTCTTATAACAAAATTAGATTTAGTAAGAATATCAGAGTTGTTAAATTTTCTTTATTGTATTTTATGGTTTTAAATGTTTTATATAAAGAATATGCTGGCATTGTATAAATTAAAGCTGTATTGAAAATTATATTGCTTTTATCAAACCTGGAATATTCATGCCATCTTGATTATCATCAGGACAGCCACTTATAAATTAGTATATCCAAGAAGAATTTTGTGATGAATGTATAAACACATTCATAAAGACATAAACATAAAAACAATCATACCCCCCTCCCCCCCAAGTTTTTTTAAAATTTTTTAGCCATCTGAAAAATGGTTAAGTTTATTCATAATAACACTGAGCTTTATTGAAGTTTTTGTGGTGAATAAATGCTGGTCATTTATTTTAGTTTATTTGATATTTTGAGATGCTATCTTTAAATATTTTTTTTCCAGAAATACTTTCAAGTCTTTACATAATTGTAGATCTTTGTTGTATTATATTCTTAACTATATCTTCCCAATCAAAATGATAAATATTGTACTTCTTCAATATCTTCAACATTAAACTGTTTATTTTTTATTTTAGATCCAGCATATTAATGGGTCTTTTGACACTATTATGATGCATATTTAAATTTAAAAAATTCTGTAAAATTTTTGATACATTGATAAAGATCATTTCTTATACAAAATTTGGAACAGTAATATATCTATATGCAATAAATATTGTTACATCACTATGATACTGCATTCTATCTTTTAATTCCTAATGTATCAATATTTCATTGAAATATGCTATACCTCAACATCCGAGTCCTCATTTCTATTGGAAATCTGTCAAAATGTTCAAAGTGAACAACAATTTCAAATTGATAATTTTATTACTAAATATTGCCAAATATTTTTTTTATTCTTCACTGATTAATAAAATGCTCAGAGTTTTAAACATTAAACACTAAATAAAATTCTTCATAGTTTCTTAACATTAAGAATATTTTATTGATCATCCTTTAATGAGACTGATTAGCATGTCTATCGGCATTCTTTAAATATAGCAGTTATGTTTGCTATATATGAAAGTGCACTTGGACAAAAAATTAAACTACCCTGAAGTATATATATATATCTTCAACGATTAATATAGAGAGTTCCATTATAACAATACGTTTCATCACAATATTACCCAACTCTGATAAGCATAATATATTTTTATAAGAGTTATTAAATGGAAAAGCTCATGTTATAATCACTATAGAATCTTTTTTGTAAAAATCAGAGATGGATATGGAGACATTTCAAGAGAATGATGTCTCTGTAAATTTTATTTTTGCCACTTTAAGAGTAGCTATGAAATAAACACATTAAAAAAATACTGTTTCTATTAAGTGCTTACTATGTCTTTCAAATTATAAATTTCACCTTCAAACTTCTATATCAACTTAATGCCTACTTTATACAGCTACTTATAAACTGTTTCAAAAACGATTGATTTAAAAACGGAAAATAATATCAGAAATAGTTTACATCCATTTTTGTTTTCTGTAATAATGTTTAATCTTATTCCATCTTAATATGAACAAACGTCACAAATCTCTTCAAGGAACTGAAACAAAAACCTCGAACATAACAATTAAATCATTATATAAATTACATCAGCCCATAACATTTTTTTTACGTTTGTCTGTCAAGAAAATCGTTAGTATTTATCCTATTTACTTAATAGTACGAATAAATATTATAGTGTTTTTATGAACTACTAATAATGACTATTAACAAATGTTAAATTTTAAAAAAGTAGCAAAAATTGATCTTTTTTTTAATTTTAAAATCTAGTTAAATATTTTATGAATCACTTTATAATTCTAATGCCCTATTAAATGCTTCTCTATATATATTATGATTGATCAATTTGACAGGTAGATCGTATCTTACAAAAAGAAGAAAATTAGATCTGAAACTTTAATTGTCTATTGATAACGTGCACTGTAAAATTTGTATTCGTTAAATATTCAAAGAATTTTTATTCAATTAATTTTAATAGTTTCCTGCTTACTAGTACTTTACTAATCATTAAATTTTAAACAAATAGTTATAGAAAATTTTGATATATTACTTAATTTTAATTATTTACTTTTATAGGACAAGTTTTACATTATAATGAAAGGGGAAATAGGGAATTGTCCGACCTTGTGGTTGAATGACTGATCTCAATAATTCAACAAATTTATCCAATAACAGATCTCATAGCAAAGGAGTAAAAAGTAAGTAGAACATTTAATTTTTCTATTGATATTCAATATTAATTATAATTTTAGTTCTATATCATTTTTATAAAAATTAGTAAATAGCTTTTTAAATATATATTTAATTATAGGGGATTTGAACCCAGACTTTTAAGCTCTCTTCAGCTATCCAATCTATCTTATATAATCGATACACATTACCAGACCCATATGAAAAAGATAAATGATCTCCAATAATTACATCTAAACTCCAGGAATATAAAATATATCTGTCTTTAACTATTACAGATTCAGCCTATTTCTTGCCCATCCCTTTTCTGTGTATTTAAATGGACAAGGTCCTATACATGAGTGGTCAGAGTGACTTAAAGTCAACTTAGGCATGACAATAATATTGGCATCATCAAGAGATTTGGACGTTCCATAAGATTTTCAATGGTATGGATGGCTGAAGAATTGGAGTTGGAGTAGATTGAAACCTGTCCATTAAAGTTTGAAGATTTTTTATCTTAATATAAGCCAGGCACTGATTATTTATATGTGTGGGAGATAATGATTTGGACCAACTGATGAGTGTTGGTTCAGTATGAAATACGTAAATTGGAAATTTATTTTTTTCACGTGTGTGATCATGTTCATCGATTGTATGAGATAGATTGGATTGCTGAAGGGAGTTTGAAAGTCTGGGTTAAAATTCTCTGTAATTACATCTAAAGTCCAGGGATATAAAATATATATGTATTTAAATATTATATATATTTGTATTCATAGAATACAATTACTATATCTGATTTTATATATTTATAAATATTTTTATGAGGCATATATTCAAAAGAAATGTATTTTTAGCATTTAAAAATAAACATTTTCAAATAATATAACTTGATATTAAATATGTAAAAGTAGATAGCAGAATATAGATTGTAAATTAAAAATAAAAAGCTTATTCCAAGTAACTTTAAAAAATAAAGTAAAAAGAAGAATAAGAAATAAAATAAAAAGGAGAAATGAATAGTGAAGTTCACTAAACATTACATGATCACCATTTCTTATGCTCAAGCTGTTAAAACAGGCAAAGAATATAAATGATATTAATATTATATGGATTTGACAATAAAATAAGAAAGATAAAGTTATAATATTGAAGTTAGTAGAACTAATAAATCAATGATATACATATTGTATAAAAGAAATGACTATTTTTTATTTGTCATCGGAATCTATGAAATCAGGAAATTTAGCAGATAGTTAAATCTTTAAATAAAGTAAATAAGATTTTCTTAAATCATGCAAGACAATGAATATTTCACCTTTACTGGAATTTAATCTTAGAGGATGACTTTATTTCAATTTTATCATAGGTTTATGGTGTGTTAAGGAATTTATTTTTATATTAAATTAAATTGCCTGGAATTACCTTCTGATCACATTTAGTGATACTTGAAGCATTTCAAAGCTTTCAATTACTTGTGAAAAACCTTTAGAGCAGATTTAGATATTTTTATCATACAATACTACTTCTGGATGAAATAATCAATTACACTATTACTTCTCCATAATATTGACTTTCCATTATTGTATAATGAATAACTTAAACAAACAAATTATATTTGATGATAAATGAAAGGAAGGATCACATATTACCATATCTTGCTGATTTAAAGTTGATCATAATAGATAAAAATTTATGAAGGATATTTGCAAGAATATTACTTTTGAAAAAATTGAACTCTTACAAAGACTTTATCTTTTCTTGTATAGGTGCCATATGTCTCATAGAATTGTGAAATGTCATGAAACATATATGCTAATGAAAATTATTTCTGAAAGGATTGCTGTTCAAATGGATTTTAAGTCAACTGTTGGTGATATTAACTTAGTGTCAACTTTAAATATATTTCATGATTATTTTAACTTAGATTATGAACTGATCAACAATGACAAAAAGTTGTTGGTGTTCACGAATAAGAGTATCTCCTTTATTTAAGATTACTAGAAATATTGCACAAAGATCTTTCCTCTCACTCTCTAATCTTAATTGTAGCTTACATAACTCATGTATATCATCTTTAGGTGATCTATGTTTTTTCTACATATATAATGTGATTATTTTTGTGAAGTGTTTATAATTTAGAAGCAGTGGAAGGATTCTTCATTATTTTTCAAAATCACCAGGTTTCCCCAATCTTTTTTAAAATCAGAAGTATAGCAATTTTTCACTACCACACAACCTCTTCCATATTTTTTAGATATACCATCAAAATTCTTTGGCATTCTTTTTGGTATTCTCATACTAAAGCTAATGCAGAAGTCGAAAGAATTATTAATTTTAAAATTACTAAATCAATAAGTCATCATTATTATAGATTCCTCCAGATATTTTTAGGCAATTTACACTAGATGTTTTTTTTTTCTCAAACCTTTTTGAAATCCATGCAAGATAATAGATTTTAGTCTGGCATTTTATAAGTTCATTAGAATTTAGAGGTAACATTCCAATCAATATGCTGTATGTAGTAGAAATTTTACATACCAACTATGAATGTTTTCCTGACATCCATTTTTTCCATTATCATTTAAGCTGCTTCTAAAAAAATATTACTTTTTCTCAGTTCAATATTTTTGTTTCCTAACTAAATATATGTTCATTAGTACATGCATAATCTAAATCAGACATATCGGTCTTTTCTTCATTAATCATATGATCTTAAGCATTTTTGATAGGATAACTAGTTTCACCAATATATGTTCTTCCACATTCACATGATATTTCATAGATGCATTTCAAGTTTGTTTTATAAAGGTTAGGAGTTTTCAATAGCATGCTATGGCTTTGAATGATTACAGACTTTTTTTAGTTTTAATGATGTGTCAGTGGTTCTATTCTCACACTAGTCTGTCATTGGCCAAGCCAACTCTGAAGAGACGAGCATAATACCATTCAAAATACTGTAAAAAATGTTTATTAGTAGATACAGATCAGAATATAACTGCAAATAAAATGATATTATCATAAACATTCAGTTAAATATGATTATATGATGGAAGGTATTATTCATTCAATTCAGTAGAGATTAATTTGTGCATCCCATAGATTAATTTTTTTAAAATTTTATCATAAATTATCGAGTTCCAATCTCACACTTTGGACCTTTGTTTTTACTTGGGGATAAAGATAAAATAAAAGTGATATTCTTTTTTCTCAGGTCTATATTAATGTTCATGCACAATGGGCTCTTAACAATACGAATTGTTGTCTTTATTTAATTTTTATCATTTCTGGTAGCTCTTATATTGTAATAATTAAAACAGGTAAAACTATACGTATTGCCACTCAGTGCAAGCCAGAGTAATCAATGGATGCCAGAAGGCTTGTGCATAAAATCCCCATCTAGGGCCTACTCATCCAATATCCCCAGACTAGTTTCTGGCTTGTAGCCTTCATCAGTGAGGAGCCTTGGATCTGAGAACATTGCACCTAGATCCTAAGGTCTAGGTACAGTGCTCTCAGATCCAAGGCTTTTCACTGATGAAGGCCACACGCCAGAAACTAGTCTGGAGATATTGGATGAGTAGGCCCTAGATAGGGGATTTTATGCACAAGTCTTCTGGCATCCCTTGATTACTCTGGCTTGTACTGAGTGGCTAGAGAGTTTTGCCTGTTTTAATAACATTTAAGAGCAAGCATAAGAAGTAGTGATCACGTGATGTATATTGTAATAATGTAACATTTACTTTGAAATCTAATTTGAGGTAATTTTGACTACTGTGATATCCTTTTATCAGTAATATCTTAATAATGAGTCACATACCTACCAATATAAAACAATTGTGTACTGATTCACTATTAACAAATTCTGATAAAAGTTGCATCTAATATCCAAATTTTTATATAACTTCTTTACTCATTATTTTTATTTACTATGCAATGGTCATGCCATCTTATATGAAACCTCAACATTAGATAACATTGTTGGTTTGAACTAGGTAAACAATTCACTGTATAGTGTATGCTAATATTTATGAGAACTGTGTAAAGCTATTCCTTACCCTGTATGTAGAATGGGTTCTTGATTTTTTTTAATTAATCTTTTTTAAACAATTCCATGAGAAGATAATAATTATAAAATAAATACATTTGTAAATACTTATTAACAAATTATTATGAACAATAAAAAAAACAATCTACATTTCAACCATTGAATATGGTCTTTTTTAAGAATTACTGTGTAAAAGAACATAAAATAAAAAACAGAGCATGAGAATTATAAAATTAAAATAAAGAAAATTCAAAAGGTTTTAATAAAAAAATAATTAAAGATATTCTAGGCATTGACAGATATCGAACTTTAAATGGGAATTAGGGGGAAAGTTTTGAGTTTTAATTGATAAGTTAGTTAATTAAAATAATTTCTTAATTAAGAGGTTATAAAGTGAATTAGGGTTTTCAGAATTTTAGTTTAGGGATAACATTAATGATATAAGAATTATGTTTTTTAACTTATATATTGGTTAAAACCACTAAATATCATTGTGTTTTCAATTTCATTCTCATAGTTTTGTAGTAAAGTAGAGTTAAAAGCTGGCTGCTGGAGGGTTGCATTTGATCCTAAGATCTAGGTGCAGTGCTCTCAGATCCAAGGCTCCTCACTGACGAAGGCCACAAGCCAGAAACTAGAGATCCTAAGATCTAGGTGCAGTGCTCTCAGATCCAAGGCTCCTCACTGACGAAGGCCACAAGCCAGAAACTAGAGATCCTAAGATCTAGGTGCAGTGCTCTCAGATCCAAGGCTCCTCACTGATGATGGCTACAAACCAGAAACTAGTCTGGGGATATTGGATGAGTAGGCACTAGATAGAGCTTTTATGCACAAGCCTTCTGGCATCCATTGATTACTCTGGTTGGCACAGGGTGGCACTACTGTATGGAGAGTTTTGCCTTTGTTTATATATTGGTTAGTTGAAAAATATTTTGTAATTAATTAAAAAGTTGTTTGGAAGATTAATTTGGATTTTTGTAAAAGAAAAGAAAATTATTTATGTAAGAAATGAAAATTTTTATAGAGGAAGGAAAGTGAAAAAAATGTTTAAATTAAACATTAGTACAAAAGATTGTTTTTGAAGAGATAAATAAAAACAGTTTTGGAAGATTTTATTTATTTTAAAAAAATATAGCTTGGAAAGAAGAATAAGAAAAAATACATATTTTTTTAGTGAAAATGGAAATATTTTTTATTATATTGTTTAATTCTTAAGCATGTTTTGACTTAGAGTTCTGATGAAAAGATATAATGAACATAAAATAATTAAATGCATTGAGCCCGCTTTCAACAAAACACTGTCAGAATCATAGTGCTGAATAAAGTTATGCCATACAGGTATGCTTAAATAATCAATGTGATATGAATGTAAATGAAACACAGTATGCAAATAAAGCAATTAGATAATCCATTTTTCAGGCAATGGAGCACATGAAGTGAACCCACTAACCCGGGACAATGGCCTGTAAGGCAGCTGTGCTGACCACTCAAACACCAACACTTGACACATGAATTCTTCTTGTTGATGGAATGTGGATTCTTTGCAGTTGCCCATGCCTCTTTGCATTTTTTTTCTTATCATCCCTTTCAGAGCAAATTGTTCTAACCTCAGATGGGAAAAATGTGTGACCTGTGGCATGTTCATGATCAAGAAAGATTGGTCTGTAGTCAATCTTTTGTTTTGCTCTATTATTTAAATATGTTTGTTAGGCAATTCTCATGGATCTATTTTCATGAGATTCATCATAATACACAGAACTGCAGGGAGGATTAGTGCATGCAGTTTTATAGACCACCTGAGGAGCATGCTCCACAGGTATCTTGTCTTTAGTATTGTTCAACAAATTATTAAGAGTAGGTGGCAATCTAAAATTAATTCTGTACATGTTAGTGCAAATATTCCTAAGGACATTTGCAATATGCGGGGCATAAGCCAGGCTTATCCACACTTTAGGCATATTATTAATGTTTTTAACTTTTACATTGTTATGTACACTTATATATATATATATGGTCATGAAATACCTAAACAAAATTTATTTTTTAAAAATATTTTATACTACATTTGTACTAATATTTTGATTATATTTAAATCCTTGAAATATATTAAATAGTTGAAAGATTAGTGGGGGTTTTTATTGTTTATAATATTGTTTTATTTGATTCAGTAAGAAATAAGAAAAGGCTTTGTAAAGAAAATGAAGAATGATATTTTATTTTTTAATTATATGTGCTAATAAGAAAGTATACGATAATCAAAGTTTATTGATTATAAATTTAAGATGTATATTTATGAATGGTTTTATTACCAATGTATCTTTTACTTTGAATAACTGTATACTAACTTATTTATTCTATTACTAGTAGTATATATATGTTTTATAAAGAGCTCACAAATAAGCTCTTAACAAGCTTTGCAGAATATACTCATCCCCAGACCATTTTCTGTTACTGGCTTCATCAGTGAAGTGCCAGGATATATTCAACCCCAGACCAGTTTCTGTTACTGGCTTCATCATTAAGGTGCCAGGATATTTCAAGCATTGAATATTCTGGCACCTCACTGCCGAAGCCAGTATCAGAAACCGATCTGGGGTTGAGAATATTCTGCAAAGCTTGTTAAGAGGTTATTTGTGAGCTCTTTATAAAACATTTGAAATACAAGCTTGTTTAAATTAAGTCATGTGACATCTGATTTGATTTATTTGTAGTTTATGTATAATTCTAAAAAGAGTTTAATTGTGAATGAACTTATTTTAAAGTAAATATTTTTACATGTGATTTTACAATATATAATTAATTTATATTAAGTTAAAATTTATAAACATATTTATTTTTAATTTTTGCATACAGTATGATTAACAGAAGATGTTTAAATGAAAAAAAAATCTCTAATAAAAATTAACACAATCGTGACTATGCATAAAAAACTCAGGCTTACAAATAAGTGTGTGTTATTAAAATTAATTTTAGGTTGAGATTTCAAATTCAAGGTGTTGTCTATTAGATCCATTGCAAAAGTATAGAATTACTTAATACTGTGCACTATCTTATTGTAATGCTATTTAAATTATAGCATCTATTTTTATTTTTTTACAAAGTGAATCTTTCTTTACTAGTTCTTATTTATAGTTTAAGTTTTTGATTTTTTTTAAAAATTGATTATGATTTTGTTTATATTTGTTTTCCATAAATATTTGTGATACTTAAATTTTCCAAATTTTTAAAAATGATTAGATCATTTTGTTTTGAAATCATTTCTTTATTTTCTAGTGCTCATAAATTCCAGTGAAACTAAAGCTCAGCCTCAGTCTGAAACATTATTGAACTACAATGTGGAAAAAAGAAAACTGAAAATATGGAAGAATCTCCTTATCTTAAGTATAGCCTTCATGTTAAACTTTACAACTTTTCAGCCATTGCAGAATTTACAAAGTACTCTGAATACCCAAGGAGGTATTGGTACAATATCTCTCAGTCTCCTGTATGCATCAGTTCTTTTATCTAGTCTTTTCTTTCCACCTCTTATGATTAAGTATTTTGGAGCTAAGTATAGTCTTTGCATCAGCTTTACCTGTTTTTGTATTTATATAATGGGTAATTTCAAAGCAGAATGGCATTATTTTAGTCTCCCTATTAGTGCAATTCTCGTAGGCTTAAGCTCGGCTCCACTTTGGGCATCTCATGGTTCATACATTAATAGCCTTGGGTCACAACTTGCAGAAATCACTTCGGAAAAACATGAAAATATCATTCCTATCTTTTTTGGACTTTTTGCATTTTTTTTTGCATCAGCTCAAATTTGGGGAAATTTAATTTCTTACTATATTTTAGGATTAGAAAAAAAAGAAAATAGTAGTCTAGAGGATGTGCACTTGTGTGGAAAAAATTTTTGTCCTTCATTAAATTCCAATAACACTCATAATATAAATATTAATAGGCCATCTGATAATCAAATCTATACATTATGTGGTGTTTATCTTGCTATTGGTATTTTAGCATTTCTATTAATATTACTATTTTTGGATAATGAGAATGAAAAAAGCCAAAATTCACAAGATTCATTTTTTAGTACTGTTACTAAAACTGCGTACCATATGACCAATATAAAGCAGATTATATTAATTCCATTATCAATTTATATTGGATTAGAAGTGGCATTCATTGCTTCTGAGTTCACAGGGGTACGTTTATTTTTTTTTTATTATTATTATTATTATCATTATCATTATTATTACTATTATATTTTAATATAAAGTGGAATTTTATAATTACCAATATATGTATTATAAATATTAATTTTTATTAAGCGCAATGTCAGCACATAATACTTATATAAAGCTAAAGCTTTAGTTGCTAAAATTAAGCACTCAAGGCGCATGTACTAAAGCTTTAGCTTTATACAATATATGTATTGTAACATAATAACAAGCTTGTTTTAATTTGAAAATCAGAATTAATAAAATAATAATTAGTCTTTTTTTAATTTATAATAAAAAAAATTTAAATTCAAAATTATTTAATCCTTTAATTGTTATTTCAGTGTACTGTAGAAAATATCTACAAAAAAATTTGTCTGTTTATTTCCATTACACCCTACTATGTTATTGTATGGCATGAGACCCATAATGGTTTCAATATATATATATATATATTGTAATGTTCCTGCTATTTAGATAGAGTGATCATCCAATGTAATCATATAATAATCTTATGGATATAAAAAGTTAATGTGTAGTAATAAAAATAACTTTTGAGATTTCACACTTCATTCCAAGTAACACAGATGAACAAGATAGAAACAAAATATAATTTAATCCTAAATTATACTAATATTCAGACCTAGCTATATTCATAAAAATATGATAGACTACGGTCATCTTTTCAGACCATTAAATCACTCATAATTAACTGAAGGGAAATTAGATTCTCTATGAATTATGAGTTTATATTAGGATTAAAGCCAGAATGTCAGCCAATACTGGGAAATCCACAGGAGGATAATCTATACCATCAGCATTACTAAACTCTTATTTCACAAGATTTTACAAAATTAATTTATTATATTTAAATGATAAGAATTTATGAAAAGAGAGACAGGAGGCTAGATTAATAAATAACAAAAAAATATATGATATAATAACATTCATTGATTAAATTATCCTACATTATTTCAATAGACGTAATGTTGTACATTAAGACATATATAAAATATTAAGACACTAACATTAAGTTAAAAAATGTAAATAAATAATAAGTACATAAATATTACCATCCTTCATATGATTAAGAAGTTTTATCAAAGTCTCCGATTTAAAATACCTTTTTTTGTTAAGTTTAACATTTTTCTTTATTTGTTTGTTTTTGTATTATGGAGTCTATTGTAGTATTTAAAATGCTATAAATCCATCCTTGAAAATTTAGAAACATTAATTTGTCAACTTCTTTAGCTGCTTTAAAGTTTAAATTGTTTAGATCATATTTCTTTACCTTTCTAAAGATACAAATATTCCAGGAGAAGATTTTTGTTTAACAATTATTTGCAAGCATACATTTTTTTAATGTATATTAAGCACAACTCAGAAATGGCAATTCAAGTTTGATCACATGTCAGGCTTTGAACAGATAATCAATACAAAATACATTGTATCCAGGGTAAATGGTACAAGGATTTAGCCACCCCACATCATCATGATCATTTTATATTTATTTTTATTCATAACTTGGCTGTGCTAAATAAAAATAAAACTTAAAAGTTTTTACAAGCAGTTAATGATGACTATTAAACAAAAGACAGACTGAAGGTGCTGAAAAAAGTTTGAGATTTTAATCAAAATTTAAATTATACTTTTTATTTAAACTGCCATTATTTAAAAATAAATAAATCATTTATCACCTTGCTAATCATTTTTTAAGTTAATTTTTTTATAATAACGAAAAAAAATATTTATTACAATTTTTCTACATAAACTTGACATTTTAACAAAATAAAACTTGAATCCTTTTTTTTAAAATTATATTTTAATTATTCAAACTTTGAATAATTGACTTTTGAACTTTGAATGTAAAATGTAGAGACAATATAAATATTTGAAATACAGGAACTCTTTATATACCTGGAACCTAATTGTAAATATAGGGGATTTGAAATCAGACTCTCAAGCACCCTTCAACTATCCACACTATCTCATACCACAAATTCCCTATATATAGACAATACAAGCAAATTTCAAATCAGTAAAACAAAAGAAATACTTTTTTTAAAACTTACTTGTCGTATTCTTTTTTTTAATATCATTTTTATTAAAACTGTTACCCCAAAAGTAACCAGCATTTAGCCCTCATGTGGTCAATTATGTATTTTGCTTTGCAACTAATACAATATATAATAAATAGTCATAACTTTTTGTAAATATCTGTAATTGAAATGGAAGTAACTATTTCCCACTGAGTTATGGGACAGTTTCATAGATGACTATCTTATATTTACTAATTCATCTTCTTCCAGTTTATATAATCAATTAAACTGCAAACATTTATACGTTTGGACAGTTTTAAAGATTTGTTTAATTTCTCAATTAAATCTAATATAGTATTTTGGCTATACAGATGGTTCATTATCAAAATTAAAAAAACTTCCTACATAATCCATGTTTTATTTGCATTTTTAAGACCTGTTATAGTTTAGCTTTTTTTATTTTTGTAAATGGTAGTTATTTTTATTATCTTCACTGAACAGCTTTTCAATTTTTGTTAGAAACATTTAATATTTTATTTCAAGTTTTTTTCCGATAGTGCCACTATATTTTGACTAGAATATATTTTGACGTGAATACTTTGAACATTTGAATTTTAATCAATACTGTGTTTCTATAGAGATTTTAATGTAATGACAAAATATATTGTCAAACTTTATGACATATTATCAAATAACAGTATGATTAAAATTTCTTGAAAATTAAATATTTTACAATTAATTTTTAAATTAATATATAAATAATGCAGATGTCAGTTAATTTTTCTAAAAACCATACCAGAGGGACAATAGATTACACACACAATGGCAAATCTATGCTTTACTGTATGCACATGTGCCCACATACATATAAGCATCTTTAAAAGTTTTTAAATCATCTCTTGCTAATTTTATTGGAAAATATATTTTAAAGAAATAAAATTTTAAGTTCATAGCTAAGTATAACTTCTTTATTTTTTTTATGAAATATTTGCATTCTTTTCCACATCATAAATTTGAATATTTGGTAGTCATTCTGACTGTGTCATGCAGCCACTAGGTGACACTGCAGTACCATCAACAACTGCCCAGAAGCCTGTAAGTGATAAATTTCTATTCGAAAGTGGCTTAATCTTGGCGGTTGTTGATGGTACTGCAGCGTCATCTAGCAGCTGCATGACACAGTCAGAACTACCGAATAAGAACACTGATTGATTTAGACTGACTTTTTAACAAAGGACTTCCCCACTGCTTTTTTTATAGTTATTTTACAATATTAAAATAGCATGAGAATTATCATGCAACTAATGGCTTATAACAGTAATGAACCTACTAACTATCTACCAATGTCCATCAATGATAAATGACTTAGTGATAAATCTGAAATGACTAATATCAGGGAATTGAATGTACTCTTTTTTTGTTTCAAGAACCCTATTTATAATAATTGATTTCACACTGAAAACTGTTATAAATTATCCATAGCTATTTACCTTATTTTTAGTGTTTTTAGTAACATTTGGATCATATCTTAAAAACAACTTCATTGTAGTATAATAATATTTCATATGAAAAATAATCATAATTAAATTTAATATTTATTCGATATATAAATACAACTCATCTACATGTGTGTATATTCTTAAAAATTAATTTTTAGAACTGCAACATACTCCGTTAATAGATTAAAAGTTTATTAACCAAGATTTGAGAAAATTTAAATAAAACAAATCTACAGAGAGACACGCATAATGGATGGAAACATTATCCACATCTATGGATTTTAGAATAAATAATAGTATTTTTAAATATGAAGTTTTCTTTACAAATTAATACAAGGATCTAGAATATAATATCAGGATAAGATTCAATATAAAATGTAAAACCAATTTTAAAATAGCAAGGGTATAATTAAACATGAATTAGAAAAGATCTGATTAATAGCTGTATTTTTATATTGGACTATTTCCATCATCTAATATGTGTGTTGAATGTCTTTAGAAAAGTTTAATTTTATTTAAATATTCCAAATACATTCAACTGTTAGTAATAGCACAGCAAACAGGTGAGTATATGCACAACGTTTTGAGAGGTATTTTTCCCTTTCTTCTTCAGGTGTTGCTGGCCTGACCAGTGACAGTACTAGCATGGGATTCGAACCTGGGTCCTTAGACCCTTGATTATTGAATTTTAGAGTAATGCTCTAACCAACTGAGCCATCCTGCCAAAACAATCTTATGTTAATATCTTGAATATAAATTATAAAGAGCAAATACGAAGAAGAAAAAATAGAAACTGTAATGGTTTGAAAATATTAAGAGTAAAAATCAGGTTAAGTAAAGATAGTTTAGCATGAGGACTGATCTAGTATTATATAAAAATACAATTCCTAAAGCAAACTATGAATATTTTGTCAAGCGTTGGTGGTCTAGCGGTTAGCATAGCTGCCTTCCAAGCAGCTGACCCAGGTTCGCTTCTCTGCTTTGACATAAAAAAATAAAAAAACAATATGAATATTTATTTGCTGAATATCTTTAGAATTCATCAGGAGCAAAAATGTAACTATGTAAGCGTGAAAGCAAAAGTTACAATTATTTTTTTCTGAACAATATACATTCCAAAGATATTAAGGAATAGATTAAAAACACAACTGGAAAAATATATATCACTGGAATAATAGTCAAGCATATGCCCATTTATTAACTCTATTTATTGCATAAAGAGTGATATGTGTTTAAGGTTAGTTCATGATTTCAGAAAAATTAACAAAACAAGCAAGCATATGGATCATTCTATACTTAAAAGAGTGAAATTAAGCACAGCAGGACTCATAGTGTGCTTGATTTAAAGATTACCTATTCATTGTAAATCTTATATTTTCCAATCTTAGTAATTATACCGCGCTTCAAATGTTCGTTGGTGAAGTTAGAAACATCAAAATTAAATATCCGGCTTAGCACTTTAGAGATCTTTTGCCCTCATATTCATAGCTGAAGAGTTAGAAACGTTATGGTGTTGTTGATGTATGCTAATATATGCAAATTAATCTTCATATGTAAAACAATTTTTAATATATACAGATCGATCAGCTTGTCCACTTATTAGAATTAGAGAAACATGTGTCTTTTCTATTAATAGCATGAGGATCATTTATGATGAAGTACGCCTCCTTTATTTTTCTTTTGCAGTCATTTCTCTCGGTACACATGATCTCAGGGTTAGCGGGTTCAAACTTGTGATTGGCTGCTTTTTTATGTTCCAAAAATATTGAAGTGTTGTCGCTATTATTTTGAGTCTCTTGTATGCGTACATATGCTGGGTAGCTCTGTCTAATGAAAAAATGCACTTTACATAAATTGCACAGAAGATGAATATTTTATGTGTAATGTGATTGATATTAAAATCTATATGGAAACAATCAACATATTTTCACAATAAAGCAGTTTTCAAAAGAAACGGCTTGGGAGTGTCAAACATACCTGAGAAACCTTGTAAGAGCCAAACGAGATTGTTAGATTTGTAGAACAATTACACACCAAAGTTAAGAAGGCGAGATCTTTTGTTAGAATTGATAATTACAGCAGAAGTTTTCTATCTAATCTTAGTAAAAATAAGTAAATTTTTATAGGTTTTAATGGAAAATAATCAGAAATTTTTATGGAATGAGAATGATAAAAATGTTCAACAAAATATAACACATTAGTAAACTGCATTAGTCTAAAACATTCAGATTTGTCTAAACCAAATATATATTTCCAAAAATCTACTATTACATATATACTCATGTACTTATTCAAATATTAAATCACCCCACATGGTTAAGAAATCCAGGACCGCTCTCTGTGAAATAAATATATTAAATTTGTATTTCTAATTAGCGCCACCAGGCGGGCAGTTTTGCTGCCAGCTGGTTTGTGGAAGCTTCCTGTGCATACGCATGGTGAACAGCGCCATCTAATGGCTGGAACAGGCATTTCTGCTTTTTGGTCCCTACTCTGGATATTTCTGTGTGTTTACACAGAAACAGCACCTCTAGCGGCTGGGGTACAGCTAACCAAAAAGTACCATACTATTATATAAGGACAAACTAAACATTAGTAATTTTAATCTTTAAACCACCTATCACAATTATATATGAAAATAAATCTCCATGCTAATGCTAAACTGAAATAAATATCCAAATATTAAATCACACCACACGGTTAAGAAATCTAGCACCACCATCTGTGAAATAAATATACGAGTCCATATTTCAAAATAGCCAGCCTCAAATACCACTTTGAAGGCAATGCTGGATTTCTTAGCCATGTGGGGTGATTTAATATTTGGATAGTTTAGCATTAGCACTGGGATTATTTTCATGTATATACATATTTGATCAACTGTATTGATGACAATTTTGATTCTGTAATATTTATTTGAATGAGTAGAAATCATTGTAATTTTAAATGTTTTTATAGTATACATGTGTATATTACATATTTCTTGTATATATGTTTTTACTAATGTATATGTATATACAGCATATGGTTTTTAAATGATATAAGGATGTCTACACACGCTTATATATTTTTGTACACAATGTATAAATATATTTTTATATTATATTATAGGCATTTATTTCATGTTCCTGGGATATTAGTAAAATCGGTTATGTAATGATGAGTTATGGAACGACAAACTGTTTATCATCTCTTCTGTGTGGTATTTTAATCAAATTCACAAGTAGAAAACCATTCTTTATTTTAGCTCTCATTATTCAGTTGACGCTTCTAGTGATTTTGTCAATTTGGAATCCCTCTTTGAATGAGTCAGTAATACTTTTCATCATCGCTATACTTTGGGGTCTAAGTGATGCTATCTTATTAACTCAGTGCTTCAGTAAGTTGCCATTTTGTTTTGAAAAGATATTTTATAAGTGTGAATGTTCAGAATCACTATTTTTTGTAATTAAAGTTGTTTGTATATAATTGTTCAGAAATATCACATTTGAAAGTCTTATATCGTTTTTGTTGTTTTCATCTCATTAAGGTGGCACATTTGGTAAGTTTTTAACATTTGTAAAAAATTATTATATCTTGAGATTATTTCTAAATCTTTAATCATGATTTTTGAAGACGATAATAGATTAAAATCAGCTACAACTTCTATATTTTCATCACTTTTAGAGCCTACTGCTGTTTTCATCATTATTGCTGTGCATTAAATTTACATGAAATTTTGTTTTTCCATTTTGTCTATTCAATTTACAAATTCAATAGATCTAATGATAGCATGAAACAACATCTTACAGTATTCAAGCCAATAAACATCACATGACCACCACCTATTATGCTTGTGTATAACTATTGTTAAACAGGCAAAACTCACTATATATATTGCCACACACAGCAAGCTAGAGCAATGCCAGAAGGCTTGGGCATAAAATCCCCGTCTAGTGCCTACTCATCCAATATCCCCCAGACTAGTTTCTGGCTTATGGCCTTCGTCAGTGCAGTGCTCTCAGATCCAAGACTCCTCACTGATTGAAGGCCATAAGTCAGAAACTAGTCTGTGGATATTGGATGAGTAGGCACTAGATGGGGATTTTATGCACAAGCCTTCTGGCATCCATTGATTACTCTAGCTTGCTGTGTGTGGCAATATACATAGTGAGTTTTGCCTGTTTTATCTTACAGTATTGTTAATATGAAAATAATGTTTTTTTCAAAGTCATTCTTAGTAAGAATAATAAAATAATATGTCCTATTATGCTCTTTCAAATATTATAAACATTGTTCAATTTAAGTAGTTTAAAGCTCATTCCCAAAATATCTATGAAATTCCCACTGTCATATATAGTCATGATTAAAATGAATCAAGGTCAATAATTGTCTACATTCACGATCATCAACCCCCTTTGTTTTAAATGTAACAAGTTGTCGCATAGCCTTTCAGTGTGATTCAGTAATCTGCGCTACTTATAATAAAATTAATAAATTATCTTTGCAATTATGATCTGCCATTTCACTCACGAGCAAATAATTAACCAACTTTATTGTATAATGCTATATCAAGTGATATTTTACTAGCTACTTCAAAACTTAACATTTTCTAATGACTGCTAGATTTAGCCAATTGATGACTTAATTAAAGCAGAGAAGAAGATAGAGCCTGATGAAGACTGCTGGACAGTCGAAACTGTAAGGAGAATAAAGAAGTTTTTAAGAAAATTTGTTGCATTAAAGTGTATAAGAAAGAAGTGTTATAAGCAATATATATGACTTAATAAGTGCAGATAATATATGTTCTGATCAAAAGAATATTGTTTTGTTAAGGAATTTTTTTCTTTATAAGAATGCGGGATTCAAACTCAGACTTTCACACAACTCACTACTCTCAGTGCCATCTCATATTGCTGACCCATCTGATCACACACATGTTGAAAAGGTGGGTCAGAAATATGAGATGGCACTGAGAGTAGTGGGTTGTGTGAAAGTCTGAGTTCGAATCCGGCATATATTACATATATACATGCAGGTTTAAGCCTGTACAGTGTATTTCTTTACAAGAATATAAATCAAATTCAGGTAGAAAATGTTCTTTAATGATGAAATTCCACATCACCATTCTCATGATAATTGGTTCTAAGAACACCTATTACTAATTTTAGTGATAAATACGTTAATGTTTCTAAGAAATAATATTATATTTATTTTAAATCCAGTTCAAATATCTGAATATTAACACATGTCAAAATCCACTAAAATATACTTTGTATTCTAGTTACAATTGCATTCTAATGCCATGAAGTGTTAAGATTTTTATATAAGACTTGGTAGAATTATTTCTTCCATAATATATTAGAACTTACAAGTTGTATTCAAGTTACAATTGCATTCTAGTGCCGTGAAGTGTTTCTTAAGGTTTGTATAAGACTTGATAAAATTATTTCTTCCATTAATAATATATTTGAACTTATGAATTCAATCAGTATTTTTTTTACCCTATTATAATTTGTAGTTTTACTTTTTATTCTATTCCCAGACAGGATAGATATTACCTTCCTTAATGATTTATCTCCCCCCCCCCCCATTGTATATTTCTATAATTTAATTAAAGCTTTTAAATTTAAAAAAAATATGTATAAAAAAAATAAAACATAGTTAGATAAGGGAGAGGGAGGCATTTTATATTAAAAAGATGATATATATATATATATATCTTCATTGAAAAATAAAACAACCTAATAAAGCATTAATCCTTGCAAAGTTGTAAGCAAATCCTTTTCATAACTATAGTTTTTATGTGATGCACTAAATGGGTTTAATCAATTTGAGTAAATTATATTTTATATTAATCTGTAATAATTATATTTACAAAGCGCATACTCGTTACTTAAAGAAATATATATTAAGGCTACAACCTTAAAACTATGCGTCTGAAAAAACGACAGTAGGGACCTCTGCAAATCTTGTCTTTTAAATAAATCTTGTGTTAAAGATTTGCAGAGGTCTCTACTGTCGTTTTTTCAGACGCATAGTTTTAAGGTTGTAGCCTTAATATATATTACTTTATATTAATCATAATTTAATAAGAATTTTTTTTTTAAATGAACCAATTAGTATCATTTTATTGCAGGTATTGTT
Organism: Epiperipatus broadwayi; assembly: GCA_028023455.1. NCBI lineage: Eukaryota > Metazoa > Onychophora > Udeonychophora > Euonychophora > Peripatidae > Epiperipatus > Epiperipatus broadwayi. Next base: position 1,124,581 of record JAQFVV010012455.1, on the reverse strand, counting down.
AAGATTTTAAAATGCAAATTAACAACTTTTAATGAATTTGTTTTTCTTTGCTTTACTTTTTTTTTCAGCTTTATATGGAAGTTTGTTTATCCATAATCAAGAAGCAGGCTTCTCCAATAAATGTTTATGGGAAAGTGTTGGATTTACAGTAGCGTTTGCTTACAGTTCATATTTATGTACAGCAGTTAAAATTTATATTCTTTTATTCTTTGCAAGTTTAAGTTTCGTTTGTTATTGTTTAGTTGAATATTTACATCAACGGAAAAAAAAGAGTAGATTGTATTAAAATCTTTTTTAAAAACAGAGCAAAACTCTCCATACAGTATTGCCACCTGTGCTAAACAGCTCATCCAGACTTAGATTGAAAATATTTTGTGTTTTCAATTTCATTCTCATAGTTTTGTAGTTAAGTAGAGATAAAAGGTGGTTGCTAGAGGGTTGCATTAGATCCTAAGATCTAGATGCAGTGCTCTCAGATCCAAAGCTTCTCACTGACGAAGGCCACAAGCCAGAAACTAGTGTGGGGATATTGGATGAGTAGGCATTAGATAGGGATTTTATGCACAAGCCTTCTGGCATCCATTGATTACTCTGTTTAGCACAGGTGGCAATACTGTATGGAGTTTTGCTCTGTTTATCAACAATTAATGTGCTAGTATAGGAAATGTGATCATGTGATCTTTTTTAAAAATAAAATATATAAGTTTTGTATATATACAATGTGCATAAAAAGAGATTTTCTCCATAAAATATTATAATTTGAATATTATTTCCAACTGGTAAGTGTTGGAAATTCAAAAGCGTGTAAATAATATATTTATTTCTCATATTACATATAAACTCTTTGGATATTTAATTAGAAAAAGTGTTTTTAAATTAATATTACAAAATATGTAATTCATTCATAAATATTTTTATAACAAATATTATAAAGCAACTTGACATATATTGTAGATATTGTAAAAATAAATTTAATTTTATATTCAGAATTATTTTCCTTTTCCATATTCTTCTGTAATTAGTTCATTCCACCAAAAGTGAACTCGGCTATAATTATCAAACTAAACTGAATAAATCTTTATTTACCCAACATTCAAAATGTTGAAATAAACTAATTAAATTTAATTTTAGTTAAAAATAAATACAATTTAACTTTTTGGAATCTTTGAAAACATTTTCACATATGTTCTTAATAAAACTACACTCCTTTAAGATAAGATTTAAAAATACAAAACATTACAATTTAATTAAAAGTATATCAATAATTTTTATTAATTATTCAGTAGACTAGAGATTATCCAATAATGAATAATATTCCTGTAGTGTAATTTTCATTACACCACTCTCACGCAAGGTAGGGACTGGTTTCTGTTTTTAGCATCTTGTAGAGGAATGTAATCATAAATATATGATCGAAGACGTGTGAAAAAGATCTATGATCCCCAGGATGCACATTTTGTGCTAAAACAGCAATCATCAGTTGGTCCAGATCACAATCTCTTATACATATTTTTATCATTGTTCAGTATTGTAATGGGATGGGGGGGGGTTGATCTGGGTGATGGAACATCATCACTCCCAGTCAATTTAAAATGAAATATGAATAAATTTACAAAAGTATGATATTTAAGGATATAAGAGCATGAGATTAGAATCTCTGTGAGAATTGGAAGCTGCCACGATGATGTCTGGCCTAACAAACATCCAAAGACGGGACAAGAAACGGATCCCAAAAGACAATCCAGAAGTATGTTACCTCAGAATACAAAACAGAATTTTTGGAGAACTGACCATGATCCTCAGTTCCCAAAACCAGGTTGCAGTTATGATTCAGAATAAAATAGAGATAGCTGATGGAAAAAAGTTTGTGAGTGTGATGTAGTGATGCATGAACTTGTGTTTTTCATGTTGAGATGGTGGATGATTGAGCAGAGCTGCTTGAATGCATTGTGTTATGATGCTCCGAAGTATATGCTCGGCACTATCCAGACCTGGATGTTGTGCTTCAAGAGTAGTCCAGCAGTGCGTATATATAGGTCTCATGGATAGACCTTGGTCTCATGGATAGGCCAAATGATAGCCCCTAAGACTCACTGGAGCTGAGCAGGGTTGGCTGAATGCCAAATTGATTTTTTTTTCTCTGGCTCCTATTCTTGGTTGGATGATGCTTCTAGGTACAAGAGAGGTAGTGCTTAAAAATGAGATATTTTCTCGCGACATCATGGGGCGGTACATCCTGGTAGTTTGTGCTTGGCCATCTATTTGTCCCGACATTGGAGGCTATGGTTCATGTATTCACTTTTCCAGCTCATCTTACTTATTCATCAGCATATCTAAAACCAGGCAGTACTGAGAAATAATGTGTATAGTATATGGAATGAAATCGTACTTCCAGGCGATTTCATCCCAAAATTTGGTGAGGGGTAATGAAACATATATGTTTCCTCATATAAATATTCATAAGATTCCCCCCCCCCCATTCAAAAATGTCTAGCGTGATTCAGTCTAATTGGAAACGCAATAAAGTTGTGATTCATTAAAAATGAAAAATAAAATCATATTTTTGGTTTTTAATATTGATGGATTTGAATAAAATGTTATATCGTCTTATTTTATTTTTTATTTTTATCTGTCTCAATAAAAAAAAGAGAAATTAATTATCCAATCATTAAAAAGAAAGAAAAAAGATACTTGAGTTAAACTGAGGCAGTATTCAAATTAGGCACGTCGTGGGAAGAAAAGAACTTTCGTCTTACACAGAGAAGCAGAACATATTGAATTTTTTTTTGTTAAAAAAGAAAGTGTATTACTTAATTCTTTTGACAAGTTAAAATATAACTTTAAATAAACATGAAAATGGAAAAAGAAAACTTTACTAGAAGAATTATAATAATAATGGAGTAACTTAGCAGCTTCAATCTCTCCACGCTGTGCCATGACTTTCCATCAATGAAATAACCCGCATTCTTTTGAATAAAATGGACTACAAAACTGGAAGGTAATTTGTATAAAATATTAAAACATATTTATCATATGTTATGAAGTGAATTTATGAAACGGTTGCATACGTTTTGTTTAATAAAATATTAAGACACCTTTATTATACTTTTATATTTGACTAAATTATAAATGCTCCACAAGCCAAACAGAGTTTATGTATATGAATATAGCTTTATGTTTGACCGAATTATAAATGCTCCACAAGCCAAACAGAGTTTATGTATATGAATATAGCTTTATGTTTGACCGAATTATAAATGCTCCACAAGCCAAACAGAGTTTATGTATATGAATATAGCTTTATGTTTGACCGAATTATAAATGCTCCACAAGCCAAACAGAGTTTATGTATATGAATATAGCTTTATGTTTGACCGAATTATAAATGCTCCACAAGCCAAACAGAGTTTATGTATATGAATATAGCTTTATGTTTGACCGAATTATAAATGCTCCACAAGCCAAACAGAGTTTATGTATATGAATATAGCTTTATGTTTGACCGAATTATAAATGCTCCACAAGCCAAACAGAGTTTATGTATATGAATATAGCTTTATATTTGACTAAATTATAAATGCTTTAATTACTAAATGATAAGTGCTCCACAAGCCAAACAGAGCTTATGTGTATGAATATAGCTTTATATTTGACTAAATTATAAATGCTTTAATTACTAAATGATAAGTGCTCCACAAGCCAAACAGAATTTATGTAGATGAATATATCTTTATATTTGACTAAATTATAAATGCTTTAATTACTAAATGATAAATGCTCCACAAGCCAAACAGAATTTATGTATAAGAATATACTTTTATATTTGACTAAATTATAAATGCTTTAATTACCAAATGATGAATGCTCCACAAGCCAAGAATTGTTGAATTTAAATGTTTACCAATCGGTAATAATTCATAAAATGATGAAATGCTCTATAAATCATAAATACTTAACTGCTTCTAAGCTTATTATAATGTAACAAAGTTTATGTGTAAAAATATACTTCTATACTTGGCTAAAGTATAAATGCCTCAATTATCAAATGATAAATGCTCTACAAACCAAGAATTGTTGAGTTCAAATATTTACCAATCAGTAATGATTCATAAAATAACGAAATGTTATATAAATCATAAATACTTAACTGCTACCAAACTTCTTCTCATAAAGAAATACAAAAATAAACTATTGTTGAATTGGAATATTTCCAAGCTCCTTCTCATAAAGGAATACAAAAATGAACTATTATTGAATTGGAATATTCCCAGGCTTCTTCTCATAAATGGATTCAAAATGAACTATTGTTGAATTAGACTGTTTCCAAATGTCTTCTCATAATGAACGTGTAAATGAACTATTGATAAAGAAAAAAGAACTGCTTCTAGCTCTTTCATAAGTAAAATGAAAGAGAGTAATCATGTGGATAGAAATGAATTTCATTAGAAATTGCTAATTAATTGTTATTTAATAAATTTTTTTTTTGTTACTAAAAATTAAATTGGTTATCCAGTTGTTCAGTTTTGTTTTGTTTTATCACATCACTCATCAATTATAGCACTGGTTCATGAGAATCTCATGCATTCCTGAGCTATGTCTGACATAACTAGACCCAGGCCAGTCAGGTTGTAGTAAGACGGAACTCTAATGGCGCTGTTTGGAAAACCAAACATATAAATGTTTAGATGTTCACAGTCTCTATGGTACTACATCCTCTGATGAGCAGGAAATATTGTTGTAGGAGGCATTAACATCTGCATTAGGAATGTCAATTGATAGTTCCTTCCTACAGCATGCTCATCAGAAAATCGTTACAACTGATGGAATAAAAGGGTTGTATGGCGGTCCGGTTACATTTACTATAAATCCACCAGCATTATAAATTTTAAAAATAAGTACAAGTAAATACTCGAGAGAAATAACCGTCCATCATCATCATTGATGGGAATAAACAAATCAGTACAATACATCAACAGTCAACCTTGTGACTGGATTGGAAATGGGTCTTCTTTAGACCAGGCTAACTATTGAGCCTTTGCCAGCTTGGGCAATTATTTAAACATAACTTGGATGCACCAGCTTAGTACCCATCCATTAGAATACACAATAATCAGAAATCAAAACAATAATGCTGGGATATTTAAAACATGCTGATCATTATCAATGACTGACCACTTAGTACCATTAATGTACTGGCCAACTATAAACTTAAATTTTTAACAAGATTGAACTAAAATAAAATATAGTGCATGGGCTTTAAAGAGTATCCTCTTTTGCGCCAACCGGGATGATGATTGACCATTTCTGGATGCCCCAAAGCACTAAATACATATCCCCATTCATATATTCATCCTGTTCATGAATCTAGCTCAGAGAACATAAGCTCTATTACTGTATGTGACCAAGAGATGATGGAAACAATTTTAACAATTGACTACAAGTTTATTAATAAAAAAAATGGTATTATGGCTCTTCACATATCAATTAAGCCTTTTGATTTTGATTACTATACAATAAAAAAAAATTATTACATTTATGATTTACAAAATTATAATACACAATTCAAATTATTACTACAGTTTACATGTATATGCACACAGACGCACGATTTATAATATACTATTGATATTCAATAAATGAATTGACATTTAATAAAAAAAATATTAAAATTTTATATATATGAGTGTGCGTATATATACACACACTGACTTTTATCTATTTCAACTTGTTACAATATTATATTTTTTCATAATTAATTCATTTGGAAAACAAATTTCTCACATATACGTGCGTATAAACAAAATATATAATTTAAAATTTAATTTCAGTTTATACGTTCTTTTTTTTTTTTTTTATCAAACTAAATAAAGTCAACTTTTGTTTGACAGGTACTTGTTGATTAATTATCAGTGTTCTTAGACCAATTTAAAAGATTTGCTTTTACTATTTTAATTCAAACAAAATTATGCTTGCATTTGTATATTCTTCTTTTAATCGTCATTTTTTTACGGAATTACCAGAACTATTTCTTCAAAAATATATATCAAATCGTCTTTCTTTTAGACATTTGACTCAAGCAAATTGTTTACATGTTTTGTTTTAAGTTATTAATTTATAATTTTATAAGTCATTTTAAGGAATATTAAAATAAAATAACTCACTGTATGCTGACATGTTTATCTGTGGTTCCGTGCATTTAGATATGCCAGCATATATGTACTTATTTATTCAACAAGCTGGTTCTTTTGGTCCATTAGAAAAATATAATCCATGTTTGTTGTCATCATCAGGTAAAAGCATGCAAACCATGTAAAATCTTGATATGTAGTTGGTCTCTTTCTATCTAGGATTATTCCAGGCAAGCAGCTGTCTTGGTTTGATAGATTTCAGGCAAGCAACCATCCTCTAAGGCTATGAATTTCAGCCCAAAGAAGTGGTCATTTTTCTCCATGTAAATTTAAACTCCTGCTAAGGAAAAGTCTACTATCTTCCCTTCAGCTACATCAGTTTATGGTAACCATTCTGCCAACTCTCTACTACAGCTAATAACAAACTGCAGCTATCCATTTTGGTCAGCTAATTTCTGCCACTTACTCAAAAAGTTTTAGTAACCAAGCTGTTCTGTTCAGCTCTTACAAAAAACTACAATTCAGACTGTTCTCTTCAAAAATCATTACCCAGACTGGAGCTAATTTTGTTATCAGCCCTTTTATAAAATCATCTAAGGTGATAATAACACCTTGATTGAAAATGGAGTTTTTATTTTTATCTCTCTAATCCCTCTGAAAACATACGTTTTAATTTAGGGGATTTCTAATAAATAAAAATTTTAATTAATTAAAAAGTTTCAAAAATAAGTATAGTGTTCAGACCTTTTAAAAGTTTAATTTATAAAACAATTTTTATTTTTAAATCAGTTATTATTTAACCCTTTACTTATTATTTTATTTTAGGAAATGTAGAAAAATACCTACAAAAATTTGTTTATTTCTACTTTTCCTTTACTTTATATATATATATACACACACACTATATTATTATGGGTGTACTATGTTACAGTATATATATGCTGTTTCATTTGGATGCTAATGGTGTCATTTTAAGAAATGTAGTGCACCATACATTATTCCCAGTAAACATTTTTGCTGATTTTGTCAAATTTAGGTAAAACTAGCTTAGTTTTACCGAAGTGCAATGTTAATTTATTAGGATTCATCAATTTAGAGAAAATTTTTGCCTTGTTTCATTTGGAATCTAATTGGGTCATTTTAAGAAATGTAATGCACCAAACATTATTCCCAGTTCAAATTTAGATAAAAATAACTTAGTTTTACTAAACTGTAATGTTAATTTATTAAGATTCATTAATTTAGAGGAATTTTTTGCCTTGTTTCATTTGGAAGCTAATGGGGTCATTTTAAGAAATGTAGTGCACCATACTTTATTCCCAACAAACGTTTTTCCCAATTTTATCAAATTTAGGTAAAACTAGATTAGTTTTACTGCCCTTACAATTAACACAAATCACTTATTGAAAGCATATTAATAATTTTCATTAGTCACTCATTATACTAGAGATTATCCAATAATGTATATTTCTGTAGTGTAATTTTCATTATACCACTCTCATGTAAGGTAGAGACTTGTTTCTATCCACTTTTAACACCATGTGAAGGGTTGTAAGTATAAACATATGATGAAAGATGTGAAAAAGATCTATGATCTCCAAGATGCACATTTAATGCTGAACCAATATGGTACATTATGGAAATATTAAATAGTAACCATTCTCCTTAATAGTCTTTGTAACAGGATTTCATATATAAAGTAAAAATGTTAAGTTTATATATCCATTAGATTAAAATATCCTAAAGAATATAAAATCTACATACCAAAATAATAATGGCTTAAATATATATAAAAATACATTTGCAAGGAAATGTTTCTTGAGATAATATCTAGTATTTTGTACTTTACTTTTTTATAAACATTCAAAATGTTTTAAAAGCCTTGCTAACCATGTATTTTTCAAGTCTAAAAGACTGAAAATAATTAGATTTTCTCTGTAACAGTAATTGTACGTTTTTATATTGCTTTATTCTAGACAAAATATCATTAAATCATTTACATTATGTAAATTTGGTTATCGATTGCTATTTTGACTTGGATAAGTAATTATGAAGAACTATGTTAAAAATCTTAGATAATTAAATATACTAATGTGCAATATAATTTTTTATCAATGAATAACAATTTTTCAGTTAATGGTTTTTCAGAATATTAATGTATATCATTTAATCATTATGTCTTTAAATTTATAAAGACCTGAAGACAAACAGAAATGAAATAAACAAATAAATAAGTAAAAATGATAATTATATTAATATATGCTTTTCTTACATTCTTGAAAAGTTTATCTTGCAAAAAATAAAAATGTTTATTCTTAAAAAAACTTTTCTCTCATTAAAATAAAAATCAAATTTCTAAGAGTAACAAAATAATTTTCAACAAAAAAAATGAATGAAAAATTATTACTTAAATTACTGAATCTTAATGCTAATAAGATTATGATATGGAAACTTATTAAGATTTGTGATATACTGTATATATCTAATATTAAAATTGTTTAAGAAGTTAATAAACGATAGGAAACTATTGCTGGAATCAATGATTTGCCATTTAATTGAATATTTTCAGCAATATAGTTTTGAAGCAATTTCCACAATATGGAAGACCCCACAATATTTGCTGTGTTCGGGAAACAATATCAAGCTAGAAATGTTCCGATCAGCTTGAACATCACTGTTGTGCATTTAAACTGATTACATTTGTAGTTTTATATGCAATAATTAAAATTGTTAGACTGTAGGTTATCATCCACAAGTTAGAGAAAATGATTTTGCTAATAATGCTCCTTATGCACAATGATTACCACTTCCATTTGATGTTTTGTACCTGTTAAGTTTTGGAAAAATAACAAAGCTATTAACCAGCATCACTTATATCAGTCATCAGAAAGCATTTGAAAGTAACAGCATAACAATGGCCGCTGGTAAGCAATTTGAACCATAATTGAAAATTTTTGGAATCTTATAATGGTGGACCTCCTCTGAAATTTCTGAAAAAAAATTATTGCCTACGTAATGAAAGCCATACACGCAAAAACTTATATGAAATTTAAACAATCAAAATCATCAGATTGGACAATGCCCAAGTTTTTCAAGTCCACATTAAAAATTGAGTAAATGTCAACAAATCCTACTAAACTCGACAATCCAAGGAAAACATTTAATAGAAATTAAAGAATTGTTAATAGGAAACCTTACATAAAAGATTGTGGGAAGAACCTGTCTTTGTAAAGCTATAATTGGAAAGGATTTACATTTAACTTAAAAATGTCGGCATTTTATAAAAATTATTCAATAAAAATACACCACTAACAAAACATCATGACTTCTGCAGGATGGGAGTAAAATAAAGTTTGTTACTAAAAATGTTATTAAATAGAGTGATTTGAACTCAGGATTTTCAGTCTATATTCATTCTTCACTTCATCTCAAATAACTGATACACATGACCACGTGAAAAAGATAAATGGTACCCAATATATGAATTTCGCGCAGAACCAGCACTCATCAGTTGGGTCAGATCATAATTTCCTACACACACACATATATATCAGTACTATGCTTATATTAAGATAGTGATTCCTTAAACTTTAATGAATAGGCTTCAATATTCTTACCCTTCCAACAATTCAATCGTTCATTTCATTGAAAAACTAACAATGGAATGCTCAAAGCCCTTGGAGGATTGATATTGTAGTCATATCCATGTAGACATTATATCAATCTAACCCCTACATAGATATAATTACAATATCAAATCCAACAAGGGCTTTGAGCATTCCATTGTTGATTTTTCAATGAACTGTTGGAAGGGTGAGAAGATTGAACCTTGTCCATTAAACTTTAAGAAATTGCTATCTTAATACGAGACGAGTACAGATTATATATATGTGTGGAAGATTATAATGTGGCCAGAGTACTGGTTCTGTACGAAATACATATATTGGGGGATCATTTGACGTGTATCAGTTGAGATGGAATGGAGCATGAATATAGATTGAAAATCCTAGGTTCAAATCACTCTATTTACCATATATACATATATTCAGTATACTGAATAGGTTAATAACTATATCACTCTAGTTTCTATTCTTTTGTCATTTTGTATTTATGAGTATCAACATTTAAAATATCACATTCGAGTTGTTTTTTATGTCAAGTTCATTGAACAAATTCTGGTGTGACAATTTTTTTAACTTTCTTTTGGTAAATATCTACCTGCAATCTCAATAATGTGATGTAAAAGATATAATATTAAGTACTTCACTCTACTGATTAGAAAATCTGACATGCCATGTATATTGTAATGTCTACATTGAAATTAAATTTCATTTTGAATTTGTTCAATGTCATTTATGGAAAAATAATTATTGATTAGGCAGAGTTAAAATAAACGATATTTTATTTTCTATCCTAAAGTTTCTATATATCATAAATTATTTTTACTGCTGCCATATCTCAACAATTTTATGGATTTTAAGAAAGATACAAAAATTGAAAATATAACAGGATTTTTGTTTTGAACTATTAGACAAGCATAAGTTAAAATAGGTAGTGCAAGTTGAAACATCATATTTGGATTTTTATTACTTTGCAGATGTTTGGTTTAGTAATGATAATTCAAATTCTCACATACATAAATGCATCTGATCTATTACTTAAATATTAAGTTAGAAATATTTGGACTTTTAGCTTAATGTATATCAGACATGTTATTGTTATTTACTAAATTATGTAGTTTCAGCTTACACTTATTTTAATCAGTGATTAACTGGTTACATTATCCACATATCTTAAATCCATGAAAATCTTTTATATAATTCTTTGCAAAAAAAATGCTTGGTTGCTTATAATTTAGGAAAGTTAATATACTTCAAATTCCCACACATAAAAGTATCTGATCTATTATTTAAATCAATTTGATATTTTATGGTTTTAAAAAAGCAAGCACTATACTGTTTTGTTGTGATGCAAATCAGTAATTTATATATTGTTTATGAATTTGACTCGATCCAAAATGTTTATGACAGTTTAAAATTACTAGATTGTCCTCTATTCATATAATAATTTTTACATGAAATACAATTGGAAAATTTGAAATTAAAACTGGTGTTATTAAATAAGATCTAACATTTTTTTCAATTTTTTAATAGATGCTTAATGAATCAGAATGTACATTTATTGAACTTTTAATTTGAATCCATTAAAAGCAAAAACAAAACATCTGCTTTGAATTGTTTAAAATACTGATGATTGTTATTTTTTCCAGTTCAAAATCAGTCTACAGAATGTCCTTAATATTTGAATGAAACACACAAAACACAATCTCTACATATATTCTTAGCATTTGAATGAAACATAAAAACTTTTAAGAATGAATGTTCTTTATTAGTCAATGATAGGAAATTTTTCAACTTTTGTTTGAAGTTTGACAATATATTTTAGCCAATTTTATTTTGGCAGCTTTAAGTTGGTGGATTTAGATATAGAGATGTAGTAACACTCCAATGTGCTGTTGCTTTTAACAAATTAAATTGGTGTTTTATCAGAGACATAGCTACAACTAAATTAGTCATTTATTGATGCTATTTTATGAAGTGCAATGTTGACTTTTATTGAAAAGGCAGGATAAAATATTTTGGAAAGCTATAATTAGTTTTAAAAGTATTTATGTTGCAGAAGTTAAAAGACAATATAATAACAGACCAGTATGTTCTATAGATGTATTTGTAAGTCACAAATTATTTTGTATAATCATAGCAAAATTCATCTAGTATAGAATCATTTTTATTAGTTGGAATAGTCATATTTGTTTGCGAATGCAGACTGCTATCAACTAGAATATTAAGCTACAAGCAATCCATTTTTTAACTTATTAAATGCGTTATTTACTAGATTGTTTTTTCAGCTTGCACCGACTGTTTATATCATAGCCGAGGTTTTTTTAATAAATGAAAAAATTCCCAGTCATATTTTCAATATTTGCATATATAAATATTAAAAAACAGTCTTCACTTAGACAATATCAATTTCAAATTGTTGTCAAGGGAACCTTTTAATTATATATATTGAAGCAGAAAATATATTACACATATTTTTGCTTCACTGTCTGGCGATTCAAAACCTTGAATCAGAGGTTTAAACCCAGCTATGTGTTATATCACTAGAGAGTGAAAGGACGCACATACAAGTTTTAAAACCCTCCTTTATTTTTTTTAGGTTCATAAGTTAAACATTTTTATTATAAAAGATTATTTAATAATTTTAAGTCTGAAATATTTAAATTTCCGGTCCCTTTATATAATCATGTATGTGTGTTCAAAATTGCAAAAATATATTGATAAAAATATATTTTTCGTTATTAAATATCATATTTATTTTTACAGTTTCGGAATTTTATTTTATGATGCAATACTAGAGAAAGTTCTAGAGAGTAATTAAAATAACTCGGAAAGATATAAATTAACGAATAGTCTAGATTCAATTTTAAAAGGTAATTAATAAATTAAAATCCCTTAGCAAACAAAATGTTAATGAAAATTATATCTTTTAAATCTATTTCCATTCTAGAAATAAATTAAAACAATACTCTCTAGAATTTGTTGCATCATCGTTGAAAATAGACAATAGGTGCATTCAAGCCACATAATGGACATCCGGGCCTTACCAAGCAGAAACAGAGAATATTCTAGGTCTTACTAATATAAATAGAGCCGAAATTTTGGGCTAACTCTCTTAGTTCACCATCTTAAACCGTGTTGCAAAACGGACCCACGTCAATTGAATTTTTGAAATATGAATCCGGAGTAGAGGGACTAGATTTGCTTCCCTTTTCTTCTCCAAAAATCATTTCCTTGCTGCCTAATTTAAATGCTGTAATAACTATCTCAAGATGCCAGCCATTATTTTTCAAAGCTTTGCCTTGCTTAACCGTGTTTTCCTCATTTATAATTTTATACTTTTCAATCCGTACGTACGTCAAGACATCAGAAAATGGAAGGTAAATCCTAATCATGCCGCAAAGATGAACTCTTTCAAAACTTTCATTTTAAAATCTAAATTATTTGTAAAATTCTTTCTATTGAAACATAACGTAATGTTAATTGTAACCGTTCTATAAAGTAATGACTTTCTCTTTGTGATAAAAATCTAATGCACAAATCTAAAACTTTATTTTTTTAATGTATTTCTTTAATGGGTTTCACAATTTCTTTCTTAATATTTTAAATGCAGCAAACTTTCAATATTATAAATTTCATATGATTTTATTCAATATGCTAATAGTTTAATCGAGTGAACCGATCCTAAATTTTCTTATATTAGATATCCTAGATATTAAATCGTAAATATAAGCTTTCTTACCTAACTAAAAGTTCGCTCGATTGAATATTTTTAAGTTATTCTATTTGCTTAGTGGCAGATTATTCGCTGCCACATTTCATGTCATTTTATTACCATATTTACGCTATTGATTTTATTTTCAAATTATTTTTTTAAGTAAACTTAATGACCTACCCTTGCTGGTTTTTTATTATATGATCAATCATTTGCCCATCATGCCATCTAGTACAGTAATTATTTATGGAAGTAATTACTAGTTAGCGTATTAATATTTGTTTAATGAAGGGAACAATAATCCCTTTTATTTGCAACATCCTAACTAATATTAAAGATCATTTGCATACCTTTTGAGAGGGATCACATTATTTCATATCATTACACTAGATTCTATTAAATTACGAGGGCCTTAATCCACATATTAGCGTTATTAAGAACCTGATTTATTTTTATTGTTAGCACTGCTTGGCTTACATATCGTTAGAAATTTCCTCGCTTTGCTTTGTCAAACTAAACCCCGGAGAAACGGGAGTCTTTTACTTAATGGATATCGTAAATGGGGCTTGGAAGCACCAGCTCCAGGATATTGTCAGGTGGTCGTTTAGGCTCTGCACAGGTTAACACTGTATTTCCTACGCCATCCAGTCTTCAAATGCTGACCTGTCACATGTACAGGCACATTTCATTTCTTATATAATTGATGAAGCGTTCGTCCTAAAATGGACTCAATCTATTCTAGCGTTATGATTTAGTCAGCACCGTGATTCTTTAATATTTGCCCATTTTAAATCTGTAAGACATAATGCCATGATTTCTAAATCCATCTCATACTTTCATTTATTATTGTTAGGTAATGTCATTTTAAAGCTTATTTAAGCTACCCGCCCTCTCATTGAGACAATGCCGAGTGCGCTAACGAATAATGCTAAGTAAATCTTTTCCAGTCAGAAAAGAATAGAAAATAAATAACTTTGCTATTTAAACATTTTAAACTCCAATGACTACTGAAGTGAATGATGTAAATTAATAAATATTTTTGTACGTGGTTCAAATGAACCATAATAAAGTAATGTAACTTACATCCCATTTATGTTTTAAGGTCATATATTTTTCATAAAAATAATCATAGCGTCCACGCTATATAATATGGTAAAATTGGTATCTACTGTTAGCATATTAAGCCGCATCTTTCGACTATCTGTACATTTTTTATCGTATTCACTTGCAGATTTGCGTATTATATAATCATTAACTTATATGATATTATTATGTAATTCCTTCAATATGCAAATCAGTATTCATAATCAAGTGAAACCCATAATCCTAGTTGTGTCATATATAGATTCGCAACTGTTTGGTAAATTAAATATGTTTATACATTTTTCTAATATTAATAAATTAACTATATAATTATTACTTAAGTCTACTTTACCTCATGATTTATGCATACACATCGTTAATTAGATTGCATTATATATAGCTGATTTCCACTGACCTTAGGCCAATTTCTAGATTTATTAATGAATTTTATGAAAAGCCTAATTATAGTCTTGAGCTATTTCATTCTGTTGGGGGCTGGGATTCGAGGCTAGTAGTATTATAATTCCCTGTAGATCTCGTTTCTCCACTGTTGCTTCGGGATGGGTATGAATAAAATTTCATTTGTTATCATCAGAAATGTTCGTAATGTTATAGATCTGGAAAATAGGCAAGAGGGCAGAGTTCATGATTGTTTCTGACTTATGTATCTCGCCCATGATTGGATTCGAGGTACTTTTGCCTAGATGTTAGCTCTTGTTAGACAAACATACAATTCTGACTGTTACAATATATACTATCTTATTACAGTATCTACGTTTCAACTTTCAAGTGTTTGGATGCTATTGCAAGAGCCATAAATAGTCCTGAAAGTACTAAACTTGATTCAAATACATTTATGATAAGCTTTTCTTAATAGCAGTCAAGCACTCAAAAGTTGAATTTACAGTTGCATAAGAAAAGTTGCTACTTGTTAATTGCAATATTAATATTTCTAAATTAGGAACTTTGTTAAATTCTCACTTAATGATTCTTTTTTTAAAAATCATTATTCTTTAGTTCAATTTTAAATAATAATGGATCTATTTAAGCTTTCTATTTTGCAAATGTTAATAAGTGGAGTACGAAGATTCATTAAAAGGAAAAGAAATAGTATGTTTATCCTTCTTCACTTCATTTTTACATTTTAAAAAAAATTGTCTTTTGTCAAAAATAAATTTATTGTTTGTATTTGATATATATCCTATAGAAAAAATGACATCTAGTTTTATAAATATCGAAATTCAAGAGATGTGGGAATAGAATTAAATCCATCTTTATTCTTAGAAAAAAATAAAACGTCTCATGATGATAAATGTCTATGATCAATGACGAGATATTTTTTTATTTTTAAAACTAACATTTGTCATTAGAATGAAAAACATTGGCTTTCATGGCCTTTTCTTGAAATTGTATAAAAACTAAAATGGATAAATCTAAAAATATTATGAATGTAAATTTAGATAACTTTCATTGTCCAGTTAAAAATAGCCAGCCAGAAATTTATTAACTAGTAATTAAATAGCTAGCTCAGTTGACTCTTTACTGATTTGCTTAATTCTAAACGGAGATCATAATCGTAAGTATATGCCAGGGGTGAGAAATTCTTTTTGCCAAGGACCATTTGAATATTTGTATCATTCACAAAACATACAAAATTATTGACTTAAAAATTAGCCTGCTATATTTGATCAAAAATTTAATTAAATTATGCCTAATCATTAGGGATGGGCAATCTTTTTTAACTGGCAGACCAATTTCAACTTTCCCCTTATAAACAAGATCCATACTTTTTTTATGAATTAAAAATAAAATAATATTATAATTAATAACTGTTCTACATTTGAATGCTAATATATTCTCAAATTTATATATTCTGGCCAGATAAATTTTACAGCAGCTAGGATATAGTCAGAAAATGATTTCAAATTTTCTGATTTGTTTGTACTTTTATGAAATATGTCAACCATTAGATGAAGCTCCTTTTCTAGTTTTCTATTGAAACCCCCCCCCCCAAACAATTTTATTGTAATCAGAATGTTTTGATAAATTGTGCTTCTTAAAATATTCTGTTCTTTATTAAGTGAAATATTTTCCAGACATATCAAGCACATCGACTTACTATTTTTACTATTTAAAAAAATGTGTTGAATCATTTTTTTCTTGAAGTGTGCAATTTTTTGTATCAATTTTTCTGATCTTATTCAGTATAACCATGGTTATATCATACATTTTTAAAACCGGCAGAGGATTGAAATTGGCCCTGGGGCATGAGATTCCCCATTCCTGAAGTATGCATTAATTGTGTTGTTTTTTTTATAAAAAAAAGAGACAAAAAATATACATAAAGATTTATTTTTATTTTCATAAAATTACATTTTATGAAAAGTAAACATATATATATATATTTATTAGTATTTTTCTTTTTTGTTTCTTTGTCAAATTTATTTTACACTAATAAATTAATTAATTTTTTTAAATATATTTTACACCGTTAAAAAAAAGTGCTCAACCAACAAAACTGGGAACACAAAATTTCTGATAAATTTTTTTTTCGTGTAGACACTCATCTTGATCTTCGGAATTTGAATTCTAGAAAAAATCATTAATCAGGTAATAAAGTCTGAAAGAAATACAAAAAAATATTAAATTATTTGAAAAAGCTTACTTATAAATTTAAATTAAAAAAAAAAAAAAAAGAAACCATCAGTTTCAATTTTTTTTCACAACTTCAAAAATCTGTGGTCGAATTTTCAACACTTTTTTTGGTTCTGAAATAGAAAAAAAAAATTACATCAAAAATTCACAAATTATATTTTTTAAGATACTAATCAAATCATGTTAAAAAAGTATAATATATATTATGGTCAAACTTTTTTATTTAATATTTATTGTAATTTTTTCCCTATCAAGAAAATACAATTTTAAAAGACAAAAACCCAATAGCTTAATTTCTTCATTAAAAGTCATATCGATTACATCATAATCATTTAAAGTTCTTTAAAAAACTTATCAATAACTGATTTATTTTCCTTTGAACATAATATCTCATAATAGAATATTTACATTTTAAATTTATCTCATTTTTTTAATTAATCAAATGTATCTAGTGAAACTGATAATTAATATTAATAAGTGATTATATGAAAATAAAAAGTTCAGAAACTTATCGTCTATAATTTTTTTTGCCCAAATAATAAGATAAATAAATGTTTGGCCTTTAAAATATCTTTTAGCATATTTTTTGGAAAAAGTATGAAAATGTATAGATGATGCTTAATTTTATTATTACACTGAAACAGTTTCATGGAATTTGTTTCTCAATGAAACTCCCTCCCCTCAGATGCTATTTAATATCAATTGGTATGCTAGTAGAATATGTGATTTATCCCATTAAAATTAACATTTAGCAACTAAATCAATACACCACAATTACAAAAATTAAGCAAGTTATATATTTAACTCATAAAAAAAGTAATAGATGACAATTAATTGTGTCCAATATAATTATTAATCTGTTAGAAATGAAAATAACAATGAGGACAAATGCAAATCCATCAAAAATTAAATTGCAAAAATCAATCCATGGAATAAATATAAATAAATTGCAAAAACCAATATGCGGAATGATTATAAGTTAACAATTTAATAAGCATGAGAACATAAGTGACAATAAATGTATTTAATACCAATTATCTGTAAATATTAGACTTAAAAATCATTGTTTTCACAAAAACTTTATCAATAAACTATCAAAATTAAATAATATTTCAGCAATGAGACCAAATACAAATCCATAAAAAAATAATTACAAAAAACTATTTGTTTGCAGAAAAATGAAAAACACAATTGCCACAAAAAGTATATTTATAGTAATAATCATAGGACTAAATAACATTTCAGTTGACACCAAATATAATTATTCCAAAAAGTTCAAAGAAAAAATAAAAAACAAGTTATAAAATGTACACATGCAAAAATGCATGTTTTCTACAATTCTCAATAGGTTATAATTGTCACTATTTTCACATTGCAAACAGTTATTGAAGCTATAGTATTAGAACTTATGACAGTATTCAATCACATCAGATGACATAGTTTCAATATCTTTTGATCAGCAATTACTATTTTTCTTCATTTGTGCTATAAAATGATAAAAAATCAAGACAGATGTCACATAATTTAATTTTAATAAAGCTCGTATTTACAAATGTTATATATAGAGCTCGCAAAACAAGCTTTGAGAATATCCTCAACTCCAGACCGATTTCTGCTTCTGGCGCCGTCAGTGAAGTGCCAGGATATTCATTAGATTAAAAATACTAGGACAAGCCCAGCACTTTATCTAATGTATAACTATTGAGAAGAAAATCTAAAATTTTCAGACATCCCTATGTCTAAAAATCCAGCTATCTAACTCAAATAGCCATATGCGACTGAACTAAGTTCAGACACACCATATATTAATTTGCTATTAAGGCTTTGGCAATTTCATACTGCTCAAGCTATTAATATATGGTGTATAAAGAGGTAATGAATTATGTTGGAGAAACTAAGAACTCAATTTATAGGAGATTGATACAGCATAAATATGATAAAAATTCACCAATATATATGCACAGATTGGAGACAGGACATGAGTTTAATAAAGAATGTATTAGAATGTTACATTTTACAGAAAGTAGGAGGGAAAGAAAGATTAAAGAAGCTATTTATATAAATAGTATAAAACCAAAAATGAACAATGATTTCGGATTGAGGAGAATTTTAATATAAAAGTTAATATAATAAAAATAAAAGAATAAAATTAAAATAAAGATAAAAAATTAATAGGTAAAAAATGCAATAGAGGGAGCTAATGTATGAAAAATATATAAAAAAATAAAAAACGGTTTAACTGAAATAGAGCAGAAACGTAAAAAGATAAAGAAGTTTAAAAGGTAAAATTAAGAATTAAATGTTAGAATTAATTAAGATTATTAATATAATAAAAAATAAAATAAATAGGAATTAAACATGTTTTTCTGTTTATAATAATTTCAGAATAGTTTATGTAATAGATTTTAAATTATAAAATATGATAAAAAGTTTAAAGGTTAAGTTTTAGAAATATGAGATATATATAGGGATATACAAAGTAAAAATAAAAAATTTAAGAGGATATAAAATAAAAAAATGGAGTAAGTAAGAATAGGTATATAAATAAATATGATAATGTTAACATATAAAAGTAATAATTAAATATAAATTATGGAAATAGAAGATAAAGTTATAAAGATAAGTTAATATAAAAATAATTGAAATAAATATATTTGAAAAATATAAAATAATAGCATGAAAATATAATAAAAAAAAAAAAAATATATATATGAAGAAAAAAAAAAATAATGAATAAAAAATAAATAAATAAGTATATTAAATATATATAATAAAAAAAGATTAAAATTAAGGTGTTAAAAGATTTCAATTATTTTATTAATGTTCATGTATTTGAGGGGATATACAGGTGATAAATATTTTTGTATATTTTTATGAATATATATATATATGGATTTTATAGGATTTATATAATTTGTATATAATTTATATATAGTTGTGTAATTTATATTTATATATATGTGTATATATTTATAGTTCTGAAGAAGATTGCAGGGGCAATCGAAACTGTCGATGTTGATGAATGTTAAGCATTGTACAAAAAATTAAAGATTTTATAAGAAAGGATTGATTAATTAATTAAGGCAATGCAATAAAGAAACAAATTAAAATTAAATAATTCATTGAAGAAGATAAGAAGTTACTACTTTTTAGATATAGAAAGAATAATATACATATATATGTGCGGATTGTATATGTCATGGGATACATGGAAAATATAAAGAATATTAAAAATTTGTTGGATTATATAAGGGATAAAGAAGATGAACAAGTAAAGAACTATTTGAATAGAAGATGGAAATTGGTGTTAAAATTGAATAATATTAATAATTATATAAGTTTTTTTAAAAAATGTAAAATGATGGACATAATTCCTAGGTTTATCAGAATTAATAATCATAGAAAATTGTTATTAAAGAAGAAAAAATCTGTAGAAATCATTGAAAAGCAATTATTAAACATATATATTGATAACTGCTATGGGAATAAAAGAAGGTTATATGAAGATATAAAGAAAATGGAAAAGGAATTAACAAAAAAAGTAACTAGAGAAGAAGAAGAAAAATTCAGAAGATTATGTTATAGAAAGAAGAATATTATTAATATTAATACAAAATTAAGACATGATAAAAAAATTTTAAGTTTAAAGAATGAAAAAGAGAGTGGAAGATATAAGGAAAGAGTGAATAAAAATGAAAATGCAATTTTTAATATGACGTCTATAGAGTTAACAGATGAAGAAAAAAATATAATAAACAAAGGAATTAAATATGTACCATATGGGTATAATAAAAATAATGACATTATAGAATTGAAAGCAATTAAAGAAAAAATAGCACAAAAATTTTTAGAGGAAAAGTATAATATATATTATTATCAAAATGTGGAAATTAATAAAATTGTTAAAAATAAAGATAAAATATGGATGGAAGAATTTAATAATGAAGTAAATAATATGATTTATAAAATAAGAAATAATAATAATAAAAGAAATAATAAACTAGATAAGAAAAATATAATAAAAGTGAGAGAAGTAAAAGAGATAAAAAATAAATATAAAGAAAAAATTATATTTATAAAATCGGATAAAGGGAATAAATTAGTAATGATGGATAGAAAAAATTATATAGAGAAGATGGATATTATGTTAAAAGATAACATATTTGAAAAGATAATTAAAGATGATACTAAATTATTAAATGAAAAAGTTTACGGGTTGATAAGACAATTATATAAAGAAAAAATAATTGATTATAATACATGTGATTTTTTAGGAGTAAAAGATTGTAATGTGGCTAAAATTTATGGGGCACCCAAAATATTAAAAGAAGGTATACCATTGAGACCAGTTATAAATGGTAAAGGGTCATATTTTAATAAGGTTTCTAAATGGATGGCAAATAAAGTATTGAAAAAGTATATAAATAAAGAGAGCAGTTCATTTATAAAAAATAATAAGATTTTAATAAATGATATAAAAAAGGTTGTAGATAAATATAATAGGTATAGGTTAACTTTTGTTAAGATGGATGTAATATCTATGTATACGAACATTAACGTAAAAAAAGCAATAAAAATATTAACTGATAGATATGAAAGAGATAATAATAAGAGTGTGGAAATACCAATAGAAAAATTAAAACAAATTATAGAAATATGTTGTAAGGAAATAACATTTAATTATAAAAAAGAATTTTATAAGCAGAAGAAAGGTTTGTTAATAGGGGGAGCCTTAAGTGGGGTTTTAAGTACAATTTATATGGAAGAATTAGAAAAGATAATGTTGAGAAGTGGTAATGCACCAATATTTATTAGAAGATACGTTGATGATTACTTATTAATATTTAACAAGTCACAGAGGCAAATAGATTTATTTATTGAAGAAGTCAATAAAATAGATGAAGGAATTAAATTTACTGTGGAAAAGGAAGAAAATAATAGAATAGTATATTTAGATATAGAATTAAAGAAATATTATAAGGAAGGAAATTGTAAGGTGGAGACATCACCTATATAAGAAGAATAATAAATATAATATTGCTAATTGGTTTTCAAATATAGATATAAAATATAAAAGAAGTACAATATATTCTAGAATTTATAGAGCAATAAATTATTGTTCAGATGAAGATGAATATAATAAACAAAAAAAGTTAATTAAAGAAGAATTAAGGAATTATGAATATCCAGAAAAGTTTGTGGATAATAATATTAAAAAGATAGAAAAAAAGATGAAGGATAAATATAAAGAAAGAGATAGAGATAAAGAGATAACTAAAAAAGAAACAGCTTATATAGGTTTAAAAACAGGAAATAATTATATAGTTAAGAATTTGAATAGAATTATAAACAAAATTAATAAAAAGTTTAATGAAGTATTAAAACTAAAAATAGTTAATAAAAAAAGAAAAAATATAATAGGAATATTAGAGAATAAATATGAGTGTTTAAATAAAACAGAATATAATAAAGTTAATGGAGTTTATGAAATTAATTGTAGAGATTGTAAAATTAAAAATAAAGAGGTAATGAATTATGTTGGAGAAACTAAGAACTCAATTTATAGGAGATTGATACAGCATAAATATGATAAAAATTCACCAATATATATGCACAGATTGGAGACAGGACATGAGTTTAATAAAGAATGTATTAGAATGTTACATTTTACAGAAAGTAGGAGGGAAAGAAAGATTAAAGAAGCTATTTATATAAATAGTATTAAACCAAAAATGAACAATGATTTCGGATTGAGGAGAATTTTAATATAAAAGTTAATATAATAAAAATAAAAGAATAAAATTAAAATAAAGATAAAAAATTAATAGGTAAAAAATGCAATAGAGGGAGCTAATGTATGAAAAATATATAAAAAAATAAAAAACGGTTTAACTGAAATAGAGCAGAAACGTAAAAGATAAAGAAGTTTAAAAGGTAAAATTAAGAATTAAATGTTAGAATTAATTAAGATTATTAATATAATAAAAAATAAAATAAATAGGAATTAAACATGTTTTTCTGTTTATAATAATTTCAGAATAGTTTATGTAATAGATTTTAAATTATAAAATATGATAAAAAGTTTAAAGGTTAAGTTTTAGAAATATGAGATATATATAGGGATATACAAAGTAAAAATAAAAAATTTAAGAGGATATAAGATAAAAAAATGGAGTAAGTAAGAATAGGTATATAAATAAATATGATAATGTTAACATATAAAAGTAATAATTAAATATAAATTATGGAAATAGAAGATAAAGTTATAAAGATAAGTTAATATAAAAATAATTGAAATAAATATATTTGAAAAATATAAAATAATAGCATGAAAATATAATAAAAAAAAAAAAAAAAATAAAATAAAAAAAAAAAAAAAAAAAAAATAATGAATAAAAAATAAATAAATAAGTATATTAAATATATATAATAAAAAAAGATTAAAATTAAGGTGTTAAAAGATTTCAATTATTTTATTAATGTTCATGTATTTGAGGGGATATACAGGTGATAAATATTTTTGTATATTTTTATGAATATATATATATATGGATTTTATAGGATTTATATAATTTGTATATAATTTATATATAGTTGTGTAATTTATATTTATATATATGTGTATATATTTATAGTTCTGAAGAAGATTGCAGGGGCAATCGAAACTGTCGATGTTGATGAATGTTAAGCATTGTACAAAAAATTAAAGATTTTATAAGAAAGGATTGATTAATTAATTAAGGCAATGCAATAAAGAAACAAATTAAAATTAAATAATTCAGTTTCATATGGTTATGGATGTCTGAAAATTTCAGATTTTCTTCTCAATAGTTATACATTAGATAAAGTGTTGGACTTGTCCTAGTATTTTTAATCTAATAAATATCCTGGCATCTCACTGACGACGCCAGAAGCAGAAACCGGTCTGGGGTTGAGGATATTCTTAAAGCTTATTTTGTGAGCTTTATTGTGCTATATCTGTTAACATGTTGATCATATGAAGAAAAAATATTGGCATCATTAAAACATTTAGTTCCATAGATTTATTTAATATAGTTACTGCCATAAACATATTTTCTGCCTGTGTATTTTGTTATGGGATTCATGTTTTTCTGTAAATTGGTAACTTTTTGGAATTTATGGATATGCTGCAGTAATTTATTTTATGGATTACCTAGTTTTTTTATAATTTATGAATTTGTGTTGCCAAAACATTTAGTTTTAATGCAATTCTTATAAGCGAACTCTTTGTGGACTTTATTTTCTTATAGACTGCTTGTATTAAATGCATTTATTCTTATCTGAATTATTGCTATTCTTAAATTGCTACTTATATTCATTCCATGGAATTTAATTTCTTGCGAATTTACTTTAGCATCATTATTAATTCATTTCTTATGGATTGTTTGTACTGAAGATAATTATTGCTGTCTATAACTTTTAGGAATTAAATGTATTACTTTTATAATCATTATATTTTGATTTAATTTCTAACAATTGTTTATTTTTTACATTTTTAATATAACATATCAAACTTTTCAGTTATTTCTTTCTTTGATCGTGGTTATGTAGTACGCAGTTCTGTCTAATGGATAGACTATAGGACGTATTAACATCACTAATTATTTTTTAAAATTTCAAATAAATTTGGGCCAAGGAAAGCAGTTTCACTGAAAAACAAATGTATATAGTTTTTTGTATAAAATCAATTTTTCTGTTAGATCTAGTCTGATTTACAATTTGCTTAATGAAATTATACTCTTTTAATATACTTTACCTTCAGAATTCAAAGTGTTTGGTTTTTTTACTTCTTCCATTAAATTGTCAGACAGAGAAATAAAAGATGGCAATTTTTTAAGACAATTGCCTTCTAAATGACTGGCTACATCATCTTGAGTATTCCTGTATGAAAAATAATTGTATATAAAACTTTATTCATAATATATGACCATATCAGTAACAAGAAAATATATATTCATGACAATAAAATATATCTAAAAATTTTCATTTATGATGAAAATATTTTGTTCATGAATTAAAAATAGTACTTTTTATTTAGAAAGATTTGAAAAATGAAAATTGAATTTAAAATAAATTTTAGGATGACATGCATTATTAATAAATTTTAGGATCAGGCAAATTTACAATTATGTAAAAAAGGGAGTACATAATAAAACAAAACAAAAAAATTCAGACTTTTTTTAATCACAATCGAAGAATATCCAATAAATGTTTTGGTTTTATTAGCATCACTCATCAGTTTCTCCTAAAAAAAAAAATGAGTACTAAACACTAGACAGGACTACTCTTTATCAAGTCTTTCTGTCATATTCCTTAAATATTCATAGCTTACCTCAAAATCATCTATTGATTACTTTCTTCTCTTTTTTTTACCCTCCACAATTCCTTCCAATCTACTTTTTTATAATTCTCTTGCTTCATAATTTTCTCAATAAAAAAATATTTTATCATTTATTTTTTTCAACACTTCTAATCTCATTATTTCAGCCCAAATATTCACAAGTTCTATAAATTCTTCATAATATTTTTAAGTGTTTAGTTATATCTTAGTGAAAATGTTACAATAAATCTTTCTATGTTCACTGCCTAACAGCTCATCTAAGTTAATATCAGAAGATATACAATATTTCTACCATACATTTTTCTTATATCTGTCTTCCAATACTATATCTATAAATATTTCCTGATAATTTCTATATTTTTAGCAGTAGGTTATAAAATATTTCAACTTTAAGAATCAACTAATCCATGAAGTGGAATGTCTTCCCTCATCTGACAATCCTTTATAATGAGCATATTTAAATTCTTTATTACCTTATTGACTTTTTTCTATTTTACCTTGCTTTCTTATATTTAGTTATTTTTTTTTCTTAATATCTTATTTTTAATATCTATAATGGGCAGCAATTAAATATATAATCATAATAACAAAATATAATGTGTATGGAAAAAGCACTCGTACATTACTTCTACATATTTTATTGAAAATTTTAAGAGTAGGCAGAATGTCATTAATATACGAAATCTGTAGCTCTTAATAACAATGATAAAAAACACACATTTTTACAAAAAAAGACAACATAGATGAAAAATATTTTTGATCTAAGTGCTGATAGAAATATTTTATAACATTTATTAAAAATTTCATTTAAAATTTTTAAGTTAAAACTAAAGAAGAAATATTATCAGAATTCAACTTTTTTTAATGCTTGTTTTGGTCAATAACTTATCTATGTTTTTCATTATCTTAATTTAAAGCATCTCATAAGATATGTAGATTTAAATATTTTCAAAATGTTCAACAATTTTATGCTCACTTCATGATTGTCTTTCAGAGTAAATTCTTATTTCCATAACTTGACCCTTTTTATAATGCATAAGATGGCAATTATAAAAATGTTTATTAATACATTGTACAGGCTTAAACCTGCATTTATATATGTAATATATGCGGGGTTCGAACTCAGACTTTCACACGACCCACCACTCTCAGTGCCATCTCATATTGCTGACTCACCTGATCACACACATGTTGAAAAGATAAATAATCACCAATATACGTATTTCATGCTAAACCAGCAATCATCAGTTGGTCTAGATTACTATCCTCACACATATATATAATCAGTACTCAGCTTTATATTAAGATAGCCAATCTTTATACTTTAATGGACAGGCTTCAAACTATTCCAACTCACAACTCTTTAGCCTTCCATTTCATTGAAAATCTGATGATGGAACGTTCAAAGCCCTTGTTAGTGCCAAGGTTGTCATCCTACCCATGTTGACATATTAGTCATTCTGACCCCTCATGTACAGGAGAATAATCCATTTATACATACATATGTGAGGGATGGGCAGACCTTTTACACACTATTTATATAAATTAATACATTGTACAGGCTTAAACCTGCATTTATATATGTAATATATGCGGGGTTCGAACTCAGACTTTCACACGACCCACCACTCTCAGTGCCATCTCATATTGCTGACCCACCTGATCACACACATGTTGAAAAGATAAATAATCACCAATATACGTATTTCATGCTAAACCAGCAATCATCAGTTGGTCTAGATTACTATCCTCACACATATATATAATCAGTGCTCAGCTTTATATTAAGATAGCCAATCTTTATACTTTAATGGACAGGCTTCAAACTATTCCAACTCACAACTCTTTAGCCTTCCATTTCATTGAAAATCTGATGATGGAACGTTCAAAGCCCTTGTTAGTGCCAAGGTTGTCATCCTACCCATGTTGACATATTAGTCATTCTGACCCCTCATGTACAGGAGAATAATCCATTTATACATACATATGCGAGGGATGGGCAGACCTTTTACACACTATTTATATAAATTAATACATTGTACAGGCTTAAACCTGCATTTATATATGTAATATATGCGGGGTTCGAACTCAGACTTTCACACGACCCACCACTCTCAGTGCCATCTCATATTGCTGACCCACCTGATCACACACATGTTGAAAAGATAAATAATCACCAATATACGTATTTCATGCTAAACCAGCAATCATCAGTTGGTCTAGATTACTATCCTCACACATATATATAATCAGATCGGAAGAGCACACGTCTGAATCTTTTCAACATGTGTGTGATCAGGTGGGTCAGCAATATGAGATGGCACTGAGAGTGGTGGGTCATGTGAAAGTCTGAGTTCGAACCCCGCATATATTACATATATAAATGCAGGTTTAAGCCTGTACAATGTATTAATTTATATAAATAGTGTGTAAAAGGTCTGCCCATCCCTCACATATGTATGTATAAATGGATTATTCTCCTGTACATGAGGGGTCAGAATGACTAATATGTCAACATGGGTAGGATGACAACCTTGGCACTAACAAGGGCTTTGAATGTTCCATCATCAGATTTTCAATGAAATGGAAGGCTAAAGAGTTGTGAGTTGGAATAGTTTGAAGCCTGTCCATTAAAGTATAAAGATTGGCTATCTTAATATAAAGCTGAGCACTGATTATATATATGTGTGAGGATAGTAATCTAGACCAACTGATGATTGCTGGTTTAGCATGAAATACGTATACTGGTGATTATTTATCTTTTCAACATGTGTGTGATCAGGTGAGTCAGCAATATGAGATGGCACTGACAGTGGGGGGTCGTGTGAAAGTCTGAGTTTGAACCCCGCATATAAAAATGTTTATTGTAATTGTATATTAGCTTTGGGTAAAGTAGCCTTAAGTTTATCAATGAAATTCAAAAAATTTACATTAGTTGTAGAATAAAATTATATAATCTATAAATTCTATAAAGATTAGTAGAAATATGTCCATTTTATGAGTATATTATCAGCATCTAACAGTCTAATGCACATAAGTTGGCTATGATTGTATAATAACATACTTTATTATAGTTTAATCTACAAGCCCCAAATTTTTTGCAATAATACATTTGACAATTATCACATCAGGTAAATATATTAATGATAGTTACTAATCATTTATTACAAGAGTTCCCAAACTTTTTTGACTGCAGACTCCTTTAAACCAAAAACTTTTAAAACCATCGAACTCTTAGTCATTTACTGTACTTATTCAAATTATTAAATTTGGACAATACTCGATATTAAATATTTCACTAGATATCAAACTTTTCATTTTTATCACTTGTAATTAATGTTTGAAGAAGATGAAAGGACTATGAAATATGGCATTATCTTGTGCAACATTTAATAACGAAACTTGCACTAATGAAAATTAAAGCAAAAAAATATGAGTGGAGTTTTTTTTTTTTTTTAATTTTTGACATTTGTGAAATAAATATGTAAATTCAAAATAAGGACAAATATTGAAAGCATTTTATTAAACATAAAAATGAAATGAAAAAATCAATATATTCAGACAGAATTAAATGTCAACAATGAAAAGATTTTAATCAGATTTATAAAATAATAATACTAAATAAATTAGCTTGGAAAATTGAATTTAATGAAATCGATGCACCTGGTAATCTGTCAACAATTTATGTATGTTCGGTTTTAAATTAGTGAATTGCATTCTCAAATCTCATGTTCAGTGATATGCAATCGATGTCTGTTCTGAAGCAAGTTTAAAACTACACTGAAGCCTCTCTCTACCAGATATGATGGTGGAAATGTGAGTAAATACTTTTATACAACAGTCCACAGAGCTAGGTACAGAAGTGGAATATCTTTTTGCAACCAAAACTTTTGATAACCCTGTTTGAATTTTATCTTAAGATCCTCATTTGTGCTGATGTTTATCAGCTCATCTTGCAAAATTATATTTAGTTCTGTATGGGTTTATTACCCAGTCTGGTATTTCCAATGATAGAATATCTTCGAACCAAGTTTTGAAATCTAAGTGAAGAGCCTCTAAATGGTTGACTTACAGCAAAATGTTTTCTTCTTGGATTGTGCCTATCTTAAATAAGATGGGGAAATGGGAAAATTCAGATCTTGCAATATTTTGCTTAATAAATATTAATCTGGCTACAAAAGCCGATATGACCGATTCTGCTTTTATGAGATTCATTGTCTTATTGCAGTTGTAAATTAATATCATTAAATTTGCCAAATAAGTCAGTTAAATAAGCAATATCTATTTTAAATAAATTTTCTTTCAAATTGGAATCCTCTCTTCCAAAAATTCTAAAACAGATTGAAAAAGTGCAATAAATCTTGCCAAACATAAACCTTTTGAAAGCCAGTGGACTTCAGTGTGGAGCCAATCGAAAGAAATCTTTGTCGCTTTCCTTGCATAATCGAGCGAACACTCGTGTTCAAAGCATTACTTCAAATTTTGTTCACAATTGTTAAAACAAACTGAAGCAATTGATGCAATTTGTCACTAAAGTTCTTGGCTACTAAATGTTGCCTATGGATTATGCAGTGAACTTCAAGCACTTCAGGTACGTGCTGTTTCAGATAACTTATGAAACCGCGTTAATGACTAATCATAGCTGGTGCTCCATCTGTCGCAACAGATATTATATTTGTCAATGTAATCACTTTTTCCCTGAAAAATAGCGTCATCAATGGGTTGTGTACTTACAGCATGTCAGTCACTAGTCGCAGCTGATTCATTGAAATTTTTTCTTTTTATAATTACGTGAAAACCACAAGCATGACGTCAACAAAAATCCCAGCATTCGTTGCTGCTTGAAAATCTCTTTTAAATGGCATGTCTTGAGTTGAAATCAGATAAAATTTCAATTTTTTATTAATATTTTTAGTAATAGGTTTGTTTAATTTTTTTCTTTTCTGCTGAGTTTACTAGTTTGCACGGAGAAGACAAAGGCAGAATGTTTAATCGGCCAGAAATTTCAGTAAAATGGATTAAAAATGCGCCGATAATTTGCATTTCAAGGCCTTCAAAACATAATCAGAAATATCGGGTTGTAAGTATTCAATTTTTATTTTTTAATTATTTGAATAGTATTTTACATTTTTTTTAATTATTTGATAAATGGTATAATTTATTAATATTTTGCATTTGTATTGGTGTGTCTGTGTAATATATAAATTATATAATATTAAATCATTTATGCTCTTTATTATACAGTATATAAATTTGTATTCAAATATAACAAAAGTTTATGTACAATGTAATTTTGGGTCTCTGATCCAAGTTTGAGGCAACCTTATTTTATAGACATAATGATTCTCAAAAGGTTTAATAATTTATTAATGTGTTTATATTTATATTTGTGTTTGCATTTGCATGTTTGTGTTTGTATAACAAGTAATGATTTACATATATAGAGCAGTGCAATGTAAATTTTAAGACTGATTATCAAATGTACAGAAAGGTTGCAGTTGATAAAGCAATCACAAAATTTACTGGGCATAGTACCATGTGAAAATATAAACACTTAAAACCAATAAAGAGAGATTTCAAATGGTGTGTGTGTAGTGATAGCCACAATGGTTATGTATATACCACATGGAATTGTATGCAGGCAAAGAATCAAATTCTGATTCTTGCCTATGCCTTGATACTCATGCTGTGGAGTCAGTAGTTTTGCCACATCTTGCATCACATTATTTTCAAGTCTATAGCTAGCAAATGAGCTATATGCAAATAAATTATATCTCTGTGGGACAATAAATATAACAAGATAGCATCACTGGTGTGCATAAAGAATATAAACATCACTGGTGTACACAAAAAATATAAAATAAAGAGATGAAACTCATTTTATCATTGATACAGACAGTAGCCTACAATTTCTAGTTTTAGATAGACAAGAAGCCAATTGCTATGATGACAAATGCATATCCACCTTCTGGAAATGATTTGTTTTGTATCTTTTATTAGGATGAATCTTTTTCTTATAGATGCCTTTGAGATTTGTTAACTTTTGGAGTACAAGATAAAAATGAAGAATTCTTATGTGACTAGTTTTGGAGATTCTGAAGCTATGTATTGTCTCAGGTAAGAAGTATTACATATGGTTTCAAAGATAATTTTGTGAGGAATACAAAGAAATTATCAATGAAGATGTAATTTAAATTTAATTAATGATAAATTAGAAATTATGACTAAGTCAGATGTTGAAATTTCTTTTTTCCCTTATTTTTTAAATGGTAATCACTATTTGTCTTAGCCTTATTGCTTTCCTTAGTTTTTCTAGTTTCTATCAGTGTATAGTTTTTTCCTCTAACATTATTAAAACTGAAGTTATTGTGAAAAATTGTCTCAAGTCAGTTTTTTTAAAAATTCAATATGACGCCTGGACAATCAACTAGTTAAATTAAAAATCGATTCACCTCTGGTATCAGTTTCTAAAGTTCTAGAAAAAAGCAGCTCTTCATGCACTTCTTGATCTTGAATAAAGCGAACATATACTAACAACAAAGCTTCATTAACGGGTAATGTTGACTTGTCCAATTGGAAGGGGAAAATATTTTTTGCAAATGATTACACAAATTTTCCACATCGTGACTCATTTAGTCTATACATCTTTGAATTGTGTTATTGCTCAAAGGTATCCATTTTATAACATCTTGTGCAGGTTTGTAGAGTAATGTTCAATGCTTCCACAACAGCCGGTACAATCAGTATCTCCCCTATGGTGTGCAGCTCCCCAGACTTTGAGATGAATGGAGATATGTTGTACGATGCCCTTAAATCCATCATTATTTTGCTTCAATGATAAAACAAACATATTATCTATCGTAATTCTCTTCAGAATTTTATCTTTAAGTGATTGCAACTATGACAAATTTCTTTCTTTTTTGTCAGGGTGAATTCTGTTCAAGTGATCTGCTAGTTTTGATGGTTTCATAGTGCCATTGCTAAAGACTTTTTCGCATATGAGACACCTTGGTAAATGTTTGGTTGATAACATGGAACAAATCCTACCCTTGAAATATCCCAAGTTGTACTGTCTGCATTTCTTTTTTGGTTGTCATATTATTATAGTAAGAAATAAAAACTTTTATTAACAAACAATTTTGACAGCCCCTGTGATAAAAAAAACCCCCATAAAGTATGTAATTACTTGAAACAGAAGATTTTTGTTCAAATTCGAATAAATAAACTGTGATCTCTGATTTTCTTCTTTGTAGTACTGCTCCTCAATAAATAATCATATTCAAAGCTCAAATCACCGATAAGTACGTCACCTCGAACAAACCAATTTATAGTGTTTTATGAAAGCATAGCCATACAAGACATAAGAGTCTGCTAATATCAAATATTGTCTCATCCCACTGCGAACAAGTACAGACATGCAACAGTTTTTCATGTCCGCACTTGCTTTCATACATTCGATAAGACAATGCACAGACATGTTTGTGCTACATGTATTTTCATACGTTCTTACATGTGACTCTTTTAAATGATACATTTTATCTTTTCATTCACAAGTTTGGTATGCAATGTGTTTTTATTAAAAAAATGTTTTTT
Organism: Epiperipatus broadwayi; assembly: GCA_028023455.1. Classification (NCBI taxonomy): domain Eukaryota; kingdom Metazoa; phylum Onychophora; class Udeonychophora; order Euonychophora; family Peripatidae; genus Epiperipatus; species Epiperipatus broadwayi. The sequence goes on along the minus strand of JAQFVV010012455.1, from coordinate 1,091,425 downwards.
TGAATAATTTTATTTCTTAATTAGGTACCTGTTGGAATCATTTTGAAGTAACATAAATATCAGTAATAAGGGCATCTATTTTTGTTGTCAGTGACCCTCAAATTTTTTTATTGAAACTATCGACACCTAAAAAGTTCAAATCAACCCATGGGTCGATATCGACCATTTTGGGAACTCTTGATTTATTAGCTTAGAGATAATAATATTTTTATTCCAGATATAAAATTTAAATAAAGTTATTAATGTACTGTCTAATACTAGACACAATTAAAAGCATACATAAAATATAGTTCTCTTTTTCAATATGAAGAAAAATATTAAAGAAATGGAAAATATCACGATTTATCAGATAGTTAATTTTTAGAAATTATTAAGAAAAAAATGAGACGTGCAAAAAAATAAGCTGACTTCTAGAAAATATTATCTGAAACAGAAACTGGCACTATAAATTAAATGATTGAAGGTTTCAGATATGGGTTAAATAAATAAATGGAAAGAAAAGGTTGAAAATAATACCGGTAATATACTAGATAGTGTGGGAGAAAATATTTATAAAGATAATTATCTGAACATGATCTTAGTTATAAGAAACAATAAGATTATATTAGAGGCAATTTTGATGATGAAATAATTTAACAATAATAAAAAAATCGATAGATAAATAACAAGATAAAAGTTATGTCTTCAGAGCAAACATATTACACTCCAATTAACAAAAATGTGCAATTTTTTCTTCTTAATATAAATAAATTATATATATATTTTTAAAAAAAGAAAATTGTATATTTGATTTACTGATGTACTAGTGCTTACACAATAGGTCTAGTAAAAATTTACAAAAAAAAAGAGAAAGAGAAGAAAGGAACGTAAGACTGGGATTAAATATAATTGCTGAAAGTAATATACTTAAAAGTCAAAGGAAATAAATAACAACAGATTTAATGAATAAAAAAAATAAAATATGATCGACAGTTATTTCTCATCAAGTTTTTGGCAATAAGAAAAAAAAAACTGTAAAAAAACCTGGTGAGTAAAGACATTACAAAATATTTTATCTACAGTACAACTTTTTTTATGGACTAATTTATCAAGAAAATAGAACAAAAAGCTTCTGGAATCAAAAACCAATTATGAATTCCATTCATTAAAAAGAGTGGATCAAAGAGGAATTGTTAATGAAGTTATGTTTTCAAAATCTTCAATGCTAGAAGCAAAAAAAATTAAGGAAAAAAAAAATCTGGCTTACTTGATCAAAGATACATGAGGATATATTTGCTTAAAGCAAAAAAAAAAAAACATAAAAGGAAAATTCTATTTACATACAATTTGAGTTAACATTCGTAAGATAATGACTTATAAAAAATTTTGAAAAAAAAATTAATAAAAACTTACAAAATATTACTAGTAACTGTTTCTGGGATTGGCATAATATTACTAGAAACTGGAACAATATCAGCCTTATTTATTTTTCTTTTTTTAGCCTCCTGAAATGCTAATGGACACTTCTTGCCATGTTTACATTTGCCGTTTTTTTCAAATTCTTCACAAACAAGAACATGACGTTTTTTACACTTAAAAATAAAAAAAAAAAATTTGAAAATTCCAAGTAATAAATTTACAAATACACATCTCACACGTATATATACAAATAAATATGAATGTTATGAACAAACCTTTAATACATATCTCAATAAAAATAATATAAAATCAAATTACCTTTAATAATATAACAGCTTTGTTAGAAAATGGCTGTTATTTGAATTAAAATATTAGACGAGCCTTATATCATACATAAAAATTATAAATCCATACAAACATGCAATACGACTTAATTGGGATGAAAATTAAAATATTATTCGATTTAAATTTTAAATAGTCATCAATATTTAAATAAATTTACTATTGCTTTGAATAATACTTTAATTTTATTCTCTATTATTATATTTAATATATTTACTTATTAATATTTTCATCTATTTAATTCTTTGTTTTTGATATCTGTGCTTTAATCAGATTAATTTCAAGATGTTAAATAACCATTATGATAGTTTAAATTACACATAAACTTTGTTAACAAAACTGATGCTATTATAAATTCTTTTAACTACATGATTCTATTTGCAATATTTCTTTGGCATCAGCAAGCTGGTTTTGACTAAATTATTGTATCTTAATAAAATTAAAATTTCTACTAATATTATATAAATTGAAGAAGAAAAAAAATTGACAAAAAATTATAATAAATCCTCAAATGTACTATCAATTTATTTTAAAAACAGAATTTTAGAAGATTAAGAATATAACTCTCAGATTGAAAAGTGCATGTTTAAACAGGTCATGAAAGCACATGGCAGTTCTCAAAATGTGACAAATAATAAGCACAAAACATTATTTTATTTAGCAAATTAAATTTTGTGATTTGGGTTAATTAGATCCACTCTCTCCAAACTATTTACAATATTATTGCAATCATATTCAAGCAAATGTAATGGGAGGAGGGGCAGATGTGCCTTAAAACATTCATATTTATTATCTAAAAATGGATGCAAAAGCATGAGATCAATAGAAATAAACTCAATAAAATTCTGCAATATATAAATGTGACATCTGTAACACTATGGTTGAATTATACACTATTGGCATTTGGGTTGATTTAAACTATCTGATCATAATAAGACAAAAAGAATCAAATACATACTTTTACTCTACTAATTATCAAATCAAGCACATACTGTCAAGCACATACTGTAATGCTTATAATAATTTCATAATAATGTCCTCCAGAGCGTTAGTCACATTTCCAGATGCATAATTCTAATCTTAAATGATTGGGAAAAAATATCTACTAAAGATAGCTTATTTGTTCTTAATGCTAGTAAAGTTAAAACCATTAAAACATCACGATTACCATTTTCTATGCTTACGCAAGCTGTTAAACCAGTAGCAATGTTTCCATACAGAAGTGCCATCCAATGCAAGCCTCGTAATCAATGAATGAAAGAAGATTTGAGCATAAAATCCCTATATAGTGCCTACTCATTCAATATCCTCAGACTAGTTTCTAGCTTGTGGCTTTCATCAGTGAAGCTTGTACTGGGTGGTACTATTGTATGGAAAGATTGCTAATATTTTAACAGCTTGCATAAGCATAGGAAATGGTGATCATGTGATGTTTTAGTGGTTTTATACCAATCCTGCCCATAGGATAATGGTGACTGTCTATTTTGAAAAATTCAAGACATCAAAATATATAGATAGTGAATTGAATTCAGATTTATATTTAGTATACAAGCAAATAAGCTTGGATTAAAAACAGTATTGGGTTGTCGTCGATGAGCAGATATATCCCACTGGATGGCGCTGTTTTCGCGCTAAAACACATAAAAATGCCGTTTCCGCGGCCGACACCTTCGAACCTGCATTTTCTATAATACAACTTTTTTATTGTGCTACAGATTGCAGGCCGCTATGTCGCGACGCAGTACAGCATGTATGTTTTACGCAGCAAATACATTTTGCGAATTCGCACAGTTTATAAAATGATTACGGCTTGGGGAGAGGGTGTGTTTTTTTGAATTTGATGGAAATGTTGTTTTCATTGGATTTTTTTTTATTTTAAAGTATTGAAATGTTCAGATTTTGTAAAGTAATAATTAACAGACTTTTTACACCGTAGTGTATTGAAGTTTTAAGTAGTAAATGTTGACGAGATATATGAATAAAGTTATTTGGAATTAGGTAACGAGTCAAGTAACGTACTGTTCGTAACATTCCACAAGACATTTTAAGATTGTACAGTGTGTATATTTTTGAAATAAAAAAAAAAAGCATTAACACAAAAATATCCAGTAAGAAAAGTACAATTAATTGTACACTGTTTTTTTAAATGTCATAAAAAGCATATATTATAAACATTTTATATATATATATTTGTCGTTGTTTAAAAAAGTTTTAGTTTCTTTCTTTTCTCCGACTACTGTTATTCTTTGTTGAATATAGTTTACGTTTATTGTTATCATTTATTTTATAGATGTTAGTAAAAAAAAAAATATTTACAAAAATACGATTTTGATATTTTTTATTTTAACCGTAAACCTAACCCTATAGCTAATCCTAAAACTAACCCTAATCCTAACCCTAATCCTAAATGTAACAAGTTTTACTTTTAGTTATCATTCTATTTGAAATAAAAACTAGCGGTAAACAAAATCTTCGATAGAAAAAATCTCCGATAGAAAATTGATTTTTTCTAATAAAAAGAAAACTAAAAAAGACGAATCAAATTGTAATTTGTTTATTTTATTTTACATTTATTATTATCATTTAATTTGTATACGTTAATAAAAAATAATATTTAAAATTAAGTAATATTTAAAAAAGACGATTTTCTTTTTGTTTTTATTTTCGCATTACAAAAAACACATCAAAATGATTATAATTAACGGCCCGTGAATGATCATATTTTTAATTTTAGCGTGAAAAGTGCGCCATTGAGTGGGATTTAGCAGCTATTCTACGAGAACCCAGTATTGTTTTCATCTTGGACTCATAGCTTTATAGTTAACTAAATAGATAAAAGGTGTCTGTCTGCTGGAAAGTTGCATTAGATCCTAAGATCTAGGTGTGGTGCTTTGAGATCCAAGGCTCCTCATAGATGAAAGCCACAAGCTAATAACTAGTCTGGGGATATTGGATGAGTAGGTACTAGATAATGATTTTATGCACAAATCTTCTTGCATTTGTTGATTACTAAATCTTGTACTAGTTGGCAGCATTGTAGAGAGATTGCTACTGCTAGTAAAAGTGTATTATGCACCACATACATTATTTTAATTTTTCTGCATTGTTATTAATTTTTAAGTTATTACTTCTGGATTCTAATTAGTATAAAGAATGGACAATCAGAATGATAATCACACAAAGTAATGCATCCATTCTTAACTAATTAAATGGTGGTGAAAAAATAAATACATATGAGAACAAAATGAAAATAAACTGGTTTAATAAATTAACATATAATTATATCTTGATTATATATATGTATATTATGTGACCAATGTTTTGGATTCATCCACATTAAAACTCAAATGTTAACATACGAAAAATATATTGACGTGAAGACAGGAAGGTCCTTAAATTACTATTAATGTTCTCTTAAAAAGAGTGAGATTACCTATTCTCAAAATCTCAAAGTAAAGAAAAAAAAAGTTATATCTATAAATGATTGAATTATTCCCTTAACAAACTTACAAATTATATATATATTAAATCTAGGACTTTTCAAATTTAAATAATGAAATTACATACAGATATTATTCACATGGAAATCTGTGTACAAATATTGTTTGGTATCTTACATATATGTTAAATCTTGAAGCCGTTTACAAGCAAAATTTATTTTGAATTGGAAAGTTGACTAATGATAAAATATGGATCTAGAAATAGCGCAGTTATCAACAGATTCATGTGTGATTTATCCATTGGTAATATTACAGATCGCTTCCACTAATTCATTGGTATTCACAAGTCCTATTATGTTAGGTAAATACTAAGACATCAAAGCAAATCAACTTTCAATATGGTTAACACATCTCTAACAAATATTTCAACCAACCTTGATCCCAAAATTAATTAACAAAAATATTCAGAAATAAAAAAAAAGATTTTACCATATTAATAAAATAGTTTTAAACAAAAATTTACCATATCAAAATTTCAGTAAACTCCTCTCCACTATAGTTTGGATACATCACTAGAATATTATTGATAAAATTTTGATATGAACTTATTAACCTATTATTATTAATCATTGCTTTACTTTCTTGCAATATTATTTCTATTATTTTACGATTTAGATACAAACTAAAATTAATTTCTTTCAATCTACAATAAATATGGTTTATTGATAGATACCAATTTAATATTATTTCCCTATGTTTGTGCATATGGTAAGATGTATAGATACTATGTTTATTAATATAAATAGAATATATATCTTTAAAAATTATACCTTAAAGCTAAAACTTAATACAGTAGTGCCACCCTGTGCCAAACAGAGATAATCAATGGATGCCAGAAGGCTTGTGCATAAAATCCCTATCTAGTGCCTACTCATCCAATATCCCCAGACTAGTTTCTGGCTTGTGGCCATCATCAGTGAGGAGCCTTGGATCTGAGAGCACTGCACCTAGATTTTAGGATCTAATGCAACCCTCCAGCAGCCACCTTTTAACTCTACTTTACTACAAAACTATGAGAATGAAATTGAAAACACAAAAATATTTTCAATCTAAGCTCAATAGCTTATATAGTCATATGGGTCTGAACTCAATTCAGCACCCATACATTTTGGTGTCTTTGGCTCTTAAACAACCATAGCCACCACTATCCTATTAGGCAGGATTGGTGTTAAACCACTAAACATCACATGATCACCATCTCTATACTAGCACATCCATTGATTACTCTGTTTTGGCACAGGGTGGCACTACTGTATGGAGAGTTTTGCCTTTGTTTACAACAATTATGTGCTAGTATAGAGATGGTGATCATGTGATGTTTAGTGGTTTAAAGCTAAAACTTATTATCTCTGGCTTAAAATGTTTGAAATACTCTATTTAATAAGAGATTCTCACACATCTTGAGTGTCACATTTGCCATTCTTCCTATGTGTGGTTTCATAACATATCACACTAGATGCATTTTTATTAAGTTTAGGATGTTGTCTATTACAGATTACACTTATAAATGCAGCCCTTTCTTTCACTTTATTTTAAATTACTAATAAGACCAATTATATAGAATGCTTTTGCCCCCATTTCTGTGACTCCTACCATGTGCAAAATCCATCCATGTTATTCCCTTAACTAGTTGGCAGGTTCATCATTATATAAACTCTTGTACTACAGTTATAAATAAAACTAAGTTATCTTTGCCATTTTTATGTGGCAATAATTAAAAGTAATTATCTATTAATTCTTGAATTTGTCAGTTCATTTATTCATTCAATTTACTCCCTCCATGTCTGACATGTATTATAACTAGCACATTTGTATATACACATTAATTCAACCATGTTTTATGGCATGATTAATAATGATAAATATGGATTCACCCCATTATTTATAGATATTCACAATTTATCACTTTTTAAAATCATCTAAACTAATTTCAATTTAATACTTTAAAATCATAAAAAATATGCACATTAAAGATGTATTCTTGTATTAATGCACAGAAAAAGGCAATTGTATATGTTACCTGATAATGGCAAATATATATTAAAAAATATTTTACTGGTAAGGATTAATTGTAGATGTTTGGTATGTACAGGGTTAAAATTTATAAGCAAATGCAGGCTTATCTTTTGTTAATTTCAGATTTAGTCTACAGATATTAACAATGATATAATTTTAATTAAGCACTCAGAACACTATTAAAATATTTTATAATCAAGGAATGTATAAATAATTTTTACTCACTCCAATAATCAATACACAGATATTTTTTGTTTTCTTCATTTTCATTTCTGCTTTTCTTTTTTCATAAACCATGATATTATTATTATTTTGCAGATCTTCCTTCTATTAGTTTTAGTTCCCTAAGCTGATCTGAACGTTCAAGCAGCTTCAAAATAAAATGAAGAAGCTTAACAGTTTATAACAATGAAGCAAAATTTCCAATCTCTGAGCACATTATTCATATACATTTCTTTTGTAGCACTATAATGGGATCCTGTCGTATCTATAAAACTTGAATTGTTGGGATCAAATCCAACTTAACAGTTTTCTTTGTTTTTCTGATGATTATTAGTCTTGGATAAAAGCACTCTGTATTCTAAAATATTCCAGCATGCTATAGAAGCTTACATGTTTATCCACAAGTTTGATGAGAAACATGCAGAATTGTTATTTTAATTGATTTAGGACAAACAGGCATAGAAAAATTTCCATATTTGTGACAAAGTTTAATCGCCATGTTAGATATTTCCACAATATTTTTTTCATATTTGTTTTTTAAGATAATTGATAACACACTTTGTTCGAAAACCTTTTCATATACTTATCACACATATACCATTATTGGTTAAAGCTAGTTATCTGGCCAACGATTCTTGAAAACATTGTTGTATTGTTGCAAGGACTTCCCAAGTCAATGAGAATTGATTTACAATCCATGGTTAGATAAATGATCTTTATCATATAAGGCAAACAACCAATCTTGCTTTAAAATTATTTTCAACATTAAAGAAATTTTCATCATATATTTAGAAAAATATTCAGCCATATATTAAATTTTTAGTGTCTCAAAATTATCTCACTCCCTAAATTTAACTGTTACACTATTTAATCTTCATATTTTCACCTTAATTAAAACCTTATAATAATTACCTGTGTAACTTATTCAATTATATGCAAATGCACACATATATAAGTCCTTACTAGGAATGTAAAATGTATATTGTGGATCCTCTGATCATATTTGCAAAACCTAATTTAAATTTTAGAACAATCTTTTGCTATATTAGCAATTTAAATAATTTTTCTTTCCCCTTTTCTTACATATAACCTCTCTATAATGAAACTTTTCTTATTAACTAGCTTTCAATTTATTTATCATACCTTCTACTCAGAATATATTATTTTTTCTTTCCATCTCTTTAACTAATGGCTATCTCTTTCATCTGTTACAACATAAATTATATCTAGGTCACATACAAGTATAAAGAACAACAAAATAGAAAAAGGTTTGCATAATTCCTTGCAATGTATTTTTCTATCTTCAATATAATAATTGTTTATTTTCTTTACCTTTTCTCCTTGACTGCAATATCCTTTCAAAAAGTCATTACAAACTGCTGCACTAGGGCCAGCATTTGAATGCAAATATGGACAGTTATCTTTATTACAAATACCCCGCATAAAAAAAGAACAGACTGGCATCTTTTCTTTAGCAATTTTATGAGAAAACGGACAGTTTTCTTGATGACAAGAACCTTTTAAGAATCTGAAAATTTTAAATAGATATTTATAAATTAAAAAATAATGAAGGATGTCTAATTATTGATAAACAATATTTTATTTGTGAAATAGATATGAACATTTGCAACTTAAATATCAAAAAGATACACAGAAATTGATATGATATATACACACACATAAAAAAAAACAATCATTTGTACAATATGTAAGCAGGTTTTATCATTTCTTAAATATTAAGTGTATTACTTATATCACTAAACATAATTTTTGTTTCTAACAATAAGTATCAAATGGTTTATACATTATATAAAGAGGTTAAGAAAGAAGAATTCAATTCTTAGTTTGATAAACACTTTCTATCAAATATTATTGTTTGCGGATTTCTAATCTAATTTCATATTGGAGAATGCATGCAATCCTTTGTCTAACTATTATCCCTATTTTAAATGAAGAGAATATATTCCAAAACTACCTATAAAAGCATATGGGCATTTATTGCACTAACATATTATTAAAAATAATTTTATTTAAAACCTGCCAACAGGTATCCATGACGATTTTGCTCCATAATCTTATATGTAGATATACCATTGTACTAAATTGTTTATGTGGAATACAAAATGCAATGTATACATTTTATAATTTAACATAAAATTTAGCTTCTTAATATTATAATCATCAGAACATCACACATTTAATGCCAAAGACTCAGTATTTTGTAGTTACTGTGGCATAGACGATTTGAATAAATTTTATTGAAATTTTAAATGATTTTTAGATTGTAACACAATATTTGTAATAGTATAATTCATTATAAAACCAATTATAAATATTAAAGTGTATATGGAAATTCTGCTAAAGTTTCAAGTGAATTCCTAGTACGAGTTAATTAACAAAGTAAAAGAATATTAAAATCAGAAATTATTGAAAATTGAGTCATATTATCAGCTGCTTAAATTCTAATTCAAAATTAATATTCTATTGAAAAGATGTTTAATTGAAATCTAGACCATTGCAGTTAGTAAAATAATATTAATTAATAAAAACTAATGGATTTCCCCCCCAAAAATAAAAGTATAGAATGTAAATGTGTTCTATATATGAGCCATACCTAATATTAGAAAATATAAAGGAATTTGGAGAAAATAATGTTAGCAGTATATTACTTTTAAAGCATTAAACTATCTGAGCAAAAAATCAAAGAATGTTTTTAAGATTATCATCATTTGAAATGATTCAATGGGAAAATTTTACGCATTATCTTCTGAAAAGATATATTATTTGCATTAAATATTTTCAAAGGGTCAAAATTTTTCAGCAAAAAATATCTCTTAATACTAAAAATGTAATATTTATCATAGTCTTGAGTTTATAACACTATGTTAGACCATAATTTTGTACTGAGAGTTTGGGGAGGCAGATATAATCAAATTTAGCATGCCTATTTGTAACAAATAACCTTAAACAAAACAATGTTGTACAACTTGCACTAATATTTAATCACAGAAAATTCTTTGATAAAACAATCATTGTGGCCAAAATTAAAAATTATTGGAAAAAACTTATATCTTTATACATAAAAATAATTATTTTAAAATATTTTTCTAAACAAAATAAAAAAGACCAGTTTATTATTAATCAAAAGCAATGATAAATTTTGATAAATAGTACTTCTTAAATTAATTACATTTTTTTTATAAAAATCATTTAATTCAGAGATAAAATAAAGATTACACAATGAATGACACACAAAAAAGTATAAAATTAAACTTTATAATAAAAAAATTAATTTGATAATGGGACTGAAAAAAATTTTTTTAATGTATTCTACCAATGATTTACAAATGAATCTAAAATTTCCAGATAGGAAAATAAAATTGAGATGTACTATGATTTTTAAAAAAAAAGAACAGTTCAAAAACAAAATATATAGATGACAGAACAATTGAGCAATAATAACATATAGTTGAAGGAATAAAAAGTTGGACATGCTAAAAGAAATGAATAATTCAAGTTTTAAATTGAAGTCCAAAAGATTTTAGGAAAGTAAGAAAGACTAATATGTGAGATCAATGAGCTAATAAATTTACTATAGAAATGTGATAAAAAGAAACTATGAATAACAAGTGCTGGAATAAATAATCTAAAGAAACCATCGAGAATAGATAAAAATATCGAAGTAACTTGATGATATAAAAGCTCATTAAAGTTTACAATAAAACTTTAAAATTAAGATGCCATAAGAAATTATTAAGAAAGTGACTATTAAATAGCAAAGTCACACTAATGATAATCAATTTACATATATTAATCATAGTAATCTAATTTAGTTACTGAATCTGCATATAGGCAGAGAAGTTAGCATATATTTATATACCATAAAATGCAAATGATTTACAATATATCGCGGAGAATAAAAAATATTTAGATATTTTAAAATTAACATATACTTTCTTTAATATAAACCATCTTTATTTTACATAGAGCTTAGTGATACAATAATTATTAATCCATAAAATAAAAAAAGTTAGGGCTGTTAAATTATCTGATGGACATGTAAGAATGTAAATAGTTCAATTAATTGTTTACATTTTTATCTGAGAAAGATTAAAAGTTTGCGTTTTCTGAACATATATCCAGCAAACAATTAATTAGCTGAATTATAAGTTGAAAGTAGACTATTACTAGCTGTGAAGATAACACTTAATATATTTTATGTATAAATAGGACAGAATCAATTAAGAGAGAGAAATATGACAGAAATCTATAAATTATTCATCTCTTAATATCTTAATAATTTCATTAATAAAAGAACCATCTTAAAACAATTTGAAATTATTAAAATTACAGCTCCCAAAAACTTTTGCTTTTATCAGTCGACTCCTACAGTTCAGTCAATTCTTCAGTAAAATTCATGTGAGCAAAGAACAAACACTTTATCAATGAAAATTCTGAAAATAAAAATTACTATTACAATATATTGTATATTCAGAAAGTTGAACTTTTCTTATTAATAATGTGACTTTGAATTCAATATTCTCAAATATTTTATATTTAATATCTTGCCATTTTAAATAACCTTAAATATATCAAATGTCTAAATGATAAAAATGTACCAGATAATTGGAAGAATGCAGTATTAATATTATTTTAAAAAGGTGATAAAGAAGATATTAGAAATAACAGATCTATCAGCCTTTTATCAGTTTTATACAAAATTTTTACCAAGATAATTATAACTCGCCTGCAGAGAACATTGGGATTTCAACCAATCAAGAGAACAAACTGGGATTTAAAACTGGTTTTAATACAGTAGATCGTATCCATGTATTGAGAGAAGTTATAGAAAGGATTGATTAATATAAGTTGCCATTATGCTTTTGGATTTGTAGATTATGAAAAAGCATTTGATTATATAGCCATTTCTTCAGTGATTAAAGCATTGGATCACCAAGAAAGACAGGGTGACTCCATATCTCCAAAACTTTTTACAGCAATGTTGTAAGAAGTATTTGTAGATTAAAATGGGAAGTTAAAGGAGAGTAAAAGTAAATGAAGATTATTTAAATCATTTAGATATTGCAGATGATGTAGTTGTTTTTGCAAATAATGCTTCATTAGCTTCAGGAAATGTTGCAAGAGTTATCAGATGAAAGTAGGACTAAAGGTAAATATTAAAAAGACTTAAAGTAATGTTTAATGGATTTTCTCAAAAGATGAAAATAAAAATTGATTATGATGAATTAGAAGAAGTTAACAACTACAAATATCTTGGTCAGATTATTACTACAGATGGAAACATAATGGGTGAAATTAATCATAGAATTAAACTTGGTTGGAATGTTTTTGGTAGAAATAACTTACTATTAAAAGGAAATATGCCTATGTGTTTGAAAAGGAAAATTTTTAATAAATGTGTTTTACCAGTTCTTACTTATGGATCTGAGACTTGGACACTTAATAGAAGAGCAATACAAAGACTTCAGACCATTCAAAGAAGTATGTTAGGAGTAATAAGAAGAGATCGAAAATGCAATATATAGATAAAAGAACAAACAGGTGTTACTGACATCATTGAAAGAATTAAAAGATTGAAGTGGAATTGGGCTAAACATATTGATAGAAGAGATAATGATAGATGGACAATTGAAATCTTAAACTGGATTCAAAGAGACTGTAAAAGATCCAGAAAGAAACCACATGTGAGATGGATGGATAAAATAAGAAAGTGTGCAGGGGTGATGTGGAGAAAAAAGGCTAGAGATCAGAGAAAATGGATTGAAGTTGGAGAGACCTTCATCCTGCAGTGGATTGATAATGGTTTGACAATGATGATGATACATACTGCCATTTCAATATTTTTGAAATACGTAGTTAGTAATGAATTCAACTTTTTTTCTTTCTCCACTAATTATAAAAAAAAAAAATTTTAACAAGCAAAGACAAAAATGGTTAAAAAAGTTACTCTTTAATTTTAGTATGAGCAAAAATTAAAAAAGATGTTTATAAATATCCTGCTAAATTTATTCCTTGGATTGCTACTATTAAAATTGTCACTTCTAAATTAAGATCAATTTACTTAGTTTTTGTGACAGTGAATATTCCAAAATGTGATAAATTTTCTATTATCCAATGTTTAGTATAAGCGATAAAATGAAAACAAGATTCTCTGCAGCTGCTACAAAATTCATAAAGTTTGTGGTATAATGAAATTATCAGGCAAGTAAAACCTGAAAGAGTATAAAAACTATTTCTTAAGTTGAAGCAAAAAAAAAATATTCAGCTACTAAAAAATGCTCCATTTACTGCCAGGTAATTTCAAATGCACTATATACATATAAATGAAGTTACTTTAAATGATAAAATCTTTTCACTCTGGACAAACATAATAGACAGATTTCACATATATTTGCTCGAAAAAAATTAATCTACTCACAGCATATTCTCTCAGATATAAATGAACACAAACACATATACTTACCTTTTGCAAACTGCTATTTTTTCAGGATCATGTATGTAAGGACATTGACTTTGCTTGTTACATTTTCCAAAACGGTTAAAAAACATACAAAACTGTTGACTTTTTTTTAGTTTTGCTGCCTGAACACGATTTATACTTCGCAAAAGTACACGACTAAAAAAAATTCAAAGAAATGTTCATATATATATATATGTGTAATGAATGATGTAAGACAATTTCCTGCAGTCTAAGAATAAATAACACTATTGACAAAGCATCAAGAATAGAATAGATCTATTCTATTCTTGACCTTTCGTCAACTGTGTTACTCATTCATGGCCTGTAGGAGAACAATTTAATTGAGCTATGATAATTTAAAAATTATACATATATACATGTGTACAGATATATATATTCTAATAATTCTAATAAGTATGATAATAAGCTATGGCTATTAAATATGTAGTTCTTGAGAATATATAATCTTATTCACAGAATAATTAAGTTCGGAAACATATAATAATAAATCACCAAGTTAACAAAAAAACACAGACCTTTACTCAATATCTTTAGATGCTATAAAAAATATCTTAATTGGAAGTGGATTAATTAATAAATCAATTTCTAGGACTTTTTTTTTTATGAAAGAAAGAAAAATAGACAGAAACAAAACAAAAAAAAAAAAAAAAATCAGTCAAATAAAAGAAAATAAAAATTAATAATCAGCTCAGGAAAGATTATAATTTCACTATTATCAAAACATATATTTTTGCTTATGTTTGATGTTGATTAATTCTAATTATAATACTCACTTTTAAACATAATAATAAGTTCTTAGCACTTAGCCTGTAAAAACTGTCAGTCTCTGATGACAAAGATCCTTTTTAATCCTCTTTATTTACATCAGAAAAAATAATATAAATTTGATGTTTGTCAAAGTTAGTGAAAAGCTATTTATGATATTGGGAGATCTCCCTTAACAAAGTCCACTTTTGTTTATTAAAAGAAACCATTTCTATACTAATTACAAAGAGTTCATATATTTTCAATGTTTTTCTAATTATACTTCATGAAATAATTAATCTAAGTAATTCCAAATTTCTTATTTGCTTCTACTCATCTGTATATGTATTTTTAATACAACTTACTGATACATAAACTCATCTTTTCTGTTGAAGCTAATATTTTATGTTTGATTTAAAGCTGTGTTACATTGAATAAAATATTTTTTTCCCATAAAAAAATTAAAATAATGTTAGATATGTATTTATTAATTAATCTACTTCCCATTATAATAGTTTACTATTTATAATTCAAAAAGATTGAATATATGTCTTTTAGATTATTAAGCTTTTCTACATAATTTTAAAAAAAAATAAAAAAATAGAGATTAAGAGCATTCCAAGAAGTAATAAAAACACTACAAACATCTTACCAGACTAATTAAACTAAATAATAATATTAAAGTATCGGACACATAACTAATCTGGTTTATCTAGACATTAACAAAGAATAAAGTAAAAAAACTCTTTACAAGATAGTGGTATTTAATATCTTATCATTTACATTTACTCCATTTGTTTAATTTTGACATCAATAGATGTGATAATATTTGTTATTTCATAGACTCACAATTAATGAATACAAATTTAGTCAAAATATCACAGTAAAGTATAATCTTTGATTAAAACTATCATCTTTTATTGAAATTTATAACTAGTCTCACCTCTCTATACTTTTTATTATCTTATTTCTCTATTTTGTCTCACATTGATTTCTGTTTGTGTTATTTAATACCACATTATTAATATCTACATCAGGCAGCAACAATAGAGAATAATAGTAAAAAGTTAATCATATTGAAATCATCAGCTAAATATCATTGAAAGTATTCAACAAAAAGCAATAAAAATTATTCTGATAAACATTTTTTAAACCAATAATTCAACAAACCAGGTCCCTCCGTTCTGAAAGCAAAATGAGGATATTTCTTATAATTATGGCTTATTTGATGTGATTAGATTAAAGTCATGTGAGCAACTAGTTACTGATATCTCAATATAAAAA
The DNA here is from genome assembly GCA_028023455.1 of Epiperipatus broadwayi. Lineage (NCBI taxonomy): Eukaryota > Metazoa > Onychophora > Udeonychophora > Euonychophora > Peripatidae > Epiperipatus > Epiperipatus broadwayi. The sequence goes on along the minus strand of JAQFVV010012455.1, from coordinate 1,075,417 downwards.
AAGAAAAGAAATAGAAGCTGCAATTTTTTTAATGAAAACCTGATGTGATCAAGATAGAGATGGATCACTCGTGCTATGACATCTAAGAATGGTGAAGTAAAGCGGACTAGATTTCATGTCTATTATTCCAGACTAAGAAAAAAAACCCACTTTCATTCTCAAAAAAAAGTATTGCAAGGACTGTCATTAAATGTAAGCTTTGAAAGATCAACTGATATCAATCCCTTAGCATAGAAGCCCATTCAAGACTACAGTTTTAATATGCAAAAACTTGGCAAAGAGCAGAGTGTCAAACAGATTACGAATTATTTATGTGAAACTTCAAGTGAAAATGAAAAAAAAGGTATGACAAATTGATGTTTTAGATAAAAATTTATAATTAAATATATGAATTCTGGATTGATATAAAAAAAAAAAATTAAAGAGGAAATTGAAAAAAAAAACTAGAATAATCTAAAAAACAAAGTTTTAACCACAAGTAGCTTTGGTAAAAAATGTTTAACATAAATAATCAAGATCAGACATAGAAAAAATATATAAAAAAGCTATACCACAAAGATGCTTTTTTTATCAGATTAATCTTAAAATCATTACAAAAAAAAAAAATCAGAATTGATGGTAATGTATTTATTGAAAAAGAATAAATATAAATACTGAACAAATTATGATGATTTACAGAATAGATCAATAACAGCAGGAAAAAAAAAGGAATTTTGATCAAATATGACAACTATTGCAACATTTCTCATGCTGCAAAACAATTAAGATTATTACAAAAATATGGCACAGATTACAACTTTACAGTGAAAAACACATGTTAAAGCAGATTTAGGAAAGACCAGGGAACCATTATTATTGGACATTGAATAATAAAAATAAAAAAAAAGGCCAAGGAATAGCTGAAAAGGTCTATGTGTATTTTAATGATTTCAATAAATCTTTTGTTTCAGTGAAACATACTAAATTTACGAATATACCAGAACATTTCATAGGTTTTAAGACAAAATACAGAAGAATGAAGAGAAGAGATTATGGCTCAATATTAAAAGATAATAATTATGATAACAAGATAAATTGCTGGCTTACAAATTAATAATAGTTATAAAAGCAGAATACAATTTTTGTCTCTGAATAATTTGTCAACAACAAAAGGATATGTTAATAAGGAAATTCATTGCAAATTAAAAACTACAATTTAAAAAAAAAAAAAAAATCTGAAAAAATATTTTTAGATGTAGGTACATATTATGTATTTAACTGTGCTGTGTATATATATATTACACAAGCAATAAATGTGTGCTATGTATAAATGTATATATATGTGCGGTGAATATATATATATATATAATACAAACAATTTTATGTATACATATATAATTCTGTAAAGTTTTGTATAATACTTTCAGACTTAAAATTTAATAATTAATCAATGTGATGGGAAAATTCTAGTCAAGTTATTGTTAATAATTTAAGATTATTAAATATGATGGAAATTTGCAGTAAAGTTACTGTTTGCATTTCTAGCTACCAAAACGTTGGAATAAGTAGATGAGGATATTTTCTTATTGCATTTTGTTTGGGGATTATTAACTGATTTCTCTGTTTGCAGATTAAGTCTTCTAATGACAAACAAAGAGGTCGCTGCTTACAAGAGATTCATCCCTAACATTCCAAAGCTAATTTAGGGTACTTTTATACAAGTCACCATGGTCTAGAATAATATTTGAAAAACCTTCAGGCAGAGAAAATTGATAGTTATAAATAACTCATATTGAATGTATTTTTTATTCTATAAGTTTGTTTCCTCATAATTAAAAGGAAAGCTAATAAAAGTTATTCATCTGCTAGTTTTTAATTAATAAAGTGTTCATTGTGGCTTAATGACTATTTTCTATCTTTCAATGAACTAACTTTTCTTATAAATATATGTTAAATAAAATTTATAACAAGTGTTCAAGAAAAACCTAATCAAATTCTTTGTCTTTTTTATTAAATTCAATAAGTAGTAAAATATTTTATTGCTTGCCTTTTTTGCAACTGATATATTAGTCATGTGTATATCATAGAATCACTTCCATCATTGCTCAGCAGCACATATCTTCAAAAATGAAGATAGAATTATCCTAATATTAAGTTGAATGTGCCTGTATGAATATAAAGGTGAACAATGATAAAAAAATAAAAAGAATGGGGACGGACGGACATGGACCTGATATTTTTGAACTGGGGAGGGAAGTACTGGTAAAGACTTTTACAAAAAAAACACCAAGTAATATTGTTGATCAGATCAGATCTGAACTCTCGCTTTGAAGCACAAAGAATCAGTTTGATATAATCTTATCCTGTTCATATCATATAGTTTTCTAAAGAAAGATTAATACTTGAAAAGATTAATAATAAAAATCACCACAGTAATGAATATATGTTTAACAAGTCTGAAAAACCAAACAGGTAATAGATCATTCTGGGAATGGTATTTATATGATCACCAGAAGTTGATGAAACTAAACAATAATAATTTCTATAGTCAAATATAGATATAAACATCACATGACCACCACCTCTTATGCTTGTGTATAACTGTTGTTAAAACAGGCAAAACTCACTCTCTCTCTCTAGATATATATATATTGCCGTGTGTGGCAATATATATAGTGAGTTTTGCCTGTTTTAAATATAGATATAGTAGATCAATCAAATTATTTTGTAAAAATCATTATATCTGTTATTAAATATAATAAATTAAAGATAATACTAATAATGTTTCATTTATGAAGAAAATATTTAATATAATCTTAATGCACTTTTGGTTATCATCTTAATCAAAAGCACTCAAAGAATTAAGATTTTTTTTTTTCATTTCAATAAATGTCAATATCTGTGTCTATAAATTTTATTAAAATAAAAATCTAATCTCAACAGCTGTAGAAACAATTTTAGCAAATAAATTGGCAAAATATATATATACAATATCTTTCAAAAACCAAATTTATTGTACATTTAGACCATAGGAATACAGACCAAAAAGTAAAAAAACAAGTAAATGATTATGAAATAGCATGCAAATAAAAAAAGGATATATTTGAGTTAATGTTTGCACAGAAAACTTTTGTGACTTGTTTGTTGTTCCAAAAATAGACCATAGAAACCCAATTTGTCTAAAGTTCATAGCAGGGAAGATTAAAATGAGATGCTGTTAGTAGGTAGTATTAATATTCGTGTTTGAGTTTTATGAAATGATGAAAAGCAACAGCCACCCAATAAACAGCAAAGTTGCGGGGAGCTCTATCCAATTGCAATGGAGTTCCAGGTTTGTGCAGCTGTGAAGGGGTCAGCAGTGTGCATATCTCTATCTCTTTCCTTGTTTAGTATTTGGCAAAACGCTGTGAATATATTATTCAAGGTCTCACAGCCTGGAACACCAGCTTACAGCGCAATGCCCAGATGGAAAAGTTAATTATGGCCGAAAGCCGGATCTCAGAGAATATGCCCTTTTCAATTGCTGTCTTGAGGTTCATTTCAATTTGATTTCTTGTCATGTTTTGTTGAAAATGAGTTCTTAAATTGTTCAAAGTTGTGCATTCGAAGAGGAAGTGATCGGTAGTCTCTTCCTGTCTTTGACACAATGTGCAATTAGGGTCAATATCTTGCCCCCTTTTATAGTGGAGGAAGGCATTTGTTGGGAGGGCATGTAGGTTCGATTTCAATAGGAAGTCCACGATTTTTGGCGGCAACTTCCAGAGCTTGGTCATCCTTATCATTCGAGGGATGTTGATTGAAAGGCAGCTGGGGATCCTCTGTTTTTGATGGTCAAGAAGATCAAACACTTCCCAATACGCAAGTTTTCTTTGAAATAGGGTTGATGTTGGTTTGATGTTATCAAAGATAAAGTTGATCTGCTTTTGAAGGAGCAAGGCACGTCCTCTGGGGGGTGGCCGATCAGTAGGTTGAATGTCCTTTTCCGGAAGTGGGCATTGAGCACGTTCATTTTCCTTGAAGATGTTGTAGAGTACATTATGGATGCGTTGTAAGTTGAATATAATTAGCGAGTGTAGTGAGAGACCAATATATACAATATATACCAAAAATTAAGCTCATTTTCAATATTTACTTTATAAATAATTATCCGTCTATTTACTTCAAACACATCTATTGTAAACTTGAATAATTAGTGGTCATTAGGTATTATTGTTTCCCCAAACTGCAGATTAGTTTCTAGCTATTGGCCTTTATTATTTCATTTATCCAAGCTAACAATCTGAGTTTCAAGCACCTTAAATTTTCAACTCAAATTGATTAGCTATACAAGAATGATATTAAGCCACCAGCCATATGCAAAGCTGAAAGCATTCCAGTATCTTTAACAAAGGAAGATATATACTTTCATTATGTTCATTATTAAATTAGGTCATGTCACATCTGACTTGATTTTTTTGTAATACTTTCATTATCTACATTATGAAAAAATAGCATAGAAACTAATGACTATTGATTACTGTACCTTCAAACAAGTATTTTTAAAGTAGATTAAATAGAATTACTAGTGCAAGGATTGGAAGTAAGTTGAAAGATCCATGTGATGTTTAAATCTGATATTGTGAAATATGTAAATACAACTTAACCCAATGCTTCTATGTGATGAAGTACCAATAGCTAAAAGCTAATTTGGAAATTGAAAGGCACTACTACTATCTAAAATCTACTGATTTTTAAGTTTAAACCAATGTATATAGTGGGATTTATGAGAATGATTTTTCTTATTAAATAACACAGCACAACAGTCTAACTAAAAAAAAATTTTTTAGCAGAAACAAATATTTAGTAAAATAAAAAGTGGGCAGTTACTATGTGATAGATAAAATATATATATAAATTATTAAGATGATTAATAATAAGCCATTATTCATTGTTTAAATCATAGAAAAAACAATAATAAATGAAGATGAAATAGATAATACAATAATAGAAAAAAAAAGTTATGACATCAACATTCATAGAAAAAATGAGATGAAATACAAATTGAAGTTTTATTAAAGCTATAAAATATATATATGAAGGTTTATTTTTCGTGCAAATAAGATACTGAACAGAAATAAGCTTTTATTTGAAAACAGAATTATGAAATATGCAATTAATTGTATTCCTAAAACCTATTATAAGAGATATTTAGAGGAATAAAGAAGAGTGTTTCAGATTTTGAAAAATTAAACACTATGTTATATGATACAGTTGAAAATTGTTCTATATGATATTAAAAGACTTGGTAAAATATTTCTTCTTACAGAAGGAATAGAAGTAGATAGAAGCAAGATTATAGATTTTTTTTTTTAATCTTACAAAAGATAATAAAGCATTAGAATATTATAAAAAAAAAAAAAAAGAATTCAGTATTTTTCATTTACTGATATATAAATTGAAGAGATTTAGTAAAATTTTGTAGCAAATTTGCAATCAAAACTAAGGCAATGATTATAAAGACAACAAGTGTTAGACAACAAATAACATTCAGAACAGGTAATAAATTGATATATATGTGTGTGTGTAACAGTTTACGTTTTTCTAGTGATACACAGTGTACATATATATGAAAATATTTATATTTGTAGTATTCATAGAAACAACGCCATCAAGCGGTTTCAACACGCTAAAGAACAGTACCAAATTTAAATTTAAAAGAATTCAAGAAATTAAGGAAATGAAAATATTATTTGAAACTATAACTAGACTAAAAATAATAATTTCTTATATATAAAAACAGAAGAAAAAAATAACCTTGTTGCGATATATAAAACTAAAATTTAACACACCCTCCCCTTCCCCCAAAAAAACACAACAACAAAAGGCAATGAGTCACAAATATTTCAAAGGTAAAAAAGAATCGTCTGAATCAATTGCTAGAGTTATTTCAAAGACTGAAGAGAAGATAGAAAACAAATTAAGACTTAACTTAGAAGTAAGCTTTAACTCAACGGTACTCAGCTCTGAAAGTAAGTCTAGGGTCTGATCAGGTCATCATCTTAAATTAGTTTTATGTAGGTCTTAGGGAGGAAAAAATGTTGCATGTGTATAATAATGTTATGATAGTGTACTTAACTAGTTTGAAAAAGATTAATAATTATTCGAGCATTGTAGTGTGGACATAATAGACTGCCACAGGGTGAGAATAAATGACCTGTTAACAGATATATGCCATTAAGAGATTGTCACAGTAAAATCCTGCAGAAATACAAAACAAGTGGCTGAAGTGCAGAGCAGTTATCATCAAATTCAAACCTGAAACGAGCATATAACTATCTGTAAACAATTTGCATATTTTCAACATCGTAGCTAATCTAAATCATAGATAAGTAAACTTGAAATGATGTGTACGGTATGCACTGTATGTGTAAAATTGACAAATTACCTGTTGTTATAGCAATTATATATGAAACATAATGAAAAATATTTTTGTCAACAAAATACATGATAAAATTAAAATTGTTATGCTGTTGTTTGGTTCCTGGACAAAGGGTCACAGAAATAACTAGTAGATTTTCTGATCTAATATTTGAAAACTTATTTTATACAGAAAAAAATATTTTAATACAAAGCCATCTTAATATATATATATATAGCACATTCACATTTTAAAAACTGTCAGTAAGCAAGAAGGAAGTTAATCTATCAATTTAATGTGCCAATAAGAGTTAGCAAAAAATTGCATATAAGCAAAATTCACAGAGGAAACTGTACTTTTAAGGGATTACTAGTAATTTATTTTATAATAAAGACACTACTCAATCTAAAAAATTTCAGATAAATGAAAAATTCTCAAAACAGCGAAAGTTTCACCAATTATTAGTGGAAAATGAAAGAGATAAAAAAATCTATTAAAATGCTACAGTTGGAAGTCAGGAGTTGTAAATAGAAAAACCATGCAAAATTTGTGTAGCAATAGGATATTTGATCTGTGTTTGTAAAAAGGCAGAAAGCAACCAAAATTCTTAACAATCTAAATCCCAAAATAAAACAAATTTAAAAATATGAATAGAATATAATATTAATATTTAAAATTTTAACCAATTGGTTTCCATAGAATTGACAGTGGGCCAGGAATATCGTTAATAATGACAAATGATTGAAATCATTCATAACTATCAAATACTTCCTAAATTAAATAAAACTATTCTGAGGATTTAACTTGCGAATGGAAAGCATATTAAATGGAATGGTGAGAGAATGTGTAAAACTAAACTAGAGCATTAAAACTACTATCATAGGAATAGGGAAAATAAATTCTGCACCAGTAATAACAGACTTAAAATGAAAATGCTACTCTAATAATATTAGAAGTTAAGAAAGATATTTTTGCTCAAAGGTCAAAGATGAAAAAAAAAAAAAAGCTAAAGGAATTGGTTAATAAAAGGAATGAAAATTCTGACCAATTCCAATAGTAATCATTACGAAACTTAACTCTCTTCACCTTTGTGGAGATAAGTATATAACAAACAAAATTTAAATAAGAATATATATCAGGTTCTTCATATAAGTATTTGCAACGCTAGAAAGGGCATTATACCTGGACCTCAATATTGATTCAATCAAACAGCAATCTGCAGAGAAATTAATGCCAATAATACATTTAAGTCTGATTAAATATTATCATTTACCATTTAGAATCTTAGCCCAAAATATCTTCCAGGTAAAAAATTGATAATTTGCTCAAAGGGATGAAGATTATAATTTCTAACTTAGATGATATCTTAATGACAGCAAATTCAGAATTATTATTGACAATAGAATCATAAAAAGTATGTTGCAAATTTGAGCTAGATTAAAGTCAGATAAATGCATTAAGAATGCACATAATTTTCAGCAAAGAAGAAAATCAGCCTCTCAGAAGATTCATGCACTCCAGAAAGCACCAAAGTCTAACACCTGTAAAAAATTACAGGTTTTTCTAGGATTATATACATATTTTGAATATTTTCATATTTTGAATATTTTCTAAAAGAAAAAGTACAAAAAGTTTGTCCATTTTTTAAACATCTAAATAAAAATCGGAAATAAACCTGTGGAACATCTTTTATATATTACAACAATAATTTAAAAAGTAATTAATTTATAGAGCACGCAGACAGCTTATATAAATAATCCGAACAGGCCTTAACCTGTATTCAATGCGCTTTAAAATTTGCAATAATCAAGCATATTGTGTCGTGGTTTGGGAGATCCCTCTATCGCAAAATATGCTTGATTATTGCAAATTTTAAAGTGCATTGAATACAGGTTAGGGCCTGTTCAGACTATTAACAATGATTTAAATATCATATTAATGACTGATGCTTCTGAAGATTAAGTCAATCAGTAACTAATGGTATGCATTTCCAGACCGTTGTTTAAACTGACAGAAATTATAGTTAGCTTAACAATATTAGCTATTATATTTGATTTGAAAAAGTTCCACCATACTTATACATGCAACACATTAAAATAATTATAGATGATACATCATGGCTGGAAATCTTCATGAGATCCAAACTGAAACTTGAGCATTTAAGCTTACCATCTTCTACGCCAGTATTACTTTCTTTAGGATATTATATAAGAAAACCAGATCCAACATAGAGAAAACAATATTTAGAATCCCAGATAAAATAGAGGAAAAAAAAAACTAATAGTAAATTAAATTGCTGTTTAGACTTGGTTTTGAATAACAAAAGAGTGCAGACTGGAGAAAAGCAACCTGAAGTATAAGTAATTAATAAATTGGATAAGTAGATAAGAACTGGCCTAATAAAGACCAAGAATTTTACCTATGTTTCTAAAGCAGAGAAGAACAAATGTCAACTAATAACAGCCATATTCTCTTTAAAGTATTAAAACATAAAATAAAGATATTAAAATTAATCCATAATCATCACCTAGCAGTAAGAGCAAAAAGCTCTTGCCAGAAGGTAACTATGATGGCCAAGTAGAAGCAAAGATATGGAAGGCTTTACCAATAAAATATGTAAAATATCAAATGGCAGCAATCAATCAATAAAAAATTATATATCTTGGCGGCAAAAGACAATAAACTAATTATAACAAATGCAGCACAGAATTATTTAAAGGAAATATATTCTTGGTTTTAATTTGATGTGATGCACTGTGACTTCTTATACGGAGTCATGAATCTCACGGCAACTATGCCTAGAGAAACATGTTGCCACTTTACCTTCCCTTTCCATTTCTCACTCTAAGTTTTCCCATAAGCTGCTCCATCCCATTTCCATATGCTCAGGCTAACAGCTAGCTCCACAGGTGGTGGATAGTGGAATAGCTTTTAGATATGAAGGCCAACTGTGAATAACAAATAAATAGTGTCTAATCAATAGTTCCTGCTGACTTATAAGATAGGAAGTTGGTTCATCAAAGGCTAGGTATAGTTTCCAACATATTTTCCTTCTCTAGTCATTTAAATTATTATAAGGCCCAGCCATCATAAGTCTCTCATGCCATGGGATCCTGGTATTACCTGTGACAACGGGATTATGTGCTTGGGCAACATTTCCATACCTTAATTATAAGCTTAGCTGCATTTCTGAATTCCAATCAATGGTGGAGACAAGTTTCTAGACTAGCAGTCCTTAGATGTGATCTTTACTTGGGACAGTACAATCACTATTTAGTCTGTTTGGAACTGGATTACAGTGAGGCAAGAGTTTCAGCTGGCAAAGATTGTATATTTAGATAGCCTTATTTGGGGATCCCTTCATACCACGAAATAGAATGGCCTAAAAATATTGTCTAAAATGGTCTTAGGTAGCCCTATTTGAAATCCCTCTACCTACCATGAAATGGAAGGCCATATATCATCATCATTTGCAACTATTACCAATCCAATGCGGGATGAAGGCCTCTCCAAATACAATCTATCTTGTCCGATCTCTACTTCACATCATACCAGCACACTTCGTTATTTAATCCATCCACCTCATGTGGTCATTTTCTGGGTCTTTTACAAATTTCTTAGAATCCAGTTTAAGATTTTTAACTGTCCATCTATTATCATCCCTTCTAGCAATATGTCCAGCCCAACTCTGATGTCAATAATACCTGTTTGTTCTCTTATTCATGTATTTTGTTTTCAACCTCTTCTTGTTGCTCCTAACATGCATCTCTCCATACTTCTTTGAGTAGTCTAGTCTCTGTATTGCTCTTTTCTTAAGTGTCCAAATCTCAGATCCGTAAATAAGAACTGATAAAACACATTTATTAAAAACATTCCTTTTCAAACACATAAGCATATTTCCTTTTAATATTAAATTATTTTTACCAAAAGTACTGCAGCTAGGTTGTTGTATCTGGCAGATTACTCAATTCAGCAGTAGCAATAATAATAGTATTTTTTTTCTAAATAGATGCATGAAATATGTAAACCTTACTTTAAACAAATTGTTGAAGATCATATTGGAGGACTGAACTGACGACTAAGAAACTGACGATTTAATATTGATAAAATTTGTCTCCCTAAGGACAGAAGTTTTTAATAAAACAGATGGAATAATAAAAATTTTTAAGAAAAGGCAAGTCAGCCACTGAAGGGAAAATGTACAGTGCTAAATTTGATGTAAACTCTAATTTAATATCTTCTATTGTTGGAATTCCTCATTATATCAATGAAAAACTAATGGTGTTAAAACTTGCTTTGCACAATGGATTTTGCTTATTTTATTACTGTCTATGCTCCAATCTTAAATTCAGAGAAGAAAAATTTTAATTTTTGCTGAACAGCATTATTACAGCAATATCTTTAAATGATCAAATGTTTCCTTTTTAGAGTTTTAATGCAAGTATTAATACTGATAGTAGACTTTGATCAATGGCAATGGTATCAGTGCCTAAACTCAAATGGTTTAATAACAACACATGGGTTGATTATCACACTTCGTTTAAGCAGAAAAACCACTATAAAGAATATAAATGCATCTATGCTTAAAACAATTGTATTTAATAGATTACACTATTGTTAGAAATCTAGAGAAGTTCACATTACATGAGCACTTATAAGCAAAGATTATTGGACTGATTATAAGATTTGTATACTCCAAGATTAAAATAATAGTTGTATTAAAAAAATACACATTATTCCAATCATATTCACAAGAAAATAGATGTTTGTTCTTTAGAATAATCTATTATATGAATTAAATTTCAACAACTTGCTAATTTGGATCTTTAGGATTATCATATTTCTGAAAAATGGAATTGGCATAAAGGGTGTATTATGAATGTAAGTAAATCTATTCTTGAATTCATTAAAAAGAAGAATCAAGACAGATTTTCTGACTATGATCTTATTATTAGTGATATAATTAAAAGGAAACACATGGCATTTTCTGCTTGGCAGAATAATAAATTAAACATAGAACTTGATAATACATTTAAAAGATTTTTCAAGGAAAAAGTTTAACAACTGACAAGAATGTTAAAAATGATTGGTTTATTAAAACTGCAAAAAAGATTTTGACATTTGCTGATCATGATCATTCTAGATCTTTTTTTTTTTGGTGCATTGAAAGTAACATATGGGACCTGAGAATGACTATCGCAATTCTATTAAATTCAATACCGTAATGCTCTAATATGATGACAATATTTTGAAAAAGTGAGAGGAGTATTTTGGTTATCTTTTGAATAGAAGTGATATAATGACTTTTAATAATAAATGCATTTTATTTATAAATTTGGATTTGGACAAAGAGATCCCGCTTAATTAAGTCAAAACAGCCTCTTGTAATTTTAAAAATGGAAAGGCAGCAGATTCTGATGAAATATCTGAAGAAGTTTTAAAATATGGTAGTTATATGTTACCTCCAAAAATATTGGAATTTTTTAGGAATATCACCTGGTCTTAAGAATGCTTTTATTGTTCAGATTTTTAAAAACAAAAAGATTGCAGTAATTATCATGGAATATCATTAAACTACTACAGCAAAGTACTTTCAAGAATTTTGTTGAATAGGTTGCCTCCAGTTATAGATGAATGCTTACCAGAGACTCAATGTGGTTTTAGGGATTCAAGAAGCTCTAGAGACATGATTTTTGTTGCCAAACAAATGAAAGAAGAAAGTCAAAAATAAAGGAAAATTTTTTTTTGAATGCAACATACAAAGATTTTGATTTTTAATTAATATTTAAAAAAACTTGTTTTTATCAGTCAGTGATTGAAGAAAAATCCTTTGCAACATTTAGCTTGGATGATTATCAACTTGAGCATGAAAATCAATTTAAATTATCTAGGTAGTTTTATAAGTAGAAAAATGGATTTGGATGTCGAGGTACAATAGAAACTTCAGTGTGCTGTTATTACTTTTAATAAACTAAAAGATAGAATATTCATCACAGGATAATAAGTTAACTATATAAAGAACAGTTATTTTATCTAATTTATTGTAAAAAAGTGAAACTTGAGCATACTATTATAATATAAAACATTAGAAAAAATTTCATTTAAGAATAGTCTGTAAAATTTTAAAAATACAATGTGATACTATTGAGTCCACTATTATAAATCATATCTCTGTTGGACCCGACATGTAAGATAAATAAACAATGAAAAACTTTCTAAAAGAATATTTTATGGTGAACTTGAGTATCATTTTCGTAGGAAAGATAGATCCTAGAAAGATAATATCAAAAACATTGTAAAGAAATGCAATGTCTATAGTTTCAATTGGGAAGATATGACAGAGAATTGAATATATTGGAGAATTATATTTAAACAAGATATTGAAGTATTTCAGAAAGAAAAATTTTCTGCTGAAGAAATTAAAACATGATATTGCAAAACATCAAATAAAAAGAAAAATGGACCAATATGTTCTGTACATGGACATATTTGTGCTTCATAGTTTGGTTTATAGTCATCACAAAATTCATTTTTAGAGGAGGAGAAGGATGCAGATGATGAGGAGGAGCAGCAATAGCAGTTGCTGCTAATGTTATTATTATTAATTTGATACATATTCACTTTCAGCTAAATGATTATAATGTGGTCAAAAAAAAACAACAACAACTTAGAGGAGACAATAGTGAAATTGAAAGATATTTTCATATCACAGATATCCAGATTTACTTCACCAAAGTTTAAATTTTAGAGAAGAATGGGAAATACACAACATCTGCACACCATTATAACATCTGAAATCAAACAAACTGGCAGAAAAAATGTTGCAGCTGGTAATTAACAAAGCAAGAACATTGGACATTCAAAAGGCATTTCAAACTCTCTTAATATGTCAACATTTATAAAGAAACAAGTAATTTGCAAAGCAAAAACAAGACATTAGAAAGGCACTTCAAATCATCTTAATGTGTCACACTCAATACCAAGAATAGCTAAAAAAAAAATCATCGCCATAACTATTGTTAGGTCAGATTTAATATCAAAATACTTAAATATGAAGTAGTTTTGAGAAAAATCTTGATAGATGTCACCACAAAGTCATTATTCAAACAGATAGTGATAATGCAAACAAGTATAAAATAAAAATGCCTAAAAATTTAACATATTCAAAAATATAAAGTATAAATGTAACTTACATTCAAAAATATAAAGTATAAATGAAGTACAGTTAGCAATGGATATACAATAATCTGAAACATCAAAAGTAAAAAAAAAATGAAACAAGCAGAGTTACTAAAGAAATGTTTTAAAAGAAATAAAAATTGAAGAAAAAGAAAATCAGATAGGACCAAATGAAGAGCTAACTTATACAGAACAAGGAACAAAGACTTTTCAGATACTTGCTAAAATATATACGGATTAAAGACAAAGACTCAAGTTTTCTGGTGAAGAGAGATAGAAGTGATATAAATATAGCATGTAAATATATATAAATATTTTGGATTGTTTTAAATAAAATATATTACCAATACTCAATTAATTAATCTATAGTTCTATATAAAGATACAGAGTTAATGGATTTAATTAAATTTAACAATCTAAGAAATGAAATAGTTTCACACTACAGAGGAAATGCAAAAAAAAAAAGCATTAAAGTATAATTAAATAAGAGATAATTCTGTTGACCAAAGATTTCCTGTATATAAATTATTAAGCAGAATAATTATCCTGTACTTCAAAAAACAAACAGTAAAAAGCAATGGCTTAAATAAAACTGTTTCAAAAGAAAGGGAAAATAAGTTTTGTGGATCAATGGCAGAAGCTACTTCAAAGATCAAAAAAAAAGATCAAAAGACAGATTGAAATCTAACACAACAGAAAAAGGTTTTAATTAAAAAGATATCCAATTCTGAAAGTGAGTGGTCATCTTGTTCATTATTATTTTAGTGTATGTCTTAGGCCAAAAAGTTATCTATTAACTATTCAAGTTTTATATATCTAATAATAATAATAAAATTAAATTATTATAATATTATCAAAGTGTATATAATTAATTAGAAAATTATTAATCACCTTATCTATTAACTATTCAAGTCTTTTTAAATATGTCTAACTGTATGTTCAGCATGTACTGTTAAAATATCATTGCAGTAGTTAACAATGCATATGTACATTATAAATATTTTTAAATATAACAAGCTGGTTTTGAAAACAATTAAAATACGAGCTACAATAGATAAATATAAAAGAAATTCTGTATCAACTGAAATTGATTTTTTTTTTTTTTTTTTAAAAATCGTATTAAATTTTTTTTACCTAGAATGTAGTTTAGTAAAAAGTAAAAATGTACACTAATAAGATTGAGCAAAATAATTAATTGCAGATAGAATCTTAGCTAGTTTTCACTTAAAATAGTAGTAACATGACATATTATAAATAAAATAGAGCAGGCACTTCTTAATCACATAAATATGAAAAACATTTCAATTACTTTTCAGTGTATCTGGATTCAATTTCAAGTAATAAAATATATCTGAAAAAGATAATCTCTTCATTTCAATATTACTACAATATCTATCAGAATATCTATGAATTTCTTCTTTGAAAAGGCTGAAAAAGATATACATTGCATAAACCCTTCACTCAATACAATAATGCCAGCAATTATATTAAATATATGGTTTAAAAGTTCTGGAAAAATATCAGTTTATAGATAATAAAGTCCCAAATTTCACTGTTTTAATCAAGTTGATTAGAATTATAATATTTCTTTACACAGAAAAAGCAGATTACTAACAGAAAGAGATTGGAGACAAGTTTATCTTAACATAAAATTATATTTGCCCTGAAAATTAGCTTTTTTAAAGCAAGTTTTATGATTTAAAGAAGACAATTATGAAAAATAATTAATGAATAGCTAAGGAAATTAATTATATTAATAATAATTTTGAATTTAATCAAATAGTTTTGAAATGCTAAACATATTCAAATAATATGCATTTAATAACTGAAACACAGGCTTGTTATATACCTGTGGCCATATATATGTAATATAGGGTATATGAGCACAGACTTTTACACCACCCATCTCTCTCCACTCTATCTAATAACACTGATACACCCAAACACATATATGCTGAAAAGATAAACAATCACCAATATACGTATTTCATGCTAAACCAGCAATCATCAGTTGGTCCAGACTATCATCTTTACACACATATATAGTATAAGTGCTCAGATATATATTAAGATAGACTATCCTCATAGTTTAATGGACAGGCTTCAATCCACTCCACACTCAAACTTTTCAACCGTCCATCCAATTGAAAATCTGATGATGGAATGCTCAAAGGCCACCCTGAGGCCGAGATTATTATCACACCCATTAAGTTTTAATACTTGTTTTTAATAAATATTTTATTTGAAATTGTTAACAAATTCAAAATAATTGCTGTTGTAAACCCCAAATAATTTCTAATCAACTTTCAAGTAAAACATTATTTAAAAATTATTTCTTACACAAAAAAATGAATAATGATTGTGAATTTTTTGAGAGAAAAAAAGCTTTTACTGATAAAACAAGAATTAAAATAAACATTAATCAAAATTGAACAATAGAAGCCAATGTTTTTATGAGACTTGTCAAAATAATTTTAATTATTACTATTATATCAAATAAAAAGGTCTTTTATATAAACAATAATTGTTAAAAGATAATTATGCACTTAGCATCCACAGGAATGACAACTCCCTCACTATTAGTGAAAACAGAATCATATTACAATTAGAAATTTTTTATTTTTATAGTCAGCAAACAACTAATTTGACCAAACAAAATTAATATAGTTTTGTCTTGCTACTAAAATAGTTGGGTGTCCATTTATCAACCAATAATGGATAGTTAGCAGAGTTGCTATGGGCTTTCTATCCAAAAGAAAAATTTTCAGGCTGTTCACCTAGTCAGATTTGTAATCATTATATTGTGAAGCCTTAAATAAAACGATGTTACAAATTTATTAAAAATCTTTTTTTTGCCCCCAATAAATGATAAAAATTATATACATATATATGTATATAGCATTATAGCATGACTTACTTTGCTAAAGTTCTGGTATATCCTATAGAACTCTTTTCAAAAACACCTGGCTGTTTTTCAACGTATGTTATGCCACCTATATCTACACGTGATAAATTTGGGCTATTTGTCCTAGAAGATGCACTATCAGAACCTATTAAATATAAATTTTTAAATTTAATTTAATGTGAATATATCATAAAAGATATAACAATTTAATTATATAGCCTTCCATAGATCAGCAGAAAAATTGCAGAAAAGAATAATACTCATTAGGCTAGCTACATGACAGATAATAAGTGTTTATGGTTTTCTTTCCTTGTTCTAACATTCAGCTAAGAATAGCTTAATATTCATTTAGTGATCAATAATTGGAAGAATATTGAAAGTTTATTTATAGATAAAGTTTGCTTAAAACAAAAAAAAATTCCAACTTTTTCTTGGGATTCATTTAAAACCTATGACTTACTCTCCAAAATTTATAAGATTATTATAAAAGTATCTTAGTTTAACTAAAGACATATATAATATTTACTGAGGCTATAACTTCGATAATATGCGTATAAAATGCGATAGTAGGGACCTCTACAGGTGTTTTAACCACAAGCTTACGCTATGGAAGAAAAGAGGGGAACCCTTCTTTACTTCAACCTACTTTTCTTCCATAGCGTAAGCTTGTGGTTAAAACACCTGTAGAGGTCCCTACTATCGCATTTTATACGCATATTATCGAGGTTATAGCCTCAGTAAATATTACTTACATAATCAATGTGCATTTAATAAATTTATAATTAAAGACATATATGTAAAATAAATATATGCACAAACGGATTCATATACATATTAAATTTAAGTTGAAATTTAATTAATTATAATAAATAATATTAAACAAGAATAAAATTATATCATATAATTTTTGTCCACCATTGTTTTAAATTTTTTTATTTCGAAATTGAAAAATTTATATGCATTAATAAATTATTACTTCAATGATGCGTGAAATTTTAACACTTAGGTATCATATAGGTTCATTGTATTGTATTAAGGTTGGAGAAACATTAATTTCCCAAATCAAAATTTCTAGACATTTCACTGAAAATATTTTGACTATTTACCAGATATTCCTTTGAAGTTGAGTTTTTCAGGCAAATAGTAAAGCAAATCAAAAATAAATTCAAAATATATTAATTGTGTAAAGAAAATTTAATTCTTTGGGCACTCTCGATTTTTCTCTGGCACCAGAATGATTAAATATAATGTTAACAGAAGTCACCATTTATTAAACTGTGATAAGTTAATAACAATTAATATAATCCATTTGTTGTTTTTTTGTTTTGTTTTTTAGAAAATTCAATTTAGTTTTTTTTTAAATAAAACTAAAATGAGAATACATAAGTAAAGATACAGGACATTATTGACAATACTTAAGCAAAAGAATGATTGTGAAACAAATATAAGATTTTTTAAATTATGTAGCTCCAGTTACTACATTCTATTGTTCAAATGTACAAATATCCACTGGAATTCAATTACTATGAGAAAATTATTAAAATGCTATGTAGAAATAAAATTAAAAAAAAACAGATGCAAATGAATTTGAGAACACCCCTGCATTTAACATCATTAATATAAATATTTTCATACAATAGAGCAAGTAATCTATTTTTAATCACAGATTAATATAATCAGAGTTGAGACCAAAGAAGTCTTGAGTAATCTCTTATGGTGAAATTAAAACTGGGTATTATAAACATTTCTAAATGATGAAGTAATTTAGTCGATTACATGCTACCAAGAGATGTAATATTTTCTACCATATATATATTAAAAATAAATATCACATATTTTTCTTTTTAATTCTATAACAATTATACAATAGTAATCAAAAAATTACCAATGAATCCAAATGTTATGTCTGTGCAACTTATAATAATTCTATAGTTAAGCACTCCAAATCATAATTATTCTCTCATTTTCCTCAGTCCTGCATATTTAATCTTATATTAACCATATACAACCATTTCATCTTATAAAGACAACACTATTGTGTTTTTCTATTTTTCCAACATTAACATCTTTTATATAGAATGAGCAGCATTATGAAATCAAATACAACAATTTTTATTCAACAATAAAGAAACATGACAGATAAAATGAAAGCAAATATCATTTTCTGAAATCATATACACATGTTCTCTGCTCAAAGTCTAATGAATGAATAGTAAATGTAATTATCAGATATTTGATCATTATCGCTGATAGTTTGCTCTTATCCTATCATAATCTATTGTAGAAATATTCTGAAAAATTTCAGCAAGACAAGTTTAAAAGTAAATATTTAATCCTAAATCATTTTATAAGGTACCAGCTATAAAAATTATTACATAAGAATAGAATAATATATAATATCATGCTAACAGAATAATTGTTAAATAAAAATTCCAATATTATTCATTTAGCAAATATTTTAGATATATCTTACCTAATGTACTTATTTTACGAAGATTGCGACCACTAGGATCAACTTCAAATTTAATTCCACGAACTTTAATAATTTTAGCCTTTTTATGATTCCAATCTGTAAAATAATTAAAAGAAAGCTTACCCAAAAATTTAAATTAAAATTGTATTGCATCAAAATTAAAAATTTCTGATTAATCATTTTACATTGCTAATATGAAAAAATTATTTTCAAAAATACATACATAATTACACATTATATACAATATACATTTTTAAAAAGTACAATTCATTAAATGTTATTCAATTTTTTTTTAAAAAAACTAGACTTAACAACAATATGCACAAAGAATACACATGATATGTGTATGTATGTATATTTCTAATTGTGTTATTAGCAAATAAATGTTTGCACAAAAAAAAGCATTACTATTGACATCGTTTTTTTTCACTGAAAACTTCTGAATATTGAACTATGGAAAATTCGCTTAGTTTTATTATTTTATAAAATCTTTAGTGCAGAATAGCCACAAAAAAAAGAGAATGATCAAAATTATTTGCAGAAAATAAACAGGAAAAGTAGTGAGTAAAAAGGCAAAATTTAAGGTTACTTATTCCAGTCAACATTTAAAAGAATATAATTTGATCAGCACTTTTTCAGTGTTTAATAAAATTTTTGATGCAATGCCATCAATACTGAGATTTACCATTGTTGCTTAAGCTAATCTAACTTCATATTTTATTCTCAAATTATTTTATAATAAATCACTGAAAAACTTAATACTATATTGTTGTTGATATTTTTATTATTTGCGAAAGTTTGAATTATTCAACAATGATCATCAGTTTATAAATAAAAAATTAAATACATATTAGTTGCGATTATATGATCATTTGAGTTAACTTTTTTAGGGAAAAAAATAAACCTTCCGGTATTAATCCTTTAGCCATGAGCGTCGCTTGATGGTGTTATGTATGTGTAAAATCACATAAATAATGCTGTTTAAGCGGCCGCAGGACATATGTTACGTCTAATACATCCTGTACGTTGTATTAGACATTGTACATAAATATTACGACCTGCTTTGTGCTTCGCGAGTAACTTTATGCGAATTCTCACACAAACTTTTTCTCCTATCTTATGTGAGGATGTGTATATGTCAACTGTTTTAAAGTTTTTACTTTGAAAGGGTTTTTTTTTTTTGGTAAATGGAAATCACACAATTTGACTAAAATAAAATTGTCACAAAGTTCAATTCATCCTGAAGACAAATTTGAAGGTGATCAAAGTAGTCCGAATGTAGGAACGAACCGAATTCTGAAAAGGGCATGCATCAAGTAACGTCTTGTCGAGACAAACAAATCGTCTGCTTAAAAGATTTGACATCAACAGAATTCGAAGTTGTAGCATTTCTGCAAGCAAAATATGTTCTAATAAATGAGAAGACTTGCATTTGTGGATCGCCGATGAGAGTTTATAATACAAATACAACAAGTCAGTTCAGATGTTCGTCACATTCGTGCGATCGAAGGTGTTCTGTGAAGAATGGGAGTTGGTTTGATGGCTAAAGGATTCATACCAAACAATGATTTAAAAAGATAAACTAACCTTAAGACAAAAAAACATTGATTTCATGTTTTGATTAATAAAAAAGCTAAACGATTTTCAAAAAGCAAAACAGTTTTTATTGCTCTTTTTATGTTTATATATGTGTGCATATCTGGATTAAAAAAAAAAGGTTGACAATGTTTTTATAAAAAAAAAAAAAAGTTGAAACTAAAATTAACCGTAATAACATCAAAAAAAAACCTAAAACAATTTAACTATCTTATCAAATTAAAGCAGGCTCTGTAATGTTACATTTTATATGTGTGTCTATATTATAAAAAAAGTAAAAAAGATTGACAATGTTTATATATATATAAAAAAAAAAAGTTGAACCAAAAATTAACTCTAACAACATCAAAAAAAAAAGACCAAAAACAATTAAACTATCTTATCAAATTAAAAATTAACCATAACATAAAAAAAAAAAAAGAGACCAAAAACAATTCAACTACCTTATCAAATTAAAGCAGACCTTGTAATGTTACATTTTATGTGTGTGTCTGTATTATAAAAAAAGGTTGACAATGTTTACAAAAAAAAAAAACAGTAACAACATGATAAACAATTTAAATACGTAGTAAAATTAAAGCTGTGGCCCGGTAATGTTACATTTTATGTGATTTTACAAAAAAACAACGCCTTATTACCATAAACCTTCCAATGAACAATATATATTATTTTTAATTCTGTCTATACCCTTGTGTTCTTATACAACAAAGTGCACATAAAATTAAAATTATCTGTACTTAGCAAAACTATATCTCCATTTCTTTTACAGACTAAAGATAAATGTCTAAAAATCATTGCACATTTCCTGGAAAATAAATAAGCATATAATTAAAAAGATTTTTTTGGTAGTTTATTATAATTTTTAAATTCTATACTCTTATACCATCAAATATCATGATTACCATTATTCTTACACAAGCTATTTTTCACAGAGGCAAAACTTTTCATACAGTAGCACCACTCAGTGCAAGCCAGAATAATCAATGGATGCAGGAGTAGCGCCATTCAGTGCAAGCCAGAGTAATCAATGGATGCAGGATGGTTTGCATCCATTGATTAATCTAGCTTGCACTGAGTGGTGCTATTGCATGGAGTTTCACCTCTGTGAAAAACAGCTTGTGTAAGCATAAAGATCATGTGATGTTTGATAGTTTAATACCAATCCTGCCCAATAGGATTACGGTGACTGTTATTAAAGAACCAAAGACAGCAAAAAGTATGGATGCTGAACTGAGTTCAGGTCTATACAACTATACAAGCTAATGAGCTTGGCTTGAAAACATTATTGTGTGTTCATTTTGGACTCAAAGCTTTATAGTTAACTAAAAAAGTAAAATGTGGCTGCTAGAGGGTTGTATTAGATCTCATGATCTAGGTGTAATACTCTCAGATCTAAGGCTTCTCACTGATGAAAGTCATAAGCTAGAAATTAGTCTGGAGATATTGGATGAGTAGGCACTAGATAGGAATTTTATGCACAAACCTTCCTGCATCAATTGATTATTCTGGCTTGCACTGAATGGTGCTACTGTATGGAGTTTTCACTATACTCTTATAAAAAGAAAAATATAAAATAATTATTAAAATTCTGTCTATTTTCTTTCTTTCTATTATAATCTGTTTACTAGCTCTCTTTAACATACTTATTCATGGCAGTGCTTTCTTTATGATCTAATAAATGGTCCGAGATAACTCTAGTTTTTGTTTTATTGTTTCCATTTTCTAAATCTTGGGTACTGATTTCATAATTTCTATTTGGGGGGGGGGGGCAATTTCTTAAAATTCATGATATATTTTCAAAGGATTTTCCCCAATTATGGCTTCTTTTCTTTGCAATTACCACATAACTCTGCCATTTTATTTTGACAATCTTTTCTCAGATTCAACCTTATTAATTAGTTGCATATAATATTAAACATTATTTTAAAATCATATTCCAGTCTTAGAACATTTTCCCAAGATAATCACTAAAAATCTACTAAAAAATCATTTGATATATAAATCCAATGAAACTTGAATAGCATCACTTTTGTACTTTTTACTTTATTTTACTTCTTTTACTCTATTCTACTTCTTTTCTCATTATCATGCAACACATTTTATCCTTACTAACTTCATTCTTCAATTAACATAAAGTTTATTATCTTTTATATACAAACTATTTATATGTTCCCCATTTTTATCAAAGTAGCAATCTTTTTTTAACTACAACTTTATCACTTTTTGCTTCAATCATTGAATACCTGTTTTTCCTAAAAAAAAAAAAAAACTTTCAATTTTTCTATACTAAATCACATGTACTTTTTCTTTAGAATTCTTCTACTTTTTTTTCCCCAGTAAAATCTTGCTTATAAATTTCTCTTCTCAATTAAACTTTCCATACAATATTTAGATTTTACATTGTGTTTATACTTGTTCAATATTTTTCTCCATTATTTTATTTACTGTCCTACTATTTTTCATAGTTATTCTTGCTTTTTATCTCACATAAACCAAAACTTTTTAATTTTAATTTAAAAATTTTGACTTATTATTAAAATTTATAATTAAATCTTATATTATTTACACTTATTTTGTGTAATTTCAATTTTTCAATTATTAAATTGAGATAATTTATAATGCATTCTTGATAGATTTTTAAGCCTACTTTGTATTAAAATCTATTTTATCATTAGAATCTTTCCATGGGAATATTTTCCTATTAAGATTTTTAAACCATATATTATGTTCCTATAAAAATTTCTCTCCTTTCTTACTTTTAATTCATAATCTCTTACAATTTTATTTTATCTTAACTATTCTAAATTCAGTATTCCAATTCCCATTGCCATTATGTAACTGTTATTGTTTTTCAAATTCATTGTTATTTCTACTTCACTGATATGCTCATTGACATATAAATCTATAAAAATTCTTTTCAATAATTCATTCTAACAATTATAACCTATCACATAAGTTCTACCCTTTATATTACCTTTGATCTCAAGGCTATAATTATTATGTTTATATAAATACAAATATATGTAAATACATTTTATTATATATTTATTAATGAAACATGAATACAAATATACACTTGTATTAACAATCTACTTACAATGGCTATACTCCACCTGCTACTATTTGGCAAAGTATAGTACCTAGTTTTAGTGTGAACCATGCAAGAGGCTGTAAATGCCCTTATAGATTTCTCTACCAATTCCAGCTGTATTTTTGCAAACTGCCTCATGAGTAGGTACAGTGACACTTCCGGCTGTACTATGATAGCTTGTCTCGTGTCAGTATTTGATTCTAGCAACTTCCAATCCTGAACATGGACTTGCCTCGCTATGTTAATCATTAGCTTTGATAGCTATTGTCTGGAGAATATATATAACTGCTGTTCAGGTTTAACAATTCTCTGAGCGCATGTACAATCATTCAGCCACCATTGTTGAAGAAAACAAGGATTCTGTCTTTCAGCTTTATGACAATTGTTCTCTCTGCTATGTGACTGTTGTTAGAAAAAAATGAGGATTTTGCCTTTCAGCTTTCTGACAGTAGTTCTCTGAGCTAACCTTCAAAAAATCTATTTATTGCCAAATCCCCAACCTTAATGGAAACACTCCGATTCAGTAAGCATCATTGCCTATTGGCCAATTCTTTCCATGGGCTATGCATTATCTCTTTGCATACACATTGGTTAGTGGCAATTAATGCTCAATATGATCGAGATAAGAAGGAATCTGGACTATTCCATTATTTGAAGGTGAGGTGAGATATGACAATAATCATTAAATCTTCTGTTACTTCAAAATAAAAAATTTTACATTATTATTCCCCCCCCCCCCCCATTACTATTTCATCTTTTTTCATAAATTCCTACATCATCTAATTTCTTCATTTTTATTCTCTACTTTGTGAGAATTCAAATATGCCATAATGCTCTTTGTAGAGTATATTTTATAAATCTAATTATTTAAAATATACTATCATATGTCAAATGATTTATTACTAAAATAATAATACTTTCTGAATTTTGTTTTCCTCAAAATTTAAAAAATAAATAAAAACAGAAGTTAGCTTTAAAATAAGTAAAATGTTAGCTATAATTTTTTTTAACACTTTTGAAATCTTATGGCTTTGCTCAATCCACATTAATAATTAAATCCCTGTAATCTTTTAGCTTCTTACATTTTATCTTGTGTTTTTTATTGTTCAGTAATACAACAATTACATGTCTGATTTAACATCTTTTATCAAAATATCTAATAGCAATAATAAATATTTATCCATTAATATTATAAAACTTCATTTATACGTTTATATTAAAGCCAGCACTTTTATGTGATAATTTAATTCTATTTAGTTTATCATTTTACTTAATAGCATTTACTTTGGGGAAATACAGAATGTTTCTAAGAGTATTCTTTGTACATATGAATTGTTAAGTACTATATTTACATATAAAATGGAAAAATTATCCAAAATTATGTATAAAAACAACTTACTTTTGACTATTACTTGTGGATATTTTTTAGATCTAATAGACTGATTAGCACGTGATAATTTGTTTCTAGAACATTTATAAAGAAGGCCTCCAATTACCATCATTTTAGCAGCACTTTCATTTGAAGAACAGAATTTTCTCTCTGGAGTTTTCCTATAAAAAAAATAATTTTTGATTTCAAAATATAAAACTTAGAAATTCAGCCTGCAATAACCAACATACAAACAGCAATCTTTAAAAAATAAAACTTATCATTATATATATATATACTTGTAAAAGATTTATAAATGTAATTGCCAATCTAATGAAATCTTATAAATAAAAAGTTAAAAGACTAAAAAAGTCTGAAAACTATTACATTCATTTGTTTATGTTAAAAAATTTTGAATTGAATGCACAACAAAATAATAAAAAAAAGTTTATTTATCACAAACTTTTATCTTTAAGTAATAATTACAGTTTAATAAACTTATACACACATTATGAAATTTATGTCAACGGTTTATGCATACATTATAATTTTCTTACTTAAATCTAATTTTAATAAGAAAAACAAATTAACAGTAATATTTTCTCCAAGCAATAATTATAATAGTTTAATTTGAAACATCAAGCACTATTATTTGAAGTACACTACATAATTTGTATTCTAATTCCATTAATTCACTAAATTCAACATATTACCTATCAAAAATGTCTTGCACAGTTTGATATACACCTGGGTCTCGTTTTATGCGGTAGATAAGTTCCTCAGAAAATGTGCACAAAAGAAATCGCACAAAAATAGACTTAACTTACCTTGAAAAATGGGGATAGGGGTTGTAATTTTCAGAAATCGCATAAAAGCAAAGCAAGAAGGAAAAATTACTTTAAAATTTGCATTAAAAAAATAAGGAAATAAAGTATGACTAATAAAAAATTTCAAATATTTGAAAAAAAATAATACAAGGAAAACTTTTTTTATTAACTACAGTATTTAATTTTACATTTTTACATACATATTTTAATCATTAGTGGTTATCTGGCTATTTGACAATATGCGTTCGTTTGTGAAATGTTAAGAAATCAGATCCGTCATGTGACATACAACTAGCGCCACTTTCAGTCTTGAGCTATGTTAATAGTTTTTTGCTTCTATATTTAAAAAATGAGATCGTAATCAAAACAAAAAGATTATAGATTATCATTAGAAATATTATTTTCAGTTTATAAAATCAATAAAATCTTCGTTATTATTTATTTTAAAAATCTAAAAAAAATATTTATTTCTGTTATAATTAACAAATGTTAACAAAATACATTTTAAAAGTTTAAAATTTTTGAATATTTATTGTGATATTTTTATATGTAAATATAAATCTATTATTATTATTTACTCATTAATATAAGTAGGTTATTTACATAGAAGCTAATATTTTAAATACAGCTTCAAGACATATTCACGTTAGCTGCTAATATAACATTATATTTTTGAAAAAAAAAAAAAAGTATTTCAACTCAAAATAAGTTATTAATAATTTAAATTTCTTGATATCTAATAAATATAGTGAAATATGAAAGATATTAAGAAGAAATATGAATCGCATAACTTCAAAATCGCATAAAAATAATCCGCATAAAACGAGACCCAGGTGTAATAGTAAAATGGTGGATTTGAGAACTAAAGGTATCCTGAATCAATTTACTGAAAATTAAAAAAAAAAATCTCTATCAGGTTACATGTATAGAACACTTATGCTCAACCATAATCATAGTCCTCGAATGTATGACATTCTAAAATCACAAAATCATTTTTTTTTTCATTATTATTGACTGCCAGTGATGATATCTAGCCATATATTTCTTTCAGGAATCTATGAAAAGTTTTTCCCAATATGAATTATTTATTGCTGATAATAATCATATTAATAGCAAACAAATGGTTTCCAGAATTTGAAACGGTCACTAGTCTAATTTTAAATAACACCTTTACTTAAAGATTTATTAGTTGGTAAAATTGTATATAACAAATTTCAAAGTTTTGATCATTAAAATAGAAAATACAAACATTCAATGTGAGCACCATTAGTCATAAACAAAATACTCGTGATATTCCAACTTAATTGCAATTACTGACTTCAGAAATTCTGTCACCATCAGAATGTTATTTATACTATTCCTAATAAAGCCTCCCCCCCCCCCTTCAAAATAGTGTTTTCTTAGTGATTAAGAGAAAAACAAAGTAATCATAATGATATATTATGTCACAGATATCATCTAGCAATGCAGAGAAAATTTTAAAAAGTTCCTCTGGAAGATGAGGATTGCCCAATATTTTTACAATTTGCATTTTAATTTTGGATTAAAGTTATATAAATAATTTATGTATATGATACATAAAAAGTAATTAACAATTAAAGTATAAGAGATGAATATAAAAATAATGAGAAAAGGCAGGATAAATAAAATGATTGTTTTTAAAAGCACAAGAAATTAATATAGCAAACTCAATAGTACAAATAAAAAATAATAATAAACATTAATCTGCGCTTCGCAAATTAAAATATTAAATGAAAATATAAAAGTAAAAATAAAATACATTTTAAAGGTAATATAAAATGGGGCATTAGATGTGTTTTGTATAGTTATATATGTATAAGTAAGTTGAGTATTTACGAGGATGGGTATGTATAAATGTATAGGAGGATTGGTATATGTGTTATGAGTATAGGTAGATATATGAGTATGTTTTAAGGGATATAATTATATATGAAATATGTATATGTGTGGAGGTATAGAAGTAGGTAGAGATTTGCTAATAATTTTTAAATTGTTAATTTTTTAAATATTAATTTTGTAATCTTTTATTTTTGATATATAAAATAATATATAAAACCCAATAAAATAATATATAAAACCCAATATATAAAACTATATTATTTTTAGTTATATGTATAGAGGTAAAGTGAAGATATATATATATGTAGGAAATATGGATAATATATGTATTTATAGATGAAATAATGGTTAAGTAGTTATTTTATAATATTGGAATATGGTTAATGATTATAATTGGGAAGTTGGAAGGTTTAAATAGAATTATAAGTTTTATAATAATGATAAAAGAGGGAGCTGTTTTAAAAGAATAAACAAGATTTTGAAATATTGGTCATTTTAATTAAAGTTAAAACTGTAAGGAAGATATAGGTAATAATGTTAAAAAATATTATTTAGTGATATAGAGATAAAAGTTATAAAAAGTAAAATTAAAGATAATAAAGTAAAAGATGTTATATATTAGATAATTATAAAAATAATAATAATAAAATAGTATGAAGTATTATAAAATAATATTAAGAATAATATTTAAAGGGTTGATTTAAAAATAAAAAGTAAAAAAGGATTTGTTTAAAAAGATAAAAAAAAAAAAAATTTTAAAAACGGAGAATTGGATATGTTTTGTTATTTTATATATGTGTAGGTAGAATATACATATGGATGTGTATTAGTAAAGATATATGAGGATTGTATATATGTCTATAGGTGTATGTATATCTGTATATAGATGTATGTTTAAAAAAGGTATGTCTAAGTATTGGATATGCATATGTATATATAGATGTAAATATGGATTATATATAAGTCTAGGGATCATATAGATTTATATGTATATGTATGTAAAATGATGGAGATATATATATATTTGATTTATATATGATTTATACATATATATCTGAAATGATAATTATGTATTTGTATTATTCAAATCTTGTAGCTCTGACGAAGACTGCTGGACAGTTGAAACTGTAAGAAAATAAAGAAGGTTAAGAAAATTACTTGCATTAAAGTGTATATGAATGAAGTATTATAAGTAATATATAAAATATTATTTACATACTTTACTGCTTGTTATGTATTCTAAAAACTACTACGTAGTAAATCATGGGATTTCGCGTTGTATGTTTATAATTTAGACTCAGTGAGTTGTTTGTGAAGATATTTAAAGCTTCAAGCTTTCAAACTTAAATACTTACGACTGGCTTAGATATATAGAAAGAAAAGTTAAGAGAAGGGTGGCTTCCCTTTTCTCGTAAAATCTTTGTTGTGTGTTTAAGTTTGATTGTCGTTTAGATGGCTATCATGACATCTGATTGGCTATCGGATAGGTATTTTACTGAGTGCAGTGAGTTTCAGCAGTAGCTCAATTTATTTCAATAAACATTAATGTAAAATGAACTATCAGTGGATCATTAATTAAGCAAATCATTAATTTTGAATGGAGTTTGAAAAGTGAAATATTTCATCTCAAATACAAGAATATTTATTATTGTAAAAGAAAGCTGAATATAGGCTTTGTACAAAGGAAAAAGTCATATAAATTTTTTTCCAATACTAAATAGAGAATCAAATTTCAGGAAAACAAATGTGACAAAAAAAAACCCCACATGATTATGCTAAAAAAGATTACTGGAAAAGGTAAAAGTAAATAATGATGAATTGAATAGCTATGAAGAATTTCAAATTAAAAATAAAATAATTTATTAAGCTCTTCAAAAAAAATCAAGACTGCATTTTTAAAGTAATCCAATTAAATTAACATTGTGCCAAATGCACAAATTTTTAGAGGAAAAATGATAAGAGTAGATGATTTAAAAAATTATAATGTAGAGTAGATATATAAAAAAGGAAAATATGCATCATATGTAGATATATAAAAACGAGGTCATGATAAGACATACATATAAAATACAAAAACATGGTGATTGAAATACATCAGCATTAATAAGGATGTTATTTAATATTTCATCCATTCTAATTAAATGAAATGATGTAGAAGTACTCTAGGTGATAATTGCAGAATGTAGAAAAATGTATAAATGAAAATTCCTAAAAATGTTGCACAACAAACTATATTGAAAGCCTTGAAAACATTGAAGAAAAATTATGTGAATTTTCCAAAATTGCTCAAATGATATATCCAAAAATCAGCAGTATAAATTTAAGATATGAATATTTGAGAGTATATAGCATATTCAAAACAGACAAGTTTTAATATTAATAATAAAAAAAAGCATAAAATTAAATGGTTTCTTTCATTATAGTTTTAAAAATATTGATAAATATAAGCTTAAAGAAAATCAGTTATATAATTCAAAATATTTGAATTCTAAATTTGAAATGCAACATTTATTACTTTCACCTTTACACATCAGATTTACACAATATCGTTACTGCATTCATATCGGCCTTTCAAGCCAATTGTGCAAACGCTTTGCGAGTGTTAAATAATAAATGAATACCCTCTGACCAATACAAGATATAGAATTTATACAGGAATAAAAAGAATCCCCAAAAGAATCCCTCTTATTCCTACGACTCAAATATTTATATATGAGCAAATCTGAAGTACTGGCACAGAAGGCGTGACGATAGAACGGTCACTTTAAATTACTATATACAATGTCTGAATAAATGACGCTGATGAAATTTTCTAGAATTTACTAAACGTCATTCCAACTGAACCTTAATCATATATGTAAATAAGCATTTATTTTTATAGCGTCTGTATGTAATTGTAATTACATTCACATCGGCCTTTCAAGCCAATTGTGCAAACGCTTTGCGAGTGTTAAATAATAAATGAATACCCTCTGAAAGGCCGATATGAATGTAATTACAATTATATACAGACGCTATAAAAATAAATGCTTATTTACATATATGATTAAGTTTCAGTTGGAATGACGTTTAGTAAATTCTAGAAAATTTCATCAGCGTCATTTATTCAGACATTGTATACAGTAATTTAAAGTGACCGTTCTATCATCACGCCTTCTGTGCCAGTACTTCAGATTTGCTCATATATAAATATTTGAGTCGTAGGAATAAGAGGGATTCTTTGGGGGGATTCTTTTTATTCCTGCATAAATTCTATATCTTGTATTGGTCAGAGGGTATTCATTTATTATTTAACACTCGCAAAGCGTTTGCACAATTGGCTTGAAAGGCCGATATGAATGTAATTACAATTATATACAGACGCTATAAAAATAAATGCTTATTTACAATATCGTTATGTAGAATTTAAGACAAGTATCATCAGTTTAGTTTTAAGTAAGTACAGTATACTAGAAAATTCTAGTCCTACCCCAAAAAGTAAGCATAGCATGATCTTTCAAAATGCTAACAATATAAATCCTAGTTAAGATCATCAATCAGATACACAGCTTTTGTTTGCCCATTGAAACACGATAGATGTATTAAATTGTAAAGTAATGAATGTATAAACAAACAACATTATTGACGTTAATGCTAGTATAAATTATATGGTACTTATGTATTTTCCTGTTAAACATTTTCATCAAACATAATTCTATCTGCATAGAGAAACAATTTCCTTTCAGCCAAATCTTGGACTTAAGATAATCAATTTATTGACTTTATAAATGATTTAACATACTTTTGAATTTTTATCTACCATCAGCCAGTATATCGGACAACTTATAATTTATGTATTTTTAGATACTTATTTTACTTTTATTTAATACTTAGATTTAGAATGCTCAATTTAGTTTTATCATGATAGCTTTTTAATATTCAAGATAAAAGAAAAATCAGTTTGATTTCTTAAACATTTTTTCCTAAAAGACTTTACATAACCGAAGTAATTTTAATAATCAAAGTTTAGCTTAAGTTAAATCATCTCCTAAAAAAAGGTTTTTAAAAAGAATACCCAATCAGAGCTATTATGAGTAACTTGGGAAGTATTTATAGCGTGTGCACTTAATAACAGATGGACATAATTGTCATATATGAATTAAATTCACGTGTTGTAATGGATGTCCTTAATGTGCACATGTGAAATGCAGAAACAATTTTTGAAGTTTTATATTAGCAATTTTTTGCTGCTTTTGCAAATCATTCTTAACTGTAATCATTTTTGTTACCTCATAACTCTTCAATTAACACTTGATTTAATGGTAAATTTAAATGGAATAATATTTGATCCATAGATAAAATGAGTGTAAAAAGAAGGAACTATTCTAATGAATACAAGAGGAATTGTGAAAGGATCTAGGGGTAAGAATCTTACAGTTTCTGTAAAGAAAATAAGTGCTTAAATAAATGTAGATTTTTGTAAATAAAAAATAAGACATCCCCTGAAAATAAGCCATACAATGTTTTTTAGAGAAAAAAATAATATAAAACCTAATCTTATACGATAGATAGACAAGATGGACTAGCTATTTTTAAAAATACATACAAGAACAAAAATAAATTGTATAACAAATATGTATATATATAATTATAATAAATAAACTTACTTAATTCTATTAATTACATAGTTGGAATGTAAAATGGATGATCTAGTGTTGTCTACACAAGGTTTTTTAAAAATGAGATCTAAAAAAAAAAAGTGTAAATTATTAAATTGATGACATTCAAAAACTGCACACAAATAAATACACATACAAAATTAAAAAAAAAAAAATTATTTACACAAATAACTGATTACTTAAGATAAAAAAAATTCACATAAAATATGCATAATTTTTTTAAATACTTTTATTCAATGTAAAAATATTTTAAAAATTAAAATCTTGTAACTAATTCTTAGGAACAAAATATTGAGACTGTTAGCAATTGCACATATATATTTATTATAAGCTATACTTGTTATCTCATACTTCTAAAGTTTTATTGAAGATTTTAACTCAAAAAATTTATGGGAAGATAAAATATATTATATTGGAGAAGAACAGTTTGGTTTTCAGAGAAGGAAAAGTACAAGAGATGCTACTGATTTTGTTAGAACAATTGCAGAGAGATATTTTGAAAAAGTTAAAAAATTGGTATATGTTGTGTGGATTTGGAAAAAGCATTTCAATGAGTAATCTGGAATAAACTTATGCCCATCTTAAAAAATAAAGAACTATTTTGAAAAAAATAGAAGATTGATTTGGAATATATATACTGGGCAAAGGATAAGAATTAGACTGGAGAATAATGAGAATGATGGAGTGAATATGGAAAGAGGACTTAGACAAAGATGCAGTATGCCACCTGTTCTTTTTAACATTTATTTAAAAGACATGTTAAATAATTATTTATCTGTGGGAAAGCAAATGTTGGAAGTAAAATATTAAAATATATAAGATTTGCAAATGATATGGTTTGTATAGCTATGTTGAATAAATTGGAGAAAGGATATATGGAATATGGAAAGAAGATTAATATTGAGAAGATTCGGTGTTCAAGGATAGATAGGGAAGCAAAAAGACTCCAAATTGAAATCCATAGTTCAACAAGTAAAGGGATTTAGAAATTTGGGTTGTTGATTGAATGAGGATGGAAGTGAAGATGAAATTAAAAGAAGAATATTGGCAAAGAAGGCAAAGGGATCTGGAAATTTGGGTTGTTGATTGAATGAGGATGAAAGTGAAGATGAAATTAAAAGAAGAATATTGGCAAAGGTATTTACTAAGAAAAGAACATATTTTGAGGATCTTTGAAGAGAGAATTAATGAAAAGATTAATTAAATGCTATGTGTGGAGTGTATTATTGTATGATTGAGAAAAATGGACACTGAATAATAAAATTAGGATCAGACTGGAAACCTTTGAGATGTGGTCATGGAAAAGAATGGAAAAAATCAGTTGGATGGATAAAATAACAAGAAGTTTTAAAAAGAGTAAATGAAAAAAGAAGATTAATGGAGGAAATTAGAAACTGGATTGTACATACATTAAGAAGAAAATAGTTTAATGAAAGATATTTTGGAGGGAATGGTGCGTGGAAACAAAAAGGAAGGAAAGAAAAGATTACCATTGTTAAATGATATAAAAGATGGGAAGAGTTATGTGGAATTGAAGAGCGGTGCAATGAAGAGAATGGAGTGGAAAATGGATAAAATGATGTGGCTGCTCTCTGAACCTGTCCATTAGACAGAATACTATTGATGATGATGCTGATAAGCTATAATGAATTATTTTAATAGATCACCAATTAGAAAATTATAAATATTATACAAAAAAGATACAATGACATAAAACGTAAAAAAAATAATAGAAATATGTAAATCATTAAGAAATAGATATAAAAAAAAAAGTTCCAAGCATAAGATAAAGATTTATAATTTATCATGATTTATACACATATTTCCACAAAAAATACCACATTTACAGTTAATTAAATAATTTTATATTTCCAATTTTTTAATTAAAGCATAAAAATTCAAGTCAATAATTTTCAATATTTGAATCATGGTCAATACTTTAATTTTAAAATACTATCATCCATGTAATTGTACATAAAAAGATGAATTATTTTTTATCAATCAATATATATTTATTTCTAATATACTTATTATCTAACCTACTGTTCTAAATTTTAGAGGAATTAGAAGCTTTGTTATGTATGACTGATAATGGTGAAGTAAAACGTCATTTACATTTTAAT
Organism: Epiperipatus broadwayi; assembly: GCA_028023455.1. Taxonomy (NCBI): domain Eukaryota; kingdom Metazoa; phylum Onychophora; class Udeonychophora; order Euonychophora; family Peripatidae; genus Epiperipatus; species Epiperipatus broadwayi. The sequence continues at coordinate 1,040,960 of JAQFVV010012455.1, read as the reverse complement.
TTTATTTGGCATTAGAATTTCTGTGTAATTAAAATATCTGAAAATAAAGCCATTAAACACTTGTGACAATATCTAAATATGTATTACAAGTTTATAACATAGCTTTAATTTCCCCAATTATTTACTTTTTGTTTGTCTCAATTTATAAAGAATAATTATAAGCCTTTAACCTTAATACTATGTGCCTTGAGTACTTAATTTTACCAAGAGAGGGACCTTTACAAATCTTAACACAAGATTATGACTTTATAAAGATAAGAATGGCTGTCTTATCTTTATTAAGGTTAAAGCCTTATATATATTTATGTGCTTGCTTAAAAAATTTGTTTCAATTTTTTTTTTTTGACAAACAATATTTTAACAATAAACTTCTATCTGGAAGTTTATATTAAATTCTATTGCAATTTATCATGGAATAAAAACGGTCTTTAGTAAATTTTAAACAAATATTTAAACATTGGTATTAATTTAGATGTCAATATACGTACACAGAATTTTTTCACAGCAAAAGAATAATTCATAAAATTATTTAATCTGAAATGATTACATTCTAACCAAAATTAAACTGTATGATGTAACACATATCATAATTTATATCAGTTATTAATAAGATACTAATCTTTTCATTCACTTCTCTAAAAATAAACATGGTAAATACGAGTGCTATTCATCATTTTATTTACAAAAATGACAAAAAAAGTAAAATTTTAATATTAAGCTTACTATGCTTTCCTATCAAAATTACAAATAAGCAAAGGACTATGTCAAATTGTGAGTCATATTCACTTCTTAAAGTAAAAAATGATAACCTTATATGAATTCTGAACAAATTTTATTAATGCTAGTTACAGTGGATGTAAAGATATTGCACTATAAAACTGAAAAAGGCATTTTTAGTATAAAATGACTCTCTTAACACTTTTTCATAAAGATCTATTTCAAAAGTAATTAATAATCATAACAACAAATTCACTACTGCATGAAAAAAATTAGTTGCTGTGACCAGATGCAACATCTAAGTTCATTTAAATAATAATCGGGTCAAAATTGCTAGTCCTAATATTAAAGCTCATAAATCTGTAGTAGTGCCAGATAAAAGTTTGTGACCTGATAAAGCATAATGACCAAACAAGTTTTTGGCAGCCATTGGGATAACTTATTATTAGAAAAATGCAGTCAAAGAAACATAAAATTATATCTTCAATTAAAAAAAGAGAAACTACAACTTGATTAATGGCAGAAATCTTTTTTTAGAAGGCAATTACTTAAATTTAAATAAATAACAAAGTTTAACAGTAAATGATTAAATAATTGATGCAGATAGAGGGATTATGATGTACTTAATATATTTTCAAGTTGTGGCATTAATATTATACAAGCAAATACAATTGTAAAATTAAATTTTTCTATCTGTTTGTAAATGTTGTACATAAAAATAATCGAGATGCTGCATTAATTCTAGAAATTAAAATAATATATATTTCTCAGGCAACACTTAATCTAATGTTACTATTAGTTACTGACATCCCCAATGTGTTGAATGAAGTATTGTAAAAAATAGTTATATATACAAAACTTATTCATCATTAAGTACAACAAATTATATATTTATTTTTATTTCTAAATCATTATTAATTTTTTTCTAATTTTGAAATTACAAAACAAAGATAGTAAAGAGAGCAAAAGAGAAGGGCCATAAATTATATTTGGAGAAAAACAATGGAGTCTCTAAAGAGGAAAGTTAAATATCAGAAAAAATAAGTAAATAAATACAAAGAAAAAATAAAGTAGTGAAAAGAGAAAGTTCAGTTTTTCAAAAGAAATGTGAATGAAAAGAAAGAATTTTTCATGAGTGGAAGTGAAATTATTTATCAGCATTAAGATATGAGAGTTTATGGTATGAAAAAATAATGATAGTCAAAAGCATAAATAAGTCATTTAATCTTTTCCCGATGAATAAAAAAGAAAAAAAACCTTAACAAATAATGATTAAACAGAATTAAAGTAGAACAAAAAGTCATTGTTAGTGTTGCATAAGATATATATATATAAATAGTTAGTTGGAATATGGGGCGATGTATAACAGTGATATCAAAAATAAACAAACAGAAAAAGCTATGTAAATAAATTGAGGCTGAGAACCTAAATTTTCCATAGAGGCTTCTGCAAATGAAAAAGATAACCATATGTGCAACTTACACAAGACATTTTCATTCCTGGCAGGAATATTCTTTAAATTATAGCAGTGACAAGACTAAAATTACACATATCGAGATAGTTATTTTTTGTCTGAGGAATATAAGTTCAAATGAAAAGAAATCTAAGATTTAAATTCCTATAGAGAATGATAAGAGAAAGATGAAACAAATTTTAGTTCATTTACTGGGCAGTGCAGAGTAAATTTTATATTTTAAGTCTGCATAAGAAATATATATATATGTTCTTAGTAGTATGATGAAAATTTTATTTTTAATATTGATATGCAATACTTATCGCTAAGTCTTTTACAACAGTTTGTTTCTCACCTGTACCCACCTTTAGATTAATTTCAGAATATAGCATTGAAAGACAAAAGATCCAGAATAATAGCATTTGTTGTGACTAACTGGCATACTTTTTGAAATAATTTGGTACAAAATGTCAAATAGATAAACTTTAATAAAGATACCATTCTATCAGAAAGCAAGATAACTACTCAAGCAACTCAGAAAAAAATCTAGATTATTTGCCCAAAGATTGCAAATTAGGTTTATAGTAACTAGTTTTGAAACATTTTTGCATTGTTTTATAAATCATAGTTACTGTGTACACACACATGCACATAAATATTCATTTATTGAAGATAAATAAAGGTGTGTGTACAAGCTGTTAGTATTAATATGTAAAATACCCCAGAAATAAAACAGGTAAGTATGTAGAAAGAAATAAAACTTACTGGAAAAAATAACAGACTAATTTGCATGTTAATGAAAGTTACTTTATGCAAATTAGCCAGTGATAAAGAGTCTGCAAAAGAATTAAGCAGAATTGTCCAGTGTGTAAGAGCAATGGTGTAAAGTGCAAGTCAAGTCAGTGCAATGTTGTCAATCAATGTCAAGTGTGTCTAATGATGAAAGAGGAAGAACAATAGTAAACTAATGAAAGATTAACTTAGCAAATGTAAAGTGTTCTGGAAATAAATAGAGAAGAGCTCTAATCAAGAATCTATTTAGACTACCTCTGATATAAAGTGTATGAGCAGTAAAATGCTTGCAAAATAAAGAGATTTTAAATATATATAAATTTCTCAGGGGATAATGAACTTTAAAGAGATTTAAATGATCTTGTATTCAATTAGCAAACTAGCAAATTAAACTACTATCTTACTAATACCATTATTAGTCAGAGTAAATAACCTCTTGAAATTTTATTAAACTTTATATTTAATTTTCTTTATTCATTGACATTGACATATATATTCATTGCCAACTGATTGCATGGCCCTGAATATATTATGTGGCACAGTTCGGTAGTCTTATCTGTGAAATCTGTATATATTATCTGTGGAGTCGACAAAAGGATTGAAGCCTGGGAAGCTCTGAAAATATTATCTGGCGCAGTCGACAAAATGAAGCTTAAGAAAAATTAGCGAGATATTAGACTTAGTGGTGTAGTGAACCGTCAATGCAGAACGGAGCAGCATTTGATATTTAAATCCAGATCAATGGCAGATATATACGAATCATATTGAAAAATATATGCTAATAAATGGGATAACAGACGATATAAACTCAAAGTTGCAACATTATTATGGATATCCAGAAAAGATGTCTTGAATGTGGCAAACCATTTATGTGATCCCAAGCCACCCGAAAAAATATCTTATGAAGAGTTAGTTAAAACTAGATACATATTTTAAACCCATAACTTCGAAATTTACAGTGTCTTCATTTTCAAGTGAGGATACAGTCACAAAATAAAATATATGTGAATCTGATCTGGTCCTACGGACATTAGCGAAGAATTGCGAATTCAATAATTTTATTGACAAAATGCTGTTAAATCAGTTATTATGGAGAATTAGAAACATAAAGATTGGAGAAATATTACTAAGCAAGAAAGACTCAATGGACAAGGTTGCTTTTGAACAGTCATTAGCTTATGAAATTATGGTAGAACATACACAAACTTTTAGAAATGTGATAGAGTACAATTCTTCAGAAACAAATCTAAAAGCAGCAAAACAAAGAGAAATTAGCAAGAAATTTAAAAACAATTATTGTTGTGGAAAAACAAGACATTTAAAACTTAACTGCAAGTTTAAAACACAAAAAGATGTTTTAATTGCAGACTTAAAGGTCATTTATCAAAATTATATAAACAATGAATGACAAAACAGGATTTACAGTGAAAAATTAAATCAAGGGGAGGAGTATCTAAAAAGTTGACATTACTAAACAAACTGAAAGATATTGGGAATATGCCTAAATTAAAAACAAAAGTCGGTAGAAAAGTAATTACCATGAAAAATACTCCGACGCTAAAGAATGCTAAATAATTGCAGACATTTCTAAGGTTGGTTAATTTCTTAAAGGGTGTTTTTTGGAGGAAATATCGTACATAGCTTTGCCTCTTTATGAAATGTTGAAGAATAACCAAAGATGGAAATGAGAAAAGCTGCAAGATATAGCTTATCAGAGAGTAAGAGTTACTATCTTCTGATAAGTTATTAGAGCATTATAACGGACATTATAATATGACTACATAAAAGCGAATTACTACTGCTGTGGGATGAAAGGCATTTTAAAAAAACTATTTCTTTAAAAAGTATAAGTTCTATAGTTGCAGATTGACAGACCATTTATCAAAGGTCTGCAATATAACAACAAACATCTAAAGTTGATTTATCATTGAATAGTAAGTTAAAAGGTGAAGCGGTAAAGAACATCAATATTTGTGAAATAAGTATTGAACATATTAAATGTCCGAAAAAATTTCCCACTGCTACAAAAGTTGAAGTCAGAAAAAAAGACAGTTATCTGAAAAGTGTAAAATTTACAGAAAAGCAAAGCGAATGGATTAAAGATATTGTAAAAAGAAAATAGCTACCAGGAATAATTATAAAAATTATATCTCAGCAAAAATGTGAAATAAGGTTAGAAGACTGCAGAGTATTTAAACATCATATTAACTATCTCAAAGAACAGAACCATTAGATGTAGTGGTTATTTCTTTATCAGACTGATATTTCTGAAGAAACTGAAGTAAAAACTCCTGTTAGTTCTCCTGTTCAAAAAACTACTCAAGTCAACACTGAGAGAAGAAAAAATATTACAGAGTCTGAGGAAGAAAATTTAGCTCAAACAAGACCTATCGGAGAAAGGAAGAAACCATTAAAATTACAAGACTAGGTATAGATAGAATTGAGTATTTTCTGTGCAAGTATGGGTTTTTTTGTGTGTATAAATTCTAGGATTTCCGAAGTAGGATGAGGAATGCTGTGTACATACACATGCAAATATATATTTATTTATAAAGATAAATAAAGGCATATATACATGCTATTAATATGTAAAATACTCCAGAAATAAAACAGGTAATTAAATATGCAGAAAAAAATAAAACTTAATGGAAATAGTAAGAGACTAATTTGCATGTCAATGAAAGTTACTTTATGCAATTTAGCCAAAATGATGAAGAGTCTGCATAAGAATTAAGTAGTTGTCCAGTGTGCAAGAGCTGTTGCCTAATAGAGTCAAGTGCAAGTCATGTCAGCATAGCAGATGTGCAATGTTGTCAATTAGTCTCAAGTGTGTCTAATGATGAAATAAAAGTAAACCAGTGAAAAGTTAAACTAGAAAATGTAAAGTGTTCTAGAAATAAATAAAGAATTCTAGACAAGAATCTGATGTAATGTGTTTGAGCAGAAAGTACTTGTAAAATAAAGAGATTTTAAATATATATATATAAATCTCTAGGGTATAATGAACTTTAAGGAGATATAAATGATCTTATATTCAATTAGCAAACTAGCAAGTTGAACTACTATTTTACTAATATCACTATTATTCAGAGAAAATAAACTCTTGAAGTTTTATTAAACATTGTGTTTAGTTTTTTTTACTCAGCAACATATATATTCAACTGCCAACTGACTGCATGGCCTTGAATATATTAATGGCCAAAAAAAAAAAGTTTTTAACTGATATTAGGTTCCAAACATATAATCAAGTGTTTCTGTTTCCCAAAATACTTCAGAATTCTAACAAATATTGTTTTGTAGAAGATTAATAGTTACAAATTTGGAGCGTTCAAAAATATGAGCAACAATTTAGGCCTTTGCTAATAAAAGCAATGCTTAGTAAGCTATTGTAGGCATGATATATAAAAATAAAATTCGAGCCATGAAAATATTAGAAAAGAGGTTGATCTACCAAATTTTTCAAAACAATTTTTTTTCTAGTTACTAAAAGACAGAAACAGTTTCTCAAGTGAAGAGATATTGAGCTTAATTCCATTGACCTTGTTTAATTGATTTTAAGTTCTAGCTTTTTTAAAATTATTATCCATTATTTACATTTGCATAATATCTACAATTTGTCAAAGATGATGAAGCATCAGGTTGTCAAAAAATGGTTAATCTCAAAAAAAGTCTATGATAGATGTTAATTATAATATTTCCAATTTTAGTGAGAAACAGTGGCAATAATTGAGAGGTCAGCGACAGCTGCTTTACAAGCAGTTATCCCGGGTTAGTGGGTTCGCTTCCGGGCTGATGCTATGACACATGAGAAAAAAAATAATAATAATTAATAATTTTTATTAATCATTCATTAAACTAGAGATTATCCAATAATGAATATTTCTGTAATGTAATTTTCACTACACCATTCTCATGCAAGATAGGGACTGGTTAGTGTAAAAAAATTACACTGCACTGCAGAAATATTACTCATTATTGGTAATTCTTTTAATTCATTAATTCTGATAATTCTTTTAATTAATAGATAATAAAATAGAAACTCTACAAATGATTGTTCATATTAATTCACAGTGATGTCTGTTTCAGTAGAAAAGAATTCTTTAGCAATATGGCTATGACTATTTGGTCTTTATTAATATTTAGATTACATATATAGATTAGAATAAAATAAATTTTTTCATTGATGATGATAGAATTTTTGTCTATTTTAAATTGGCTATTTTACAGCAATAAAAAAAAACATAAGAGAAAAAGTATATGCATTTTATTTATATAAAATTACACTTATATTTATAGTACAAGAAATTTAAAAACTGCCACTGATAATGGCTCGTCAAATTAGCTGGAATTTAAATTCATTATCAAACATTCTCAAATTTTGTTATTAGGCAACTGAAAAATCTATTCACTTTTTTTTTCCACCTTTAACTTAAAATAGTAAATGCCTGGAAAAAATATTTTCTTGAAATTTTAATTAAAAACTCTAGACTGATCATGAATATTCTCTCACTCAACTATCAATTGCCATTTTGTAAATATTGTTAAAACTTTCCTTAATAGCAGTGTTATTATTCAGTAGTATTTTACTTTCCAATCATTTATCTAGTTTCATCATGAGTTTGGCCTATTTCTACGTTTTTTTTTATTTGTATAAACAATTTCATGTGTCTCTCTTATCACACACACACAAAAAAGACTGCTTTCATATCAGGAGACATCGAGTTACTATTAAAGATATATCACATATCTTTTAAAATTTATAAGTATAATGTTCTTGATATCCCTTGATGATTCTTCAGGTATAATAACAAATTATAACGGATTTTTTAATGTTTTTTGATTAACAAAATTATTTTTTTAATTTTTATTTTAAAAAATGTATATATAAAAAATAACAAAAACAACATTTATATATAAATAACGAGACTAAAGATATTCACCTTTGTCGCTATGAGTAGTTATATAAATATATATAATTTTACCTGTTTTGAGGTTCCTCCTTAAGGTTGTAGCATTTGTATTTAATGGCAAAATTGTTATTTTTTGTTCCAGTTTATATCGATTAACTTTCCTAACGACTTTACTGGGCATATTTAAGCGAACCATTCTATGTCTACTCAATTTTACAAGCCTAGGACTTGTACCTGTTGACTGACGAATAATAAAATGTCCTACTCTAGTTGTACTATTTACACAAGGTTGTAAAGCAGTTTTGTTTTTGATTAATAAATTTGCTTTTCTATCTGAAGTTGGAGTACACTTTACCAGTTTATACCTAAATAATTAATAATAATAATAATTAGACATACTGAAATATATTTTACAAAGCTAACAAAATAAAGTCTATAATTTATTCGTTTTTCTTTTTCCATAAGAAGTTCAAGCACCAAAAGTGCCAAACCTGGAATCTATTTATGAACCTTAGATTCAGAATATGACATTGTCACTACACTAAATCACCATTAAAAGATAAGCAAATAAAAGAACATGAGACATTCATTGTGAAAAAATTGCAATTATATTGTAACTATAGATTTTTTTTCTATCAATTACATATATAAATTGAAAAAAAAAACACACACATTCAATAAAACTCTCTCATATTTAAGAAAAAAGTAGTAAAATGTACAATTAGTAGCACCCCATTCATCCACCCACCCCCCACCGCCAACTAAAAACCATAATTCTGTACCAAATTCATTCATTCTTTAGGATTTAGCTAAATTTTAAAAATATGCACTACACTCTAAAAGTTACCAATTTAGAAAACAAAATAACTTATTCAGAATCATTCTTATCATTGTATAAATGGCTATTTTAATTATGCTAAACATTTACAAATTGAAAATTCACATAATTTGATTTTAAAAAATCAAAATATCAACCTCTAATAGAGCCAGTAGATGAGGTTTTTTAATCCAAATAATAATGATTTAAATTGATCAGTTAAATACGAGACATTTTTTTTCTATTTGTAATTTTAAAAAATATGAGTCTGCCAATAAGTTTGAATTTATACTACATAAAATTTTTAATCATTGTTTATTATTATATTTGAAAAAGATTAAGCTCTTTGACAACAAAGATGCATTAACAAATATACATGCTATTTATCAAACATATATATTAATGATTTTAATGACAACATAAATAATTTTACGGTTTATCAAATATGTAATGGCAAGAACCTGAAAAGGTTATTAAGACAATTTACAAGCAAGAATTACCAAGGAACTATTTAAACTGGTGTTTTCCAACTTTTTAAATAATGGAACATTTCACAAATACAAAAATTTTAATATAACACCTTAGTTATTTTATAAGGTAGGTATATATTAATAAATAAATTAGGCAATTAAATATAAGAGCTAAGAAAATAAAACAAACTTTTATTCTCAAATTTTAATTAAGTAAAACAAAACATATGAAAATAATAAAATAAACTAGCATATATATATAGCAAAATTAGGTTCAATGCTTTTGGGTCTTTGAATTACAAATTCTTTTGATATTAAGCACAATATTAAAAAGCTTAATTCTCATATCTAGTATAGCATAGAGCAGTATTTCTTAAGTGAGTACATGCTGCAGATTATAAACTTTTAATTTTTTTTTTATTACAGACTAAATGAAATATTAAACAAAAAAAAAAGAGAGGGTGGACGTTTTTATAATAAAACATAATTATTGTAGTGTTTAATAAATTTTATATATATTTTTAAAGAATGATAAAAAACATAGGGTATTAGTACATAGAATAATTGACAAAACTATAAATAAGTAAATTAACCAACAAAATATTAAATCTAATAATAAACAAAATCTGAAAATGCAGATTCACTTAAGAATGTGGTCGAAAATGGCAATAACACTCTAAAGCTTTTTTCGTGTAATTCTGGATATTCAGTTTTAATTTTAACCCAAAATTGGATTATACTCATCGAATTGTATAACTTTAATGTACCATTGCAACTTAAGTCTATTAATTTTTCTTGTTACAAATTAGTTAGTTTCTTGTTCAATAAACAAATTTAATACCCACATATTGTCTTTCTGCTTTGTCTTCTTCCTGTGGACAATACTGATCAATGCACAACTAAGTCCTATTAAATATCCATAAAAGAGTATTTTTCAATTCGACAATATTTATATCAACATCATTTATCAAAAGTGAATGAAACATGTCATAGCTTTTTCTTTACATGCTTACATCAAAGTTTTAACTTTTTCTTGAAATCAGAAGTAGTACTTCCTTGCAGACTTAAATTTGGTTTATTTATTAATGAAAATTTTTCAACAAGTTGGCATAAAAAATATTTTTCAATTCTGAATTTTTTGTTTGTAGAAATGTTTCAATTTCTTTTCTTAATTCATAAGGTATAATTAATATTTTCCCATCAAAAATCATTGTACTTCTACATAAAGTAGTAAATTTTCACGTCTAGATCCCATTTCGTTGCAGAAACTTGAAAAGTCTTGAATTTAGTGCATTGCATTTAATATAATTTATTATTTTTATCAATTAAGAATATTATTCAAGTCAGGAGAGAATTTTTTTAGCAGTTAAATGCTCATCGTGTATATCAAAATGAGTAAAAATCATTTTGTCATCCATCACTTCTTTAATGTTTTTTTGCAACTTCTGAATGTTTTCCAATCATAACTGCCGCTCCATCAATACATAAGCCATTGCAATTTTTCCAATTAAGTGAGTTTTTTTCGATATAATTATCAATTACTTTAAATATATTTCAATTAGTTGTGTGATTAGGACATTCAACACACAAAAAAATTATTTTACATTATTCATTTTGTAATCAACACAACAAATGTAACATAGAAGTAAGGCTTTATTGATAACATCTATATAAATTATAAACAATGATTTGCTTACTTTTTGAATTAAATTACCATCATCATCAATCACTAATTCATTAAATCTGCATTGAATAGTATCATTAGAAAGCAGCAAAGTTTTCATATGGTATCCAGCAACTTACCTATGATTTCAGAACATATGTTAAACATGGTTTAATACTATTTCAGCAATAAATTATTGCTATTTGCATATAGTAATCCTTAAAGCAATTAAATATGATGCTTTTATAAGAGGCTTTATCGATTAAAATAAATTTTTTTAAAAGATTATTTTTGTTTTTTAAATTTAGCACTTTTATATTTAAAAAAATCCAGTGGTTTATTTTATAGATTTGAAAGTTTGGTCTATAAATGATGCATTAAGTTTGCTGGTTTCATACATTTATTGAATAAAATTTCTCTGCAAATAATGCATTAAAGCCTGGGTAAATTTTCTTCTCACTAAGGCCAAGAAATAAAACCAAATTTTTAATAATCGGGATTGAATTGACAAACAACGGTACAATTTGGTTTTGTGAATAATGGTTTTTGAAAAAAGTCTGCAATAGTTTTTGTTTTCTTAATATTATTCATTTTTAAACGGCTAAATTTCTCAAAAAAGTAAATATCAAGTAACTTAATATACTTTAACTCATAGGACACATCTATTATATGGTAATTCCTATCATGGTTGGCTACGGCAAACTATATAGTACATATGACTAACAACTGATATTTTTACTTATCAAAGTCCGCCTTAGCACATGTGCAAAATTATTAATGGAGCAATGTCTTTACTGTGAGATGAGTGATATTAGGAAAAAGAAGCTTTTTTTTGTATTTATTGTAGTGTTTTGTTTCTTAATTTATTTTCTATAAATTTTATAAATAAAACAACTAACAAACAAAAAAAAAATCTTAGAACTGAATTAAAAATAAATTTAATAAAATTAGTCATAATTATAAGTTTGTAAAAAAAAAAAGATGTAATAAATGTGAACAAATTTATAAGCTTTTTGTGAATCACTAAAATTTTTCTGCTGACTACCAAGTGAGAAGCACTGGTATAAAGTCTGTTCCCATAATACTTTGATTTGGTTACAGCATAATATTCACACAAATATATCATTGTAAAAGGAAATAAATATAAATAGCTAGTTTTGACATACTGGAGTATTCTTCTGTTAAGTTTGTCCAGATATCACTTAAGGCAATTTATTGTATTTTTTTGTTCTAAATTAGAATGATTAATTAAATTTTCATAATCACTTGCACTGAAGACAATTGGCTTAGCTGTCACTGTAAGTGGATTCCGAATTCAGAAATTACCCTCACCAGACTTTGGAAAATATTGCAAAATGATTGTAAGTTGTGCAAGTATTCTAAAATAATGTTGCAAAGTTCATTATCTACTTTAAAATGTATTTCAGTTAAAAATTAATGTAAGATGAAAAAACAATTAAAATTATTCTGTTCAATTGTAAACATCTTAGAATTATAACTCCCGGTCAAAAAACAAAATTTTATCTCTTGCTTTAAAAATTATAATGTTCTTTCCTCGGAATGATAAATTAATTTGCATTTAGCAAAAACAACTGTGAAAATTAACCATGAAGGATTTGTTAAAAATTCAATGAAATTCTGTTCTAAATTATTTAATGTGGGAAAAACCCAACAATTCACTATCAAGTTCAAAAAGTTTCAATAGTGTTTTTCCTCTAATTAACCATCTTAATTTAGTATCTAATAACAGATTGTTATACCCATTTCATTGCACAAAGTTTTAAACAATCTGCATTGAAATGGTTGAATTTTTACATAGTTGATTATTTTTATGGCTTCATCCCAAAGTTTTTAAATATGTTAAAAAATTTTTTTTGTTACTAGTGCTACTTATGCAAAACAATGATTTTTTGTGGCTTTTATAGCTATTTTCAAAATATAACTTCATCTTTCCTATTATTGTTTGAGAGCCAGCTGTACAAACGTCAATACGCTTCTCCCAATCGATTTTCTTTGTTTTGTAATGTAATTTTTAATACAGTTGAATACCTCTTCTCCATTAGCTCTTTCTTATAGATATTCACATGAGTAAATCTTCAATACTATTATCAAATACACTAGAAATCAAGCATACCTTGCAATATCTAAAGACTCATCTATTTACAATACATATTCACTATAAAATCTAAATCGATGAATTAGCTTTCTCTATGATGGCAGAATCTTTGATGCAATGTGAAACAGTATTATTTAATAGTTATAATGTATCTATTTTTTAACAGATCCTTTAACATGCATGACACAATGTCTTTCACACAAAGCTTAATGAATGTCTATCCAATTGCATAAGTTTCACCATTACAGTTTTAGCAATTGAAAACATTTGAAGTTTAGATTTTTTCTAGAAAATAATATTGTTTCTTTAAAAAATGTATATCATTTTCTTTGTAATCAGTGTTTCATTTCTAAGAAGAATAGCTGGTCCCAATGAACTGTTTGTAAATAATAAAACATTGCATCAGTAGTACATATTGTCAATATATGTAAATCCCCAATTTAAATAACTTTCATCCTATTTGTTTTTTAATGTGCTTTTAGATGACATCTGCTTTTTAAAATTAAATTTTGAAGAAACTACAATTTCTTCTCCAATCACAGACATGTCAGAAGTACTTGCCTCTTCAAGCAAGAATCTATGGGAAATTTTTGAATATTTAAATTCTAATATTAGTCAGAACTATAATAGAAACAAAAAAAAAATTGTATTATAAAAGATTGTAACACAAAAATAAGTGTGAAAGAAAAATATTAAATAATATCACAATGTTTATTAACAAAAATTAAAGACTGCAAAATAAATAAGATTGTAATATAAAATGAAATATAAAATAATTGAAAGTTATAATAGTGAAATAAATATTTAATGTAATTATAATAATAATAAAAAAGTGTTCAGCCACAAAATTTACAAGAGTCAATTCAAATCTATTATAAAACAGTCAAAAATGTTAATAAATAATAATAATAATAATAATAATAATAATAATAAACATTTAAGCAAAATAATATAATGATATGTTTAATAAATAAATACTATGATGAATAATGTCTACTCAGTTGGCAAACTGGCACCTCTTTACTGTGATAGATTGCTAACAACTGTTGATGTCACCCAATCATCATGGGGTGTACACAGATCATTCCACCAGCATGTTTCAATGTGTTCATACATATTTCAATTTGATGCATTTAAAATCATGATACATTAATTTTCATAATTTTTCAAGGAACACTTAATGACTTTCAGTGGAACACTGATAGTCCATAGAAGATAGTTTGGAAAACACTGATTTAAATAAACCTGTAAATAATGCTCATCTTTTCTTATATTAATGAGGAAGATCGGCAGATAAAACAAAAAGTGGACATTATTTATGTTTATTTAACTGATTCTTTGGGAATCTTGTTGGTAAATTGTCTTAGTAATATGTTAGGACTTTTTATGTAAAATAGTTTTTATATATGTAAATAATTAATGAACTACTTATATGCTAAAGTAATAAAATATATTATTTATATATACTATATTGCATTACCTTAGCTTCTGATTTACTTATGAAGGCTTTTTACTGTATTTTTATAAGTATTTGCTGTTATTCCTACCTTATAGTGTATTTTATATAAATTATAACGTTTATTCATGATATTGTTTTTGATATGACCTTAATTTTTATTTCTTTCTGTATATGCAATTTTATTTCCCAATTTAAAATGCTGCTAATTAAAGATTATGCATGCATGTATTGAATATCAATACTTCTGAAATAGAATATTTAGCTCATGGCTTCAAATTGATAAATTTCGTTGGAGGTTTGCCTATGTTGAAACTTATGATAAATAGCCACATGATTATATAAACTGTAAATATCTAAATATTTAGATAGGATCTTTATTAATGCTAAACAAATTGTGCATGCATATGCATTGTACAACTTAGTCATGCTTCAGAGAATTATGGTTAAAATAAGTGAGATTTGTGATTTATCAAATTCAGCACAAAATGGATATATTAAAATCTGAAATACCCATACAAATTTCGCAATGGAGAGAACAATAATTTAAAATACAAAAAATTCTCTATATCTGCTGTACAAAAAATGTATCATCAAGCAAATTTTTTTTTATCCTATTGAAAAAAATTTGATATCCCAAGTGAAATATATAAAAATATGAACACTGTTCAGTTTTTAATATTTTTTTCAACAAAGTTGATTATAACAATACATACATTTAAAATTGTACTTAAATAGCAATAGATACTTAATCATAAGGATATTTTTAACATCTGATGTTCAAAAATTGAGTCCAGTTTGAATATGTAAAAAATCTAATGACATTTAAAAAATATTATTCTCTTCATTAAAATTACTACTTTATCCCCTGAAATTTTTAAGTTAAATTTTAATAAAACTGACAGACAGTCGATAAATTTATAGGACTTATTCCACTGCCGATAATCAGTGTGATTTTATTGATAAGGCTATGACACATTACTACTCAATGAAAAGTATTTAATATGTTAATTTATTAATATTATTGAATAAAATGTCAATAAACTATATAAAGACAGAGAACTATAACAATAAAAAAAAAAAAGAATAGATCTGAAAAATGATAATGAAAATATCAAGATAGGCATCTAAATTTAAAAATAATAATAAAAACATAAACATTATATACTGATTTGAATCTATGAATCACTTAAAAACAAAAATCCAACAGTCAAAAAATTATCTGCAATTTTATATACAAAATTGAAATGTAAAAATCATCTGATATAGATTCCTCATATCAGAGAAAGAAAGGTCAGTAAAAATTTTACATCTTTTACTATGATGACAAAAAAAGTTAAAATACTGTGAAGAGAACTGGCATGAAGGGGATGTGAAGACACAAAATATTGCATTTAGCAAGGCCTGGGTTTCCATGAACTATGTCCTTTGTGAAAGTCAAAAAAATATATCAAATCATTTTATCACTTACTAAATGTAACTGTTCATCTTTTTTTGCCAAAACTCTTGCATTTGTAAACCTAAAATGATTATTACATGTGAAAAAATATAACTGTATGCATAATGGTTGTGTGGGAATGTAGATTTTTCAGCTATGTATAATGTATACACTTAAATGCTTTGCAATATTTTTATAATGTTAATGTGAATTTAATGTTATATGATTACATTTACTATACTTTGATTAATATTGTAATTATAAATTATATTTAATTTTTCAAATTTTGATATTCAAAGACATTTTATTCCTATGTTTCCGTGAGAAAATCTGAAACTATGGCTTTGGCTATTTAGTATTTGACAAATATCTTGTCATTAATTCATTTATTTCTATAATAAATAAACCCAAAGATTAAAATATATATACTAAAGTTATATATAGAGCTCACAAATAAGCTCTTAACAAACTTTGCAGAATATCTCCAACCTCAGACCGGTTTCTATTAGTAGCTTCCTCAGTGAGGTGCTAGGATATTCAAGAGCTTATTTGTGAGGTCTTTATATAACATTTGTAATACAAGTTTGTTAAATTAGGTCATGTGACATATGATTTGATTTCTTCGTAAATATATACTAAAATAAAACAAACTGTTTAAAAAATTAATTTTTGAAATAATAATTAAAAACAAAAATATTTATTTAATAATGCAAGTAGTAATTTACTGTGTTTGAAATTTTTTATAATTTTTTTGTTCAAAAATATATTATTTTTTAGAAAATCCTATGAAATAGCTAATAGAGATAAGAATATAGAAAGTATCTGAGTGTTATGAAAAATTGAAAAAAAGCAAAAAGAATCTCAAACAAGCAGCATAAAATTTTAAAAATTGAGACTTCACCGACTGCAACATACTAGAGAATCACAATATTTACAATTAACGAAAACTAAAACAAAAACTAATGAAATTATTCAGTTTGACATCAATACTCGGATCAAGAAGGCTAATTGTTATTTAAATGAAAAAGAAGAGGATATGGATAGATTAAATTGAAGAAAAGGAATTCAAATTGCAGCTGTTTGAGATGAAATATAATGTGATCTATATCAAAAAGGTAATTTTTTATTCAAACAGTATGAGTAATTGACAAACAATCTGAAGAATTGCAGCTTCTTGAATATAAAGAAACTGAAAAAAAAATCACTTTTGTTCAGCAAACAAGCTATGTAGCCCAAAATTATAACTAAAAAGATTAAAATGACTTCTGCAAACTGGATTGACACAAAATAAAAAGATAAAAATAATAGAAGTTTCTCTGAAAATTATTATCTAAGGAAGTTAAAAAATGCAACAGGGTATTATACATGCAAATTGTTTTCTTGGAGTACTATTTTTTTGTATTTAAATGGGCTTAGCAATTGAGCACATTTTAGGTTTACAATTAACAAAGCCTGAAAGATCAGAATATCATTTACAAACCATGTACAAATTATTACAGTTTGAAAAAAATCTAAAATTGGAAAAAACTATTGACAAAAAATATGAAAAACTAATCAGAAACAAAACACAATGCATAAAAAGTATGTGTGGACAAATAGTTGTTATAGTTTTGTATTTATCAGAAGACAATTTGGCTTTCAGAAGTAGCAATGCTTTGTATTAACCACACAACAGTAATTTTTTAGGTTTGATAGAATTAATTGCAAAATTTGGCCCAATTATGAAACAATATTTGGATTGTAATGAAGATACAGCATCATTTTCTTATTTATCTCATAAGATTCTATATGAACTAATTTTCTCTTTAGCTAAAAAAAAAAAGTGAAAAAAAAAATTTTTTTGAAGAAAGCTAAATATTTCACAATTTTATTAATTGTATTCCTGATATAAGCCATCAAGTGTAATTATTAGTTGTTTTAAAGTATAATAATGGGCTTGAGAAGAATTTTTACAAAGGGATGTAAGCCCATAATATCATCAAAAAAATTTCCACAGCATATAGAATGCTAAGTTGAAGCCCCCATTTAAATTTAATTCTTGGAGACATTTCAATACTATCTGCCCTTCCAATTTCATTTTTTTGCAATACTACAAAGTTTATACAATATTTTTTTCAAATTCTGTAAAGTGCAAGGATATATTGTAACCGCATGTAAAACATCTTGCTTTCAAACGCAGTCTTGAAAAGTGTGAGATCTGTAAAATACTAACCAAGAATACAATTTGCTCCTTTTTAAACCAACTCCATGAACATATCAGTGGTATGAAAGTGAAGTCTGAAATTAAATGACTCAAAAAACAAACTTATTTCATTTGAATTTATTAAGTATTTATTTTGGTATGAAAATAGTAACAATTCTCTCCATATGATAGTGCCACTTAATGCAAGCTATAGTAATTAATAGATGCCAGGTTTGTGTATTTAAATCCCTATCTAATACCTACTCATCTAATATCCCCAGATTAGTTTCTAGATTATAGCTGTTATCAGTCAGGAGCTTTGGATCTGAGAGCAATGCACCTAGACCTTTGGATTTAAGCAACTACCTTTTACATCTTATAAAGCAATGAACCCAAACTTAAAACACAATAATGTTTTCAATCCAAACTAATTTGCCTATATAATCATACAAATCTTCAGTATTTATATATTTTGGTGTCTGGCTGTTTTATAATCAGTCACCAATATTCTTTGGCAAGGATTAATATTAAATCATTCAAATATCACATCACCATTTCTTTTTCTTGCACAGACTATTCAAATAGTAGCAACTCTCTCCATACAATAATGTCACCTGGAGCAAAGTATAATAATTAATACATGCTAGAAAGTTTGAAGAAATAGTGGTCATGTGATGTTTTAATGGTATAATGCCAATCCTAGCCAAAGGATGTTGGTGACTACAGTTATAAAAAAAAAAATTCAAAGTCAAAATATTGAATTGAGTTCAGATCTGTATGACTGTACAGGCAAATTAGGTTGGATTGAAAACATCATTGTGCTTTCAGTTCGGGCTCTTGCATTATAATTGTCTAAATAAGTGAAAGGTAGATATTGAAGTTTGTATTAGATCCAAAGGCTACATGTGTTTGCTCTTAGATTCAACTAGAAACTAGTTTAGGAATATTGGGTGAGAAGGCACTAAATAGTGATTTAAACAACAAACTTTCTGGCATTTATTGACTACTATATACCTTTCATAGGTAGCACTATTACGTGGAGAGAGTTGCTACTATTTTCATAGCTTATGCAAAAAAAGTGGTGGTCATGTGACGTTTCAATGATTTAATACCAATTCTAGCCATAGGATTTTGGTGACTATGCCTATAAAAAAAAAAACCCAAAGACACTAAAAATATATAAATACTGAACTGGGTTCAGATCTGTATGACTATACAGGTAAATCAGCCAGGATTGAAAACAATGTACTTTCAGTTTGAGTTCATTGCTCTATAGTTGACTAAATAGACGAAAGATAAATGCTGGAGAAATGCATTAGATCCAAAAGTCTAGGAGCACTGGTCTCAGATCCAACACTTCTAACTGATGGTAGTCATATGCTAGAAACTAGTCTGCGTCTATTGGATGTAAGTAGGCACAAGATAGATATTTAAAAGCACAAAATTTTCTGGCATCTATTGATTATTAGAGAATACATTAAGTGGCACTACTATATGGAGAGGATTGTTACTATTTTAATAGCTTGTACAAGGAAAAGAAATGGTGGTCATGTAATATTTTGATATGACTTAATAAAGTAAATGCAATAAGCAAATTATTTCCAAAGTTCTAACATAGATATTAGTATCACAATTCATATTTTAAAAGTCTTAAAAATTTTATCAGAATTTAAATCTTCTTTAATTAGTACAATGAAATTACTACAGAATTGGAAGTGTTACATAAATTTAAAAAGTCAATGAATCAGACAGAAAACAAAAGAATTTCTTTATGAAGGAAATGATCATATGATTTTATCTGAAGATCATTTTTGAATTCAATACTTTTTAATTATAATCAATAATGCTATTACTTTGTTTATGAAAAAAATTCAAAATTTACAATAAATATGAAATTTTATTTGTTTTTTTTTTTTTAGTTTAATTCTAAAAATATTCAAAAACTGATTGAAAATGATTTTCTTAAATATTGTTAAGATCTAAGTGTCCTTGAAAAATGCCATAAATTGTATCGATTACTTAATGAAATTAAAATATGTCTAGGAATATTCCTACAAAAGAATACAATATTGCAAATATAAAAATAATTTATATGAATTGTATTTAAATGTTATTACTATTCTCAAAATTGTATTAAGAGTAGCAATAATTGTAGCATAAGCAGAAAGATCTTTTTCCATTCTCTTCCTTAACAATTTTATCTACTGAATCAGAATTTGCAAACAAAAAAAAATATATAATATTAACAAATTAACAATATAACATTCAAAAAAATAAAATATAATTTTTTTGCATAATAGTTGTAACGGTATACATATGCCGTTACATTATGATCGTAAATAAAAATTGATTTATTAAACTTACATTATGATCGTAAATAAAAATTGATTTATTAAACAACTTAAAAACTGAAAATTAAAAGTTATATTTAACATATATAGATCGCACAGATGGAAAACTTTAAAACTATTTTAAAAAAAAAAAGTATTTAAAAGTACTTTTTATAAAAAAAAAGTAAAGATTTAAAGATGAAGATTAATATTTTTGAAAGTAGAAATAAATGTTAGTTTCTATTATGTTTAATCTTAGTAAATGGAAATGATTGTTTTAAATCAAACTAGCCCTTGGGGCACTTAAATAATTAAAAGGTCAGATAGGAGATCTAGATAAAAATTAAAGATTGTTTCCCGCTCTGAAGCAGCAACAAGCGCAGGGACCAAAATGGCAAAACATCCGGACATTAGGATCAGTGACATCATGTTAGATCAATCTGTTGGATTTTTGATAAGAGGCTATAAAAAGTGTAAAAGGCAAAATAATAGCAGTTGTTAAAAAAAGAATAATCGGACCATTAATCTACATATGAACTATAGCTGTATTGCAGACTCCACGATGTAGGAGTCTGCAATAGATTTAATTTCCTGTGATATATCAGCTGAGGCAGCCTCCAAACTAATGAACTGAATGGCATCAAACAACAGACAGGTCTTTCCAGAAATATTAAATAGACTTTGGTTGGATGAGTGCAACGGACCATGGATAAGACAGAATTCGGACTTCTCACAGGAAGTATGAACTCTTTCATTTATTCAATATGAACTTTAACAAACTTTCAATTGGTAATATAAAATATGAACACTTATGTGACTTAAAAATTTCTAAATCAATTAAGTTTGCTAATCATTTCCATTTTTCGTTTTTATTTATTTTGTAGTTACTAACTAAATTTTTTAAAATGTATTAAGTTTAAGTTGGGTGTAGATGGCTGCATAGATTTGTAAACGTTTATGTTAGTTATTTCTTAAGGTTTTATACGTGAAATATATATATCGGTAAATATGACACCTCATGCTTGCTGAGTGTCTAAATGTATTTACTGGTATATCTTTTAAGTTGTTGTTGTCAATGCTGCACCTTACGATGAGGGTTATTGGGATTACTTTATTGCAAATTTCCTCTAGCAATTTTCAGCTAATAGCTTTATATTTAAATTCATTTGTTTATTTTAAAGGGGCCTGATTTCAGACTATTTGTTTCGTAGTTAGTTCGATGCCTGTGGAGGGATATATGGGTGTTTATATCAATGTAATGTGAAGCGTGTTTGGCATACAGGGCAAAGCCCATATAAATGTATGACCCAAAGGCATAGTTGATGCATTACAATGGATGTGGAAGTATTTCCCACACCATTGTTTTTCTTTTTACCTTGGGTGTTAATAGTAAGAAGGCCAAGACCGCAATTCACCACTTCAGAAAATTTTCAATATATATTTTCCAAATGATTTGCTTTGCCAGACAGACACTCATTCCTGTTCTGGGCAAGGATCATTTCTCTTTAAATAACACCACGCTGCAGAAGCACATTCCTGTCAACGTGGTTTTACGCTAACATCTTCATATTGCATTGGTTACATCCGTATATCAGGAAGCAAGCATTGGCTTGGCTATGAACTTTTAGCCTGAGGTTGAATGATTGTTTTTGAAGTTTTTAACTGTGTAATCTATGTAGCCTATCTATGCTCAACATTATAAAACAAACTTTTATAAACTGTCCATCTGTGCAAACTTTTAACTAAAGCATAAATAATAAGTTAAATTTAAAATTAATAACAAATTAAGATCAATTATTCATCAATTTTAAATATACATATATGTGCGTCAATAAACATTTTTTGTGTGCTATTACTGGCAGTGGCTTATTTTATTTTTTGATATAAAAAATATATTTTAAGAATGTAAATCTTTTTTTATAAATCTCAGCTACTCCTAGAGCTAGTGGCATGGGCTAACGGTCATATATAATTATAATAAAATAAAGTTGGATCATACTAGCATGCATATCTGCCTATTATATAAATATTCCGGGTTTAAATAGCCTGGTGATGCCCTGTACAGCAGATGTGGTAATACTCTATTTAATCCCCAACCGTTAAACAGTTATTTTGTTTTCTCAAATATTCATTCAATAAAATTTCACAAATTCATATTTATAATTTATAATAAATAACTATTAATACATTATAAGTACCAGTTTGTGCAATTTTTTTTTTTTGAATGTTTTTTTTCTTTGCAAATTCTGATTCGAAATAAAAAAATTTAATGAAGAAATTAATTTTTGATTTAATTTATACTAATTATAAAGCAATATATCTATATCTGCAATTTTTTTAAAAATCTGTTTTTATCATAGTAAAAAAGGCACCACATGAAAGCATAGCACTAGGCTCTGCTTTTTCTTGATTGGCCTGACTGTGAAAACAAGAACAAGCAACCATTGAAATCCTAAACACAAATAACTTTAATGAAATTATTTTATTCTAAAATAGTATTCAATTTGCTAAAATTAAAGTTGCCAGTAAAAAAAAAAAAAATTTATAAATATAGAGGGGAAGATTAATCATTTACAACAAGTATATAACTGAAAACCTTGATTTTTTTTTTTTTAAAAAGGCATATTATTCAGAATTCCTAATTGATTTCATTAATGTACAAAATAATCAAAATATTTTCTATTTTTCAAACACACTTTTTTATTTTTACAATGTTTTAACTAATTCTCATTTCTACATGCTCAAATATTCTGATATTAGACATAAAATTTACCATAATTACTGCTTAACTGATATATATATACATATATAGAGAGAGAAAATGAGGGAAGAATAAAGATAAAAGAAGGGAAAGGAGAAAAAAATAGACAGACACAGAGGCAGACAGGCAAAGAAGGTGTGTTTATCAATGAAATGAATCCAATAAAAAAATTTTTTTTATGTATTTAAAAAGCCAAAAATTAATGAATAAATAAATAAAATATAATAATAACCTTGATAACTGTTTCAAAGGTTTCCTTCCTAAAGACTGACAGTATGTTTGAGAAGTAGATGGTTGACTTGCAGATATTAAATTCCTAGGAGATTCACTACATTGTTTATTGAGTAACACATTAGAAGCTTTTTCTATTTTACCAGTTTTCACAAAAGAGTAAGGATTTTGAGATACATGAGATTTTTGCTTAGCAATTGAAGCTGGTGATAAATTTACTGGATGATTTTTTTTCATTTCATAGGGATTTGTAACATTTTTATGTTGAAAATTTTTAACAAAATAGTGCTTCAAATTTTTAGAAGTATCAATTTTCTGCGAAGACTTATCTTTCTGAAGATGATCAAGTTTATATAACTGTGGATTTGAATAGCCAGAAAATTTCTGAAATCGATGAGAACTTTTTGGATTAACATACTTAAAGGCATTTTGTGTACTTGCAAGTTCTTTTTGTTTATGATTTTTGATAAGCCCTGCAAAAAAAAAAAAAAATTAATTACATTTTGCAATATTAATATCTTATGTTCAACATTAAAAAATTGCAAATAATGCTTTAAAAAGTAAATAATACTTTTAATTTGGCACCTAATTAAATGATCTTTTCTGAACTAAGACTTAATTCAATAATATATATTTTAACCCTTTCTATAACCTCCATCTTCTTCACTTATTTACTTTATTATATTTATAATTGCCCAGGCGCCAATTCTATGCAAAATAGAATAAAATTTATAATTATAAATTATATTTAAACTTATTTAAAAGGTTTTATATTGTAATTATTCTATGGCTTAGCTCAGTTGAGATTATAGGATATGATCTTTATATATGAAGCCAACAAGGATGATAAAAACGTCTATAAACAATAATACTATAAGGTTAATTTAAATATGTTCAGAGCATCTATTCAATACTAAAACTGTTGCAAAATTGACAATTATTACATTTATTACGGTATAGACAATGATGAGGATTGGGTATCTTTTTATCCAAGTCACTATCTATTCTAAGCAAAGTAAAATATATTATTAGCATTGTAATACTGAGATTTATTACCACCAGACAAATTAAATAAAACTTGACTTATATTGACAAACTTATATCTTCTATAACTATGTTATGTTAACCAGATGTGTGTGTGTGGAAATGGAGAATCGAACGTATATATATAATCAAGCAATTCATATGGGCTATTTATTCAATATAACATTTATTAAAATAAAATCAAAAATAAACAATAACTAAAAAATATATTATTTATACACCTTGATAACCAATTACATCTCTTCTAAGGTAAAATCAAAATTGACTACTATTTAATATGTTAATCATATATTTTCGAATATGTGCATTTGATTATATTGTAAATATAATGTATTTCTGAAACATATTTTATTAAATTATTTATAGAACTTGGATGATGCCATAAATCAATCATCTTTTATACATATGATAAAAATTTATACAACACATATCTGTTATAATCAATGTATACAATCTAACACTAACTATACAAAACTAAAGACAAGCATGAAAAAACACTAACCAAACACTTATCCTTATACTTATATACGTGAGGGTTAATTAATATCTCCAAACCCAATCTAAATAATCTACTCGTCTCTGACCATTTCTACCTTCAACTTATAACAGACACGGTTTTAATTCTTTATTTTTTTAAATAAAGTTCATTAGCGAAATTAAACATAATAAATACAATTAAAAATAATAATAATAATAATAATAATAATTTATAGCATCAAGCACACACTCGAATATATATAATCACCTATAGTATAATTTCTAGATCATACAAAATGTTATCATATTATAATATATAAAAAGTTACATTGTTTTGTTCTTTTAAAAGAAAAAAAAAATGTTTGTACATCTATTGTAATCAATAAAAAAAAATATTTGTCACTATCCCATTATTACATGTTAAGTTTTTTTTAAAAAATTTGAAAGTTGAAAGAAACATACATATTAATTTCAAAGATGATAGTAAATTATAACATAAAAAAAAAAAAGTCTATCCGATTGTTAAGCATAACTTGTTAAGAATGATAAGAGTTTTTTTTTTATCCTAGAATTCCGTGACAGGCGTTAAAAATGACATTTGCATGCATTGAAATTATTTCACTATATCTACGCGAATATCAGTTATACAGTAGAAAATTATCTTCTTGATATAAAATTAAGTAGATAAACTTTTTCATTTCAAATTGCAGAAGATTGATAGAAAATGATTAGAATTGAATATTAAGCGTTTGGTTCTAGCGTTTAACAAGAAAAATTTATCCAGCTTTACTTTAAATAATTTTGTCATTTTAATATTATTTACCTTATGTGACATCCAGGTATTTTTAAAGGTAGTGAACTTGAACCATCGTTTGACAGAAATTTGGAGCTGATTTCTCTCTGGGTCTATCTTTTCATGGTTTTATTACTCCAGTAGTATAATAGAAATTTTCCATAAATATATCATTAGAATCCTTGCGATGTTTTTTTTATATTTGTTGTAATACTTTTAGAGAATTTTTTTTTGATTCTTTTAAGTTTTTTTTTTACATTTTCTCCCTTGGAAATTTTTTACTTTCTTCAAGTTTTGAAACTCTTTGTCTCTCTTCACTCACGCCCTCTGTGTTTCTATGACAATCAACTTTGGAAGCTTGCCAGAAATATTTATAAAAATTTTAACAATACAATGTTTGAATATAATAAACATAGTAATAAAAAAAAAATTAAATACTAATTATTAATTTTAGAAATGTTATTTACTATTACAAATAATCTTTATCATTTTTAAAACTTAAGATTCTAAGACAATATATAATCAGTAACTTATAAATAAAATATAGAAAAGAAAATTCTAATTAATAATATATTTATGCATCTGCCTATTATGACATATAAATCCTCTACTATACACAAACATCTACCACCAAACATATAGTCCAAAACTCCACCAATCAATATACCCATTTAAAATTTTAATTTTGTTAAAATGGTAATTTTAACTAGCCAATTACATCACAGTTTAAGTTTAGTTTTCCTAAAATCCTAATTTTAAATATTAAATTATATCACAATTCATTTTTCTCAACTAATTACCTTTACCCATTGTTAGCGCAAATGTGACCTTCCCACATTTCTTTCTGGTGCCAACCTGGGAGGTTACAATATATATATATATCCAATTCTCATTGTAAACTTTTCATGTTTTATAGTATCCATCTCATTGGAATTTTAAATAAATAATTTTTTCAATATATATCATACTATTTACTTTTTATAATAATTAATTTGAATTTATCCAAGACTATTTTTTAAAAGAACTGTAGATTCATGTCAGCTGATTTAGAGATAAAATTTCTCCCTGCTTCAAAACAAATATCTTCAGCAAAGTTCTCGCTATACCATATGCTCTAGAAGCAAAAACTTATGTTAAAATACAGATTAGGCATATTAATTTACAAGTGTTTACTTTAATGTGTTATTTTCTTCTCTATAATATTATCATTCAAGTAATCTGTTGTCTGGGGACCATAAAAATTTAAAGACTACCCTGATGATTTTGTCTAGAGAATAAAAATTGATGAGCCATAAAGAGAATTAAACAAGATTCTATTACTAATATTGAATTTCAAAAATCTTACACACTTTCACTTTTCAGCAAAAAAACTTTTATTATTGATTACAGTTTTGACTGTACCATGCAGTCTTTATCAGATCTACAAAATTTGAACACACATAAAAATACAACCATTACTTCTATTCATTTTTTTTAAAACAAAGTTATAAAATGTAAATTTTATTAAATGGACACAAAACCATACATATAACTTAAAAATACATATAATGTATTTTTATAGGATAAAAAATTTCGACATAAAACAAAATTTTATTCAAACAACAAGAGGAAGTTATAACATTAGTTTTAAAAAAAAAATTAATATAAATTTCAAACCAAATGTTTTTCTTCCAACTTTGATTTGAATTTATATTCAGAATCTATAATTCAAAAAACACATATCCGTATTTTAATCTTTTGATAAATATATTAATAAAAAATAAGATGACACACACCTTAATAAATAACAAGAAGAAATTCTAACATTAGTTTATAAAAAAAATATTCTAAATTTCAGACCAAATCTTTTTCTACTAACTTAAATATCAATAATTTTATCTTTTCATAAATATATTACTAAAAAATAAGATGGCATACACCTTAATAAATGAATTCTCAAAATAACATAAGAAAGAGAAAAACTAATTCTATTTCCTTAAGAATATGACTTACAATTAAATATCACAACTCTAGCTTACACATTCCTGTTTTAGCAGCATACTTTTTCATCATAAGCTTTAGTGTAAATAATAATGGGTCTCTATTCTGTGCTGCCCTATCTAATCATCCTAGACTAGTTTCAAGTATCTTTCATCAGTGAGGAACTTTGGTCCTTTCAAGATCCAATGCACCTAACTGAAGAAAGTCATAAGCTTAAAACTAGTCTGTACATAATGGAGGTCAGCAAAGGATAGGGATTTATTAAACATTACCAAATGGCATATATTATTACTTACTAAAGCTTAGGGAAAGTGGCATATGCTATTAATTACATTATTTTGATCTAAAGCATACTTTGAAAAACACAAATTTTAATTAAACTGCAGGTTGGGTCGGATTCTTTAAAAAGATCACAAACAAATCCAATAATCATTTTCATGTAATGCTTTTTATAAATAAAAGCATAATTTCAAGAGCATAATGGCTTTAAAATAAATATAACATTACTACATAATGATTCCTTGTCCATATATAATTAAAAATGAAACCATAAATCATATATTAAAACCCTGAAATGGCCATAATATTCAGAAGTAGTGATAATCATATTTTTATACAAACAAAATAAAAAACAAGCTTAAAATTATTTTCTTTTTAATAAAAAAAAAAAAAAGGTAAAAGCCTGAAATCTGGGCACGGCCACTTGGGGCATTGTTTACGTGTCAAAACACATAAAAATGCCATTTCAGCGGCCGCGGCCTTACAGGCGGAATACAACATTTACGTATTGTATTAACCCATTGAGCTAGGCCGCTTTACATGACATCGCACAAAAATATTACGGCCTGTTTTGTGCTTCGAAGCTATTTACGTGTATTCGTTCTTTTCATAGCTGATTACCGTATCGCTTGAGGTGTTTAAATTTCAAGGCGGTACGACTTTTTCAAATCTCCGTAATAGAGTAATGTCATTTCGATTTAAAAAATGTTGTTAATTATTAAGAATTGTCATATGGTCCCCACCCTTCCCGAAAAAAAGGTTAATATGTAAAAAAATTGGCAAAGTGTATGTTCGAACAGGCTTCGACAAAGCTCACGCGCTAAGTGACGTTTCAGCATGGTGGGGAAAATATTCGAGACCACTAAAAAATCTGAGACGAGTGTGCAATTTTGAAACCTTTTTTCAGATAAATTGCCAAGTATAGAAAGTGTGTGAGATTGTGTTTTTTTTTTATTTTGTCCGGCACACGTAATGTCCACTTTTTATTACAGCAATAAAATCGAATAAATAATTTTAAAAAGTCCAAAGTTTGTGTCCTTTTTTTTTTTTATTTCATTAGAAATTGACAAGTATTTGGATTCAATTTTTTGCAGCGGGGTTAAAATAAATGACGACTTTGGTTGACTTTTTGTTAAGAATAACAAATTACGAAATATACCCCACCCCCACCCCCAAACACAGTTTATTGTAGAAGGCTAAAAAAAAAAAAAGGTAATTCGAACGAAATAGAAATCAAAATAAAAAGTGAGAAAAAGTTGTTTCAAAAAAAGAAAAAAAAGGTTAAATTCTTGACTTTTTGGTTACAATTCTTTTTCCGAGTGTGGATGGGGGGTGGGTGTTTGAAAACAATTTTTGAATCTGTAAAAACACAAAAGTAAATTTGGATTTAATATTAAGAAAAACAATTACATCAACCAAAAAGAAATCAAAATTCGAAACAAGTCCCAAAGTTGATTCTCTTTTTTCAGCGCTGTTAAAATAATTGACTATTTTTGTTGCCTTTTTGTTAATAATAAACAGTACGAATCCCCCCCTCCCTCGCTCAAAAAGCTGTTTCTTGTAGTAGCCAAAAAAAAAGGCTCATTCAAACATAATCTAAATCAAAGTGATAACAAGTTGTGTTTAAGAAAAAAAGTAAAATTAATAATAATAATAAGAAAAACCATTTAGTCAAGACAAAAAATAAATAAATAAAAGAAAGGTAGAATTAATTTCTAAACAAGTCACAAATAATTGTATTCTATTTTTTCGGCGGTGGGATTCAAACAAATTTTTTTGACATCGTGAAACGGTCCGAAGTTTTCAAATGATAAAAAGAAAAAAATACAATTAGCAAAATTTGTTGAAAAAATATCAGGTTCCAACAAAAAACCCACAAAAAGTAACGAAAATGAATATCAAAATTTGTTTAATAATAAAGAAATCATGTTCTAAATGAAATAAAAATTATTCGTTTAATCAATATTAGAAAAAAAAAAAAAACCTTGTATAAAAAAAGAAAAAAGTTGCGGCGGCCCAGTAACATTATATTTCATTAATTTTGTCTAGCATCAACGCTCCAAGCGGCTTTGCCCGGATTTCAGGCTTTTAGCAAAAAAATTTCTAAAAATGTCACAACTTATATTTATGTAGAGAATTTTTTTTGTTTGTTTATTTAAAAACACCATTTAAAAATTTTGATGATAAATTTTACTGAAGAAATTGACTTATGTTAAATGCTCTGCCTGGGTTGTATTTAAAGTTTATTATGTGATTTATATAATATGTATAGATAGTACTTTATATTGTTTTTTCCTGAAAAGTAGATCATTCTAGAAAACTTTGTTGATAATAGAAATGGTGAACAGATCCAATTCCAGAGAAAGAGAGCATGGGAAGTGACGGTGTAATTAAAGAAAATGTCAAAAGGATTATAATAGTCTTTCTCTAAAGTAACAACAAATGGCAATGCTAGTTAAAGCATTATTTGTAATCTCAATATTTAATATGGTGTCACTCTCGTAAAATGAAAGATTGAAGTAAAGGAAATCTTAGCTGTAACTGTGTTAATGAGAACTATGAGTTAAAGATACTCAAGTATAGACAGTACTATATATATTCACAGTATGTGAAAAGAAAGTATTTTCCATACACAAACTTATTCTCATGTTTGTTCCAAAGTTAAGGGATAATTATTGTAATTATATTATTATTTATTATATTCATTTATTAATATTTTTTAGCAAAGAAAAATAAACTTGAAATATATAAAAGTATCTTGTGTAATATAAATTTATTTTTGCTGACACAACTGGGATTATAGATCCTCTGTAAACACAATAATTGGTGCAATTGTTAGCTTATGAAGAACCTGTGCAGACAACAGCAGCAGTTATTGCAGCTGACAGTTATACCTGTTTTGCAAGGACAAAGAAAATAAGGTGGTATAGTTATCTGAGAGTGAATAAAGTTAAGATACAATATTTATTAAGCACAATGATTGCAGTCCAGACTCAAAATCTTAGAAAATTTGATGTTAAAAATCAACATCATGGAATATATACATCGAGCACATCAATCGTTATATGTAGATAAATAAAATAGAAAAGAATAAAGTTAAAATTTCCAACCTTCTGTTTTTAGCTGGTAGTGATGTTTTACACATAGCAAAACAATTGAGTGACTCAATGATCCCAGAGGATATACTGCCTAAAGAATTAATAGAAAATCTGTGTATATTTTCAACCAGCTGTGATGAAAAGAATGATGTGTTTATGTTTCAGAATGAGGAAGCAAATACCTCGTAATGTTACCATGATTATAACATAGCATTGAGCACATTAGTTAAACAACACAAATTTACATCTGACTTAGATGATAGAATATTAAATCCATTGCTATACAGGATGTTAAACCATAACCTTAGAAAAATTTATTGAATGAAATGGATTTAACATATAGGATGGCAATTTTCAAATACATAGTGCATGAAGCAGCAACAGAAAATGTTTCAAGAGTTCCAAGCATTGATAAATGAAGTAAAAAATCTGACAAATGTAAATAAAATGCAAATGGTTAAAGCGCCTATAAAATTTGAAAGGTTGTACAAAAAAATTATGCAAGTTTAAATTGAAGAAATGCCACATTTGTGATATTAAGGGCCATCTAGCATGTCTGCAAGGAGAATAACATAAAAGCCAAACCACGTCAAGACTTTAAATTGGGGGGGAAGAGGCTTGTAAAACCGTAGAAATAAAGATGTTAAAAGATTGATAAAGACTGAATTATACTGGATCTTACCACTGGCGATAATAAGTTAATATGGATGTTGACAATAGTGCCGAACTATCTATTCCATTTTTAGGAAACGGAATAAAATAAACCTTAAATGCAAGAATAGAGCAAAGTTGGAAAACACAAATGTAGTGGTCACTAATGTGAATGGAAATAGAATACACATATGTGGAAAAATAATTCCGATAAAAGTTAACAATAGAATTAAGGTATTACTGTTATTTAATGTGAGAAGGAAAATAAGCCCATTGTCAGATTGAAACTGGTCCAGACGTCAGAATTCATGTCCCGATAAAGAGATAAGATGATTTCAAGAACATTGCAAATCAGGGAGAGGAATCTGGGGTAATAAGTATGTAAATAATGCTGGTAAATGAACATTTAGAGAGCAGACAGTAAAAGTTTGTAGTGAATATCAATCCACAGCTAATTTACCAAAGAAAACTTATAAATCATGAACAGAGGCAAAAAATCCATGGCAATGCATTCATATAGATTTTGCTGAACCTCTGAATGATTACCTATTTTAATAGTAGTAGATTTCATATTCCCATCGAATACTGAGTGGACTATTAAAGCCCTCCTGAAAGTTTTCGCTACTTATAACTATCCTGAGATCGTAGTATCCGATAATAGTACAGGATTTACTTCTGCCAGTTTTGGAAATTATTTAGCAAAGAAAGGGATATTTCACATCTTAATTCCACCTTATCATCCAGTACCAAATTGAATTGCTGAAAAGGCAATACAATACCCAAAATCTGCTTTAAAGAAAATGATAGGTTCAAATGTGAAGAATGCATTAGTAAGTTATGTTTTATCAACATTTTACTCCAAGTGTGTCTAACAATAAAATACATTCAGAGTTATTATTATGGCAAAAATGTCATACACATCAGTCTAGACAATTACCATTTCAGAAGGGCATAAAAAAAATATTTTAAAGAAAACACTAAAATAAACTTCAGATTTTAAGCTGGCTAGATTATATGGGTCAGAGATCTGATATAAAAGATATGGATCCCAGGTACTAATGTGGAAGTCATATCTGAGGTTGTAAGAGTGATTAAACTCTAAAACAGATTGTCAGGAGACAGTTAAATCATGCAAGTACTTCTGTGATATGTCATATGTGATGGACAGTAAACCTGCAGCAGCCAATCCCAAATGGAAACTACAATAAATGAAGATATCTCCTCAAGTGAGGAAAATAAGGAATTACCCATCGAGAAGGATACTGAAACTGATGTCAAAGTGGACAAAGATGTTGCAGATCTAAGTGACGATAATTGACCATTAAGATTTGAAGAACAGATTTAAACACAGATCGAGATGAAAGAAAAATATATCTGTTCCCAGACATCAGAGAAATCACAGAAAATCTAAAGAGTTTAAAGACTATTTTCTAGAGTGAAGGGGAGGAATGGCTGTCTGTGCATATATATATGATAATATAAAGTTTATTATGTGATTTGTATAATAAGTACAGACAAGTACTTTATATTGTTTTCTCACCGAAAAGTAGAACACTCTAGAAACTTTGTTATTGAAGAAATTGAATATTAATTATGGTAATTAGCACAACTAATAAAAACGAGAATTAATTGCAGAGAGAGTGTGGAAAATGAAACATATAATTAAAAAAAATGCCAAAAGGACAATAATAATATCTCTAAAATAAAAAATGCCAAAACTAGTTAAAGCATCATTTGTAATCTCAATTTTTAGTATGAAGTTGTCAGTCTTGTAAAATAATAGGAGACCTCAGCTGTAATTATGTTAATGAGAACTACTACAAGTTAAGGATATTCAAATATTAGACAGAAATATATAAGTAATTAAGTTAACAAACTATATATATTGTACTGCTAGTGAATATATAGTGTTACATGTTTCATAATTTAAAAAAAAAAAGATTAGTTTTAAGATTTTTAAAACAAAATTTTGCAAAAGCAAAAGATTGCGTCATATTTTTCTTTTAGAATAAAACTTCTTTGCAAGAGACAGGAGAAATGTAAAATAGAATTAGAAAAATTTAAATCTCTTTTTTTTCTCTCTCTCTCTTTGTAAATAAAACTCCTTCTATAATGCATAAAATAAGCAAATGTGAAATCTGACTAAAAATTAGTCTACAAAAATAAAATGTTTGTAAAACTTTCAAAAATGTAATTAATTAGTTTATAAGATTTCAGATTGATAATAAAATCAAAATCAATAGTTGAATTGATCAAAAATTTAATGAGTCTGCGCAAATGATTAAGATAACCAGAAATGTAAAATTAATTAGAAGACAGATTTCAAGTTAAGATCAAAATTAAAAATAATGATAAAAACCATAACAATAGGAGAAAAAAAAGTATATAAAGTCGCTCTATTGTTTTTTAGTCTGGTCTGCATTTTGTGATAAAGTTATTCCAGTCACCAATTTGTTATTAGTCCGGAGTTCGGGTTCCTTCTAAAGAATGCAGAATATTTGGAAATTTTAAATGCAGTAGTAAGCCAATCATTACTGCTGCAGTCAACATTAATGGAGAGGCCGCATAAACCATAGAAATGTCGACAAGGCTTCATGCCACAAGCCATCAACTATCCCGCCTGAATCAGTACCCAAAACAAATGCCTAGATAGTGAATCAATGATGCCGCTAATATCTCTCTCTCCCATTGTTGAACCAAAGAACGGAAGACAAACCCCTGAAACCATCGATGGAGAAACAAAAGGCCAACAATACGCACAAAATAAAAACCTGGGTAAATATATTTTTAAATAGCTGTGTACACACACAATTTTAAATGTAATTAACAGACTATTATAACTATAGTGTAATCATTTAAAATTTTCTTATGTAAAATTTATTATTTTATATTGTATTAAATATATGTGTGCGTAAATAACTAAATATTAATGTTTGCTTTGTTATTTTGTCTATTTTCTCTTGCTCTCTTGTCACTGCGTTACCAGTAAATTAGTGTAGAGTTATTTTATGAGTAAAATAAATGTGCTGGACCCTGAGATAGAGTGTGAGCTAATCATGGGTATTTCAAGCACTGAATTGCGTGCCTATCATCCAAAGTATGCTGATTATATAACTTATGATTGGCTGGCAATTAGGTTGATCCTCAAAACAAATAAAATGGTTTGACTCTACCAGTCGAGATGGGCCATGGTCTGGAAATGTGATCAGGTTATGCTTTGCATAGCTCGATCTGACCGTGAGTATTGATGGCTCTGCTATCGATGGTATTCTCCCCTCTGCTTGAAGAGCTGGTCCGTTCTTGCATGTTTTTTTTTTTTTTTTAAATTATTATACAAGAGATTTAAACCCATTTAAACTCAATTTAAAGAATAGCTTTTAAACGGACCTGGTTCAATATATATATTTGCAATGAATAAAAATAAAAATATTTTCCACTCACAAACTTTTCTTCTGTATATTGTGGTTATATTATTATTTATTGTTATTTATTTTATTCATTTGTTAATATTCTTCAGCATAGAGAAATTATTGAAATATGTCTCGTGTAATTTAAATTTATTTTCACTGATACAACTGGGATTATAAATTCTGTGATCACAGCATAGATAATAGAATATTATAATTTAATTCTAAGAAATAATACTCCTTTATGTTGTTTATCTTATAATCAATGAAATATAATATAAATCTTTATTATATAATAATAACTTGTAAATACATCAATAGAAAATTATATATATATAAAAGCCTTTTTCGGTAATTCTAAATTTTTTACCCTTCTCAATATATCTCCTACTAATACTAACACGTATATTACATATATAGCGACATCTACCGACATTTCCTATAATTCATTAAAAAAAAAATTAAAAAATAAATAAAATGATAAAAATAATGAATTATAGGAAATGTCGATAGATGTCGCTATATACGTAATATACGTGCTAGTATTAGTAGGAGATATCATATTGAGAAGGGTAAAAAATTTAGAATTACCAAAAAAGGCTTTTATATATATAATTTTCTATTGATGTATTTACAAGTTGTTGTTATTATATAATAAAGATTTATATTATATTTCATTGAATATTATAATTAAATGATAGTTCTTGATTATCGCATCGTGTAGTGTTACAATGCTTGTCGTTTGTACAATCTCAATTTTAAAGCTACATCACAAATTTTAGTTAACACTATGATGAATTTTTTAAATGCTCAATAAAAATAAATATATAAAATACTGATTTTCAGTTACAAATAGCACAATGTATTAAAAAATGTACTAGTAGACTGTATCTGTCTGGTCTATGCATATATAATAAATAAATAAAAATCAAAAGTGTTAACTTTATTTCTTTTTTTTTTTTTTACAAAAATTTAATTATAAAATCTTTTAAAATTTCCAAGGATTATTTTTCTTTTATTTTTTTTCTTTGGCACTTTATATATATATTAAAAGCAATATATATATATAAAATACTATAATTTCAGCCAAAAAAAAAAACCCTCAAATAATGCATATAAATTCACACCAATACGGAATAATGGATATATCATATAAATATCAGTATTCTAATATATATATAATAAAAAATGCTAGTAGTTTTTTAAAAACAAAAAACTTGTAATTAAAAGATTAGCTTTTTATCTCAGAGTTTAAGAACAAGAAACACTATAGTCTTTTACCTGTTATCTGATAATTCTTAACTGAAATATCACTTGTTTTTTTGAAGACAGGATGAAGTTAGTTGATAATGGAATGTTTCATTTAAAAAAAGAAAAACTTTATCTCAGTGCTTTCACAAATGTGTCTTGAATTTTTTTTTTTTAAATGAAACATTCCATTAGCAACTAATTACTATATTAACTAAAATATTTTTGATGGATAATTTGTAGCTTAGATATCTAGTTTTTTAAAACTACCTTTACTTGAGAACATTTCATTATGTACTGTAACATAATTAATGGTGTTCAAAAGAAATAAGTAAAGGAGTTCATTGTAACAAATTAAAGATGTTTCAAATATTATAGATGGTTACAATATAACTATTACCATATCTGAGTTGTCTACAATATATATAAGATCATAATATTTAAAATAACGTTGGATTTCTCAAGATATCCCACTATCAATAATTATAAGCAAATTATTAATAACAAGTATTATAACTCAGATATATGAAATCACGTGAGGTGAGTACACTAGTAATTCAATAAAATATAACTCAGGTATACAGACAGTAGAGCTTGTCCACTTTCATTTCTTGGTTTGATGTTAAGTGCATGTTTAAACAAATACTAAGTGAATATGGTCTAGCAGGGCGCCACTAAATTATCTGAATCTAGACACGGTTATATCTAATAACCTTTTCACAGGTACCGGGTTTGAATCCCTTCTTGGTACTTTATTTCTAATAAAATGGGAGATTTTGCTTTTTTGAGCCATATCACTATATGCACTAATATTTAGGTAAAAGTAAAACATCTATAAACCAAAGTGGAGTATATTAGACATAAATCATTTCTCAGATCTTAACATAACAAATGTGTTTCAATATTTTTATAAGTTTACTAGCTCAGATTATATATAACTAATTTAGGATGGCAACTCACTCATCCTTGCATGAAATAGATGACGGGATGTGGTTATAATGATACTAAGAAATCACTAAATATTATAAAATCAATATTTATTTATGGCTTTTTAAACAGTTAAACAACTCATTAATTAAAACGTTGATGATGATGATGATGATAATAATAACGATAATGACAAGGGTTTCAACTACAGCTCTAGGACTGAGCCTAAACATAAAACTAATTTTTATAAAGAAATTCATAATTATTGCTTAATTTTAGCATATTTACTTATATCTTAAATAACTAATATTCCACCACTGATGATGATTAATAACACTTAACAAAGACTACACTTAATGAAATATATACGCCTCGTTTAATAAAACAAACTAATATTTATTACTGTATTTCTAACATATACATAAAAATTTCTAGATAAACATGAAAATTGACATGAATAGTAATAACAATAATAATTGATTATACAACAATCCTCAGATTAATTTCAAGTTCTTCCCCCTTTCCCTTCAAATGTATTTTGTATTAAGTTGGATGTCACATTGGCCATGATTTTCACTCCATGAGAAAAGTATTTCAAAAAAAAAAATATTATCTGCTCATTAGCACACATACTTTATAAATCTAACATGTAAATAGAATGTTAAAAAAAATGTTAATAGAATTGAAAGAGCAAGTTTTAGAAACAAGTTTTAGATTATTTTCTCCCCCTCTCTTCTACCTCTGAAATGCTATACTTAACTTGAAACAAAATAATCTAATATTCTAATACTACTTATTATTTCACATTCACTCGCAATTATACACATATAAAAATATTATTATGTATGTGCATGTTTTATCCCATAAGAACAAAATATTATTTAAAACCAAAATAATAATAATATATTAGTTAAAACTAAAATCATAATACCATAAAAAAAAAATTGTTTTACACATTAATATTTTTCATAACTGTAAAATTAATAAACAAATAATTTTGATACATTCAAGACAATTTATGAAGCTCAAAGTTATTATTAGTAAGACATTCTTGTTTTTAATCGATCTGAATAGTCTTTAAAAGTTCTTTAAATAAAATATACCACTTTATTGCTAAAATGTTTATTAAGACTCTGATATCATAAAGAAAATAGATATAAAAAGTCATATTACCGATCTTTTGTTTGTGGCGAATTTCCAAGGGTTCAAACTTATCTTGTATAATGTCTATATTTCTGCAGCTACCTTTTCCGTTTTACATGGGAACAATCTCTTTCTTGAGGTGTATAACTATTTGATGATGATGACTCTATTGAGGTTATTTGCTTTAGTGGACAATTTGAAAATCATTATATTAATTTTTCTTCTCTTCCTGTCAAGCACGATTCTTTTAGTGGATGAAATAACAGCGGTTGTTTTCACATTTATAAATTTTCTTGAGTTTAAAATGAGTTGTTGTAACAATTAATTGGACTTGATGATTAATATTTATCAGTAGATTAATTCATCTTCTTTGAATGCAGGTGAATGCTTTCTTCCTTCTATTAAAAACATCTTATTTCTCTGGTCAGTTGAAAGGTGTAGAATATTATTTTAGACATCTTTTCTTTCCTATGTGATGTGCAGCTTCCCCCAGATGGTCCGGCAAAGATGGGACATACATATAATTTTTCTAGCCAGCCATTTCTTACATTTTCAACATTCAATTTAATAGTCTAATCATCTGAATCATAATCACAACAATAATAATTCCAGACAGCTTTAAATATCCAATTTTTAGCTAACTTAACCAATCAGAGATAGCGTCACTTGCTATTTTTGGACAAATTCGTTTTAATTAGATCTCTAATTTATTTTCAACTAAATTATTTTTCAACTGAAAAGTTTAATCCTTTTTCCAGACACTTTTGTTTTAAAAAAAAAAATAGACTAAATCCTTATTTCCTTTCTTTTTTTTTTACATCTAGGTAACATTTCAAATTTTTGAGCTTCCTTCTTTAGATCTTAAGATAAGACAATTTCAAAATTAGAATTCCCACCCAAATTAAGCTCCCAAAGTGACAAACACTCCTTTACAAAAAACAAAATTGCTACAAAGATAGATATCTGATTAAACAGATTTCCTCTTTTAACATAAAATTGTACAAAAAAAATAATTTGACAGATTTAATCCTTCCTTTTCTTTCAATATTTAATAAATGTAAATTTCTGTATGTAATGTGCACACATCCTTCATTATTTCAAATCATTCATAAACTAACATTAAATAATATAATTGCTAGCTTAGTAATTATAACCCTATTATTTAATTAAATCTGTAACTTTTAAATCCCAATTACAATTATAGAAAAGAAAATAGAAGTATAGAATAAGATATTAGAATTGATCAAGCATAGGTTAGTTTTAAAGAAAGTTAAAATGTTGAATATTTGAAATATGAAACAATTAAATAGCTTACACATACACTGCCTATAC
This sequence comes from Epiperipatus broadwayi, assembly GCA_028023455.1. Taxonomy (NCBI): domain Eukaryota; kingdom Metazoa; phylum Onychophora; class Udeonychophora; order Euonychophora; family Peripatidae; genus Epiperipatus; species Epiperipatus broadwayi. The sequence goes on along the minus strand of JAQFVV010012455.1, from coordinate 1,001,245 downwards.
GTATGCATTATAACTTTGCTTTTTAACAGAAAAACTAAATATTAAATAGTTTAAATGTGTGTATTACCTTTCTATCAACACACAAACAAATAAAGCATATAATTGTTGTCCCACTCTCTTTCTGTTTAAAGCTTTTAGAACTGGACCTTGTAGGGTTTAAACTTGGATGCCCTACAACTTCCTTTATGGTTATATAAAAATGTGATGATGATTTTGTTTTACACTTTCTTACATGCACATTACTATAAATTTGGCTAGTGACCAAATTGTAATGGCACAACTTTCTCCCCCTTCGGATAAAATCATCAGCACCTTTGTTTTAACTATATTTAATAAATAAAATCCTAATTAATAAAATACCCTAATAATAATAAACACACTAATAATATATATATAAAATTTCTAACTACCGGTAAATATCATACTTTTCATTAGAAAACTAAATGTAATTTATTTGGAGATCTTTGCCAGGCTATTCTGCTGAAGTATAAGGGATCAAACTCCTAGCATTATAGGACCCCTTATTCCCATTAAGAGTAGCAAGCATAAAGGCATTCTCTCCTATCTTTTTAGTGATTTGGAATGGTCCTTCATACAAATGCAGAAACTTTTTAAATTTGTTTCTTTGGGGGTTGCTAACATGAGGGGTGCGTACCAGCACAAGATCATTGATCTTAAATGGATGTGGTTTGGTTCTGGATTGCTTTACCCTTTTTTGACCCATGAGTTTAAGTTGGACTCGAGCCTTATTAAGGTCAGCATCATTATTTATTTCCTCAAGGGTAATAGGCAAAGGGATTTTAATAAGCAAGGGTTCCTGTTTTCCATAATGCAACCTAACAGGGGGGAATCCTGTTGATTCATTACAAATGATATTAATGAGATTTACCAATTCAGGAAGTTTATTCACCCACTGTCTATGATCATCTGGAATGTAGACTCTATAAAGTCTGCTAAGTTCGCGCATAATGTGCTCGCAGGGGTTAGACTGCGGATTTCGTATAGAGCTCATAACATGTTTGATGTTCTGAGTTTGAACCCATTTCTTCCAGGTCTTAGATACAAAGGCAGTGGCATGATCTGTCAAAATCACATCAGGTTTACCCATGGCTTGCAACTGGTGTTTGGTGAGGCACCTGATAACACCCTTAGCATCAGTTCGTGGCACGGCAAATGCAGATACATATTTAGAAAATACATCATATGCCACTAAAATGAACTTTTGTCGGCTATAGGCAGGGAGTGGTCCATAAAAATCAAGTGCCAACAATTGGTTAGGCCGATCCGGGATTATGGGTTGTAAAATACCAACGAATGACCTAGCATGATACTTAGTCTTGGCACAAACTGTACATTGTTTAATGACATTGCTGACACTTCTATACATCTGATTCCAATAGAAATAATTCTTTAACACATAATAAATCTTTGGAGTGCCATAATGGCCATATTTGCAATGAGCATATTTTACCAATTTATTAATGAGGATTTTAGGAATCACGATCCTCCAAGGGTTACCATGATTAACCTTAACCTTACACATGAGAAGATCTATGTTGAATTTATACTGGGTAAAAACTTTCTTGAGTGATTTCTTGGAGCTGTGGCAGTTTATGGGATGATTCAGGATGGTGATGATTCTGCCCAATTTTAGGTCTTGTTTTTGAATCCCAGCCAAATTATGGTAATCTTTTAAGATATCTCTCTCTAATTCAACATTAATATTATTAATTAAGATATTCTCTGTACCAGGATGTTGGGGCACAAGACAGACAGGGTGACGACTAAGAACATCCGCAGGGATATTCTTAATACCCTCAACATAGACAATGTTGTAATTAAACTGTTGTAGGTATAGACTTCACCTAATTAATCTTTCATTATTTAAATAGCTTTTACTTAAAAATTCTAAGCTCCTATGGTCTGACAAAACAATGACCTCAGAGCCAAGCAAAAACTGGCGTAGCTTTTGAAAGGCCCATACCACTGCTAGGGCTTCTTTCTCTGTTATGGAGTAGTTCAGCTCTGCCCCTCTCAAATGTCTACTTAAAAAGTATAAGACCTGAGGTCTTTGATCTTCATCAAGCTGATATAAAACTACTCCCAGACCATAGTGGCTACTATCTGTCTGTACAAAAAACTTTTTATCAAAATCAGGGTAAGACAAAATAATGTGGTTCAAAAAGGTTTGTTTTATGGTATTGAATTCCCTGGTATGCTCAGTGGTCCACCTCCACCTTTCTGTTTTCTTTAATAACAGACAAATACTGGGTATCCTCGGCAAAGTCCCTATAAAACTTATGATAATAGTTACATAAACCGAGGAAGGACCGCACTTGCTTTTTGGCATTGAGAAATCCTGAATAGCAGCATTCTTTTCGGGATAGGGTTTGATACCCTGTTCGCTGATTACATGTCCCAGAAAAGTAATTTCTTTTGCAGCTATAGTATATTTCTCCAGGTTTATCTTGACATTATGGGCTAAACACTCTTCAAAGAATATCTGTAAATGTTCTAGATGCTCTGTAAGACTGCTGGAAGCAATAACTGTCATCCACGGACATGGTCTTTTCTTTTGTTTTGAAAAGATCATATCCAAACAGATCAAACCAGCACCACTGTTAATGAGACCAAAGGGCATTCTTGTAAAAACATAAGTTTGACCTTGAAAGCGAAAAGCTGTATATTTTTGGTCTTCATGGTGTAGTGGTATCTGCCAATAACTGGCTGTCAGATCAAAAGATGAGAAAATTGACTTTTGTTTGAATTTAATTAGCAGCTCATGTACAGGTGGAGGAATATCGCGTTCAGGAACGGTTATCTGGTTCAGCATACGAGCATCCAGACATACTCTTACTGTACCATCTTTCTTTCTGATAATTACCAAAGGATTGACATAAGCAGAGGAACACTTCCGAATAATTTCCCATTCCAACATTTGGTCTATCTGTTTTTGTACCTCGGCCTGATATTGATAAGGAACTGGATACATTCTCTGTTGAAAAGGTTCATTATCCTTTAACATAATTCGATGAGTATATCCACTGATGATGCCTGGAACAGTGGAAAACAGGCTATTATAATTGCACATCAGTTGGTATAAATTTTCTCCCATAGTCAGATTGGCAAGAAAAACATGATTAATTTTAGTTTTAATACCAACATCAATTAGTGTGCTTCGAATACATAGCAATTGACCAGAGAATTTCGGTAACTCCCATTCAAAAGGCAACTGTTCTTGTCGACATATAAATAGCCCATTCTCATAATCTAATTTACATTTATTTCTGATCATGAAGTCTGAACCTATAATGACATCATGAACCAATTCAGGCATAATCAAGAAGACATGACCAAACTCAGACTGGTTAAGCCTAAAATTAATCCAAACCTGCTTGTTGGACAGCCTGGTTCTCTTCCCGTTAGCCAGAGTCACTTGTATCTGTTTAATGGGCAAGGAGGGTATACAACTATTTACATGAAGCATCTTTTAATACACTTTTTCTGAGATGATGGAGGCTTGACTACCAGAGTCAATTAAGGCATTTATACTAATCCCCTCCATCAATAATTTAATAACAGGACAGTTATATTGGATAGGTGGTTCACCTAGTTCAAATGGCTCTAGGTAATCCACATCCAGATCAAGGGTATTTAATAACCACATCTCATTGTCCCTCTTACTGTTAGCATATGGCCCCAGCACTGAGGAACTATTATACCAGGACCGTTCTAGTTTAGCGATGGAGTCTTACTTTGGGCTTTTCCCCCTGGCCTTTTTAGCACTGTGGTGATTCCACTTGTAGAGGGTTGCTTGTCTCTAGGAATTACTTTCTTCCCAACATTATCCCTAAAATTTCCCCAGGATTGATTAAGAGGCCTAGCCCTATAATTATTTCTATACCCATATCTACTAAAATTCTGATCATTTGTTTGATCACCTAGATTCAGACTAGAGACATTATAATTATACCTGTCCTTGGTGCTCTTGGGCCTAGTCTCTGAATCTAGCTCTGAAATTTCTAGAGCATCCAGGATTTCTGATGCTTCCTCTATACTGTGGCAATCAGCAGCAATTAGCATTTGTTCAATGCTTCGGGGAAGATTGTGTCGGAGTATTCTCAGGATTTGGTGCTCTGAGAGGGGAAATGCAGTCAGACTTTTCAACTTAACCTTAGCTACCCTTGGTACCACCATATTTTTCCTGTGTAATCTGGTAGCGCACCTGGTCCTGCCTATCTTCACTCCAAAAACAGGCTAAGATAACACAACGAAAATCCCCAAAGGTAGTGGGCTTGTCAAACAGGGACCGCCACCACTCCTTAGTATAGGCATAAAGATGGTTACAGGCAATGGCCAACTTTTCCTGTTCACTCAGCCTACACACAGAAGAGTTCTTCCAAGGTATACAGATACTCTAAGGGGTTCTCCCTGCTCTCCCCACTAAAGGCCTTAATTTTAATTAAATTTGAGGTCATTGACCCTCCTACTCTATATTCCTCTTTACTGGTATGGTCAGCCCTATCTACTAATTTTTTAACTTGTGGATTTTTACCTAGAGTAGGCATCCTTTTATCTGACTGACTGTTCTGAGATATCCCTACAGTCATCTGGACTGATGCTACCATCGTTCTGCCCTGAATTTAGGTTTGACTGATCCTGCAGCCCTACATTAATACGATCTTTTAATTCCCCTATTTTCTGGTAGAGATCGTCCATCTTGAGGTTCACGTATTCCACAACATAGGCCGTCTGGTTCTCCTCAACCTTTTCCAACATAACACCCAATTCATGTTGATTCATTCTGGGTCCCTCTTCTAAAGAACTGGACTTGACCCTTCTCACTATCTCCTCCCTAAAGCTATCCATTTGTTTCTCCAATTCTTTCCTGATTTTGGTCCATCTGCACACCCTCATTGGCCATGCTTCCCTTAACTTCTCGTATTTCCTTTTCTAAGCCACTAAACCTATTTTTCATAGTGATAGTTTGATCTATACAGCTCAAGGTGGCTTCCTTATATGAGTCCACTTTGGCTACCACCTCCTCTAATCTAATATTAATTCCTGCAGAGGTTATTTCGGCATTCTTTTCTATGCATTCTGATATGGATTGGGAGACCAAACCATGGACCTCATTCCTAACTAACTCAATGTCTTATTTTCTTCGATAGACTGCTCCACTTGAGCCTTTAATGACTGCAGTCCTTGACAGCCCTCTTGTTTGGTGACTTCCATAGATCTACACACTCCTTCTATCCTCTCCTCTAAGGATGCAAATCTATTTTTACACTCTATGTTGGATTTTTCAATTCTAGTTTCCAAAGCCATGATCATCCGGCTGTTATTTTCACTAGAGTTATCTATCTGGGCTTTGAGATCTTCTCTCAAACTTTCTATCCCTTGCTTACTATCTTCTCTTAGACTCTATGCTTATACTGTGCTTACTATCTTCTCTTAGACTATACTTATTATACTGTGCTTACTATCTTCTCTCATACTTCTGAGCATCTGCATTATCATGTCCATGTCTGATGGTGTCATCTTTGCTATTTGAGCCTGGCCCACTTCTGACTCCTCATCTACTTCCACACTTGAGGCCATATTATTGCTACTAACATTAAAGGCATCTTCCTCTACTTCCTCTCTTTCCTCTTGTGCTTGTTTTAAGAAAACCTCCCCATCCTCTTCTTCAGTATGAAAACGACCACTGATTCCTGGTATTGGGGCACCTTCCTCTTCCATAACCTCTTCCATACTATAATTTAGTTCACTCATGTTATAAAACTATATATATATCCCCATCTGTACTTCCCTAACCATCAAAAATCTACACATCTTCTCCCTGTCTGACACCTATTCTGACCAACTGACTGCTTTGATTTTCACCTTATTATGCATTACAAATACAACAACAACAAAAAAAATTTTAATATCCTTATTTAATGAACTACACAACAATAATCTATATAGTGCATGTCTGTCTGTAATAGCCCAAATTATACATTCATCCATTCTCCCAGAAATCTGACAGATATTGACAGTCCACAGAATGACTAGCAGTTCACAATCTTGAGACAAAAGAATTTATTCACAGCACTATAATCACACAATGCATTACGAGCACTCAGAAGATCATCCCAATTCGATCACTATTAACTACCACAACCCTTGATTGAATGAAACAAACTCTGTTGCAATAAAAGAAGTATTTTAAGTCTTAGGGGCTAAAGAAAATAAACTATGCCTTGCTCTCTCTCTTGGAATCTTATGTGGCAAGTATCAAGGAATGCCCTGCTTATTACAGACTACAAAAACGAAACCTTGCTCTCTCTCCTGGAGACTTATAGGCTGGTATCATGGCAGGACTGCTGTTAACTGCTTCATGATAAAATAAAGATAACATGTAAATTGGGTTGGAGCAGTGAATGGGTTTGATCATTCATGAGTTACACGAATACATAGCATTCTCAAGGCAATGACAAAACTCCACTCATCACCAAAACTGCAAACTAACCAACAAAACTCCAACGACCAACCATCCAATCAAACCTCTAAAATCATAGTCTTTTTTAAAAAATGAACTCCCCAAACACACATGAGACTACTATTCCATAATTCATCACTATTACTATGCTTATCCTATCTGGCAATAAATCATTTTAATGTTCCATAAAAAAAATCCTATTATTTATTTCACCTTTGTCTTAAGTTCTGATATTCATCTCTATTTTCAAAATTGATAAAACAAAACTAAGCTGTTTTGTGGCTGTACCCATTTTATCATCATCAATGAAAAATTAAATCATATTAAACATCATCATCTAAAATAAGACTGTGTGGCCAAGAAAATTTTGTAAGACAAAAAAAATTTTTACTAAAAAAAAAAATTTTACTAAAAAAAAATTTATTTTTAGCCATATCACTATATGCACTAATATTTAGGTAAAAGTAAAACATCTATAAACCAAAGTGGAGTATATTAGACATAAATCATTTCTCAGATCTTAACATAACAAATGTGTTACAATATTTTTATAAGTTTACTAGCTCAGATTATATATAACTAATTTAGGATGGCAACTCACTCATCCTTGCATGAAATAGATGACGGGATGTGGTTATAATGATACTAAGTAATCACTAAATATTATAAAATCAATATTTATTTATGGCCTTTAAACAGTTAAACAGCTCATTAATTAAAACGTTGATGACGATGATGATGATAATAATAACGATAATGACAAGGGTTTCAACTACAGCTCTAGGACTAAGCCTAAACATAAAACTAATTTTTATAAAGAAATTCATAATTATTGCTTAATTTTAGCATATTTACTTATATCTTAAATAACTAATATTCCACCACTGATGATGATTAATAACACTTAACAAAGGCTACACTTAATGAAATATATACGCCTCGTTTAATAAAACAAACTAATATTTATTACTGCATTTCTAACATATACATAAAAATTTCTACATAAACATGAAAATTGACATGAATAGTAATAACAATAATAATTGATTATACAACAATCCTCAGATTAATTTCAAGTTCTTCCCCCTTTTCCTTCGAATGTATTTTGTATTAAGTTGGATGTCACATTGACCATGATTTTCACTCCATGAGAAAAGTATTTCAAAAAAAAAATATTATCTGCTCATTAGCACACATACTTTATAAATCTTAACATGTAAGTAGAATGTTAAAAAAAAATGTTAATAGAATTGAAAGAGCAAGTTTTAGAAACAAGTTTTAGATTATTTTCTCCCCCTCTCTTCTACCTCTGAAATGCTATACTTAACTTGAAACAAAATAATCTAATATTCTAATACTACTTATTATTTCACATTCACTCGCAATTATACACATAAAAATATTATATATGTATGTGCGTGTTTTATCCCATAAGAACAAAATATTATTTAAAACCAAAATAATAATAATATATTAGTTAAAACTAAAATCATAATACCATAAAAAAAAATTGTTTTACACATTAATATTTTTCATAACTGTAAAATAAACAAATAATTTTGATACATTCAAGATAATTTATGAAGCTCAAAGTTATTATTAGTAAGACATTCTTGTTTTTAATCGATTTGAATAGTCTTTAAAAGTTCTTTAAATAAAATATACCACTTTATTGCTAAAATGTTTATTAAGATTCTGATATCATAAAGAAAATAGATATAAAAAGTCATATTACCGATCTTTTGTTTGTGGCGAATTTCCAAGGGTTCAAACTTATCTTGTATAATGTCTATATTTCTGCAGCGACCATTTCTGTTTTATGAGGAAACAATCTCTTTCTTGAGGTGTATAACTATTTGATGATGATGATGACTCTATTGAGGTTATTTGCTTTAGTGGACAATTTGAAAATCATTATATTAATTTTTCTTCTCTTCCTGTCAAGCACGATTCTTTTAGTGGATGAAATAACAGCGGTTGTTTTCACATTTATAAATTTTCTTGAGTTTAAAATCAGTTGTTGTAACAATTAATTGGACTTGATGATTAATATTTATCAGTAGATTAATTCATCTTCTTTGAATGCAGGTGAATGCTTTCTTCCTTCTATTAAAAACATCTTATTTCTCTGGTCAGTTGAAAGGTGTAGAATATTATTTTAGACATCTTTTCTTTCCTATGTGATGTGCAGCTTCCCCCAGATGGTCCGGCAAAGATGGGACATACATATAATTTTTCTAGCCAGCCATTTCTTACATTTTCAACATTCAATTTAATAGTCTAATAATCTGAATCATAATCACAACAATAATAATTCCAGACAGCTTTTTATATCCAATTTTTAGCTAACTTAACCAATCAGAGATAGCGTCACTTGCTATTTTTGGACAAATTCGTTTTAATTAGATCTCTAATGTATTTTCAACTAAATTATTTTTCAACTGAAAAGTTTAATCCTTTTTCCAGACACTTTTGTTTTAAAAAAAAAAATAGACTAAATCCTTATTTCCTTTCTTTTTTTTTTTACATCTAGGTAACATTTCAAATTTTTGAGCTTCCTTCTTTAGATCTTAAGATAAGACAATTTCAAAATTAGAGTTCCCACCCAAATTAAGCTCCCAAAGTGACAAACACTCCTTTACAAAAAACAAAATTGCTACAAAGATAGATATCTGATTAAACAGATTTCCTCTTTTAACATAAAATTGTACAAAAAAAATAATTTGACAGATTTAATCCTTCCTTTTCTTTCAATATTTAATAAATGTAAATTTCTGTATGTAATGTGCACACATCCTTCATTATTTCAAATCATTCATAAACTAACATTAAATAATATAATTGCTAGCTTAGTAATTATAACCCTATTATTTAATTAAATCTGTAACTTTTAAATCCCAATTACAATTATAGAAAAGAAAATAGAAGTATAGAATAAGATATTAGAATTGATCAAGCATAGGTTAGTTTTAAAGAAAGTTAAAATGTTGAATATTTGAAATATGAAACAATTAAATAGCTTACACATACACTGCCTATACGTATGCATTATAACTTTGCTTTTTAACAGAAAAACTAAATATTAAATAGTTTAAATGTGTGTATTACCTTTCTATCAACACACAAACAAATAAAGCATATAATTGTTGTCCCACTCTCTTTCTGTTTAAAGCTTTTAGAACTGGACCTTGTAGGGTTTAAACTTGGATGCCCTACAACTTCCTTTATGGTTATATAAAAATGTGATGATTATTTTGTTTTACACTTTCTTACATGCACATTACTATAAATTTGGCTAGTGACCAAATTGTAATGGCACAGTACATATATCAGAATAGACATCCTCATAATATCCATTATAACATATAGATGTGAATATATATATATCATTTAAGTTTTTTTTTTTTGACTGAAAATACTTTTTTTTTGCCTGAAGGTTAGTGATAATGGTATATTAGATGTGATATGTTGGCCTACTTCCATTTATTAGTAAATATAGAATGTCTAGAAAATGTTAAAACTTTTCAAATACAAATAATGCGTGTTAATACACAAAATTTTGGTGTATAGTAATAACAGAAAAATAGACAAAACATGTTAATACACAATGTTTCGAATGGTATTATTCTGTTTTTTTTTTCAGGTATTGCTGACCTGACTAGTGATAATACTAGCATAACAATCAAAGTTTAAATAGAGTTTAAAATTTTCTAGACATTTAATGGTAGATAATGGAAATAGATCAACATATTATCACATGAAAATCCTTTTTTTTATATATATAATGGCAAATACTATATAATATAGATTTTATTTTTTAATTTTTTTCAAGCTAAATAATGGAAATATTTGTATATTTATGATATATATATAAATTCGGGCTGCAGAAAGGAATTTGCTATTAACTGAAAGGAGACCCTTTGATTCCTCTTGGAGGCCTTAAAGGAACTGAGCAGGGAAATTCCTAATGTCCACTCCATACATTCTTGTCGTTGCAGCTGTTATTACTATGTGATTATTCATATAGTATACGAACATGGATGGGCTGCTCACCAACACGTATTAGCCAGCGTGGTGAGTTTATTGGCTTTTTACCTCTGAGTTTAAGATCAAGAAACACCATGGTCTTTCTTCTCAGTGCCTGATAAGGCAGAATGAATGTTTGTGTAAATGATAAATATTTTTCCAATACATATATACAATTATGACAGACAAAAATAAAGCATGGCCCTTATTCCCAGGAGGCTGTAAAGTCACCAACCAAGGCAGCGGTTGGTGGCCGAAGGCGGAGGGTGCTAAGAATCCCCTGATTGCGGACCCAGGCTGCCATTTGATGACGACTTTTTATTTAGGTACTTACAACTGCAGATCACTTTCAAGTGAAGGAAGATTGCAAGAATTAGAAGAAGAACTGTCTTATATTAAATGGGACATTATTGGACTTTGTGAAGTTAGAAGAAAAGGAGAAGAAACAATTGATTTAAAAAGTGGACATATACTCTATTATAAAGGCACACATATTGGAAATACAAGTGGAGTAGGATTCATTATAAATAAAAAGTGGAAGAACAATATTGTGGAGATTGATGGTGTATCGGACAGAGTGGCAAGATTAGTTATACAACTTAATAGCAGATACCAAATGCAGATAATTCAGGTTTATGCCCCAACAAGTTCTCATAGTGATGAAGTAGTAGAAGATTTTTATATGGATGTACAAAAGGCTTTTGATCAGAGTAAACAACATTTTAAAATTGTTATGGGAGACTTTAATGCTAGAATTGGTAGACAAATGAAAGATGAAATTGCTGTAGGTAATTTTGGTTATGGTAATAGAAATGAGAGAGGACATAGACTTGTGGAGTTTGCAGAAAAAGAAAAACTTTATATTATGAATTCATTTTTTGAGAAAAATGTTAAAAGGAAATGGACATGGAAGCATCCAAATGAAGGTACAGCAGAATTGGATTATATTTTGACTAACAGAAAATACATATTTCAAGATTGTAATGTTCTTAATAAATTTAACACAGGAAGTGATCATCGATTAGTAAGGTGTAAGTTACGTGTTAATGTAAAACTAGAGAGACAAAAATTATTAAGAAAAACAATATTTACAGTTGATATTCCTAATCTTCAGAAACATTCTAATGAATTTAAATTAGAACTTACAAATAGGTTTCAAGTGTTAGGAGATTTTGAACATGATTCAGATTTGAATGAAATTAATATGAAAATAACTGATACACTTTTAAAAACTGCAACAAACATAGCTGGTAGAAAAAAACAGCAATTGACTAATAAAATTTCTACTGAGACTAGAGAATTTATGAAGAAAAGAAGGAATATGAAGATATACAAAAATGATGTATTAAAAAGAATTGAATATCTCGAATTTTGTAAAATGGTACGGAAAAGAGTTGAAAATGATATAAGAAAGTATAACTGTGAAATAGCAAGGAAAGCTGTAGAAGAAAATAAAAGTCTCAAAAATGTTAAACAACATTTTGGTATTGGTAGGAAATTTATATCTGCAATAAGAAAAAAAGATGGAATTATTACTAAAAAGAGAGATGACATCATGAAATTGGTAGAAGATTTTTATCAAGAATTATATAGTAATAAAGAACAAGTACCTCCTATATCTATTACATCTTCCGAATTGCCCAGAATTTTAAATGAAGAAGTGAGACATGCAATTAAGTGTATGAAGAAAGGAAAGGCTCCAGGAAATGATGGAATTATAATTGATATATTAAAAGAAGCAGGTGAAGAAATAGAAACAATTTTAGCAAAGTTATATACCAAATGTCTAAATGATAAAGATGTACCGGAAGATTGGAAGAATGCAGTAATAATATTAATATTTAAAAAAGGTGATAAAGAAGATATTAGAAATTACAGACCTATCAGCCTTTTATCAGTTTTATATAAAATTTTTACCAAGATAATTACAACTCGTCTACAGAGAACTTTGGATTTCCACCAACCAAGAGAACAAGCTGGATTTAAAAGTGGTTTTAGTACAATAGATCATATCCAGGTATTGAGAGAAGTCATAGAAAGGACAAATGAATATGAGTTGTCATTATGTTTTGGATTTGTAGATTATGAAAAGGCATTCGATTCTATACACATTTCTTCAGTGATTAAAGCATTGGATCATCAAGGTATAGATCCAGGATATTGTCATATTTTAAAGAATATTTATAAAAATGCAACAGCAACAATTAGATTACATAATGATACTGGAAAAATCAACATTGAGAAAGGTGTAAGACAAGGTGACTCCATATCTCCAAAACTCTTTACAGCAGTGCTGCAAGAAGTATTTTGTGGATTAAAATGGGAAACTAAAGGAGTGAAAGTAAATGGAGAGTATTTAAGTCATTTAGATTTCGCAGATGATGTAGTTGTTTTTGCAAATAATGCTTCAGAGCTGCAGGAAATGTTGCAGGAGTTAGCAGATGAAAGTAGAAAAGTAGGACTAAAGATAAATGTTAAAAAGACTAAAGTAATGTTTAATCGATTTGCTCAAAATATGAAAATAAAGATTGATTATGAAGAATTAGAAGAAGTTAACAGTTACAAATACCTTGGTCAGATTATTAATACAGATGGAAACATAATGGAGGAAATTAATCATAGAATTAAACTTGGTTGGAGTGCTTTTGGTAGAAATAACTTGATACTAAAAGGAAATATGCCTATGTGTTTGAAAAGGATGGTTTTTAACAAATGTGTTTTACCAGTTCTTACTTATGGATCTGAGACTTGGACACTTAATAGAAGAGCAATACAGAGACTTCAGACCACTCAAAGGAGTATGGAGAGATGTATGTTGGGAGTAACAAGAAGAGATCGAAAACGCAATGTATGGGTAAGACAACAAACAGGTGTTACTGACCTTATTGAAAAAATTAAAAGATTGAAATGGAGTTGGGCTGGACATATTGCTAGAAGAGATGATAATAGATGGACAATTGAAATTTTAAACTGGATTCCAAGAGATTGTAAAAGACCCAGAAAGAGACCACATGTCAGATGGATGGATGAAATAAGAAAATGTGCAGGGGTGTTGTGGAGAAGAAAAGCTAAAGATCGGAGAATATGGTTTAAACTTGGAGAGACCTTCATCCTGCAGTGGATTGATAATGGTTGATGATGATGATATAAATTAGAAAACTATAAGTAAATTATTTCACATAAAATTATTTTCTAGTAATCTTTCAAATCATTTTATAAGATTTTCTGTAGATGTGTTAAAATGATAGCCATTTTAACAAATATTAAAGGAAAAAACTTGTTTGTGAAACAGATTTGGGAAATGATATCTGAGCATTGAATGAAAGATTAGGTTCAAACTTAAAAGATTATCATAAAAATCTTGAATTACCAACAAATAAGTGTAAAGCAAAGAAAATAGAAAATAATGACAACTTTGGAGAATCAATATAATAAAATTATCTATATATGTATTTTTTCATATTATTCTTTTTTCAATATAAATATATGCTACATGGTAATATCAAAGGGAATTTACACTTAAATTTTAAACCTCATACAGAGGTATCACATTTCTGTCATAGATAAAAGGAATTTTTTATATTTAATATGTAAATTTATATGAAGGTATTTTCATTTATTTCTGACATTTTAGCCCTGCATCATAATATTAAATGTCTTAACCTATAATGACTGTTTCTATATTAATATTTTATTATATATAATTTGATTTGTTGTATCTCAAAGTAAATCTGTCTAATCTGTTACCTAAGTGCCTCAATATTGGTCTCTTGTATTATAAACCATACTTGATCAACAGTCCCAACTTGCCTGAATATTATACAGCATACTTGACCAACAGTATTCCTCTTACATTTGTCTTAACTGATGTCAGACATGAATTGATTTTTTTTTTATCATCCAACACCTTTCACAAGATGAGTAATATTAATTGAAAGTCTTTATTTGCCAAAATTTTTAATTATTAAATGCTTTCAATACGTAAATTTTAATCAAGCATACCTGTGCCACTCAATGTATATAGAAATAAATATCAAGAGCAGAATACAGCTTATTATTGCTTTAATGCACATTAGTATGATTTTATAAAATAAAAATTTTTTTACAAGAAAAATATGAAAGAATTATTGTATACTTTTTTTACATTAGATACTTGCATATTAATCCAGTCATGAAATTTGTCTTCATTAAAATCATTATGATTATCTATGATTGCTAAATATTTGATCATCAACCATTATCAACCCAGGATGTCTCTCCCAAATTCAATCCACCTCCAATCTTTAGCCTCTCTTCTCCACATCACCCTACATACTTTATTTTATCCATCTCACATGTGGTCTCTTCCTGGGTCTTTTACAATCTCTTGGAATCCAATTTAATATTTCAATTGTCCATCTATTATCATCTCTTCTAGCAATATGTCCAGCCCAACTTCACTTGTCTTTTAATTCTTTTAATGATGTCAATAACACTTGTTTTCTTACCCATATATTGTGTTTTCAATTTCTTCTTGTTACTCCTAATAAGCATCTCTGTATAATTCTTTAAATGGTGTAAAGTCTCTGTACTGCTCTTCTATTAAGTGTCCAAGTCTCAGACACATAAGTAACAACTGGTAAAATACATTTGCTAAAAACATTCCTTTTCAAATACATAGGCATATTTCCCTTTAATTAATATTAAATTATTTCTAGCAAAAGCACTCTAAGCTTAATTCTATGATTAATTTCATCCATTATGTTTCCATCTGTAGTAATAATCTGACTAAAGTAGTTGTAGTTGTTAACTTCTTTTAATTTATCATTATCAATCTTTATTTTCATCTTTTGAGAAAATCCATTGAACATTACTTTAGCCTTTTTAACATTTACCTTTAGTCTTACTTTCATCTGATAACTCTTACATTTCCTGCACCTCCGAAGCATTATTTGCAAAACAATCATATGCAAAATCTAAATGACTTAAATAATCTTCATATACTTTTATTCCTTTAGCTTCCCATTTTAATCCACAAAATACTTCTTGCAGCACTGTGGTAAAAATTTTGGAGATATGATGGAGTCACCCTGTTATATACCTCTCTCAATGTTAAACTTTTTAGTATCATTATGTAATCTAATTGTTGCTCTTGCATTTTTATAAATATTCTTCAGAATATGACAATATCCTGGGTCTATACCTTGATAATCCAATCCTTTAATCATTGAAAAAATGCTTATAGAATCAAATGCCTTTTCTTAATCTACAAATCCAAAGCTTAATAGCAACTCATATTCATTGGTCCTTTCTATAACTTCTCTCAATACTTGCATATGATCCATTATACTAAAACTACTTTTAAATCCAGCTACTTTTTTTGGTTGGTTGAAATCTAAAATTCTTTGTAGATGCATTGTAATTATCTTGGTAAAACTTTTTTTGTATACAACTGATAGGTCTGTAATTTCTAATATCTTCTTTATCACCTTTTTTAAATATTAATACTGCATTCTTCCAATCATCTGATACATCTTTATCATTTGGTATATAACTTTGCCAAAATTTTTGCTATTTCTCCACCTGCTTCTATTAAGATAATTCCATTATTATTTGAGTTTTTCCCTTCATAAATTTAATTGCATGTCTGACTTCTTCAATTAAAATCCTGGGCAATTCAGAAGATAGAATAACTGTAGAAAGTATTTGTTCTTTATTACTTCATAATTCTTAATCGAACTCTTCTATCCATTTCATAATGTCATCTCTCTTTTTAGCAATAGTTCCATTTTTTTTTTCTTATTGCAGATGTTTCCTACCAATATCAAAATGTTATTTAACACTCGAGACTTTTATTCTCTTCTATAGCTTTCCTTGCTAGTTCATGATTATACTTTCTTATATCATTATCAATTCTTTCTACACCATTTTACAAAATCCGAGATATTCATTCCTTCTTAATGCATCATTTTTATATATTTTCGTATTCCTTCTTTTCTTCATATAAGTAGAAATTTCATTGGTAAATTGGTTTTTTTTCTTTTGTTGCAGTTTTTAAAAATATATCAGTTATTTTTCCATTAATTTCATTCAAATCTGAATCATGTTCAAAATCTGCTAATATTTAAAAATCATTTGTAATTTCTAATTTAAATTCATTAGAAGGTTTCTAAAGATTAGGAACATCAACTGTGAATATTGTTTTTCTTAATATTTTTTGTCTTTCACTAATCGATGATCATTTCCTGTGTCGAATTTATTAAGGACATTACAATCTTGAAATATTATAGTTATAATTATTTATTAAGCGCACATGAAGTATATGTAAATATTTTTAAGACAGGCTATAACCTGTATCAAATGTGCCTTGAAATATGTATTTTCTGTTAGTCAAAATATAATCAAATTTAGCAGTACCTTCATTTGGATGTTTCCATTTCCAATTCCTTCTAACATTTTTCTCAAAAAAAAAAAAAAAAAGAATTAATAATATAAAATGTTATTTTTTTGTAAAGTCCACAAGTCTATGTCTTCTCTCATTTCTATTAACATAACCAAATTTACCTATAGCATTTTCATTTTTCAAATGTTTACCAATTCTAGCATTAAAGTCTCCTATGACAATTTTAAAATGTTATTTGGTCTTTAAAAGGGTACTCATCTTTTAGCTAGACGCCGTTCTATGGTGCGGTTTTCGCGCCAAAACACATTAAAATGCTGTTTCCGTGGCTGACACGTTCGAACCCGCTTTTTCAATAGTACAACTTTTTTGTTGTGCTACAGAATGCAGGCCACTATGTTGCGTCGCAGTACAGCATGTATGTTGCATGGTAGCAAATATATTTTGAGAATTCGTACAATTTATAAAACAGTTACGACTTGATGAGAGAGTTTGTATTTGAAACGGATGGAAGTTGTTTTCATTGAATTTTTTTTTATTTTAAAGGATTAAAATGCTGATATTTTGTAAAGTAATAATTCTAAGACTTTTTACAACGTACAGTATTGAAGTTTTAATTGGGAAAATGTTAAAGATCTATGTTTTTAGTGAGTTGCAATTAGGTAACGCGTCAAGTAACGTACTGTTCGTAACATTCCACGAGACAAAGAAGACTTCTACCGTGTGTATATTTACCGTGTGTATATTTTTGAAGTAAGAAAAGTACAAATATACAGGTTTTTTTGTAAATTTAATAAAAAGCAAATATTATAAACATGTTTAATAAGTAAAGAAGACATTTGTATGTGTTTGTTGTTGTTTAAAAAAGTTTGAGTTTCTTTATTTTGTCCGAGTACGGTTACGATTTTGAATTTTTTTATTTTAGCATTACAAACAAACAGAACACTAACCCTAAAACTAACCCTAACCCTAAAACTAACGCTAAACCTAAAACTAACCCTAAACTTACCCTAAATCTAACCGTAACAACTTTTACTTTTATTACGATTATTATTTTTTAGTTAAACAACAACAAAAAAAGTCGTTAACACAAGTAAAAAAATATCCGATAGAAAATTGATAAAAAAAAGCCGTAACACAAGTAAAAAAATATCCGATAGAAAATTGATAAAAAAAAAAGCCGTAACACAATTTAAAAAGTATACGATATAAAAAACACGAATCAAATTGTGATTTGTTGATTTTATTTTACATTTATTATTATCACTTAAATTGTATACGTTAATAAAAAATAATATTTAAAAAAGACGATTTTGTTTTGTTTTTATTTTCGCATTACAAACAGAAAAGTTATTAAAATCAATGGCCCATGAATGTTCATATTTTATAGTTTTAGCGTGAAAACGACGCCATCCAACGGCGTCTTTAGCTATAATACAAGCACCTTCAAAAGCCTTTTGTATATCCATTACAAAAATCGTCTACTACTTAATCATTATGAGAACTTGTTAGGGCATAAGTCTAAATTATCTGCAATTGGTATCTGCTATTAAGTTGAATAATTAATCTTGCCAGTCTATCTGATACACCATCAATCTCCACAATGTTGTTCTTCCACTTTTTCTTTATAATGAATCCTACTCCATTTGTACTTCCAATATTTATGCCTTTGTAGTAGAATACATGACCATCTTTTAAATCAATTGCCTCATCTTTTCTTCTAACTTCACAAAGTCCAATAATGTCCCATTTAATACGAGATGGTTCTTCCAATTCTTGCAATCTTTCTTCACTTAAAAGTGATCTATAGTTGTAGGTCATCAAATGGAAGCCTGGATCCGCAGTCAGGGGATTCTTAGCACCTTCCGCCTTTTGCCAACAATGGCTGCCTTGGCTGATGACTTTACAGCTTCCTGGGAATAAGAGCCATTATTTATTTTTATCTGTCATGATTGTAAATATTTATTAGAAAAATTTTTTTTTCATTCACACACATATTCATTCTATCTTATCAGTCAACTAGAAGAAAGACCATGGTGTTTCCTGATCTTAAACTCAGAAGTAAAAAAGGCAATAAACTCACCAAGCTGAAATGCATATTGGTGAGCAGCCTATTCATTTCTGTATATTACATGAATAATCACATAGTAATAGCTGCAATGACATCAACGTATGAAGTGGACATTAGGAATTTGTCCTGCTCAGTTTCTTTAAGGCCTCCAAGAGGAATCAACAGCTTCCTTTCAATTAACAGCAAACTCTTTTCTGCAGCCAAATATTTGATAGTACTTTTTATTTAATTAATTATGTAAATTTAACTTTCAAAGAAAAGTTGTTGAATATCTGTAGAATATTTTTAAACATTCATTATTAACTTTTGGTTATAACTGACCTATTTGTGCTTTAAAAAATGGCCACCTTTTGCCATATAAATAAATTGACATTAATACAGAGAGTAGTTATTTAAAATTTTATTAAAAATAATTATTTAAATCTTTGAAAGTTAAATTTACTTAACTAAATAAAACATATTATCAAATATTTAGCAATCATAAATAATCATAAGTAATGAAGACTAAAATTTCACTGCCAGACTAGTAAGTAAACACCACATATTTAAAAGGAAAATGGATAAATAGATCATTTTTATTATTAAATTTCATCATTCTATAACAAAAGTTTCATCAAAAACAATTTTGATGACATTATTCATCTCACATCACTGATGTTTATAAAATTATTACTGCAAATGTGTCTGAATGATGATTGTGATAGGTAATGAATTAAAACTCATCATTTTTTGGGCTCAAATGTCCATTTTTGGGGATGACAAACTACTATATTTTTTATAACTGTATATAAGCTTTCTTTATTAAAATGACCAATGTTATTCACTGATAAATTTAAAAAGTCCCTAAACATTTTTTTTAATAAGCTTTCTTAATGAATAACATATTACAATAATTCACAATGAAATAGAAACTGCTAGAAAATTGACAATTCTTAAGAAAAGAAACCCACTATTACCAAATTAAGAACTAAAAGTACTTTTTATAATATAAACATATATATCTTTTTTTTATATTATGTAATCGTAACAATTTTAACAAATTTGTTTCTTAAAAAAAAAAATTAAGACAAAAAAACATTATTTTTTAAGGATTACAGTACATAATTTATATATACATTCACACCGAACAGCCTATATATTTATATTTATGAAATTGTTCGATTTGATTCAACGAAAAAAAAAAAAAACGGTTCGGCAATATCAATAGAAAGTAAATATAATATTTTATTTGAATATAGTAATTTTACTTTTAATATATAAATCCTGTTAAAACTTAATGTAATGTTAATAATTATCTACTCCCTTTTAAGACAGCACAGACACAAAAAATACTACTAATAACG
This sequence comes from Epiperipatus broadwayi, assembly GCA_028023455.1. Classification (NCBI taxonomy): domain Eukaryota; kingdom Metazoa; phylum Onychophora; class Udeonychophora; order Euonychophora; family Peripatidae; genus Epiperipatus; species Epiperipatus broadwayi. The sequence goes on along the minus strand of JAQFVV010012455.1, from coordinate 980,942 downwards.
GCCAAAAGTAAATAATGAAATCAATATTTTAAATATGAAAATTTCACATTTGAAAGGTATAATTACAAAATAAATATATTACATATGTAGTTTGATTTTGTTCATTTCTTAATTGAGGTCTCATAGATTTTAATTAATGAAGTATTAAGAAAAATATCTCTTATACAATAATTTTTTAATAATAAAATGAAACTAAATATAATGCTTACGAGTTAAAAAATTAATTTGAAGCCGAAGCGATTTTTCGTCGTCACTTTCTTTGGAAGCCATTTGCAAAATTTTAGAACAAAATATTCCACTGCAAATATATAGTATGTAGCATGACGTCAAAAAAAGTATTTTCCTTTGCAGAGATTGTTTTACTCTTCAGCTATTGGTTCTTATAATTAAATGTACAGTATTAAACTCCGCGATTTGCGATTTTTCTCGAGATTTCCTCGTTATTACGCTTACCAACAAGATACAGAATTATATCAAATTCGTTACTTTGGTAACCATGTGGAAAGGAGTACTATATAGTTTATGCCCTTGAATAATTGATTCATTATTTTTATATCTTGCAAACAAGACTAATAGTGCTAAATATTTTTAGAATATAATGTAATTAGTTAGGTGTGATAATATTGAATCCAGGGTCGCACTTATTAAAATTATTTAGAAGAGCCTCGTACGGCTGTGTTGTTCGTCTGCCTACCAAGCCTATAATCTTGGATTCAAATCTAGACTAAATGAAATTCTTTTCAAAAGGCTTAGGAAATTTCTCTCAAGTACTTTGTTTTTAGCCAACCTAACTAACTATATTGGTGGTTAAATGGGTATCTAGTTTTTCTTAACTAGAGAATAAAACAACGAAAAACTGCTCAAAATCTCACCATCTGATAATTAATGAATATTGTTTTCGTCACTGTTCTTCCATGAGAGTTTCTGGAGAACTTTTGTCTCATAGTAATCTAATTATTATAAAAGACTTTTTATCATTATTTAAAATAGTTCTACAGAAGAAAGTAATGGGCAGTATTTTGAAAAAAATATGTATTAAATAAAAAAATTATTTGTGCGAAAAAAATCAACATAAAAATATATAACAAAATACAAAAAAAAAATACAGAATATTATACATGTATGTATATAATTCTTAAATACTTTTTTACTTCGAGTATGGTTGAAAAGGTAAACAATAAATATAAACTAATTAATAGCATTTTGCCGAAAACTAGCTCAGTGTTACTTATTGGTATATATTTATTAATTTTTTACCTTTTCAACCACACTTGAAGTCAACGAGTATCTAAGAATTACATAGAATGATTGTTGAAAATAGTTACTAAGTCGAAATTTATTATTTATGTATATAGTATTTAGAAACATTATTTGGGTTTTAGTTATTGATTGGTTGTGAGGTAAATAAAGTTACATGTATATATGTGTGTATGTGCATAACTAGTCAATACAAAAGATATTATAGGCACTCTAGAAGTACTAAAAGGCAGAATAAGTAAAATTATGCAAATCGTAAGTTAACCTTGATATCCTAATTTGCATATGTCAATAATGAAATGTTTGTGCAAATTAGATCTATCAAAAATGTCAGCAGAACTTTAATGTCAAAGGAACCAGACAGAGATGGCCATGTGAGCAGTAAGATACTTGCAAAATCTGTTGGTAAGCAGTATAAAATGCTGCAGAAAATGTTATAGAGAACAGCTAATGAAGAAAGTTATCAGACAGAAATGAACTTTTAATAAAATGCAGAATTAGAGTTCAACCTATAGGGAACTGTCCATATAGGGTTAAGAGACTGGTTTAGTTTATGTAATTCAACTATCCAAGTCACTTATTGAATATAGTAACCAACTATTAATTATATATATATATATATAATGAGTAATAAACTCATTGTTAAGTTAATAAAAAATTTGTGTTTATTTTCCAGAAAAAATGAGCGTTCAGCTGCTTAGATTAAACGCATTATACACATCCATAAAAATAGTTCCAGAATCTGTGTTAATTACTAACATGGATAGATAACATGGTAATGCAGATTGATGCAATAATGTGTTTCGATGAAAATAATCCAGAGCAATGGCAAATGTATGTTAATCATATTGAAATGTAAATGATAATATCAGTGATGATAAGTTAAAAATTGTCACCCTACTATGGATGTCAGGAAAAGGTGTGCTGCAATTAGAAAATCATCTCTGTGACCTGAAAATGCCAGAGGATATTTATTTCAAACCTACAATGTTAAAATGTATAGTGTGACTTTGTTTTTGAAGCAAAATGCAGTCAGTAAATGAAAACGTGGAAGTATTTTTAGGTACTGTGAGAATTAGCAAAGGAATATGAATTTAGACACCATCTAGAGAACAAGTTACTGGATCAGTAGTTATGGGGCAGGTAGAGCATGAAACAGACAGATATTGCTAAGTGAATCTACATTAAGTTACAATGCTACCATTAAATGAGATAGCATATGAAACTGTTCTAGATCACTTGCAAGAATTTAAAAATGTGATAAAGCAAACTCAAGTGCACTTTTAAACAAGGCTAAAGCACAGAGTGCAGAGAATATTGCTGCAGAAAGAGAAGACATAAAAAGAATGCATAAATTTAAAACATACAAGTGTCTTAGCAATGAATTGATAGGTCATTTGTCAGTGGTTTTTACGAATAAATGACTAAAGTAGATTTACTGGAAATAGTAAATTAAGGGAATAGTAGTGAAAATGCCACAAATGTAAAAAAAGGAATACAATGTTACACCAAATCTATTAGAAGTTAAAATTTGTAATCAAAAAAAGTGAAAATAAATATCAGGGTAGATGCTATTGACAAAAATGGAATAATAAGATGCAACTTAATAAAACAAATTTAGTAGCTACAGATATAAATGGTAATCTGATAAATATCAAAGAAATTGTGATAGTATCAGCAAAAGTAAATAGGTGTACAAAAAATTATTTCTATATGTTGTAACAACAAATATTAACCATATATTGGGATATAGCTGGTGCTAACCTTTGGGAACAAGCATTGAATGCATCAAGAAAGCCAAACTGAAGATTAAAGTCCAGAAAAACCATATAACTCAAGTTTAACAAAACTAAATAGTAAATTTATTGTGAAATGAACAAGAAATAACATCGACTACCAACTAGTAAATTGGATTAAACAAGAATGGCCAAAAAAGTGACCAAATGACATAGTACCACAAATTTGAAATGCTTGGGAAAATCTGTTCAATTGTCAAAAATGTATTCTAATGATAGACAGTATTGATTCCAGTTGAGGAGAAAAAATGTGTACTGTAACTGCTACATAAAGGACACCCTGGAATCATATGCATAAAAAAACTAACTTAATTGTTTGGTGGCCAAACATGAATAGTGACATAAAAGAAGCAATCAAGTAACAGTATTCATACTGAGTTCAGTTACAAAGAAAATCCCAGCAGAATTATTAATAAATTGTCATGTAAAGATGCATATGTCTGTATTAAATTTCAGACAAGGCTAAAAGGAAGGCTGTAAAAATTGAAAACATACAAGTTTAATAAACGGAAGACTGTCTAGATAAGAGATATCATGAAAGCAACATATAAATAGCTGGAAGTATAAATAGGATGCTATCTAGTCAAATAAGTGAAATTAAATTACAAGACAATAGAGTAGTAAAATGACCCATTAACCATATAAAAAAATGTTTAATTGAGCCCATGGAGATTATAAATGAAAATACAGATTCAGCTACTGCTCACATTAAAGATTCTTTAGAGAATAATGATAATGCTAGGACAAATGCGTCTACCATCACAAATAAATTTAGAAGAAAAATCTTCCAATTAAGATACACTTAAAGAATTAAATGATGAATTACAACAGGGATAGGAAGAGTAAACAGCTGAGCAGAAGGGAAAAAATTCAACTTTACAAACTTCCAGAGAAAGTTGTATGCTGAAAAAGTTACAAGATTATTTCTTGTGACAATGAATTTATTTCTTTAGTGAAGGGAAGGAATTACTGTGTCTACTGGCTGTGAGATAGATAAAGTTACCTGTATATAATATGTACGTGGGTTCATAATTAGTCAATAGAAAAGATATTATAGTCACTCTAGGAATAATGAAAGGCAGGATATGGTAAAATTATGCAAATCACAAGTTAACCTCGATATCCTAATTTGCACAGGAACAATAATGAAATGTTTATGAAAATTATCAGAGTTATCAAAAATGTCAGTAGAGCTTTGATTGAATGCAGTCAGAACCAGTTATACTGAATCAGAGATAATCATGTGACCAATAAGGTGCTTTTAAACCTGTTGAGCAATATAAAATGTTATAGAAAACAACTAACAAAGAAAGACATTTAACAAAATGCAGTATTAGAATACAATCTGTAGAAAACTATGTAGGATTAAGATTGATTTAATTCCTGGAATTCAACCATGCAAGCTGCTAATTGAATATGCTAACCAATTACTAATTATATATATGAGTAGTAAACTCGTTGAGTTATTAAAACTTGTGTTTATTTTCCAAAAAGGTAAACTTTAGACTTGTATACATCAGTTATAGATTCTTTATAGTTAGTTACTTTAGATATAGTATTTCTATAGAAATTATTTCTAGATTACTTAATTGATCTTGAAACAGTGACTAAATAATTTTTTTTTTCAATTTAGAGTAATTGTCTAGCTGCTGTTACCCTTATAACAATGGTAAAATTTATTTGGGTCACAATAATAATCTTTAATTCAGATAGGAAATGTATAAAGAAAAAATGGAGTATGAAAATATTTAAAAATAATCTATTAAGAACTGAATATCTGGAATTTTCTAAAATGATAAAATACAACTGTGAATTGGGCATGAAAGCTATATAAAGGAACAAAAGTCTTAAAAGTATAAACAACATTTTAATGCTGAAAAGAAAGTTATATTTCAGAAATAAGAAAAGTAATAAATTATTACTAAAAAAAAATAGCATAAAGTAACAATATAAAACAAAATATCTACAATTACAACATCTGAAATGCTAAGTATTTTAAATGATCAAGTAAAACAAGCATATAAATATTTGAACAAAGAAAATTCCAAAAAATGATGGATTTATTATTGTATCTTAACAAAAGAAGATGAAGAAAAATAAAAATTGTTAACAAAACTATATATATATTGCAAATTTACAAATGATAAAGATAAACCAGATAATTGGTAGAATGCAATAGTAATATTGTTATTTTAAAGTAGCGATAAAGAAGATATTAGAAATTATCAATACATCAGCTTTTTAAAAAGTCTATGCAAGATCTTTATCAAGATAGTTATAAGTGAATTATAGCACACTTTATACTCTAACTAAAAGAACAAACTTGATTTGAAAGTGATATTAGCATAATGAATCACATTTAATTCTTGAGTTTATTTACAGAAAGGATCATAAATATGAATTGCCATTATTTTTTGAATTTCCAGAACATAAAGGGCATTTCCACAATTATTAAAATCTTGTGTCATCAAAAACCATCCAGGATTGTCATATTATGAAGAATATTTATTAAAATGCAACAGTAATGATTACACGACATATTGTCATTTAAGTTTAACGTTGATAAGTATGTATAAAAGAGTGATTCCATATCTTTAAACTTTTTTTGCAACAGTTTTATAAAAAGTATTTTGTTCATTAAAATGATAAATTAAGGGATGAAAATATATTGACTTTTATTTAAAGAAAGATTTGCAGATGATTTTTCTACTTTTGCAAATAATGCTCCAAGCTTCCGGAAATGTTGCAAGAGTTATCTGATAAAAATAAGAAAGTAGGACTAAAAATCCTAAAAAACTTAAGTAATGTTCTGATAGATTTTTTTTAGAAGAAAATAAAGATTGATAATCATGAGTTAAAATAAGTAACAACTACAAATACCTTGATCAACATTTTTAAAACAAAAATATGATAGATGAAATTAATCTAAAATTAAATTTGGATCAAGTTTTACTTAAAAGGAAATATACCCATATATTTGTAAAAAGAAAGATTTGTGTTTAACCAGTTCTTCTATTAGAAGCTAAAACTTGGACACTTAATATAAGACTGATACAGAGATTTTAGATCATTCATTGAAGTAAAAAAAACATTGGTAGTAACAAAAATAAATCAGAAATGAAATATATCAATGAGCAAATAAATAAATATCATTGATATCACTAAAAAAATTAAGAGACAGAAATAGTTGGACTATTTCCATCATCTAATATGAGGATTGAATATCTTTAGAAAAATTTAACTTTATTTAAATATTCCAAATACATTCAACTGTTAGTAATAGCACATCAAACAGATTAGTATATGCACAACATTTCAAGAGGTAATATTCTCTCCTCTACTTCAGTGTTGCTGGATTCAAACTTTGATCCTTAGCTTCTTGATTATTAAATTTTAAGGTAACTCTCTAACCAACAGCCATCCTGACAAAGGCAACAGTCAGTAGAAATTTGATATACTTATCTATGAGGTTCCTCCTAATTTCTCCCTTTTTCCCAAGAACAAAGTTGATTAGTGTTTTCCATACATTATGTATAGATTTGATCTGGCTATATTTCTAAAAGAAATGATAACATGGTCATTTGAAGCATTAAATTGAATACCAAGATATTATAAAAGGCTTAGAAAAAGATCATATGTGAAATTATTGGATGAAATAAGGCTTAGAAAAAGACCATATGTGAAATTATTGGATGAAATAAAACAATTTGTTGATATATATATATATATGGAGAAGAAAGACTATAAATCAGAGAAATTAACCTTTGAGAGATCTTCCTAAAGTGAATTAATGATAGTTAAAAATGATGACCACCATTATCTATAGAATTATAATTATTTAATTATTTTTTATCCCTTTAAGTTCATTAAAAAATCAAATGTATCTTCACAAATCTAATTGTAGATATATTGAAAACAACTTATTTCAATTAAATCATTTTAATATATTTTTAGTTTAAATCATTTATATAAAAAATAAATTATTTTCACATTTGAATTTTATTTCATTTGCATAGTTTTGGATAATTGTCAATAAAAAATTTCAGAAACAAATATTAAGATAAATATATAGATACGATCATAAATAATAAAAAGGCATAATTTCAGTAGATTAAATATAAACCATTTTGCAACATAAAAATAAAAGCCAAGAGAATCCTTCATTTTTTTTTTTTTTAAAGTGTCATAGCATCGGCCGGGACGCGAACCCGCAACCCGGGCAACTGCCTGCAAGTGCAAGGCAGTCGCGCTGACCTCTCGACCACCAATGCAAGACGTTTCTCATTTATTTTTATTTTCCTGTTTTTTTTTAAAAATACAAAACAAAATAGATCAATTAATTAATTTGACTGCCTTTTGTTGTTTGCATTACTTTAAGCTTCAGACAATTTTTCTATTTTTGTTTACATTTATGTTAATATTAGTCGTTGAGTATTATTTAGAAAATTTAAAAACGAAATATTTGTTGGAGGATTAAACAATTTTTGATTAAAAGGAATTGGGCGGGGGGGGGGGTATTATTAAAAATGTTTCTAAATCTTCTTTTAAAAAGATTTTACTGTTATTAATTTTATAAAATATATCTTTTAAAATACTATGTTTCAATTTCACAATTTATCCGAAATTTCAGTCCCTGAGGGAGCTATTGTCTCAGGCATTTAATCATCCTGATTTACCAAAAAAAAAAAATTCATGATGATAAGACAAATATGTTTGTTCTCTTACGCGTGTATTGTGTTTTTGACCTCTTCGAGTTACTAACTTGCATCTCTCCTTACTTCTTTGAATGATCTGAATTTTGTATTGCTCTTATATTAAGTGTCCAAGTCTCAGATTCGTCATTGGAAATATGAAATGAATGAATAATACAAGTTTTTCTAAAATAAACAGAGCAAAACTCTCCATACAGTATTGCCACCTGTGCTAAACAGAGTAATCAATGGATGCCAGAAGGCTTGTGCATAAAATCCCTATCTAATGCCTACTCATCCAATATCCCCAGATTAGTTTCTGGCTTGTGGCCTTCGTCAGTGAGGAGCTTTGGATCTGAGAGCACTGCATCTAGATCTTAGGATCTAATGCAACCCTCTAGCAACCACCTTTTATCTCTACTTAACTACAAAACCATGAGAATGAAATTGAAAACACAAAAAATATTTTCAATCTAAACTGAGTTCAGACCTATATGACTATATAAGCTATTGAGCTTAGATTGAAAATATTTTTTGTGTTTTCAATTTCATTCTCATGGTTTTGTAGTTAAGTAGAGATAAAAGATGTTTGCTAGAGGGTTGCATTAGATCCTAAGATCTAGATGCAGTGCTCTCAGATCCAAAGCTCCTCACTGACGAAGGCCACAAGCCAGAAACTAGTCTGGGGATATTGGATGAGTAGGCATTAGATAGGGATTTTATGCACAAGCCTTCTGGCATCCATTGATTACTCTGTTTAGCACAGGTGGCAATACTGTATGGAGAGTTTTGCTCTGTTTATCAACAATTAATGTGCTAGTATAGGAAATGTGATCATGTGATGCTTAATGGTTTTTTCTAAAATAATTATTTTATGAAAAACCTGAGCATGATTTATTGGGAAAAGTAGACCCTGTATTATAAAAATTATTTTAAAGACACTCTAAAGAAGTACAATATTTTTTATTGACAAATCATAGCTTAGAATAGAAGAAAGGAGCTATAATTAGACAAGGTATTAAAGTTTCAAACAATAGTTTGCTACAGAAGAAATTAACATCACAAAATAACAAATAAATAGAAACTAGCATGTTTAGATGAGTATGTATTTGTGTTTCATAGATTGGATTATATAATCATAACAAAACTCACGCAAGTATTTTTATTGTTTAATGAATTTCTAAGAATATTGCGAAGCATTTTAAAATGAAAATTTCTAGTGTTTTAGTTTATGCACTAATAGAGCGATTTATGTTTAATTTTTATAATAAATTTAAATAATTTGAAGATATGGTCATGTGTTTAAATAAAATGAATAGCTAATTAGATATGGTAGCATTATTGTCGTGATTTGATAGTAAATGTAAATAAAGCGGATTAATTTGAGATTAAAATCTGTGAGTGGGATTGGGTGGTCTTTTTTTAGAAAATGTGATATATTTATTAGAGAGAGAACTTTTTTTTTTAAGAGACAGATTTTATTTAATAGACAAGAGAATTAATTTTTATTATCCACTAGTATGATATATATGTAATAATTTTAAAGACATTAGTCTTAGATGTATAGTTATGATTTATCAAACATTCCAAATCTATAAGCGCTTATGTAATATAATTTTTTTTTGCATTCTATTCCATAACTATAATATAATCTATAATAGCATGAAATTAAAAGCATTTAAACTCAATCCAATGTGCTTGCATAGTTATATAGAGTACTAATCTTAATAGCTTTTATATTTTATTGATTTTAGCATTAAACTAAGTGATGTCACTTTCCAAAGCTATGACCAATGAAGGTCATAAGCAGAATAGTCTGACAATGTGGAAATAATAGTGCTACCCTCTAGTATTCATTGGTTATTCAAGTTTATAATAGCTGGCGTTGGAGTAAAAAAAAAACATATGTAAAAGAAAGTCATATGATGTTTTATTGGTAAAAATTACTGTAGCTGAAGATTGAAAATAGTAATAGAAATAATATATACTAATTATAAATCTTTATTTATATAGTTGATGTATACAGAGGGCAAGTATATGCATTAACTTATTTTAGAAAATAAATACACAAAAAATTTAAACTTAATAGTTTATTTACTCTGATTAAAAATGTAAAATATATTAGTAGAAATATTAATAACATCAACTGGCCACTTTCTGGTTGATTTTACATTAAACTTGCAGATCATAGGACTAGCCTCTACTCTTTTATTTATTAGTCTATGAATACACAATTCACATAGAATAACACTATACTGCTTCATTACTATCCATAATAATACTCTAACAGATATTTGACTTGCCACACATTATTGTTCGGCTACTTCTACATCTTTTCTGCACACACACAAGGTGGACTTTGCAGTTTCTATTTTTGCATCAACTAATTTGCACAATTAATCCTTATTTCTTATTCTTTGCAGATTGACACATCAATGTTTAATTTTTGCACAACTTGAATATTATGCATACTAAATTTTTTAGAGTGCTGATTTTATTTATTTGCTTTCTGGCAATTGATGTACATATACATACCTATGATGATTTTATTTACTTTTTACATTAGCAATGTACTATTTTTAGTCAGAACGTATCTTAAATTATAGCTTAATTTTAGAAGGAAACATTATTAACATAAGTATAACTCAAAATATATACATATATTTAATTACAGGTTGACTACTGTTTTGTAATCAACTAACAAGTGTTTTTATTGTGTATATGTTAGAATTAATTATCATATTTTTAAGAGTATTAATGTGTTTATACAAATTAGGTTAGCATTGTACTAATGTATTGGACTATTTCCATAATCTAATATGAGTATTGAATGTTTTTAGAAAAATTTAACTTTATTTAAATATTCCAAATACATTCAACTGTTAGTAATAGCACACAGGTTAGTATATGCACAACATTTCAAGAAGTATTATTCTCCCCTCTTTTTCAGATATTGCTGGTCTGGTCAGTGACAGTACTATCATGGGAATCAAACCTGGACCGTTAGATTCTTGAGTATTGAATTTTAAGATAATGCTCTAACCAAATGAGCCATCCTGTCAAACCCAATAGTCAGTAGAAATTTCATATACTTACTTATGAGGTTCCTCCTGATTTCTCCACTTTTTTCTAAGAGCAAAGTTAGTGGTTTCCATACATTATGTATAGTCACACTAAGTTGATTTATGAGATTGTTTGCCATTATCATGTGAGCAACTTCTTTAAATTTTCTTATTTGTACCTTTTCTTCTCTATCCAAGATTTTGTATTTTCCCAATTGAACATATGTTCATTGGTACATACATGGTCTGCTACCTTATATACATATGTTTTCACTCTTCTAATCACCAGTTTGTTTTCTTGCAAGCGCTTGTCAAGGGGATGAGAGATCTCACTAATATATGTTCCATATTCATATGATATTTCATAGATGCAGTTTTTTCTTTTCAACATTTTAAGTTTAGGCTTTGTAGATATTAGAATTCCTCATAATGTGATATGACTCTAAAAAGCTGTTCTGATGTTACACTGATTGTAGATTTTCCTTAATTTTTCTGCTATTTTTGTAATGTATGGGTATACTACAGTACCAATAATTGTTTTTTTATTTTGATGGTTCCTTTAATTGTCTATTTAAAGTTTTCTTAATATCAGCTGATGAATAAACATTTTTAATAAGAAAAAACTGGCAAGACCAGTCATCCCATTGAAAAGTGCTTGCAAGAACACAAACTGATGATTAGAAGAGATAAAACAGATGTATCTAATGTAGCAGACCATGTATGTACCAATGAACACATGTTTAAGTGGGAAAACACAAAAATATTCGATAGAGAAAAAAAGGTAAAAAAGAAAATTTAAAGAAGCTGTTCACATGACAATGGCAAACAATCCCATAAGTCAATCTAGTGTGATTATACATAATGTATGGAAACCACTAATCAACTTTGCTCTCAGGAAAAAGTGGAGAAATCAAAAGGAACATCACAGATAAGTATATGAAATTTCTATTGACTGTTGGCTTTGGCAGGATGGTTCAGTTGGTTAGAGCATTATCTTAAAATTCAATACTCAAGAATGTAAGGGTACAAGTTCGATTTCCATGCTAGTATTATCACTGGTCAGGCCAGTAACATGTGAAGAAGAGGGGAGAATAATATCTTTCAAAACGTTGTGCATATACTAACCTGTATGCTATTACTAACAGTTGAATGTATTTGTAATATTTAAATAAAATTATTTTTTTCTAAAGACATTCAATACTTATATTAGATATTGGAAATAGTTTTATATATAAATACAACTAAAACACCATCATCACAAACCTTTATAAGAACATTAGGTTAGCATGTTTGTTCTATATTGGCAGTATTAGTTTCTGAGATACAATTGTATTCAAGTGATTACTGTCATACATTCTGGACTTATCATTTTTATTAAAATACAAAGGACCAATAGTATTAAATGTACTTTAAAATGATTGTGTGAAAATATGATTATTTGTCAAGCGTTGGTGGCCAAGTAGTTAGCACAGCTGCCTTATGAGCAGTTGTCCCGGGGGTCGCTTTTCTGCCGACGCTTTGACACACACACAAAAAAAAGATTATTTGCTGCATTTTAACTGATAAAGTGATTAGTTAAGAGAACTGTTTTCAGTTCAATTTCTATGATTAGTTGACTAGAATTATTGTTTAAAACTAAATTACAATTTTAAATATTATAAATACAGGGGATTTGAACTCAAACTTTCAAGCAACATTCTACTATCCACACTATCTCATACTACTGATACCTATGGCCACATGTAGAAAAGATAAATAATCACCAATATGTATTCCGTGCTGAACCAACACTCGTCAGTTGATCCAGATTATCATCTCCCACACACATATATAATCAGTGCTCAGTTTATAGTGATAGCAAATCTTTATATGGTAATCTTTTTATGATAATCTGGAGCAACTTATGAGTGCTGGTTCAGCATGAAATACATATATTGGTGATTATTTACCTTTTTTATCATGTGTCAGTAGTATGAGATAGTGTAGATAGTAGAGAGTTGGTTGAAAATCTGAGTTCAAATCCTCTACATTTACAATTAAGTTCCAGGTATAAGAATGCCTGTATTTTACATGTTAAATATTGCAATTTGTTTTTCATTTATTTCTGTCTAATGAGTAATCCACTAGACATAGTGATTTAGCCAAATTATGTAAGACTGGTTAATTTAAAAAATATTTTCTAGACTCTTTCATTTTTATGATAGGCAAATCCCCAAACAATTATTTACAAATTCAAATTCTTGTCTGATATCTAATTCCAAAGCAATTCGTTATTTATTGTACTACTTCATGCAAAATCATGATTAAAGAGTTGCATTATGACAAAGGTTTTTTTTAAAAAAAAAAGAGTCAGAATTGTTATTTTATAATTGAGTGATTGCATAAACATGAGATGGCCAATGTCATAAAAAGCTGATGTTGGTCAAATCATATACTATTTAAGTAACTGAAAACTATGAAAAAGAAAACATGGAGACAGAAAATACTTTTTACAAGATACTAGAAGATATTCTTGATCAAGCACTGTTCATTAATTAATTGCAATTAATATTTACATTTAAAGGCCATTCCACAGTCCATCTCCTGTAGATCTTATCTGCACTAATGCTAAACCCATTGATTGGCAATAAAAATGCTTCTGTAAATGATTAATATTGTCTAACTTCATCCAATATTGCCAAAATCTAAATGATATTGAATTCTGAATACATTATTTTGTAATTTACCACAAATATTTAAGCTTATATTCATGCTTCTAGAAAATATATCTAATTGTCAATAGTACTATTGATAACTATTAGACATCTTTTGTTCTTGAATATATGGTATTAGCAATTCTTTATTGCATTTCCCATATAACATGGTATACAGATAACTTTTCAAATCTGTTTGCTCTTATATGTATTACAGCTTACCTTTAAATTTTCATTTTTTACACATTCATTCATTCTGAGAGATTGTTAATAAATGTTAAAAAGCTAAATACTAGATGCATTTTTGATAGGATACCATTGATTTACAATATATTTTGATATATATTTTTTGTGATGAATAAGTAAAAAACAATCACAACTATTAATATTGATCAAATTCTATCAGAACATTAGCATTATTGCCTTTTGTGACATGACATACATTTGATGGTCATTAACAATCAGACTTTGGTAAAGGTGTGCTAAGAGTAAATTAATTTTGAAAACAACATGATGTGAACATAAAACAAAATAAGATAGACTCTGAAATATAGTTGAAATTACCAAATAGCAAAACTTGGCATGTATATATATATTGAGACGCTCCATCAGGTATCAAAATAGATATAACATGGTAAATATCAGGAGGTCAATAAAGAGTTAAAATTATTTTTAAACTCGTATTTTAAAAAATGCGATCGTATTTATATAACGCATATACAAATGAATGATATAACCTTCTGTAACGAAAATTGATATTGTAATTTTGTAAAAAAAAAAAATTATAAAAGGGAAAGGGGGGGGGGACTTTAATAAGAAAATAGCTTATCTTTGTACAAGATTGTTTTTCTGCCTTGCCAGACAATGCCTAATTTTTTCTGGCTTTCCAGACAATGACTAATGTAGGGAATGTTTTTTTTTTAATTACTGTAATCTTAGATATGTAATTTTCTTACAGTGGGTAGTGTTAAAATCAATTTCCTTAAAACTATTTATATAAAAATTAATTAGTGATTAAGAATGCTGGCTTATCTAGAATTATTTTAATTAAAGTATCGTTCTAGAAGTTTCTTAGAAAAACTGATATTCAAACAATGGGATTGGAGACCTAAAAACACCAAAATTTATTAGAGAAGGCATTCAGTGATTCATTTATTCATCCAGACTTTTTAGCTGGTACTATTCAATTAGCTCCAAGTAAGAAAATTTTGCAGTGATTCCCTGCAGTTATTAAGTGAGAAGCGGCCAGTTAAAGAACAAACAGCGCTACAAAATGAAAAGAATCCATCGTTCTAGTAGTCTTGCCTGTCATTATGTGTGGCTAAAGTCTTTACTCCATGGCGAACTTCTTTCTTCATGCATAACTCCATTCACCAGCATGATATAAGCTAATAATAGGACCGACGTGATTTCTGCCAATCAATAATCTCCACACCGAAGCTCCCTCCTAACTTAACTCAGAATAAATGAAACAAACTATATGACATCAAGCATTGGTGGCCTAGTGGTTAGCATAGCTGCCTTCCAAACAGCTGGCCCGGGTTTACTTCCCGATCAACGCTTTGACATAAAAAAAATAAAAAAAAACTATATGAATGGTCATGCAAACGTGCGTACGTATTTAATCGAACCATTAACTCAAAAGTCTGCAGCACAACATTTAGAGTAATATATCAGAACTTTATTTACTCAGTAAGCCAGGCATTATTAAACTTTGCATATAGAAACTTTTAATTCTCGAGATAAAATAATTATTCCTAGATTTATTATTATTTGATATGTGGATATTGATGTAATCTATTTTTGATGTATTATTTTGTATGTGTCTAATTAATTTTCTGATATGGATGAGATATTGTTTATATATATCTCCAAAGAAGAAATTTTTTTTTTAAATATTATTTACAGTAAGTTGATTATGTCAGTATAGATTTACCGAGTTTATAGTAAGCTGTATAATTAACTTTTATGATTATTCGTAGTATAGGAAAATACATTTTCTTTTGCAAATAATTATAAGTATTCTTATAAATTAGGAACTCTTTAATTACCGTATGTATTAATATGTGCCTAGAGCATTAATTCTGATAAAGTATTTGAGATCGTACGTGTATTATTCTTTGAATAAAATAAAGGAACATCGTTTTCGATTTATGTGTGTAACTTAAAAAATGATTGCTCCTTATCTGTATCAGAAATTGAGTTTTATTTCATTTAATCTTTGACAGCCACATTCTGTTTAAATCATTAGGTTTAGTTTGATGTGTATAGTTTTATTTTATATATAACGGATTTAGTTAACTTAGCTCTGGTCTAGCTTTGATGTAGCTTCCAGGGCATTCTATGTCATTATCGCTATATTTGTTCAGTGAATCCTTTGGGGTCTCTATCGCCAATGTCTCCCGCAAGCTCTTCTTTAGATATTACTCCTACACACATTCATTAATGCCTGAAGTGCGGTTATTATCATTGCCAAGACGGATTTAAAAATAGCGCCTCTGGCCTTTATTTAATTTATATTTGTTTCTAATTGCACATATCATGCGAGTTTAATTTAAAATGGTTACATCGAAATTAATTGAATACTTTAAAATTGAGTTTTTTAAGTTGATGTGAACAATAACAAACTAATCAATTTCGTTATTTATGTAAAACTATCCATAGAAGAAATTAATTTATTTAAAATTTGTTAGATTTTCAATTGGATGGACGGTTGAAGAGTTGGAGTGTGGAGTAGATTGAAGCCTGTCCATTACAGTGTGAAGATTGGCTATCTTAATATATATCTGAGCACTTATAGCATATATATGTAAAGATGGTAATCTGGACCAACTGATGATTGCTGGTTTAGCATGAAATACGTATATTGGTGATTATTTATCTTTTCGACATATATGTGTTCAAGTGTATCAGTGTTATGAGATAGAGTGGAGAGTGGTGTGAAAATCTGTACTCATATACCCTATATATTAAAATTTGTATATAGGTTTTCACATATTTTATTGTTGCATTTTTATTTACCATTGTCAAACTCATTCCACTCACAACTTTGATACCATCCACCTCAGATAAATACAATAATGATTATTACTAATCATTTTCTAAACTAGAGATTATTTCTAGAACAGATATAAACTTTAAATCTCAGTTAAAGTTTAATATATCTGATTTTTTAATTTTAAACATGCACACACATAGTCAATGTATTTTCATTTAACAATTAAATGTGTTATTATTTAAGGTGGACTAGTGTTTGTTGTCTGTTATCTGTCAACTAATTGTTTATTAGTTAAGAATCTTGTTCTTTAAGCTGACCTAGTCTAGCGATTGCTTATTAATAAATTAAGATGGAGTTACCCATCGTTAACATATTTTCTGACAAAATATATTTTATAAATCATGTTTTTGGGAGCAACTATGGTCAATAAAATAAAATTAAACATACCAGCTTTTCAACAAGACATTTACTTGCCCTCAACTAACCGTAATAATCGCATGGCTGTAACAGAAATAATCATTGCATGGTTGTTAAATAGTTTGACTTAAACTTAGATCAAATCCATACTATCATTATAAAGAGGGTAATGCACAAAGCAAAAGTCTCCCAAAAAAGAAAAAGAAGTAAATGCTTCTATTAGAGTGGTATTCCTTTATATAAAAAGAACCACAGACAAGATTGGAAAGATACTGAGACACTATGCCATAAAAAGAAAATTCTTTACTGAGCAAATGATTAATAACATTCTGATCAAACCTAAGAATGTAATCCCTCTGGAAGCTCAAGGAGTCTATGAGATACCATATAGAATGTGCCCAACTATGTACATAGGAAGAAGCAATTGATGCACAAGTGCTAGAAGAGATGCACACATTATTGCAGTGAAAAAATGTTCAACATCTTCAGCACTTGCTCTTCATATTAGGACACTGACCCATCACATACATTTCTCAAATACTAAAATTATATCCACATGCAGTAATCATAATCAAAGAGTATTTAGGGAGACTAGAAAATATTTTTAAAAAACCCAATAATATTAATGAACCGTGATGAAACAATGAAATCATCAACTATTTGGAAGTTACTTTTTATAAATCTCCACATATACACACTAATGCAAATTTTTTAATATAATTCCTTTAATTTTCTAACAGTTTCGACTTTTCATCAGAGCTACATTTAAACATATAATTATATAACCATTATTCTATATACATATAAAAATACATATTTTACATTATTATTCATAATCATATTTTATTTTTAACTCTATACCTTTACTCCTCTTTTTTCCTAATTATTATTTTCTCATTATTTCTTTACTATTTCTTTCTATTTTTTTACCTTTTCTTTCTATATATTATTCTACATTACTCTCTAATATATTTTATCACCTTTTTATTTTACTTTTAATACCTATAAGACTAATTCCTTTTTATTATTTATCTATACTTATTCTTTTATTAATAATTTTTATTCCGATTCCCATCTTTGTTCTCTTTTATAATTTAATTATTTATTTTACTCACCTTTTGCATAACCTTTCTCTTTCTTTTTAAATTTGTAACTGACTTTTTTCAAAATCCTTAGCCTCTTTTTCATATACTCCTTTAATACAACTCCATCTATTATCAATTTTTTTTAACTTTTTATCCTACTTTAAAAAATTTTATTTTACAAAACTTTATATACACTTCTCTATTATTATTAATATTCCTATATTTGTCTTTACCCTCCATATCTATTCAAATTTGGTTTTATCTTCTTAATTAATATAGCTTCTTTTATTTTTCTATCATTCTTTTATTAGTATATCCAATCATTCTTATGCTATCTCTCTCAAATATATGTTGTTTCTGTAGCATGTATATAAATTGGTGATTTTTTATCATACCTATGCTGAATCATTCTTGTATAGGTTGAATTTTTTGTTTCTCCTACATATTTAGTTATTATTCTTACATGATCTACATTCTATCTCATATACTCCATTTATATGTTTTTCTATTCTTTTAATATATTAGGCAAAAAAAGAGAAGTAAAGGTATAGGATTAAAATTAAAATATGATTATGAATAATAGTGTAAAATATGCATTTATATATATATATATATATATATATATATATATATATATATATATATATATATAGAATAATGATTATATGATTATATATTTAAATGTTGTAGCTCTGATGACTGTTAGAAAATTAAAGGAATTTTATAAAAAAAATTTGCATTAGAATGTATATGTGGAGATTTACAAAAATTAATATATATGAATATATGAAGGAATGCAAAAAAAGTAAAGGAGAAGACAGTTGAGTTTAAATCAAACTAACTATGTGATATGATTATCTCTGCTATAACCACATAATTAGTTTTTTATGCATTTGAAAGCAAGTATTATCTTGTCTAAATGCCAGTATATTTACTTTAATTTTATTGAACACGTTGCTCCCAAAAACATGATTTATAGATATGCCAAACATACATTACCAGATTACATCATGAGGATTTCTTTTTTTAATTTGACTTGGTTATGCATAATGAAGATGAAATAACTTATTTAGTAATAACTTGGCAACCTCAATTACATTTCAATATAAATGATCAGCTAATTATGTTTGAGATTTTTTTGCAGTTTAATGAGAAAGCTATTTGAATTCTGGTGTAGATATTCTAATGCTCTTCTTTTTTATTAAGAGATATGTAATATATTGTAGATACATCATACATTATTCCTCTTATTCTTCTATGTTTTAGTGACTATATATTGCTTATCTTGCTTGATAATTCTATAATATGAATTGATTTAAATGATACTTGGAACCATTATTCAATAAATAAGTAAATGTAAGCTCCAAAGATAAGTCCAACTAATGTTTTAACGTTTTTATCAACTTTGTTGAGAGAGGTGTTTAAAGTCTTCTAAAAATGACTGCAGAATTGCTATTAAAAACAGCAATTCAGTTTATAAAACTTTATTTGCATACTATAACATACTGATATCTACCAGGAATTATTGTCTAGCTTTTCTGATATGAAATATATTTAAATAGAAGAGTTTCAAGATCGCCAGATATGAATTCAATAAATTTGAATTCCATTAGTTTTCTGACTTCAGTGAACATATGTTGTTCATGTTGATGCTCAGATTTTCAGTCTTCCAAATATGGCAAGATTTTGAATATCTCTAATATCAATTCCCCTAAAAGGACTTTGAAAACCTGATTTTGCAGTAATTCATTAGTCATTGATCAACAAGCCTTTCTATGTTACTATTGGGTGTTTTCTATCAATTAATATTTTTATAGACTAACAACTATTCTAATTTCCAATTTGGATCAACAACTAACGAGTATTTATGACACTACTTATTTTATATATAACCCAGAGCTTCCCAATGTATTGCACAAAGCATAGCCAAACAAATAATTTTTCCAATTCTCTTAAATTCATATCATTTTGATTGTAGTTTTGGTTGCTGTTGAGCAATGAACAATTCAGTTATTTTTTTCTTTTACAAACTCTTCATAATCTGTATTACACTTAGCAAATTACTGGTACCTATTTCTTTTTTTCCTATGTCATAGCATCATCTGGGGGCGAGCCCACAACCGTCTGCAACCAACTACTTGCTTGCTAGGCAGCTGCGATGACCTCTCGGCTAACAATGCTTTAGAGTAATTAAAAAGTCGTATGTCACAATATTTTTACAATTAATTTTGAGCATAAGATGTTATGATAATTGTAATGAGTTAATACAGAAAGTAGATACCTATACAATTTAGTTTAGTAATAAAAGCATCCTGGAGCTGAAAGATTGTGGTCTCACTTTATCATTTCAGTACTCGAACTTCTTATGAACTCCTGAGCAATTATTGGTAATGTACTTATGATAATAAAGCTTTTATTGTTTCTTAGATTGATTGAAGATGTAATGCTTTTTATACATCATTTAAAATGCCTATATATACTTATTTTGATTCAGTGGTAAAATATTTTAATTTATTGTTGTATATATGTAAAAATAAATGTAGTATTAATATCTGTTTAATGCAGCCCATGAGCTTTGTACAAAAGAGCATTGTTATAGTGTATATGTCAAGTATCTAATCACAATCAGTGTTTAAAAATATGTTTATATAAAATAATACTAAAACTTTTTTAAACATAATAAATATTATATAATCTTTCTTAGAAATGAATACAGATAGTTGTTGACATTTGTTAGAAAAACTAACATAACCACTGAAAATTTATTGATTTGTTTTGGATTTAATGTGAGATGTTTTTGTCTATGAAATTAGGAATAAAATACTGGAGGAAAGGAAGGATTCTTGAAAAATGAACGGAAAAAATAGAAATTAATAGTTAAGAGCTTTGTCAATTCAGTATATAAACATATTAATAACAGCTAACTCTTAATTTAAAGATGATTTTGGACAAGTTTACAGATGATGATCTCCACCAGCTGCTCACACCTTATGGTGCAGTTTCAAACTTCCAGTACCTCATGGAAAGAAGGGCTAAAACTCCAGTCCTGACAAACATGGCAGTATTCACTATCATACTCAATAAGGGAATAACCCTAACTGCTATTCTCACAATGCACCTTGTGGAATCTGCCCCTCTTATTATCTCTTTTATAGGGGTACTGCCACAGTGTTTCCATTGTAAATTAAGGACCCACCCGGTTAAAGCCTGCTCAACCTGATTTGCCAATACTGTCATATAAAAAGGGTAAGGCTGCATAACTGCAGACTACTTGCAATTCCTAGTAATACTCACTAATTTTCCCCTGAAAAAGATACATTGGAAAGTAATCTTCAGAGTGATAATGCACATGACAATGTAATCAGCCTCAACCTCCTGAAACCTTCTGGTGCTGCTGATGTTCAGAACAGTTTGGTAACTATTGCTTCTATCCATTAGAAGCAATAGTTCATCTCCATGGTCGGATGTTACACTTACAGATAGCCAACCCTCCAACAGTGAAAAAAGTAAGAGGAAATTTCAAAAGTGCTAACAGTGGCAATGTGGATTCTTGGGGTGATGAGTAGGGGAAAAAGTCCAGTGACTCTAGTAAGAGCTCATCAGAACATGAATCACCTAATAAAACCAAAAATGGGGAAAAATGATAATCAAAGACCCTGACACACTACCCAAAGACAGTAGTATGGAGGTAGTTACAGTGGATGGTATCCAGAAAATAGCCCAATCTGAGCATGCAGACCACCCAAAGTGAAGTTGATTGGGAAGGCCCACTCTAGTGGTGCAAATCACAAAGTGGATGGGATGTCAAAACTATAACCAAGTCAGTGCAGAAGAAATGAGTAGTGAAATTTAGATTCCTTCAAATTTCTTAACCACTCATGCACTCTTTGCTTAAATCTGACAAAGGTCTACTTAACCACTCCAGTCCAGGCCACATGAACCTTAAATTTTCCAGCATCAATGTCCATGGTCTGAACTAGATTGGAATAGAATTAATTACAAATTGGGTTCTGTCTTGCAGAAACTAAGCTACCACTCTTAAATCCACAATTACTAATTAATTCGCCAATCTAGGGTCCTTTCATCACTCGACTTCAGCCCACTCCTCTGGTTGCCATCCTAATTCCTAAATATTCCCCATTCAAATTATATAAAATAAACTTCATCAATCAATATCTTCTAATTACAACATTCTCTCACTGGTCCTTTAAGTTGAACATTATATTTGTTTACTTCAAGAGAGACTTATCATTAATTCACTCATTAATCCAACAAATAAATGTATCACTTGGATCCAACCTCTATCCTACATTAATATTTAGAGATACATCTCATAAATACCCCATTTATGTGCACAGAGGGCTTCTTTCCCACTGAAGCCTTCTACTACACTAAGCAATATGTGACACTTATAGATCTGGCTTACTACTCCCCAGACCTCTGGTACTAGAGATAAATTTATCAATTAACCAGTTTCCATAACCGTATGCATGCTTGAAGTTATCCACCTGCATCCTACTCAAGACCACTGCCCCAGATGCAATGTTATCTGAGTGTTACATATATTTTAGGAAAAATTAACATCCTCACCTTACCTCCTGCAGAGGCATGGATCACATTCATCAATATTTTGAATACAATAATTTCTTTTTACACAGCCAAGAACAAGAGTCCCACTTCCCTTCTCCACAAGATGGATTTAATCAGCAACACCTTGAAACTAGAATTAATCCTTATACTTAAACAACAATACAAAAGGAATTAATAAGCCATTGCTGACTACATCTCAACAAAAAAATGTAAGAATCTTCCTAAGCCAGCCCCATAACTGGTCCAGGGGCTACATTAAGTGGGCTCTGGGCCACAAGAATAAATTAAATACTCCCTTCTCCATCATAATTGACAATAACCTCTACGCTGGTAATAGCATGATCATACAAATTTCTTAATTTTTTCAAAGCCAAGTTAACCAAATATCCTCATGAGTCAAATCATCCTAACTTCAAGGAATCCACAGCATAACTGGAAAGATATTAGTACTAAACTATCCTCTATGCTGGAGAAAACACATCCAGGTCTCTGTGCCTTCCCACGATTTATTCTACTTCACCTCAAAAAATTTTCAGTTCCAATCATACATAAAATGGTTAATCTCTTATCTATCAAATCCCATGACATTGGCAGCCTGTACCCTATATGGATGGTACCTTTTCTCAAGAAGGAAACATTACCATTCCCCAATCTAAGGTCTATCTCTATTACACCATTAATGATTAAAGAAGTTGAATCAATAATCAAGGATAAGGTTTTTTCATTCATATCCCCATACCAGTTTGTCAAGAAGAGTTCTTCAACCACTGATGCAATAGCATTATTCAAGATGATAGTCAATTATATCAGAATCATGAGGAAATCTAAACTAGTAGTCATCCAGCTGGACATTTCCAGTGTCTTCGATTCTGTAAGAACACATTGCCTCATCAATCTTCTTGCCAAATATATCCCAACTGGGATAATCAATATTATAGCAAATTTTCTCAACATCAGAGACATTTCCATCTCCCTGAATGGATCTCACCATCTTTTACCCCAACAAATTCTATTCTACAGGGCTCTCCTCCAATTAATCCTCTATTAATTAGATTTGAACAAGACCTCCCTGGGATAATCATACCTACCTACCCTCAATAGATCAATCCCCCACATAGCATACATGGATGAGCTGGCTGTTTTTTCCCATCACAAAAGCTAATCCCAAAGCTTGCCAAAATGCTCCATGATTTTTCTTTGAGTTGGGATTGACCTTTATTTAAATAAATCCTTGGCATGGAAGATATCCTCTGGGAACACTGTCTCCTCTCCTTTTACTGCCATGCTCCAAAATTTCTGGGTTTCCCAATATACAACAATACAAGATTCCCATCTCCTCTCAATACAAAAAACCATTGATTCATTATCCAAAGTTTACTTGTCACTATATGCAAAAACTTCACTGCTCAATATCCTGGTACTTTTCCCAAAGATTCATCAGAAAGATAAATTCACTATGTGCAAGACTTATGTGGAGACTTATGTGGAAGGGCAAGACTGTGGCCATCAGCCTGAAGGTCTCCACAGGCACACAAAACTCAATGGGTTATCATTGCACTCTGTTATAACCTTTTGTTTCCAGGGTACACATAACACCATTTTAACCTATTTTGACATTTCCCGGAAGCATCATGCTTCATTTCTGTCTGTCCTACTGATACCCTCCTCCTACCGTGAGGGGTTGGTTGTCTTCCTTATTGCTAAATATTGCAAAATTTATCCCTCTACCTAATCAGATTAACTCACAGAAAATGAAGTACTGGGGCATCCCATCTAATTAATAAAGAACCCCCCCCCCAATCCCATCACTGCTAACCCTTCCCAAGCATTCAATCATTAAAAAGTTTAAACAGTGGCATCTAGAGCCAAAATTTCTAGATTTTTTGATTAAAATAATGCATCTAATTAATGAAGGAACCCCCCCCCCAATCCCATCACTGCTAACCATTCCCAAGCTTTCAATCATTAAAAAGTTTAAACAGTGGCATCTAGAGCCAAAATTTCTAGATTTTTTGATTAAAATAAACCTGAATGCTCTGCCCACTTGTCATTTTCTGGTCTATCATAAAGGATTCCCATGCTTGGATCCAATCTTCCCTTTATGTAATTGGGATAATGACACATCCTGAGCCATTGTACCTCACTCCAATGGGTCAGACTCATCCATATACAAAACTAGAGTGCCTCCTCACTGGACTGATTTTTAGCATATCTAATGGGATCTTTCCATCCATAAGAATCATAACCTTTCTGATGTTTGACTATTGGAAAACTAGGTGTACTCTCATTTATGGCCACATCTTGCTTGATGATAAGAAATTACTTTGTCAAAAACTTCAGGCCAATAGAAGGAGAGATGAAAAACTAGCTCTAACATACATCTATAATGCTACATGCAGCTTTGTAGTAATGGACAAATTTGTGATTGAACAGTTGATTTTTTACACCAGCCCATAGGTATTGGGTTATGTAACCTTTTTTTTTATAGTTTCTGTTGAAAACATAACTCTGTTACTGCTATAATGTATACTTCTTTGAGCTCACAATAAAATTTCTTGATAAATAAAAAAAAGTAACTATAATGTATGTGTGATGTTAGATTTATACATATGGAGGGGAAGAGGTTATACTAGAATCTAAAAATATAAAATTATAACCACTTCCCCTCCATATGTATAAATCTAACTCCCACATAGCGTAGTGATACTGTGGATTACAATCTCAAGATTCATGGATTGAAGTTAACGACACTAATATTTGGTCATCTTATAACTGCCAAAAAACAAAACTATGTATTTTTTTATATTAAAATCATAGATCATTGTTTTTTAATTAATTTTTTTTAAAGAAATCTTAACATTATTTTTAATTAAATACAGATAACTGTTATGTAACAACTTTACTAAAGTAATTAATAAAAGTAATAGAATAGAACTAACATTCACCAGAAAGCTTAATATAATTTGATATTTAGATATTTATTTCATATCTATTGGGTTTTTTGCTACTGATTTCTCTCTCTGACTAAACTTAGTTAAAATAAATTTTATAAACTAAAGCTAAAGAAGTCTGTAACATTAGACTTGCTGAATAATAAATTATTGAATCTAAACTATTGTACATATAAACATTATTGATTAATAAAATTTGATTTATTAACTTCATATATATCCCACAGTCAGAACAGTAATCTATGTTATTTTAAAATCTGGTCTTTTCATAAATTCTTTAGATGGAAATTCATTTGAAATAAATATACATGCTGATGGCATGTGTTGTGCTTGGTTTGGATTGCAGACTCAAACCAATAGTAACAAACAATAAGAACATCTGAAGTTCAATTAATGATTTATTAGATTAAATATATTTACATAATATACAATATCAATGAATGTAAGTAATATTTACTGAGGCTATAACCTCGATAATATGCGTATAAAAAGCGATAGTAGGGACCTCTACAGGTGTTTTAACCACAAGCTTACGCTATGGAAGAAAAGAGGGGATAGCGTAAGCTTGTGGTTAAAACACCTGTAGAGGTCCCTACTATCGCATTTTATATGCATATTATCGAGATTATAGCCTCAGTAAATATTACTTACATAATCAATGTGTGTTTAATAAATTTTTAATATCAATGAATATATTGCCACATATATAATCTTAATTAATGCAGGGCATGTGGTGCCTGAAGACCTCTACTCACTTCCAGCTATATATAACAGCCTGCCTTGAATTTGTCCAATGACTCTTCCAGCTGCATCAGACGGCTTGCCTCGAGTCAGTTCCAACTTATCAGCTTCCAGTCCTATTATGGATTTGACTCACTGTATAGACCTATTGTAATGGCTACAATGGAAATGTTCACTGTTAGCAGTTTCATTGGAGAATGCACATTGTCACCTAGATTATATAGACATTCTCTCCTTCCCTCTAAAAAGGCTATTTATTGCCAGATCCCCAACCTTACTGGAAGCAATCAGATTCAGAGCATCACTGTCTATTGACCCATACTAATCATTGGCTGGGTTTTATCTACATGTTTTCACAATGATTAGCAACAATGAATACCCAATATAATCAGATAAGGAAGGAAACTGGACTAGTCCACTTCTGAAGTCAAGATAAGATATGCCATCCCCCCAGCTAAAATTAACCCAGGAGAATAGTCATATAGATGTGCTGGACATCTTGTCCACTTTGTTGATTCTTTGGTTTGGAGCTGGCTTCTGTTTGGTTGTCATCATCTTTGCCTGACATTTTTCAGTTTGTGTATGATTTAGTCTCAGTTGGTTTAAGTGGCAATGATGTTGCAACCATCTGCCATTTCTACTACTACTGTGTAAAGTCCTTTCAGTTGCATGACCACCACTGGAATCCACTTTGTGGATTCATTAACATTCTGCAAAGTACCTGAGCACCTAGTTGCACATTTATATTGTCATTTCCTTCCCCCCCATAGTTTAGACCAGGTTTCATAGCTGACTTATGTCTATTGAATAGCAGTTCTGCTGAGATCTTTCCCGATGCTGTATTTGGGGTGGAATGCAATGCTAGCAGCATTCTGGAAATCCGGGTGCTCCAGCCTCCTGTATCCATCTTTGTTATCAATTTTTTATCTCTTGAATTAGTCTTTCAGCCTGGCCATTGCTTTCTGGATGAAATGGTGGGCAGTTCACTACCTCAATGCCATTATTGATACAAAAGTTTTTGAATGCACTTGCTGTAAATGCTATGCCATTATCTCTGACACTACTGTTTTAGGTAGGCCATGTGTTACAAATAGTCACCTAAGAACCTCTATTATTGCTGCGGACTGAAGTCATGAGACTTCCACTACTTCCAGCTACTTGAGGTATGGGTCAACTATTTTCAATAGCAGTTTGCCTTTCCATGGGCCTGCATAGTCCACATGGAGTCTAGACCAGGGATTCTAGGTTTGGGTCACTGAACTGTTTTGTCCTTTGCTGGACTGTTTTGATTCATTTTGCATTGCTAGCAGTAGTTTGCTTTAGCCTCAATATCAGCATCCAAAAGAAGGCTGCCACACATATGATCTTGCCAGTATCTTCATTTGGATTATCCTCAGATGTCCATTATGTCAGACTGAGCATCTGTGATCATCCAGATAGGAGAATCACTACTCTATATCCTCAGATAATCCAGCCATGTTCAGTTGAGAGATCCAACCTTTGTGTCCAGTAAACAGAATGCAACTCATCCGGATTTTCATTTGGCCCAATTTTGTTAGATCCATGCTTGTATCTTTTGGAATCCAGGGTTATTAATGGTCCATTCAGTCAGTCTTACTATCCAGGAATATATTTGATTTCCAAGTCAATCATATTAATTGACTGACTTGATGTAGTTAGACTTTTCATTTTCTTGAAGGCTTTATCATGCTTATTGTCCCACTTCGACTTTCTTTTTGTCCAGCAGCCTATATAGTGGTTCAGCAGCCTGTTTCATGATTTAAAAGTCCTATGTAATAATAATTTATGAGTCTCAAAAAGTACTGTAGTCCATATTTTCCAGTGTTTTGGAATTTTAAATTGCCATACCTTTCTTTTGAGTTGGAAAAAAGGAACTCCAGTTCGTTGGCTACAAATATACAATTATCTAAGTTTATTTTAATGCCAGAAGTTTTGAATTTGTCCAGGAGTTTCTTGGTGACCCTCCAAAGTTATTCTGGTATACGTGCCACTTAAAAAAAAATTGTCAAAATACTAGTGCACTTGGTATTCCAGCAGCCAGTTGATCCATGACTCTCTGGTATATCGCTGGAGTAACCAATGTATCAAAAAGCTATCAGTTCATTTTAAATAAGGCTATGTGTTATTATGATCTTGCAGCCTGATTATCCACTGGTAGTTGCAAGTATGCATGTTTTAAATCAATCTTTATGAAAATCCTACCATCTGACAGTGTAGATAGGATTTGTTTAACTGATGGTAGTAGGTAATTGTTTGATGCCAGTGCTTTGTTAATCATGTACCGGTAATCCCCACATATACATCTTTTTTTTTGAGGATTGGTATTATTGGAATGACCCATTCTGAGTATGTTATGGGTTCTACTTCCCCTGCTGCCTCCCATTTTTTTAGTTCTGCCTCAACTTTAGTTCTGAAAACCAGATGCAGGGATTTGCACCAAGAAACCAATTGACTTTACCTCTTTCTTCAGTGATAAATGAATTGGTTGTCCTAAGTACAGAACCAGATTACATCTGAGTAATCAATTTTAATTTGTTTAATGTTGTGACCTGGTTCATCTTTGTCACTGCAAAGCTTAAGTGACTGTATCAGTCATGGCCTAATAAGTTACTATGATCACCTGATGCCACCACTAGTGATAGATAATAGTATTATTGGGCATCATAATTTTAACTGCCCATCAGTTTTATTTAATTGCCTTGAGTCTGTTATTGACTTGCTGTTAGAATGCAGTTTATATGCATTATTTTTATTAATGATAGCCCAGATACTTTTTTAAAAACAATGGACACTGCAGACCATATCCAGTTCCATTGTAACTGGCATAAAATTAATCATAATTCTGTGTTTAAATTCAGACTGATTGTCTTTTATATTATTTATATAGGCAACTTGTTTATTTTTCTTATTATTGCTTTAGTTATTTTTTGAAATAGGGTTTTCCATTTTCATTTGGAAATGGTTCTTCCATTCTCATATTGGCTGTCTCTTCATTTTCAGGTAAACAGCTCTTATATGCATCCTGTATATGTGTGTATCTGTTCATTGCATCTATAACAACGCTTTATATTCATTGTTGCTGAATTATCTGAGGTGGTTGGATGGTTGATTGACTGTATTTTGGTAATTTTTTGCACATCATAATTATTTTTTTAATGGATTTGCCTGACTAGTTATTGATTCTGCTAATGGTGCTTGGGATGCAAGTCTACATCTGGCATCATTAGTAGTTTAAATCTTAAGTTGTGATCATTTATTCCACAAATAAAATAATTATGAAGTGCTTCATTCAGGAAATCTCTGAAATTGCACTTGAATGCCAATGTCCAGTATTCACATTGCAAACTCTCTGGCTTCGCTCCCCCCCTCTTTGTCACAGAGTTTGAAATATCTCTGCATTACTGTCAGAGGTTTGGGGGGAAAATAATCTGTGAGTATTGCTAATGTTTTTCAAAATCTAGGTTGGGCAGCTTTTTTGACAGATGGTGATTTTAGGATCTCGTATATCTGAGGTCCTACTGTTGTCATGAATTTAATTAATTTTACTTTGGGCTTCTTCATCTGGTTAGTGTGTAGGTAAAAAATTAATTGCTCCTTATAGCTTGATTACTCTCATGGTAGGCTGGATAGAAAGCTTGAGAGAAACAATTGTGAATTACCACTCATTGATAATTTGACAGCTATAGTTTGCAACTGCCAAAAATGATAATAGCAAGCTAACAATCCACTAAGGAGAGCTTCTGTTGCTATATTATGAGTAACAACTCATGATTGGTTTAAAACTTCACTTGACATGCCTATAATGTCTGTGGTCAAATTTTTTTTCCAAACTGCTGAATCTGATTTTTATTTGATAGAATATTGATTTTAAATAATCACTGTACTGTAAATAGGCTGAATGTCTTTAACTGTGCATTCATGTATTTTCTCTATTTTTCTAGTCGTGGAGAAAAATATTTCTTTTGTCAGACTGCACCAATTGTGTGGTGTTTGGTCTGGATTGCAGACTCAAACCCACAGTAGCAAAAAATACAAATACGATTAAATATATTTACATAATATACAATATCAATGAATATACTGTCACATATGAAATCTCAATTAATGCAGGGCCAGTGTCACCCGAAAGACTGTACTCACTTCCAGCTGTATGTAACATCCTACCTCATTAGTTTTTCCAATGACTTCCAGCTGTACCAGACAGCTTGCCATGGTTTTGGAAACTTCCAGTCCTATCATGGACTAGCCTCACTACATAGATATATAGCATAATGGTTATAATGGAAATGTTCAATGTTAGCAGTGGTTTCAATTGAGAACGTGCATCGTTGCTTAAACAGATGTTCTCTCCTTACCTCCAAAAAGGCTATTTATTGCAAGATCCCCAACCTTACTGGAAGCAATCTGATTCAGAGATCATCACTGCCTATTGGTCCATACTAACCATTGGCTGAGTTTTATCTATATGTTTACACATTGGTTAGCAGCAATGAATACTCAATCTGATCAGATAAGTAAAGAATCTGTAGTCCACTTCTGAAGACAAGGTGAGATATAACAGCATGTAATAATTTTAATAAATCTAATATTTTAAAGAGCAATAAATATC
This sequence comes from Epiperipatus broadwayi, assembly GCA_028023455.1. Classification (NCBI taxonomy): domain Eukaryota; kingdom Metazoa; phylum Onychophora; class Udeonychophora; order Euonychophora; family Peripatidae; genus Epiperipatus; species Epiperipatus broadwayi. The sequence goes on along the minus strand of JAQFVV010012455.1, from coordinate 950,031 downwards.
TGGTACTATTAGAAAAGGTTGGTAGTTTTATTGATTTGAAGCTATGACATCTTACTCAATCAACATCTTTCAGAAATTAAGCATTTTAATTAGATTTTTTTTAAATGTTCATTTAGATTGAAAATTCTGTAGACAAGTTGCTTTCAGATTGTTAGTTATTTTGCATTAAATTGTTCTACCACGTTTTTTTAGTGTCTTAAGACAAGTTGCTTTCAGATTGTTAGTTATTTTGCATTAAATTGTTCTACCATGTTTTTTTAGTGTCTTATATTACTAATTTTACATTCCCATGAACATTTTGCTGATGAAGTTAGTAATGACTTTGATATTTAGGAAGACTTTATTTATAAATAAGCCTCTTTCATTTTTGTGCTTTATTACTTTTTTTTTTATGTTTATTTTTTGTTGTTGGTGGTTTCTAAGTTCATAATTGATCCATTATCAATATCAAAATTATGGTTAAATATATGATACATTTAATATTAGTTGAAAGATTTCTGATTAACATAATGATCCATAATATTGTCATTAGTATTAACTTGTTTCATATTAGTCAAAAAATCATTCTTTTACTTGGATAAAGTCTATTTTTATTAGTATCTTTTGCAGATATTGCAAATAAATTTATTTTATTAATTTTTAATGAAACTGAATTGAATGTTTTAATAACTACAAGCACTAAAACTAAAATTTAAATGTGTATATGTATGTTAAGATCTCATACAAATATGTTTATTAACTAGGCAAAAGTACTCTGCCCAAGCAAAATCACTTGATTACTTATTATCATTAATTATGTGCTTTTAACACTCGTTAAAGAAGTTATATTTATTAATAATTTATTTAAAGCTTAGTGCTTTCAAAGCTCCATGGCTTCATACTCATAGCTGTGTGCGGTTGATAGTGATGAGGGGGAGTATTCAAATTTATGTTAATTAGTTAGATGTTTCAGTATTTTATTTAAAATATTATTAGAATTGGTTTGTCCATCTTTTTGAAATGGTGAAACAAGTGTCTTTTCTATTAATTGATTGAGTGTCATTATTTATGAAATATGCCTCCTTTATTTTGTGCCTATGGTCATTTTTCTATTTGCAAACTATTCTGGGATTGTGGATTCAAATCTGTGTCCAGTAGCTTTTTCATGTTCCAAGAATGCTGATGTAGACTCCTTGTTATTCAGTGCCCTTTTATACATATATATGTGCTGGGATGCTCTGTTTATAATAGTAGTTTTTGTTTCCCCATAATATGAGGCTCTGCATCTGTCCTGAGGGCATTGTATTTGATACACCACTTGAGATGTTGATTTGGGATCAAGTTTATCTTGCTTACAATCTTCAAACACATTTTTTCTAACATTCAGTATTTAATTTGAGATTTCAATAACTTGTGTATATTTTTAAAATTCTTAATCTTTTATGAAAAAGTCTATTAAGATGTTTTTGATAATGATTTACAATCTAGTAATAAATTGTAGCTAGTTATTTATTCCATGTTATTTTTTATCATAAAAAACCAATTAACCTTTTTTTGCTTTTTTTTTTTCTGTGACTGCCACATAGCATAAAAATAGTAAATTATTGTTTATATAGAATATGGTAATTACTTATATTAGTATAATATAAATTTTTTGATATATACTTAAATTAATGAAGTTTGCTATTAAACAATTACTAAACATATCATTTGATTAACTGAATAGAACTATTATGATCAACTATGTCACTTCAATATTTGAATGCTGCTTGATTTACGTAACTATTGTTAATAATGACTAACCATAGAGTACACAATAAATTTCAAAAGATAACATCATATTAGAACATGAATTTGATTTTTTTGATAAAACTAGGTGATTCACATTACAAAAATATATATAACAGCAATTCAAATGAATTATTTTGTAATTATTATTCTTCAAAAATTAAATAATATAATACTATTAATCTTATCAAAGAAACAAAGTCATTTGGCCATTCTCACAATTGGTTACTAATATAAATCCACTTCTTCCAAACTAAAGAAGTACTTTGCCATTTCAGTACCAATTAGGAATTTTACACATTCTGTAATCACAAAGTTCAAATACACACAAGGACTCATAAAATCTATTAAATTAAATTTTATTTTTTATAAAAATGTATAACAATTCATCACTTAAAAAACAAATACATATATATATATATATTTATTTTAAAAAAACATCTATTTTGGATAACATTGCTAAAGTACCACCATTCTTAGACATGAAGGTGTTTTTTTTTTTTAATTATGCATATATTATTGACATTGTTTAATCCCAGATGGGCAATCTGAGATAGCTTTACTTGGTTGACATTAATAACAAAGAATCTTTTTTTATTATTACATTTACATTTTAATATTAATAAAATGTTATGTGTTTATACATATGTAAATAATGTTTACCTTTGTTAAAAAAAAATATAAATGATTATATAATATATATACACAAAAATAATTATATGTGATCATGTACATCTTTTACTGATGAATATTCTTTATTACCTGTGTCATCTTTGCTTATAGGAATTATTTGATGATTTTTTTTTACTATCTTGTAGCCTAACTCATTATTATTATTATTATATCAAAATGGGTAACAAGTTTAATTTTCAATATTAAAACTGTCGACAAATGGTCTTATGAATAGTTTTTTTTACATTTCAAAAAGTGCACGTGCATATATCTAGCAATCCTATATATTTTGTTTAGCTAGTATATCACAGGTATAACAGCTCATAAAAATTTTTGGTACAAGAAGTAGATCAAATCTTTTATTCTTTCTTGCATTTCCATAATGTTTTATTGTTAGTTACTATATGAGTAGTATTTCTTCAGTGATCTATCACATTTTGTTTTTCAGATTCCTCAATGCCAAATTCATTATTAAACAAAAGCAGCTCTCTATTCTATTGCCACTCATAGTAAGGTTGAGTTATCAATGATTATCAGATGGTAATAAATTTTAAATCTTCATCCCCAAATCAGTGTTTGTCTTTTATTTTATTAATGAGACTTGGATTGAAATCTGGAAGTAATATTGTTATATATCAAGCAATCCTAATCCTCATTATTAAAGACACTGATTATTCGATTTTACTATAGATGGCACTAGAGTAGAGAGCTGTTCTTGTTTTATCATTTATTGTGTAAGATAAAAATTAAATCATTATTATTATCAAATGTATTACTATAATAAAAATTCATCTATTTTAGTGTTGGTCATCAATATCATTATTATCAAATCTTTTGGAGTATATATTACTGATATGTGTAAAAAAAAAAAAATAATACATATATTTACATTAATAATTAAATTTCAAAAAGTACTACATATTGCACAGAATTAAAGACTTAAAATTTTTTAAAGTCTTCCACAAAAATATATATAATAAAAACAGAATTGGTTAAAAAAATGCTTTATCAAAATAAACTGAATCATCATTAACAAAAGCTAAAATTAAAACTTTATTTACAGAAATATGAATGCTCATCGATAACTTTTGACACATACATAAAGAACCTGATAACTATTTGCCTAAATAATCATTTAATAGACTATAATAAAACAAAATAAAATAAATTAATAAATTGTCTTATCCAGTCTACAATTCCCATTTAAGTTGAAACAGTCTACAATATTGAACTTGTTACAATACTATTTTTTTTCTTAATAAATAAATCTAATTATTTTAAATTGTCAGTTATAACAATTAGAAACTGATTACTACATTATTTAAATGATTTCTTTAAAACTTCATTTATTTTGTAACTAAAACCAAGTAATATATAGTTGTCTGAATTATTTCCAACTGGGCCTCAGATTTATTTCAGAAAGCATACAACCCATTATGTAATATTGGTCAGGAAATGGATCTAGTTATTTTTAAATGAGGGTATAGCACTATTTAATTCCAAATGTGACCATTATCTTTCCTTTATAACAATCAGAAATGTAAAGATATCAAAGTTTTTATATATTGTTTGTTTGTGAGTATATGGAATTTGTTACCACCAAAATTTCTGAATCAAGATGAAATGCAATAAGTATTTATAAATTTCCCTTAATGCAAAAAATATAATTTATGCATGCTAAACATATGAAATGCGGGTATTTACTTCCAGGTAATTTTCCAATTTGGATTTAGAGTCAACATGTCTTTTGTTTAAATACTCTGCAAGTGAATAAGTTATTAAACTTATTATTGAAATAATTAGAATAATATAAATTTTTGTTTTGATACATAAATATGAGTTATATGCAAAAACTATAACATAACCAACTGATTCCCAAACTGCTCGATTAGAAAATGCGGCTTCTTGATTATCTACAAAAAATGTGCCATATAGTGCTGAAAATAAAATATATATAAATAAAAATTATTATTTAAAAAGTAAATAAATTCTATTAAATATATATAAAATATTAAAACAAAAATGTCATTTTTTTGGAATGCATAAATCTTATTATTGACTACATTAATAAAATATTTAAAGTATACAGTATATTGTTCACTACAAAACTTTTATCATTTCGATTCGTTATTTTTTTCTCGGTCTTAAAAATAAAAAAACCCATGGTATTCGTTTTTTTCTTCTTCCTAGTAATACAATTAAAAAATTGCTATCTATTTTTATTATTTCATGAAAAAAGATGGATTGGAAGATTTTAGATCAGGAAAATAATCTACCATTCACACATGGATTGATTATAAAGAACAAGTGTTTGTTTTTATTATCATGAATGATATTGCCAAAATTATCATTAGATATAATCCTATGTATAATCTATCATGAGTTGAAATCACTTGAATTATGAGTTGAACAATTTATTCAACATTAATGTACAAGTAATATATTCATAAGTTCATGTCTTAAGATTTAGCAACTTCTATCAATCAGATGAAATTATGATAAAGGTTTTGAATTTTCATCACTTGAATTATGAGTTGAACAATTTATTCAACATTAATGTACAAGTAATATATTCAAAAATTCACGTCTTAAGATTTAGCAACTTCTATCAATCAGATGAAATTATGATAAAGGTTTTGAATTTTCACAGGTGGCTGATCTTTATAATTTTAGCAAGTGTTGGGAATTACTTAAATAATATTTTTGATTTAATTTTGAATTCAAATACATTAATAATAAAAAAACAATACAATTAATTTTTATATTTTAAAATGAAGTTAAAGAAAAAATATTCAAAGAATACTTGTAATAAACCTATTTGATATGAACATCATGTTTATATATTATCTTTTAATCAATTTTATTTTACCTAAGGAAAAAAAAAGAGTTTCTACAGTATACAAAGTAAGAATGCTTTTAAAATTTAAGAGGTAAAAATGGGGAGATTTTTTGATTTCATAAAAACAGAACAGTCTTATCATATCCACAATATTTGGATCCAAGTCATCATTGTGAAAAATGAACTTAGATTATAGTGAACCGCATTGCAATGCTTATTTTTAATACACATACACACCCAAATGTAAATTTATATACATAGTAGAGATAGATTGTTAGCTAAAAAGTTAGAATATATTTAAATTAATTATTTTTTTATTATTATATATATATATTTAATTCAGTATATTTAAAGTTATGGATATATGAGATTTGATTTGGAGGAAATACTGCATACAGAATTATGTTTTTTATAATATTAAAATCACTATATATGTATTACCAAAATATATTGTTGAAATTATTTTCAATATGATAATCCATAATATGAATAGGTGTGGAAAATGAAGATTGCTAGGTTAACAGTAATGTATCTATAATATGTATAAACTTAAGCAACTGAAAAAAATTATGATCAAATATTACATATTACAGGTTAGATATATTTCTAGTGATTGGGAACTGGAATATCAAAATAAAAAAATAAAAAAGTTTTTGATAATATGGACATTGATTTTTTTAAAAAAGAAACTAATATTTTATTTATTCAATGCCTTTTTTTATTTTGCTACATTTTTTCAAGAAATCAAAATATAGTTCTTCTATACAAGATCAGTCAATGAAATTCACAGAAATCATAGATTGTAGTCTAGACATTTTAACAAGAATATTCTTCAGCTTTAATAGCAGAAACAAATGCAGACTGTGGCATAAATTATAAATTATTCATCCATTATTTTTGAATGAAGCTGGAAAAGAATTCAAATTTTGTCCAATATCTTAAATATATTTTTGCTTTTAAAAATAATATTGAAAATTAATTTGAGCTTTGGATATAACAATATTTGACCAGATAAACTATGGATGGACATGAAATAAATAAATATAAATCCAAAATTTGACTAAGGTTTAACAAGAATAAAAACCAAAATGAATATGAAGAAAATAAAATTATAAAAATTAATGATTCTCAGAAAGAAAAGAATTTAAAACTCCAAAAACAAGCAAATAACATTTGCAAGGACATAAAAACAAGTTTGAAAATTCAAAGCAGCATTTCAGAAATTCTAGAGATTGAAAGTTTATTTGAGTGAAAAATATCAATGGATGTATAGCAACCAGAATAACAATTTGAACGAGAGAGAAAATAATATATATATAATAAGCATCAAGCTATTCAATTAATTTCTTTTAAAATAATTAATTCAATGAATATTATTTTATTTTTCCTATTGCATTGCCAAATCCATATAATAATAATATCATCTATGTTCTTTATTACTTTTACAATGCAGTTTCGATTGTTCCGGCAATCATCTTCAGAACTATAATAAACGTAATACAAATGTATGAGTATAAATATAAATGAACATATAATTTTACATTAGATATATATTCATCTTATAATCATTATTTAATTATTACTTTTTTATAGATTATACATTTTACTCTTTTATATTTATCATTTAATACTTCCTACAATCATATATATATATTATTTTTCTTTCATTTATTTTTTATTTTACGATTATTAATCTTTTAAATATTTAACTCTAACATGAATAATATTATTATTCATTGTATTAACATTCAATATGTATAATTTTGTTTAATCTATAATTTTTTCTTTTACATATTTTTATACCTATTTTTTACTTATATCTCCAAATCTTAACTACTAAATTCAAACTTCTAAATTTTGATGTGATGCGATACACTGTGACTTTTCTTTATACAGAGTCAGGAATCTTTCAGCTACAATACCCAGAGAAACCTGTTCAACACTTTAACTTCTCTTTCCATTCCCTGCCCTAAGATTCCCCATATTCTTCTCTATCCTGCTCCATTCCATTTCCACAACATGATCTCAACCCCATGGTCTTTATATCTAAATCCACCTTATCTTTTCCCAAACCCAATATAAAAACCAATAACCCACTTTCTGTATAATCACTTTATTTTTATTATTCCACAACTTCATTATTTGTAACCTTTCTGCTTTCAGACACTTACATACAATTACCAGATACCTAATATTTTCTATACCTTTCACAATTTTCAGATTAAATCACCCACATTTTTCCATTTATGTGTACATTCCTTTGTTGCTAAAGATCTCGTTTGAGCCTTAAACAGTAAACTACATTCCTTGCTATTATCATAAATTAACTCACACCCAATATTCTGTTTACTTCTATATATATTTAAATTCTTTTTACTCTCCATACTAGTTTTCCATCTCTCTAACTCCCTATTCTTTATTAATGATCTATTACACTACAACACTCAACAATTCTAACACAATCATTCCACCTTTCATATAAATATACTGACATAAATTCTTTATCCAAATCTGCATATTGCATTGCCTTTCTCACCCATCTTGTTACCTGCCCTTTATTCATAACCCCAATTAAATACTATTTTGACTATTCTTACATTATGCATAAATTGCAATCTACCAAACATTTTCATTTTGCTTTTTGCATCTCTCATATAAAAACTTGACCATCCCATTTCTCCTTGAATTGCTTCCTTTGCTGTCCACACATTTGCATCTAATGCATGTCTTCCTACTTCTCTTTGTACTTTTTCTAAGTAATCTAGTACCTCTTTACTAACACATAACACCGATTTGCTATCATATGTTAACTCTGCACTGCCATTCCCTTCCATACAATTCTAGTTACATCATATTTATTATATGATAACACTGTTAATTCTTTATCAATCCCTTTTTTTTCTTTGCTTCATTTATCATTTTTTTCTCCCATTCATTCAAGCAATTTTTCTGACTACTTAAGATGATTCCCAAATAGTTATATTTATTCACCACACTTAACCTTATATTCCCCAATAAAAATTTTCTGTCTTCTCTTTCCCCAGTATTAATCATCATTACTTTTTATTATTCTTCAATAAATTTAATCCCCATCTCTTCACCCATCTTCCCTTTCTGCACACAAAAAGACATCATCCGCAAATAAAAGACGACAATGTATATACTACCTTGGCACCTATTCATGATATCTCTACCCTTCTTCATAGTTTTTCTATTGCTCTCTCTCCATTTCTCTCAAATACAACAAAAACAAAATAGGTGACATAGTGCACCCTTGCCTTAGGCCCACCCCATTTTTAATTTTAACTAATTCTATATTCCCTAATTGATAAGTATAAAAATTATTTTAATATTATTTCTTAATATCCACTAAAGCTCCATCCATTCCCAAATTTTGATGTGATGCACTGTGACTTCTCCTTATATGGAGTCCAGAATCTCTCAGCAACTATGCCCAGAGAAACCTGCTAGCCACTTTGACTTCCGTTTCTATTCCCCACCCCATGTTTTCCCATATTCTTCTCTATCCTGCTCCATCCCATTTCCATGACATAATCTTTGTGAACTTCATAGCCTTTATATCTAAAACTCCCTTATCTTTTGCTAAACCCAGAATAAAAACCAATAAGCCACTTTCTGTATAATCACTTTGTTCATATTTATTCTTTCACAACTTCATTATTTGTACCCTTTCTGCTTTCAGACATTTACATTCAATTAACAAATACTTAATATTTTCTATGCCTTCCTTACACAACTTACAGACTAAATCACTCATATTTTTCCATTTATGTGTATATTCTCTTGTTGCTAAAGATCCTGTTCGAGCTTTAAATAGTAAACTACTTTCCTTCCTATTATCATAAATTAGCTCACACCCAATATTCTGTTTACTTCTATAAATATTTAAACTCTTTTTACTCTCCATACTAGCTCTCCATCTCTCTAACTCCTTATTCTTTATTAATGCATCTATTCTTCTATCCCATTCCTTAACACTATAACACTCAACAATTATCCTAACACAAATCATCCCATCTTTTGTATTAAGTATACTGACATAAATTCTTTATCTAAATCTTCTGCATATCGCATTACTTTTCGCACCCATCTTGTTGCCTAACCTTTATTCATAACCCAATTAAATACTATTTTGGCTATTCTTTTATTATCCATAAACCGCAATCTACCAAACATTTTCTTTTGCCTTTTGCAACTTTCATTTAAAAACTTGACCATCCCATTTTGTCTCCTTTGCCACCCACACATCTGCATTTACTGCATGTCTTCCTACTTTTCTTTATACTTTTTCTAATTAATCTAATACCTCTTTACTAACACATAATGCATCATTGCCATATGTTAACCCTGCTACTGCCACTCCCATACAATTCTAGCTACATCACATTTATTACATGAGAACATTGTTAATTTCTTTATCAATCCCTTTCTTTTCTTTGCTTCATTTATCAATTTTTTTCTCCCATTCATACAAGCAATTTCTCAGATTACTTAAGACGATTCCCAAATAGTTATATTTATTCACCACACGTAACTTTATATCTATCAGTAAAAATTCATTGTCTTCTCTTTTTCCAGTATTAATCATCATAATTTTTCATTTTTCTTCGCTAAATTTAATCTCCATTTCTTTACCCACCTTTGTGCATGTCCTCAGCAAAACTTCCATATTTTCCCTTCTTTCTGCACACAAAAAAACATCATCCACAAATAAAAGACCTTTACAGTTATACTTTTAGTAGATCCCTCTTTCTATTTTTTATATAATAAAATTTTTTTTATATATCAAAATTTTATTCAGGTCCAAATTTCTATCCCCTTTATTATTTGTAAATTGTAGCATCTTTATACAATCCTTTCCAAACTCATGCCCTGTTTCTAATGTATGTAAATTAATTGGCAAATTTTTATCATGTTTATGTTGTAATAAAGTAAAGATTATGTTAAACAAATAGATTTAACAAAAGAATTGATAAATAATGATTATCCGAATAAATTTATAAATAAATAAGATAGATTATATAAATAATAATGAAGAAGGAAATAGTAATAATAATATAGACAAAATTAATTATATAGGTGGGGAATAACTATGTAGTTAAGAATTTAAATAAAGTTATAGGTAAAATTAATACAAAATTTAGTAATATATAATGGTTAGAATAGTTAATAAAAAGAGAAAAAGTATGATTAGTATTTTAAAAAATAAGTATATCTGTGATTATAATAAAAATTCAGATAATGAAATAAATGGAATATATAAAATTAGTTGTAAAAAGTGTCCAATTACTAATATAAAAGTAAATTATAAAAGAGGAACAATGAATTCAATATATAGAAGACTATTACAAACATAGTATGATAAAAATTCACTGAATAATTTACATACATTAGAAACGGCATGAGTGTGGAAAGGATTGTATAAAGATGATACAATTTACAAATAATAAAAGAGATAGAAAAATAAAAAAAGTTATTTATATTAATAATATTAAACCAGTATTAAATAAAGACCTGAAAAAAAAAAGATATATATAAAAAAAAATAGATTTAATTATATAAAAATAGAAAGGAGCTGCTAAAAGTTACTTTGGCTGCTTTACTGTGCTGAAAACTAAGTTGAAGTTTTTTTTACTTTTTTATGTGATTAATCATCGATACAAAGATTGTTTGCTTGTTGTATGAAAGTGGAGAGTAAATTGTGATCAAGGAAGATAGATATAATTGAATTTGGAAAAATCAGGAATTATTAATGTTTAGAAAGTGTTTCATTTGCTATTTTAAATATAGAAGTAAAAAAAAAAAATTTTTCATTAACACACATTCAAGTTGTGTGTAAGATTAGTTGGGTTTTTAGTAAGTTCGCTACTAAAGAATTTTTTAAATTTAAGAAATGGAGTGATTTATTTGAGAAGAAATAACATTTTGGAGGCCTGCAGTCAGAAAACACATGGTTATCGATTGATCATCATTGAAAGTAAAGTTTTTATCATTCCATGCAAAGGGGTTTGAAGAATAGGAGAGGAAGTATAAAGGCAAATATAGAATAGATGATTTGGAAAATAAGAAATATGGATTACATTTGTATTCCACAATGCATATATAATGGTCAGAAAAAATTAAGCATGCTATGGTGGAGTATTCTGTATGTGATGAGGTTTATCACTTGAAATGTTTAAATAAGATTAGGAAGGATGTAACAGGTTTATGGTTATGTAGCCAGTGTAAATGTGATAAAGTCAGGAGAAATGGAGGAAAATGTAATTGAGGAAGATAGGATAGAGTATGGTTCTAGTGGTGTGACAGGTGATATGGATGAAAAAATTAGTAGTGGAATGGAGATGGTTAGCCAATGAATAAGATAGAGGAAGAGGTAAATGATGTGGAAGCAAAATTAAAATTGTTAGAGCTGAAGTGTGAGCAGATGAAAGAATTATCGAATAATAATGATAAGGAAAAAGTACGTAAGGAAGTCCAGAAGGTGGTAGAGAATATTATGGTTGTGGCAGAAAAAGGAGACTATGAGACAGTGTTGATAGGAGATTCTCTAATTAGATAATGTGGATATAATTGCAAGGTAAAATAGAAACAGGTATGTTAAGAGTATGTTTGCCTGGAGCTAGAATTAGGACTATTGCAGATAAAGTAAAGAAGCAAGAGAATAGAGATGTGTATGTTATGATAGGGACTAATAATTTGTCAGAGCCATACAGAGTAATGAATGAATACATAGAATTGATTAGGAATTTGAGTAAGATTAAAGGAAGAGTAGGAATATTTGGATTATTACCAAAATTTGATAAGAGGTATATGATAGACAGGGCATATTCTATAAATGAGAGATTGAAAAAATTGTATGAGAGAAATGATGTCATGTTGTAGATGTGTGAGATTTTTTTATTGGAAAGAGGTAGTTATAATATATATATATAGTAAAAATGGATTGCAAGCGTTCGCTAAGATAAAAATAACAAGACTTGTTTTAATTAAAGTTAATCTAGTCACCCCTTAAAGTAGAGGGGGAAAATAAAAATAAAAATGAACGTACTGTGAATGTGAAGAATTATTGGCATATCCTTTAAATATATATAATATAAAACACAATAATAGGAGTTATAAAATATTATTGCCACATGAAGGTGAAAGAAAATATTACACTTATTTAATAGAGGCTCAATGATAAAAAAAAATTAAAAAAAGTGACATAGAGTTATATACATGCTAATATCAGGTAAGTAAATTACAAATTATTAAAACGAATATTTAATTTCTGGTCGAAGGACCAGCTGATAGAATAATATTTTAAATTACAGATATTTATGAGAAATAATTATGAAAGGATGAACTTAAGAATTTGAATATTAGGCAGCGGTTAGAGTTCTTTATCTTAGTAATTAGTAGCGACTCTTGGTGATTTGAGCGTCCATTGGAATTGGTGAATTAGATCTAGTTAGATCCGGTCAGTCAGACAGGTACCATTTCATTATTCAGTCTTTAAGTACATTAAAGTTCATAGGTAGTGGGATCATGGGTGATGAGTGTGGGAAAGAGCATGTTGAATGGAAAGGTGAAAATTTCCACTACTCATGACATATTGGATTGCTACAATGACATGCATGGATTATATTTACCATTCTGTTTTATAATTATGAGTTTCTTCCTTGGGATTCAAATCTAGCAGTATTTCTACTATTTTCCATTTATCTTTTGAATGCACTTTAGTTGCTAGACCTGAGGCACTTTATGCACTTAGAGGACCTGGAATTTGCTGACCAGATGCACCTTTTGTTCATGTAAGTTTTAAAGACAATGCAGTCCTGTTAAGAATTTCTCAAACAATTGTTTTAAAATATGATCTAAGATTTTAAAACAATTTTGAAGTGGATAAAATTTCCACTAATGGATTTTTACATTACTCTATAAAATTATCATGTTTTAGATGGACTAATGGATTTCCGGTAAATTGTCTTAATTACATCCGAGAATATTCCACAGTATTAAGTCAGTCTTTTTCTGACCGCCATTACTAAAATAAATAATAAATTATAAATATAATTTTAGAAATACACCCTAATATAATACATTTTGCTTTTATATGTTTTAAAAGTAATCTCCCCTCATCTATAATATGTACACATACATTACGCACGTATATGAATTAAAATAAAATCAAATATTTATTTATTAAAGGCAATTACATTAAGATATTTATATATATTTTTGTCAGTTATTGTTTAAATAGTTAAGCAAAAAAAAATATGTATTAATAAATACATATATATTCGTAAGGATGGAGTTTGAATATGATTTGGTGGTGGGAGATTCTGAGTGGGCTGTGAAGCTCGATTTGAGTATCAGACCAACTGCTTCAATATATATTTAAAAATCATGTCAATATAGACTGTCTTCTTAACCAAATAGAAGAAGTTTCACATACATTTTAGACACTTGTCATAGAATATATAATAACTATATAATAATTTTAGAATTATTATTTTAAAATTGTTATTGACATTATGTGCCAACAATATTATCTGATTTATGGAATACTCATTTTGCAATATGTTCAAAATATTAAATTATTTGCTTTGCTAGATATTCGCTTATTAAACAATATTGGATGGCAAACTAAATTGGCTAATTAAAGCCTAAAAAAAATTTCAAGTTTCACTTAACCTGAATTTAAATTTTGGTTCATGGGTATATCTGGCAGATATGCTAACTTACTAAATCACAAAAAAACTTAAATGTAGTGTAATAAAATAATTTTGTAAATTTTTAAGAGTCCTTTTTTTTTCTCTCCTTTTTAGTTTTAAATTGTAAGGTTTTTTTTTTTTATTAATTAATTTAATTGACACACACACACACACATATATATATATATATGAATCAATAATGGTCATGCCTTATTACCTGGTATTTGGAAAACTAGATGAACAATGCCTTCACCACACTTCTATGATGAGGAATAGTAAATCAAAACAGATTGTCATAACCATAACTTAAATTGTAAATTCACTTTTTTTTTTCAATAGCTATCCCATATAATCTTTCAATTAGTTCAGTAAATGGACATCTAGATATTATTCATAAAATAAATTAATAAAAAATAACCAGATAAACATTCATCAAACTATAGTGATTCATGGAAGCAAGGTACCTATTTTAAAAATATTTTCTTAATTTCCTTTCATAAAGAATGACAAATTCACATCTTTATATATTAATTATTTTTCAAAAAAATTATAAAAGCAAGCCTTTATTTATTAATAACTCATTCTTTGAAATGAAGTGGACCTGGTGCCTACAGAATACTTATGTTTTGATAACATTTTTTTGAACTGGCATAGTTTTGTCATATTCATGAATACAAGCAATAGCAAATAAAATTTTTGATCAAATCCACATTGTCAGCAAACAGTTTGCAGACATAGCCTAACAGTACTTTAAAAATATTCATACTAACCTATATTTTGTGGTTGTCCTGTATGAATTATATATAGAACATTTTACATTTAGCAAGTTGATTAAAATATTAATAACTTGTTCAAAAATGTAATCATATTATATTTAAGAATCTATATTTAAAATCTCCCACCAATATAAAATATGCATAAAATTATCTAAATAAACTTTTTTATTGTATTTTATTTTAGTTGATTATTATGTTTTGTTTTTTAAGTTTAAAATTTTATATTTAACAGTAGATAAAAATATTTTACCTATTTTTGCTATAGCTTTTTATTTTTACATGTTATAATACATTACTATGTTACAGATATTGTGATTTTAAATTTCTTTTAATTTATATTTGACTTCATTTTTTTCCCATTGCATATATAATAGCTTCATGTAAATGTATGAGTTATATTTTATTGATACATATTAACAAATATTGAAGTATGCAATTGAATACCCAATAGTATAATGGTGACTATTGTGATCCCTTTTCTTATTGTTATGAATAGTTCTCTATTTAGTTCCATTGATTATATAGTATTTATTCACATTCTAAAACAACTCTTGCCAGTCTCACTGAACTTGATAAATATTTGTTATGGTTGAAATAGTGAACAATATCAATCTCTAATCGATACTGTTCGACATTTGCAGAGATGCAATTTCTATTTTTTGGCAATGATCTATTTAAGATATCTACTTTCCTCTGTATAGTTTTCAATAAATTACAAAAAATAGAAAGATGTATTATATTTAAAATAATGAATATTATAATACACATGTGTAAATTAAAATATAGAGTGTGCTAATAGCTCTAATAAGTCATGTGATGTATGACTTGATTTTATTTGCTATTATGTAAATTAAATAAATTACAGTTATGTAATATTATTAAACTTATATTTGAATACAAATGTAATGTATGTACTGAACTTTAGATGTAATTAGAGTTTCAAATTCTCTTCAGCTATCCACTCCATCATATATAACTACACATGACCACCTATATGTGAAAAAGATAAATGATCTTCAGTATATGGATTTTATACTGAACCAGCACCCATCACTTCGTCTAGATATACATCTCCCACACATACATATAATCAGTGCTCAGCTTATATTAAGACAGTAAATTTTTAATCTTGTCCACCCTCCAACTCTCAACCCATCCATATTATTGAAAATGTGATGTTGAAATGTTCAAAGCCCTTTGTTGATGCCAATATTGTTGTCATACCCATACAATTCCCTTTGACCCCTCATATAGGACCTTAATATATCCATTTAAATATACAGAAGGATAGACAGAATTCTTAATATAATTTGAGCACATATTATACATTTATGTGGAAGATGATGATTTGGACCAAATGACGAGTGCTGGTTCAGCATAATACATATATTGGAAATCATCTTTTTCACATGTATGTATGTATTAGTTGTATAAGATGGAGTTGATAGTTGAAGGGAGATTGAAAGTCGATGTTCAATCCCCTCTAATTACATCTAAAGTTCAATATATATATATAAATAATACTTGTTTTCAAATATTACATTATTCAGATTAAATTCTACCCATCCTTTTTCTGCATATTTAAATGGACATATTAAGGTCTTATATGAGGAATGAGAATGACTTAAAATCAACATGGGTATGACAATAATTTTGGCATCAACAAGGGATTTAAGCATTCCATCATCAGATTTTCTATAATATGGCTGGCTGTAAAGTCATTAAAGTTTTAAGATTTGCTATCTTAATATAAGATGAGCACTGATTATATATGTGTGGGAGATGATAATCCAGACCAACTGATGAGTTCTATTTCAGCATGAAATAGATATAATTTTTTTCATATGTATATGGTTATGTGTATTGATTATCTGGAGTGGATAGCTAAAGGAAGCTTGAATCTGTGTTTAAATTCCCTCTAATTAAACTTATAATTGTACAATATAAAGCATTTATGTATTCTACATTTATGTAGAAATCAAACTAACATTTATTTAGATATTACATGATTACAAACTTCTAAAAAAAAAAAAAAAAATCAATAAAATAATCAATTACAATGAGTGCATGCCAAGTGAAGTGAAAGTTTTTATGAAATAAAAGGCTTTACAACTGGATCTTATGTTTTAATGTTTTGAAAGTTATGTAATTTCTAAGATGTTCTTAATTTCAATTTTAAAAACAGCAAGTACATATATTAAAATAATATACAAAAGTTGATAGAAATAAGAAAAAAAAAGATATAGTAGCTTTAAATAAAACCCCCATTTATGAGTTATTATTTCTTATTTGTATCAATATTTGTAATTATTAAAACATCACATAACTACCATTTCTCACGCTTAAACAAGCTGTTAAAACAGTTTCAAACTCTTCATAGAATAGTGTCACTCAAGGCAAGCCTTAGTAATCAATGAATACAAAAGGATTTGACATAAAATCTCTATTTAATGCCTATTTATGCAATCTCTCCATACTAGTTTCTAGCTTGTGAATTTCATCAGTAAGAGACATTGGATCTAAGAGCACTGCACCAAAATCTTAAAATCCAATGCTCCCCTCAAGCAGACACATTTTACCTATTTAGTTAACTATAAAGCTATGAGTCCAAGATGAAAACACAATAGTTTTCAATACAAGATTTTTTGCTTGCATAATCGTGTAGCTATGAACCGAGTTCAGAATCTATACATTTTGATGTTCAGTTTTTTTAAAACCATGATTACTATCATTCTATGAAAAGGATTGGTATAAAATCACTAAAACATCGTATGACCACCATTTCCACAGAAGCTGTTAAAACAGTAGCAAACTGTCCATACAGTAATGCCATTCTGTGCAATGGATGCAAGAAAATTTGTGCATAAACTCCCTATTTACTACCTACTTGTCCAATATCCACAGACTAGTTTCTAGTTTGTGGCTTGCATCAGAGAGTAGCTTTGGATCTGAGAGCACCACACTTAAATCTTACATCTATTAATTACTAAGTTTTGCAGTGGGTAGCACTACTGTATGAATAGTTTGCTACTGTTTTAACAGTTTGTGTGGAAATGGTAGTCCTGTGATGATTTAGTAGTTTTATACCAATCCTACCCTTAGGATGATGGTGACTGGTTTTTAAAAAATCAAAAACATCAAGGTTTCAGATTTATATTGACTATATAAGCAAATGAGCTTGAATTGAAACCATTGTTATTTTCATCTTGTACCCATAGCTTTATAATTAACTAAATAGAAAAAAATAGCTGATGGAGAGTTGCATTAGATCCTAAGATCTAGGTTAAGTGCTCTCAGATCTAAGGCTACTCAGTGATGAAAGGCATAAGCTAGAAAAAAAATCAGGAGATATTGGATTAGGCACTAGTTAGGAATTTTATGCAGAAACCTTACATTCATTGATTACTAAGGCTTGCACTAGATGGCACTATTGTATAGAGAGTTTGCTACAAGAATAAGATTATTATTTAAAGGAAAGGGTGAGGATAATAGAAAGTTAAATATTTATAAACTGATAGCGGTAACATCAGTTTTATATAAGTTGTAAAATGGATGGAAGAGAATAATGTAGTGGGGAAAAGCAAGGAGGTTTTAGGTCAGATAGGCATATAGGAGATAGTTTGTTTGTAGTTACACAACTTATGGAGATGAGTAGGAATTCAGGTGGATCGTTATATATGAGTTATAGATATAGAGAAAGCATATGATAGAGTAAATAGAAATAGATTATGGGTAAGATTAGCCAATTTGGGAATGGATGAAGCTTTAGTAAATATTATTAAGAAATTATATGAAAATAATTATTATACTTACCAATTAGGGGATATAGAATCAGTTAAAGTTAAAAATGGGGTGGGATTAAGGCAAGAATGCCCTATGTCCCCGATTTTGTTTTTGTTGTTTTTGAATGAAATGGAGAAAGCAATAGAAAGACTAGGAAGAGGGGTAGAGATACCGTAGGTGGCAAAGGATTATATACTTTGTGGAGTCTTTTTTTTGCGGATATCTTTTTATGTGCAGAAAGAAGATATGGATATTATGTTGAGGACATGTGCAAGGGTGGGTAAAGAGATGGGGATTAAATTTAGTGAAGAAAAATCAAATATAATGATGGTGAATACTGGGGAAAGAGAGGATGTAGTTTTTTTATTGGGGGATATAACGTTAAGTGTGGTGGATAGATATAGGTATTTGGGAATCATCTTATGTAATCAGGAAAATTGCTTGGATGAATGGAAGAAAAATTGGTAAATGAATCAAAGAAAAGAAAGTGTTTGGTAAAGAAACTAACAGTATTGTCATATAATAAATATGATGTAGCTAGAATTGTATGGAAGGGAGTTGCAGTAGCAGGGTTAACATATGGTAATGATGCATTATGTGTTAGTAAAAGGATTTTAGATTATTTAGAAAAAGTACAAAGGGAAGTAGGAAGACATGCATTAGATGCAGAGATGTGGCAGCAAAGGAGGCAATTCAAGGAGAAATGGGATGGTCAAGTTTCTATATGAGAGATGCAAAAAGGAAAATGAAAATGTTTGGTAGTTTGCAGTCTATAGACAGTAAAAGAATAGCCAAAATAGTGTTTAATTGGGTTATGAGTAAAGGGCAGGTAACAAGATGGGTGAGAAAGGTAATGCGGTATGCAAAAGATTTGGATAAAGAATTTTATATCGGTATACTTGTATAAAAGGTGGTATGATTGTGTTAGGAGAATTGTTGAGTGTTATAGTGGTAAGGAATGAGATAAAAGAATAGAAGGATTAATAAAAAGTAGGGAGTTGGAGAGATGGAGAAGTAGTATGGAGGGTAAGAAGAGTTTAAATATATATAGAAGTAAATGGAATATTGGAAGCGATTTAATTTATGATAATAGTAAGGAAAGTAGTTTATTGTTTAAGGTTCGAACAGGATCTTTAGCAACAAGAGAATATACATGTAAATGGAAAACTATGGGTGATTTAGTGTGCAAATTGTGTAAGGAAGGTATAGAAAATATTAGGCATCTGTTGATTGAATGTAAATGCTTGAAAGCAGAAAAGGTACAGATAATGAAGTTATGGGAGAATAGGTATGAACAAAGTGACTATACAGAAAGTGAGTTATTAGTTTTTATGCTGGGTTTGCGAAAAGATAAGGGGAATTTAGATTTAAAGGCCATAAAGTTGACAAAGATTATGTTGTGGAAATGGAATGGGGCAGAATATGGGAAGGCTTAGAGTGGGGAATGGAAAATAAAGTGGCTAACAGGTTTATCTGGGCATAGTTGTTGAGATATTCTTGACTTTGTTTAAGGAGAAGCCAAATACATCACATCACAACATCACATATTGTTTTAATATTTTTAACTGTTAAAATAAATAAAGCAATATAGAACAAATAAATAAATCATTTTTGTTTTAATCATGCTTTTTATAAATATAATCTATTTATTTGTTATAAATGTAAATTTATATTTATAATCTATAATACAATGAGAGGTTATTATTAGTCATATATCAAAAATTAAATCGTTAGAAAAATTATATTCAACTTTTTTGAAACTACAAGTGAAATATAAAATAATCATCTGATGCTGAATATGATTACCAAGTTTAAATAAAATATACCTATTTATCAGCCAGAAAATGGAATCACTACATGAAGCAATATTCACTTTGCAAGGTGAAATAAACCATTAAGAAATTATTGTATACTTTTGATCAGACCTAACATGTTAATAACAAATAATACAATTTTAAACTTTAATCATTGCTTCAACAACATACAACAATGTGATTTGTGTTATTGTAGTCAGATTATTAAAGAGAATTTTTAAATATTGATTAAAATTTTTTATTGAAATAATAATGAAAATATTTCTTTCTATTTGTATGTAAATCTTTTGCTATAAAATATGACTTAAAGAATGAGGTTTCACATCTAGAGTAACTGATAAAGAGATGAGAGTTTTATACTATGATTTTTATATATTTATTTCATAGTTATTATAATAGAAGTTTCATGAACTTTATGATATTAATTCCTAATTCATACCACAATTATATCTTGAATGTTTAAATTCCATGTGAAAGTAAAATGGTAGAAAGAAGCAGAAACAAATAGATAAAAAACAAACTTAATTAAATAGTAAATAGACAAATATATAATAGTAAATAACCTGTTAGTTGGGATTGGAGAACTGAAATAATCATTCCAAAAACTGCAGCAAAAACATAAAATATCACAATTTGTTGAGGATCAGGGTACCATAGTAACAATGTTAAAAATGTACCAATATTAACTATGATTGCTGTTAAAAAAATAGGTATTCTACCTAGAAATCTTATAAGAATTCCAAATCCTACTGAACAAGTAACACAGGTAATACCTACACAAACAATAACATAGCCAACATAATGGATTCCTAACGAACATGAAGTAAAAGCCTGTAAAAACACACAAAAAAGAAAAAATTAAGTTGCTATAATAGCATGATATAACAAGAGTAAAATATTATATATAAATAAATATAAAAATTAAAATATAACTTATACTGTATAAAAAATATTGAAGAATATATAGATATATTTTTTCAGATTAAAATAGTATAATAAAATGTATCCATAATTTTTAAACTTCAAGTTAAATAAAAACAAATCTGAAATTTATATACGTAATTTATGATTGTTAGAAATTCTTTTATATCGCTTCTAAATATGGTTATAAACAATTTTCATTAAAATATCTCATCTGATACACTATTTGCTACATATATACACATCAGATTTTTCTCATTTTTTTTTTTTGTAGATACCAATAAAAAAGTAGTTTTCGTTGTTTATATTTTTCCTATACACATATTTTTACATATGTTAATATATGTAAAAACATATACAGTATAAAAAATTAATTTATGAATTTATTGCTTCTCAAAAAGTAATGATTATTATTACAAAGAACAATCTGCTATTTATAAACAAATGTTAAATAGAAAAAAGCTAAGTTTACCAATAGCAATGCAATTAATTATTTTATTACAAACATCGAGTTTATACAAAACTTAAGTGTTATATATATATTTGATAGCATCAACATTACTAATGTTAATATAATAAACATTTTAAAATAAGAGTAAAGAAAAAAACCCTCATTTAAATATTAAAATATAATAAGCTTAATTGACTTGAAAATCATATTTGTATTTTATCTTTTAATCATTTTTTTAAAAAAGAGAGAGAGTAGTTTTACTTGCTATATAGTATGCAAAAAATGAAAAAAAAATTTTTTTAAAGAGAATTAAGATGGGAGCTCTAAATCAATATAAAGTTCGGAATATTTTAATTTAAAAATTGATTTGGTTAAAAAAAAAAATGAGAAATTAATCAATAATTTTTTATTATATGAATATGGTTTTCAGGAGTAAATTCTAAATTGAGATTTATAATTTCGGGGGGGGGGGGCATGAGATTTACAAATCATTAATTCAGAAAGCCTAAGAAACTAAGGTTGCTGGATAAACAATTTTACATAGTGTATGTATGTATATATATACTGTATATATAAACCAGCTTTTAAAAAGGCCATTATTGCAAAGCAGAAATTTATCTAGACTCAGATGAAATATGAAAAAGATATTATAAGGCTTCTTAAGAGTTGTGTGGTGAGGGTTTAAGATTTTCATCTAATGGTTTTAATATTAAAGAAGAATAAATATCACCTACTTAGTAATTATTAAACTAGATGCCTTGAATATGGACCAGTTATCTCGAAAAACCCCAAGTCTGTTTGTAACTAAAATGTGAGTGTTAATAGGAAAGACTAGATTCTGAAATATTAATTTCATTTTTATTTATTTACTTTGGCATGTTTTTTAATATAGTTAATTATTAATCCAACAAAAAAAAATTGTAAGGATTTCCATTAGAAGATATATTCTTTAGTGATTTATATAAGTCTTTCAATTTCACCATTATATGCAGAAATTTACTATATGGCTTTATGGTTTGTAATTGGTTCAACTGCATAAGACAATAGCTGTTAAATTCTATTTCTGAAGCAGACAAGTGTTGGCCACGAGTAATCCCAAGTCTGCAAATAAGACTATAGTAGCAACTAGAAAAATCAAATTTAGCTGGATTGTTGTTAGAGCTAGGAAAAAAAAAAAGAATAGTTCTTTAAAAGAAATCCATTTATTATATCATAATTCTACTTAATAACCTTTTATACATTTTTTTATTAGACAATTTGTCTTTTGATATTTGATAAAGAAATATACTAGAGAGGAGGAAGTCACTGCAGGAAAATTAATTTGAATGTGCTAGTAATATTTTTCATGGTAATATTAAAGTAGAGATTTAAGAGCTTTTTTTTTTTATCAAAACAAGGCACAGTATTCACTATTAGAATATGATAAGCAAATTGCCCTTAAATATTTGTATTATAGCCCAAAGTAATTTCTCACAGTTTTCCAAAGAAGTTCTTAAAAATTATTTTAAATCTATTTTTCAATAATTGATAGAAATAAATTTGATTATAATATAATGTTGTCTTTGAGATAGAAATATGTTCCTTTTTTTGTTGTTGTAGATCATATTCAGTTTATGCAATGTTTCCTTAGGTTTAGAAGAAAAATTGAGCATTATGTCTTTGTGGGATTAAGTTTATATCTATGTGTTTGAATTGAATGTGCTTTATCACTGTTTACTTATAGATCTGAGCACTTAATAGAAGAACAAAGTATGGATAGATAGATTATTAGATTAAGGAAAAGTCAAAAGTGAACAATAGGAATGAGAAACAAACAAGTATTACTGACAATATTGAGAGTTAAGAAGTTAAAATGAAATTGAGCTGCGAATAAAGCAAGTCAATGGAGTAAATAATCAAGTTTAAATGATGTGTGTAAAACATAGATCTAGTCTTTATATATAAACAACATAAAAACTTTTGAAACAGTTACCATTAAAATCTTAACTTCATTTAATAAAGATTCTCAAAACATTTAAACCAAATTATTCAGAATTCAAACCAAATTTTTAAATTAATTTTAATTCAAATTTGGTTCAACAATGAGATTTTACACATTTGTAGATAAGATTCAATTACTGGTTTAAATTATAGTCATATAAAATATTTGATAGTAAACACAATCATATTCCAAAAACATTAAATCTAATGTCACATCACTCTGTTAAGCTCATTTACATATGCATAATCATCCAAGTCACTTTTAATATACAAGATTTATTAATATTGGCAATAACTTACGGATGTTCTATGACATATTAAATCAAACTACATAGGAAAACAGGTATTATTTAGAGGGAAACAAATAACGCTGAAGTTGGATCAATATGTCGCTTATATAAAGTGGTTGAAAGTTGAAAATACTAGTTGCAAAAGAGAATAATTTTTCATTTTAAAACAATAATAGTCAAGGCTGTTTTTGACAAGACAACCTATAATAGAGTTTGTGTTTTTTCTTTCTGCATTAATTTGATTTTTTAAATATAAAATCCTAGTTAAAAATTAATTTCTACTAGATTTAAAATTCAAATAATAAGTTCCAACTTCAAGAAATATTTTTAAAATAAAATTTACATGTCAATCTTACTCTCATGGTTGTACAAAAACATATATATATAGTTATCATGTTGGTTTGATGGAGCTAGTTTTATTAATATTCAGTTCTGGTAAACTTTTGAGAATTTCAATAATATTGGAAGTTTTACTGAATTTTTTTAACAAAAAACATGCTTTCCATAAAAACTAATATAAAAATATGTATTTATATATATTTTACAGCTATGAAGAAGAGTAAGCATAAAAATAAATTGCATGGAAAAAAATGCACAAGTGATTTATTATTTATATTGATCTAACCAATGCAAAAAAGAAAATAAGGAAAAAAGAGGATTATTTTATAAATATTTCAAAAAATATAATACTGGTAAACCAATTTCTACTAAAAAATATTCCCTCTATAATCTTCATAATATTGAAAAAATATTATTACACCAACATTAATTTTCAAAATAACTCCATTTAAAAAAAAAGTAGAACTTTCTCTAAAATAAAATAAAAATCATAATTTAAGAAAACTCTTAAAAACATATGGTAAATAATACAAATGTTGTTACAAAACGAAATTAGAAAAAAAATGTCTCAATACTACCAACATCAATTCTAATGAGTCCTTATAGTATGAATAAAATAAAACCCCAAAGAGTTCAAAAAGTAATGATAAAATAAGATACAATTATCTTTTCTCCTTTATTGAATCATGATAACTTTTCATTCATTTCTGGAGATAAATTAATTTTGTTTTAAAAAAAGCCTATTAAGCTGTGATAATGTTAATTAATGTTTTACAGACTAGTATCAACAAATTTAAGTTTACCAATATTTGAAAATAATCTTACAGCTATCAATAGTAAACTTTATATTTTTTTTGTGTGTATGTGAAACAATTTCCACTTCCAAAAGAAATATCTACTTTTTACATATTTGAAAAAAGCCTTTTACTATATCAATATTCAAAACATCTATAATTTCTATTATTCACTCTATATGATCAAACTAATAAATTTCTTTTTACTTCAGGCCACAGATAAAATTATCCTTAATTATACATTGACTTTATTTTACTATTTCCTTACTAAAGATTTCAGTAATTAACAAAGGCATATATAATCAAAATGATGATTCTAATCTGGATACTGATAGAAGAATTATACATATTCTTATGAAATTTGACTTGTCTGTTTTTAAATGCTTAAAAGGAAATTGAGACATTCTACAAATAAAAAATATCAATAATTTATATTGAATCTGATCCAATTAATAATATTTTAATTTTGAAATCATACTAAACTAAATGATATTTCTTACATAAATTTCAGTGGATGAATTTCTATATACATTGCAATTTAGAAATATACAACTAGGATATTTTAATTGTCATATGTCAGACATACTGTTATAAAACGAGTATGGTGACTGTTCTACTGACAAATATTTAACATGCAATTACTTAAATACAAGCTTATTATATATCTGTATCAATATATGTAATATATAGGGTATGTGAGCACACTTTCACACGACCCACCATTATCCACTATCTCATAACACTGATACACCTGAACACATATCGAACAGATAAATAATCATTAATAAATGTATTTCATGCTAAAACAGCAATCATCAGTTGGTCCAGATTATCATCTCCACATATATATGCAATAACTGCTCAGATATCCTTATCTACTTTTTATGAGATGAAGACATTTGAATATTTCTATCAGAGATCCAAAATTACTTCATTCTTTTTTAGAGCTATCATTTCTATTAGCAGAAGGTGAAAAAAATACTAATATTCAAAAAAAAAAAATTTCTATAGGTCAAAGTATTAAATCTCAATAAATATTGTAATACATGAAAATATAGATTTTAAAAAATCTCACATATTCACCAAAAAAGATTTGATTGCATATGGCAAAATGAAATGCCCAAATAGACTGGTAATGGCTAAAGACCATTAAAGTCAAAGGTCCCATAATGGGGGAGGGAGGGATGGAAAAGTATGTAAACATGAATTCTTGTTCAGAGAATATATATTCTGTCTTAGGAATGACTGATCCAAAAACATAAAAATTTTATATGTGAGCAGAAGAAATGGAATTACTCATTCTACCAGAAAAAGATATAATTTTAATAAATTTATATTTTTGGGCCTATTAACAAACTCATATTTATCCTCGACAAGTTTACTTATTTCTGGATCAATTTGATAAGTGTTATATAGTCAGCTGACAAAGCAAGAATACGATGATTCCTATAGAAAAAATATCTTAACTATTAACAAGAACCCAAAATCTTATATAATAATGGATGATTGAATCTTTTTATTATTTAATCAATGTGATAAATAATAAAGTGATACGTGTTCTTAAAAATCATAAATTTCAATTAGAAAAGTTAAGAATATTTCCTATAATGGTGAAATGCTGACTCGCTATTGTTATAATAGACGTGTGACAAAACTTTATAATTCTATTAAATTTTTATATTAGACAATATTGACATTAATTTAATAATCATAAATTTCTTAACTTTATATATGTTTTTACTGTAAACAAACTTATTTCATAGTAAACAAACAGTGTATAAAATTAAAAGTCAAAATATAAATATTTACATTTTAAGATTTTTTTCTTTTATATTTACATGAATAAAAACTTTTCCTTCCTTAGAAATTTAAAATTATCATTATATATATAAAGAAACATTTAAAAACCTCAAAATAATATTAAAGTAGCACAGTGGCAAACTGGAGCTCAAGATTTATAGATTATTGTCCCAACTGTTACTTCCAGTGCCCAAACTTCTTATAAATACCCAAATAATAAAACATTCAAATACTTGTGTAGTTTAGTCCATTTGTAGTACGACTTAGGACTTCAAGAATCATGAATCCTGACTCCAATTCTATCAGTTCCAATATTCAAACTTCTTTTTAACACCCAAACAATAAACCATTTGATTTTTTTTTATTACACAAACAATTGTAAGCACTGATTATTTTGAACCAATGAATGGAAAAAAAAAGTTTTATTTAGATTTTTTTAAAAATATAGAAAAAGGGGGTGGGGGCTATATTTATATTTTGAAATTTTTAACTTATTTTGGTATATTTTTGAAGTAAAAGTGATAAATTAAAGTGTTTTAAAAATACTGTATATCTTTAAGATGAAACTTCTTTGAATTGGAAACCTAGAAAAGCCAAATTTTTAGGTAAATTTTTACAGCAATTGACATAAGTAAAATATTGATTGATTTTGAGTTTTTTATTTGTAAAATTTGCTGTTTTAATATTTTTTATGGCATGTTCTTCTATGATAATTTAATGACATTATCAGGTACTACACTTAGGCTACTAATGAGATCTATAGGTGATTGATAATGGAATGACTCAAAGGCTGGATTCTGAAAACCCAATATAACAATACCTAAATAATGATATATTATACTGTCTTGTAACATAAGATGATGGGTCACTACAACCTAGGTGTTTTTCTATATTCTTTGCTGTTCTCTTTGCTTTTTTTTCTATTCTCTTTTACTGTTTTCAGTCATTTAAATCAATATAAAACTCAATTATCATGAACTAACTTTTTTCTTTGTTCTTTCTCTCATTCTCTTCATTTTCTTTTACTATCTTCAGTCATTTAGATCAAGATAAGACTTAGACATCATGAGCTGATTAATATTTCTACGTGTGTGATAATAGAATTATATGACTGTGCAACTACCTTTCCATTCTCTAAATGCATTGTCTTTAATTTAAAATGCTAAGCTTCGGTGAGGAAATGCAATTGTATGGTAAAATAATTTGATTTACTAAAAACATAACATGATAATTTTTATAAGAATTGCATTTACCACTGGTAGCAATTGCATAATAAATTGAATTAAACACATAAATATGAATTGCCAGTAATAAATAAGCAGTTTGAATGAGAGCAATGTGATTTGAATTATTTAAACATTTAAAAAAGACAGTTTGAAAATTGACAAAAACTTTAAGCTGTCTTTTTAAAAATACTATTTCTCATAACATAAAAAAAAGTGGATTCTGCTAAAAAAAAAAAAAAAAAAAAGGATTCTGCTAAGTAAAATTTTCCAGTAACCCAATGGAAATTCCTTAATCATATATTAAAAACGTCCATGCTCATGAGGAAAAAAAATATCTTTGCAATTAGAGAATCAATCCATATATGGCATGAAAATATTAGATATAACAAATATATTATCTTTATTATATTTGAAAAGAAATGTTTAGTTGGTTAATAATCAAATGATAATTTGAGACTTGATTATTAATCTGTATTTTATCGTAATGGAAAAAAAATAGAAGTAAATATAATTTCAGACGAGAAATAGATAACAAAATCCATAAATCACAATCACATATATATACATTTTAATGTAACCACTATTCTGATGATGATATATAACGTAAGATTAAGTTAAAGATAATTATTCCAAAAGTATTTTAAATTTGTTTTTTTTTTTTAGATTCAATTTAAAATGAATCTTTAGATTTTAAATTATTACCCTTATCCCTGCATGCCCCCTAGTGGACTGCATGATTTTTCAGGATTCATGGATATTAATAGGATATTTTTGGAATCAATATTTGAAAAGCAAACACAAACTAAAATGGTTAATAATAATAAAAAATTAACAATTTATTTACAATCAATAAATATAATATAAATACAAAATATTAAAAATAAGAAAAATAATAATTATGAATATTAAAACTTCTGCAGACATACTTTTACTTTATACATGAATAAGAAAATTGTAATCCATTACTGATGGAGGTTTTCCTTTTTAAATATTGGTGATAATAGATAGTGGATACAATAAGTCTTACAGCAAAGTCTACTTCATTCCTTATGACATGGTTTTCTTCATTAAAGCAGGCAACATCACATTCTATGCTAATTCAAAGTACATAATTCCAAGTATTTTGACTGAAGTAGTTAGTTTTCTACCTACATATAGTAAATAGTCCTCCGCTAGCTAATGTCATCATACTTGCTATGATGGAACTTAGTATTCAAAAATATTTTAAACCAGTCAGCAAGATATGGTTATCCAAACTTATTTGGTGAGAAACTGTTTTAACCAGCAGCGTCTTCTATCTGCATGGAAATCACTCTGCACTGCTTCTTGAATTAAGGCTTAGAATAAACTACAATCATTTTTTTCTTTTTCTGATTTATTTATACCCCACATATACTCAAGGATGTTTTCCAAAAAGCATTATTATCAGTTTTATTCAAAAACATCTAATTATAAGAATAAATATCCATTTCAAGATATGTTGTGAAACAAATATTTTTACATATATTTTCATTATATGATTATTTTATAAATAAATAAAGTTTTTTTTATTCATGGTAATGATAGGAAGAAAGAAAAAAAATCATGATTGACTTAAAAATTGATCTATAACTTTCTGAATTTTAGAACCTATAATTTTCAATAATATATTTAGATTTGCCATTTAATTATTTCTTTAAAACCCATTCTAGGTGTGAAAGGACCAGAAAATAGTATACCTTTTCATACATTATGCAATTCACAATCTTTTGCATAGTACTAAAACTATTTTTTTTTCTTCCGTTATACAAATTATCATTTTATTTTTAGTAATTTTACTTAATACTTTTCTTTTAGTATATATTTAGTGGTGTAATTAACACTATATATCTATTTCTTTTTACTTTCATGAACCATTGTACTTAAGCTATGTGTATACTATATCTAGTATGCACGAATACATCCACAAGGCAATTTATACATTTATTAATCAATCTGTAAGAGTTCTTATTAAACTTTTTTTTTTTTGACTATGCAGCTTTATAATGTAATTACTTTGGGTTCCAATTGAATCTGAATTGTTACAATATATATGTTTAATCAATAAAGATATTTGGAAAAAAATGAATAAATCTCTGTAAATATTTCAAACTACACAATAAGATATGTAATAACAGCAATATATATATATATAAAATCTTATAAATTCACTATCTGTAATTAAAATAAAAACCCAAACTTATTAATGAAAAATGCACATTAAAATTATAAAACAGGAATCCAATCTTTTATATTTTAAATAGTTTTATAAATTTATCTCTTAATTATTGCTTGTTTTTATTAACATATAATTCTGAGAATAAAATAATTATATATTATCTCAAAACAATATCACTTTTTATTATAGTTTGTAACAAACAAAATTTAAACAAACAAACAAAAAAAGGATACTTCATATTTTCATTTTAAAAAATTGAAACAGATTTTCTCCTCTTTCTTCCATAGTGTAAGCTTGTGGTTAAACACCTGTAGAGCTCCCTACTATCACATTTTACACACATATTCTCGAAGCTGCTTGGTAAATATTACACAACTGATTGTAAATTTTATATAATTCATGGACATTTTCTATAGTCTATGACAATAATACTTCTGAAAAGATTATCAATTAATCATAAAACAATCTATAAATCCTTATTGATCATTAAATACACTTCAATAGCTTCTTTCTACTACATGTCTGTCTGCAACAGAGTCGTAAAACTACTTGTCTGGCACTTTACTGTTTCTCTCCTCACTTCTGATTACAAAATAGGAATGAAGTAATTTTTTAACAGGTTATATATTGCCATATCAGTTGAATGTTTTTATTCAAAACTTATTTTAAAATAATTTTTAATTACTTAATTAAAACTTTCTAATTGATTAGTTTTATCTTGAAACTTTACTGCTTCTCATTTCACTCCATATCTCTTGGATATTTCATCTAAAACTTGTTTAAAAATAATTATAATTACTTAATTAACCTTTCTAACTAATTAACTTTACAAATGTGGTTTTGACTTTAATTAATAATCCATCTGAATTTTAAAAATAAATCTTGTATTTATCTTCATATATTTTTAATACGATTTCAACATGAAACTTATTTAATTAAATAAGATAATGCAAATTGCTCATATAAGTGTATAGATATACTTCCAATATAAATATAAGCTTTTATTGCATGTATATGAATGTATGCATATAACTTTGTAGATAAATTTAAAAAATGGATAAAATAAATATATTTATCTGAGACTTGAACATTTAACAAAAGAGTAATACAGAGACTTCGGATTATGGGCAGGATATATGTTCAGAATAACAAGAACAGTTCTAAAATGAAATACATGGATGAGAGACTAAATAGGTATTATTGACATCATTGAAAGAATTAAGAGATTGTAGTGGAGCTGGGTTGGACATATTCTAAGAAGAGATGATAATTGATTGACAGATGAAACTGCAATAGATCTAGAAAGAGACCATATGTAAGATAAATGAAATAAAAATCTGCTGGTGTGGTGGAAAGGGAGTCTAGTAATCAGAGAAACTAGATTAAACTTGGAGACTTTCCTCCAATGAATTGATAGTGATGATGAACAATGAAGAAATAACATTTTTGTGAAGGCTAAGCAAACCTTTTAAAATAAAGATGTTTATTTAATAATCAAATGTCAACATAAAATAAAAGTTGTATTTAACTAAGCTATTGCAAAGATCTCATTACCTTTCTAAAGAGCAACAGTGAATAAAAAGGCATTACTCAACAGGCTAGCAATTGCTTTGCTTTCCTTGTAATGTTCATTTATTGATGAATAATTTGATTGTTAATAAACTGGTTACCCCAAAAGCCTTAATTCTATTTGAGAGTTTAAATAATTTGTTTTTGTCTATTCTGAATTAGAATAACAGGTTATAGAGAAAGCAAGAACATGAGCTTTTCAATAATTAGAATAATATATAGAAAATTACTATTTTTTAAATATATATATATATATTACACAAATATTGCAACAACATCTGAAAATATATATATATATATAATCATTTACAACAGCAGAAAATATATATTCTTTCAAAATATTCATTTTAAAAAAAAATTAAAATTATTATACAATTGCTGACAAAAAATATTTATTATTATTAGCTGAAAAAAAATGAATCACTTTCAATTAAAAATAAATCCTTTACATTTGATAATTCTCTACTAAAAGCCAGACTGCCCACACAAAGTAGATAATTTTCAAGGCATCCAGTCTTCTAGTTGTTCTTCAGTATTCATATTTTTTTTTTTTTAAATAACCAATTTTTCATGTTCTTTTTAGCAAATCTTTCAAAATCTTCTGTCTTGAAATATCTGTTTGATCCATTTCTTTTGCCTCTTCACAATTTTCTCAAAAAAAAAATTATTATTTTTTACTCGCTCTTTTCACATTTATATATTGTTAAACTTATCTTTCAATTAAAATTTTTCACTTCACTTTTCCTAAATATTCACCACCCTACTCTATATAACCATGAACAAAACATTTGAGTTTTCACATAACTTCTTAAGTAAAATATTCTCTTTCCATTCTACATCATTGCAATCCTCAATCTAATTTCATTATTACTATTTTCTTCATCAGTAAATTTCCCAAATAGTCAAAAATATTAATTTGTTTTATAAATTCTTGATCAATTTTTAAATTAAAATATTTTATTTATACTGCAATGTTGAGTTTTATTTGCATTCATTGTCATGTGTACGTTTTTTAAAAATCTTTGTCAATCCTACATCTACATAACATTTTAAGTTCATCTCCACAATCTAAGAATACTATTATGATATCAATAAATTTGTTTACTGAAGCATTTATATTGAATTCATCTATATCAAAATAACACATTTAATATTTTATCTAAATGTAAATGGGAGATAAAGAACATTTTTTTCTTATATCTTCTATATCTATACTATGACTATATGAAGCCCATATACTATAATAAATATTTTTGATTCATAGACAATTTCCTTTTCAACCTATACCTTTTATTTTCAAAATATACAATAAAATATTCAAAATCCCACTTCTTTTTTGCTTGTTATAAATATTTTCATGAACATAAAAATAAATTAAATTAATCAGAGCAAAGGAAGTAAAATGGTATTTAAATAAAATTATACTATAATAACTAAAATGTAAAAAAAACCTAGTAACTGATTTAAAAAAACAAAACAAAAGCATAATTCCATTAGTTGACAGACAGCTGTTAATAAAGCTACATCTAATGTAAAATGAAAGTTAAAACAGGCAAAACTCACTATATATATTGCCACACACAGCAAGCTAGAGTAATCAATGGATGCCAGAAGGCTTGTGCATAAAATCCCCATCTAGTGCCTACTCATCCAATATCCCCAGACTAGTTTCTGGCTTATGGCCTTCGTCAGTGAGGAGCCTTGGATCTGAGAGCACTGCATCTAGATCTTAGGATCTAATGCAACCCTCCAGCAACCACCTTTTATCTTCATTTAACTACAAAACTATGAGTCTTAAACTGAAAACACCTTAATGTTTTAATGCCAGAAAAAAAAAAAAAAACTTGATAAAAAAAATCAATAGCAAGTATTACATACAAATACAAAAATATTTAATAAAAGTGAATTACATACTTCTGAAAAAATAATTTTTGTTTAAAAATCACAATTACAAAACACTTACTTTATATTTTAAATATACATATTTTATTAAAGTCTATAGATTTATATTTAAAATAACTGAGATCTTTAATAATGCTTAATAATATATTGAATGGCATTTTTTTTAACTCGGATGCATTTGACAATCAAAACAAAAAGTAGTATATTTTTCAGAACATGTAAAAGTAAATCACTTTACCATGATTACTTTTAAATATATTCATATCCCTAATAAGAATTGTTCATAATTTTAATTCAGCTTTTCATAGATAAATATTATAGTTTTTTTTTTTCTTAATGCAAATCGTAATCAATTTTTTTATAACTCGTCATAAATTTAGATATAAAGTTAGATTAATTGATAGATAGATGTGGATAGGAGGTAAATAATGCAATAGTCCATGACAATAAATGTTAAATTGTTTGTCATGAAATTTAAAGTAGATATAGCAAAAAAAAAAAAATCATATTTAAATAATTTTATTGAGCCAAATTTGTCACATAAAGCAATTAATTAATTTTAACATAGTTTTTTTATGTAATAAAATATGGTGTTTAGCTATCAATATTTCAAACAGTAGCCTATTTTTCCAAGAGAAAATAATTTGAAAGAGAATAATTATTCTTTCTATAAAGTGTAATAAATATTAATATTTATATATGGATGACAAAACTAAGCAAATAGCATCTACATTATTGAAATAATTAAAAGGCTAAAGCCGAACGGATAATCATTTATACTAACATAATTTCGATTTATAAATGTAAAATAATTCAGAGAATATTAATTTCTTGAGAGCATTATTAGCTTTTTTAACATTTTTAAATCATGTGTATATTCAATTATTGGATTACTTATACAATTAAATGTAAATAATAATTATAAATTAATCTGCATATGCACTCAATATCATGAAGCTTCTTTAATTATCTCCTATTTAAGCTAATAGCAATAAAATAATGAAAAAAAAATATATTTATTAAATACTTTATATATAGTTATTAGCAAAATAAGATATGTTGTGGTTTAAATTTAAAATATAATGCACAATTATATAAGTAAATTAATATTGTATATCATAGACATGAACATATTATAACAGGTCTGTTATATGGCACAGAATAATATAGTGTGTGTGCATATATATATATAAAGGAAAGGAAAAGTAAAAATAAACACAGATATTAATTTTTGTAGATATTTTTTTATATTCCTGGAATAAAATAATAATAAGTAAAGAGTAAAATAACTCAATTTAAAATAAAATTTTATTAAAAAATAAACTTTTAAAAAGGTCTGAATAAATATAAATATTGTATTATTATTATTATTATTCTGATTTTGAATTTTAAAAACAAGAATGGTATTTTTGAAATTTTAATTAATTGAACAAAATTTCTATCTATTAGAAATCTCCTAAGCAAAAACATGTATATAGATCACACCTTTGGTCAAATTCCAAAGGGTAAAACTAATTGAAATCAACTTTTTCCAATCACACTTTGATAAAAATTTCAAGCTACTTTTCGAAAAGGGATTAGAGATGTTGTTATTGCCTCACCAAGACTATAAAAGGGCTGAAAAAAATATCAGCTGCAGTCTGGATAATAGTTTTTGTAAGAGCTGGTCAGCTGCAAAGTTGATTACAATATTTTGTTGCAGCTTGTTGAAGTTTGCAGCAGTTGGCTTTAGGTGACCAAAATAGATAGCTGCAGTTTGTCGTTGGCTGTAGCAGAGAGTTGGCAGAATAGCTAACATGAACAGATGTAGCTGAAGGCAGGACAGTAGACCCAGGAATTGCTACTATTTTCTTTTGCAAGAGTTTGAATTCACATGGAGAAAAATTACCAACTTCTTTGTGTTGAAATTCATAGCCTTAAATGTGGAAAGGACACATGCCTGAAATCTATCAAACCAAGACAGCTTCTTGCCTGGAACAATCCTAGACAGAAGGGAGACCAACTATAGACCAACATTTTACATGGATTATAATTTTCCTGATGATGACAATCACCAAAACCAAACTTACCAAGAAAAATCTTCCAGCTTCCCTAGGGAACCCCAGCTTGCTGAAGAAAGATGTATTTAAATGCAGAGCACAGACAAATGTATACAAAACTGGTGGTGTAGCTTTATATATGATAACAAAATTTTACATAATTTCATGAGTAAAATGACATTTTTTATAACTAATATATATATAATATTAGTTTAAAATAGTTTATTAAAAAAAGAAAGAGACATTTTAAGTGAAACAAATAAGCAAATAATTTTGCCTGAATTTAAAAAATTTTAAAAAGTAAAGAATAGATGATTCTATAATTTAAATTTAAAAACTTTAATAATTAATCAAGTACTTGTCAAAACATATATGTGTGAAATTTATGTATGTTTTCCAAATGGAATCAAGTAGGAAAATAATATTATCGTAACAAAATTAAAATAGGATATATATGTATAATTTAATCTTTTTTTTATAATTATTTTATGTTAATTGTTTTCATTGTATATTATAAAATGTGCGTCTGTGTGCGGATATATATGTGCATTTATGTAAACTCACTGAGAGACATTGTTAGTCAAGATAATAACTTGAATTTTATAATAATCTTGTAAATCGTGGTGTGATAACTTTTATTATTGTATATTATTCGAAATCAGAAAGCTTATCCTATAAGACCTAATTTAGTTTTCTATTGTTATCCAATAAAATTATTTAATTGTAAAAATTATTCCAGTGACTTAATAGTAAATAGTGATAGAATATTATGTATATCATCTCTTGGTCACCATAACAGTAAGAATCTGAGTTCTCTGCGTTAGATTCGTGCACAGGATAAATATATAAATGGGGATGTGTATTTAGTGCTTTTGGGCATCCAGAGATGATCAATCATCATCCTGGTTGGCACAAAAGAGAATATTCACATGATCACATTTCCTATACTAGCACATTAATTATTAATAAACAGAGCAAAACTCTCCATACAGTATTGCCACCTGTGCTAAACAGAGTAATCAATGGATGCCAGAAGGCTTGTGCATAAAATCCCTATCTAATGCCTACTCATCCAATATCCCCAGACTAGTTTCTGGCTTGTGGCCTTCATCAGTGAGGAGCTATGGATCTGAGAGCACTGCATCTAGATCTTAGGATCTAATGCAACCCTCTACCAACCACCTTTTATCTCTACTTAATTACAAAACTACGAGAATAAAAACACAAAAAATATTTTCAATCTAAGCTCAATAGCTTATATAGTCATATGGGTCTGAACTCAGTTCAGCACCCATACTTTTTGGTGTCTTTGGCTCTTTTACAACCATAGCCACCACTATCCTATTAGGCAGGATTGGTGTTAAACCATTAAGCATCACATGATCACATTTCCTATACTAGCACATTAATTATTGATAAACAGAGCAAAACTCTCCATACAGTATTGCCACCTGTGCTAAACAGAGTAATCAATGGATGCCAGAAGACTTGTGCATAAAATCCCTATCTAATGCCTACTCATCCAATATCCCCAGACTAGTTTCTGGCTTAGATTGAAAATATTTTTTGTGTTTTCAATTTCATTCTCATAGTTTTGTAGTTAGGTAGAGATAAAAGGTGGTTGCTAGAGGGTTGCACTAGATCCTAAGATTTAGATGCAGTGCTCTCAGATCCAAAGCTCCTCATTGACGAAGGCCACAAGCCAGAAACTAATCTGGGGATATTGGATGAGTAGGCATTAGATAGGGATTTTATGCACAAGCCTTTGGCATCCATTGATTACTCTGTTTAGCACAGGTGGCAATACTGTATGGAGAGTTTTTCTCTTTTTATAAAAGAGAATATTCTTTAAAGCCCATGCACTACAATTTATTTTAGCCGTATTAGAAGTTAAGTTTATAGTGGCCAGTACATTAATGGTACTAAGGGGCCAGAGCATTGATGATGATCAGCATGTTTTAATATCCTGGCATTATTGTTTGATTCTTATGTATTCTGATCAATGAGTACTTAAGATGGTGCATCAAAGTTATGTTTAAATAATTGCCCAAGCTGGCAAAGGCTCAATAGTTAGCTTAGTCTACAAAAGACTCATTTCCAATCCAGTCACAAGATTGACTGTTGATTCATTGTACAGATTTATTTTAATTGTTGATCATTCATGATGATAAGTGGTTTATTTTGAGTATTACTTATAATTACTTTTACTTTATAATGCTGGTTGATGGTTAATTATGCTTGTAGTTGCTCTTCTGAATTAGCTAACTGATCTCTCAATGATCTCAGAGATTCTCTTGATCTCATGTTCCCCTTAAATATATCTTATATATATTTTTGTAAATTATTGATTTTGTATTTAATTTACTTGGGAGTGATGATTTTGCCATCACCCAGATATGACTATAATAAACCTTCCTTTTTGCGACAACTTCCGACTATCCCATTCCGTTACAATATAAATATATCATCAATCATATTATCATCATTACTTTCAACCATTATTAATCTAGTAGCAAACTCTCTATATAGTAGTGCAACTCTGTGCAAGCCTTAGTAATCAATGAATGCAAGATGGTTGTGATTTTTGAAAAAGCAAAGACACCAACATATACAAATACTGAATTGTTCAGATCTATAAGGCTGTACAAGCGAATGAGTTTGGATTGAAAACATTGTTGGTTTTTTATCTTAGTGCATAATTTTATAGTTAACTAAATAGGCAAAAGATGGCTGCTGGAGGATTGCATTATTTCCTAAGATCTAGATGCAGTGCGCTGAGTTTTGAGGCTTCTCTTTGATGAAAGCCACAAGCTAGAAACAAATCTGGGGATATTAGATGAGTATGCACTAGATAGGGATTTTATGCACACACTTTCTTGCATCCATTGATTACTAAGGCTTGCACTGGGTAGCAGTACTATATGGAGAGTTTATTACTGTATTAACAGCTTATATAAGCATATATTATTAATTCACTGCAAGATGAAGGCTTACGTGAGTTCAATCCAGTTCTTTTTTATCAATAGTTTCTTTTTTCCACATCACTTCAGCAAATTTCTTTACTTCACCCATTCATCTCAATTCAAGATGAATGCTACTTGTTTAATCCAACTTCTTCAACCAATAGCTCATTTTATCTACATTATTTCAGCAGACTTCCTTATTTCATTCATTCATCTCATTTACAGTCTTTTTTACAATGTCTTAGAATCAAGTTTAAGATTTCAACTGCCTATGTATTAGAATCTCTTTTAACAATATATCTACTTCATGTCCACTTCAATCTCTTAATTCTTTCAATGATATCTGTTATTTTCTCATCACTGTAACTTGCTTTCAACCTTTCCTTGCTACTCCTATTTCTCCATACTTGGCTATGTGATCTGAAGTTTTCCTCTTCTGTTAAGCATCCAAATTTCAAATTTATAAATAAGAACTAGTAAAATACATCTATTAAAAAAACTTGTCTTTTTTTAAACACGAAAACATTGTTATAATATTAGGTTATTTCTGCAAAAAGGATTATTTCTACCAACACACCTCATCTAAGTTTAATTCTAGAATTAATTTGATCCACTATGCTTCCATCTGTATCTGACCAAGACAAAGAATTTGTAGCTGTTAACTTCTAATTCATGATTAACAATCATTATTTTAATATTTTCTGAAAATAACTCAACATTATTTTAGCCTTTACTTTCAATAGCTTTTCTTTTTCACATCACTTCAGAAAACTTATTTTATTTACCCATCTCACACATAGTTCTACTTTCTTGCTTTTATCTGAGAATTCTTATAAATTACCCAAAGATCTAAAGCATTCTTTGCAAAACTACACCATTTGCAAAAATCTAATGTCTTGGAATAATTTTCATTTATTTTTATTCTCTTAGCTTTCTATTTTAATTCACAGAATACTTATTGTAAAGTTTTGGAAATATAGAATCACCTTGATGTAAATCTTTCTCAATGTTAGTCTTCTTAGTATCATTATGTTACTTAATAATTGTCTTTGCAGTTTGATATTAGTGAGAACATATTAACTTGGGTCTATATCTTGACGATTCAATGCTTTAATCATTGTAGAAATGCTTATAGAATCAAATGCCTTCTCATAATCTACATATCCAAAACAAAATGGCAACTCATATTTAATGATTCTTTCTATAAATTTCTATCAATATTTGGATATGACCCACTGCACTAAAACTACTTTTAAATTTAATTTGTCATTTTGGTCGAGTCCAAAGTTTGCCAAAGACAAGTTGTAATTATCTTAATAAAGATCTAATAGGTCTGTATTTACAAATATTTTTTTTCAACTTTATTAAATATCAATATTGATATTAATATTCTACCTTCATATGTACATATTTTCCAAAAAGTTTATGACGATGCCATTTTATTTATAATTATATGCTGAACTATTTTTATAAATTAGTTTAGTTGATAAGTATTTGTATAAAAATTAAAATATTATTATAAACTTTTCAAATACATTCAAGTGTTAATAATAACATACAGATTAGAATATAACACAATTTTTCAAAAGATATTATTCTCCTCTTGGAATGACAAATAATAATACTAGCATGGGATTCAAACTGATATTTAAATCCACTGAGTAATGAATTTAAGACGATACTCTAACCAATTAGACCATTTTGTCAAAGATAATAATCGGTAGAAATTTTATATTTATTTAAGAATGGCCTCCTGATTTTTATATTTTTTTTCTCAAAGGCAAGCTAAAAGAACAGCTCTGAATTTTCTTTTTTCTTTCCTATCTGTCCAATAGTCTTATATTTTCCTAATTGAATATATTTAAAATGTGCACAGTCTGCTAGTTAAGACATCTGACACACACCCCTAAAATTATTACTTTAAGTTTAATCATTTTCTAATGGAATGGCTGGTTTCACTAATAAACGTTTCCACATTAGATTTTATAAAAGTTAGAATTCTTCATAGTTTGCTATGGCTTTGGAAATCTGTTGTGATATTAACCAACAGATTTTCTTAGTTTATCTGTTATTTCTTGTATATATGGATACATTACATTATGTATAATTAGTTTTTCTTTTAATGTTTCTGTACATTGTCTATTTAAATATTTTATTGATGATAATTGATGGATAACCATTTTTCATTGTATACCTATCTTTTTTTCAAGTCACTGGCTTCTGAACAAATTTCTTGCATTATATTCCATAATGATAATTTAACTCTAGTTTTTTGTGCTTCTTTCATAATTAGATTAATATGCTAAATATTTTCCTGAAAATATGTGTTTTTTTAAATTAACTGTAGTTTAAATTATACATGAAGAACCATTATCATAAGAACAAAAACATGGCAAAAAAAATCCTATTCCAGCTACTAGCACTACTTAGAAAGCATTGTAAATATTTCACTGAATCAATAAAAAATAAATTAACAAATTCCATTGTTAATTCTAGAAATTCACTATGTCAAAATTTGTCAAGATTTTTCTCTAAGTTCTTAAGTCCTGTGGCATACAAAACATAATCCTTTGTCAGGATTCTAAGCATTTTGTGGAATTAATCAAGAATCTAAAAATAAAATGAACTGACATATTTGTAAGCTTTGGTGTGGAAAATTTATTCACAAATGTTTCTGTGATGAAGTATTGTCTATTGTAACAAATAAAAAAAAATTTCATGAGGATAATAGCTTACAAAGCATGCTAAGTCTTGCTAATTGTAGTATAATGAAACTCTTAACATTCTGTGTGACAACAATATAATTTCAAAAACAACATAGAATTCTTCCAACAAAATCAAAGAATGACTATGGGTTCATCATTGTCATACTGATTGTCAACATTTAGACTGAAGACCGGAAATCCACAGCAATAAATAATACTCCATTTCCATTTAAAATCTGGCTTCACTTCATCAATAATGCATATGCTGTATGATTTCATAATGGAGCACTAATTCTGGAAATATACCAGTAACTAATTAAAAACAAAAATTAACATTCTTTAGATGTTCTTATGATAAGATGTACTCATGTCAAAATCAAAATAATAGTTTATAGAAAATTGACATATATATATATATCTCCCATTATGATAAAAATACAAAATGGAGTTACATTATCACTGTAGAATAGAGTTAAAAAGGTTTTTTTCAAAAGCCAGTTACATAAAAAAATTTCCTACGTAGAATAAATTCTAATAAAATACCATTATCCATAAGCCAGGGGTCAGCAATGTTTTTAACATGAAGACATTGTGTTTAAATATCCCCAACCAAAAAAAATTTAAAAGAGTCACATGGGAAGTGAAAAATAGGTTGATAAAAAAGATGGATTTCTGAATAGTTGTGGTCGAATTCATTAATTATTTTAGTATTAGAGCAT
Organism: Epiperipatus broadwayi; assembly: GCA_028023455.1. Taxonomy (NCBI): domain Eukaryota; kingdom Metazoa; phylum Onychophora; class Udeonychophora; order Euonychophora; family Peripatidae; genus Epiperipatus; species Epiperipatus broadwayi. Next base: position 907,768 of record JAQFVV010012455.1, on the reverse strand, counting down.
AACAGATTGGCATGTATATAATAAGAATTGAAATTCTCTTAAAAACAAACAAAAAAATATTGTTACCATAAGATTTTTGAAATTATAATGAGACAGAAAGCTAATGTAGTTTTAGGAAATAAAATGAAATTTTTAGTTTTGGACAACTTTCTAAGCTCACATCATTATATTGGTTTCTTAATTTGCTTTTTATGAAATTCATATTGGAGAAGATTTGCTCACAAAAATAAGTTGATTCAAAAATTGTCAAAATAGCTGCTTTTGGCAGCTATTTTGATTTGATTGTAACAATTCCACATTTCAAAAATAATTGCAGCAGTTGGATTGTTCCATCTATTTGTGATTTATAACCATTGTCAACCTATTTGTGATTTATAACCAAATTTATCTTTTCTTTTTCCAGGTTTTCTCAATCAAATTTTAAAGCCAAAAATGTAGAAGACAATAAACCAATTTTTGGTATTAGTAAAATTATTATTTAATCAATATTTGCTTTCAATGGATTTTTAAAAACTTAAAAGTAGACTTTCTGACTTTAAAGTCATTAAAATGGGAAAAGTAGTAAAGTTTAAAGATTTGCTATCTTGATTATATATGAGTGTGGGAGATGATGATCTGGATTAACTGATGAGTGCTGGCTCAGCACAAAATATGTATATTGGAGTTCACTTATCTTTTTCACATGCGTATCAGTTGTATAGGATAGCTGTAGAGAGCTTGAAAATCTGAGTGCAAATCCCTTATAAATTACATTAAGTTCAGTATAGACAATATACTTGTATTAAATAAAAGCACTTTTGAAAAATTCTTCCATCTCTTCAATAATTTTTACAAAGAACTTTGTTTCAGTGATACCATTTTTTCGATAATTTTTATTAATTTCTATTTTCAATATTCTTTGCAAACAACTGCTTTTTGAAAAAAAGATTCCAATCTGTATGACCCCATCTGTAATGCTTGAAAGTTAAATGATTTAAAGGAGAGGTCATACCAAAAAATGAAATAAAATTTATTCACGGTTGTTTAATTCTGAATATTCAAGCTCCTTTTGAAGTAAGAATGTCTTGATATCTTCAAGATATAAAATAAATTGTTTCAAAACTGATTCTCTGGTCAACCAATGAACCTTATTATGTAAAAATAGATCAGAGTAATGACTATTTTAATTACTAAATATAACAGCTAGAAATATTTGAGCACATACCTCATGGGTATAACACAATGAAAGAAAAAAAAAAGCTTTACATGTTGTTTAAAAAGGGAAATAAAGCTTTTAATTTTACCTATCATACTTGGTGCTCCATCTATGTAAATTGAAACTATTCTGTTGATATCAATTTCTTTCTTGATCAGGAATTCCAAAACAGTAGCATATATGTCTCCATTTCTAATTTGTTCTTTAAGAAAGCTAATAACTCATGAAGAACCATAGCTGCTACACAATGGCCCAGGAAACTAACCTGTACAAATATCCTTTACATCATGTCACAAACAAGAGAAAATGCAGGTGCTGTTTTTAAATCATCAAACTGTTGATTTGTCAGATAGAGTTCTGTCACAAACAATTTCAGCAAATTGTAATATTATCATTCTATTTTTAAAATCATTGAAGGTACTCTGCCATAATTAGAAAACATTTTTAATTTATTCATCATCTGAAAATGGTTTTCCATACTTAGCAATCCCTTGAGAACAGCAAAATTAGCAGTCATTAAATTACTGGAAGACTGCATCTAAATGCAGATGTGGTTTCATTTTTCGTTGTAATTCCATCACAGCTTTTTTTTTTCCTGTTGTCTCTGGCAAGTTATTTTTCTAAGAATCTATCATGCATTGTAAAAAAAAAAAATGTCGTTCAATAAATTATGGTATAATTTGCTATTATAAATTAAATATGTTGACAGTCCCATCGAGTTTGGTGTATACAGATACATAATTGTCTATCCATTCGCTTTTAAATTCTTTGTATTCGACAATTTTTTGTTTGTTAACATCTTGGAGATTAAAGCAATTAATTGTGCTATATATATAAGACAATGGAGTACGAAAATATGAATGGCCAAGCTTTGTGTAGTTAAAATGAAGAGAACCGCTAAAAGAAAATAATGCAGAATGTTCGATGAATTTAGAGCAATGATCCCGGTTAAATCTAGCAGTAGGTGACAAAAAAGACTCTAGGTAGCTTAAATACTTACTTTCTACTTTTATAAGCTTTAGGGATAATTAATTATTATATTTAATATTTTAATTTGATCAGCATAATAATTTGTATGTAATCGGATGTAAGCTTTTAATTGAATTGGTCTCATCGAGTCATTATTATCTAATTACTTTAAAAAAAAAATCAGTGTAGATTATATTGAAAGTTAAATAAATGGACATAATTGTTAAGTATTAATTTTTACTTACTTATTATATTATTTATTGAAAAGATTTAACATTGAAGAAAGCAAATTAAAACTGTTATCGGCTGCTATTGTTGTTAATGTCACGGAGACTAAAACTAGAGCGGCACAAATACTATACGTATCCTCTGATTGGTTGAACTGTTTAAATTTCAAAGGTCATCCACTTTATTTTCCCAAGGAATGTTTAGAAAGCAATCGATTACATGGCAGCAGTTTTTCTATTAAATAAAAATTAAAATGAAGTAATAATAACAATAGTAATTAAATAAAAATCCAATGAGTTTTTATTATGAATTTTTGCGCTAATAGGAAACCCATCTTCTAAGAAACTAAGACGCATCCACGTTGTTTTGGCAAGAAGTATTCAGAATAAAATCGAAAATAAAATTATAATAACAAATTCAATTAGTTTTTATTACGAATTTATGAAAATATCAGAATTGCTGTTTTCATCATCACCTAGAAACCCAGTCTTACATGTATTTATTTAGCATATGGATTTTTTTTTTTTTTTTATAAAAAACAAATTAACGGATAACTATTAAAACAGGCAAAACTCTCCTTACAGTAGTGCCACTCAGTGCAAGCCAAAATATTCAATGGCTTCAGGAAGGCTTGTGCGTAAAATCCCTATCTAGTGCCTACTCATCCAATATCCACAGACTAGTTTCTAGCTTGTGGCTTTCGTCAGTGAGGAGCCTTGGATCTGAGAGCACTGCACTTGGATCTTAGGATCTAATGCAATCCTCCAGCAAACATCTTTTATCTCAACTACAAAACTATAAGAAAATTGAAAACAATAATATTTTCAATCCAAGCTCATTAGCTTATATAGGTCTGATCTCAATTCAGTATCCATACATTTTTGGTGTTTGGTTCTTTAATAATCATAGCCACCACTATTCTATTAGGCAGGATTGGTATTAAACCACTAAACACCACATGAACACCATTTCTTACGCTTGCACATAACTGTTATTAAAACAGGCAAAACTCTCCATACAGTAGTGCCGCCCAATGCAAGCCAGAGTAATCAATTGGCCAGAAGGCTTATGCACAAAATCCCTATCTAGTGCCTACTCATTTAATATCCCAGACTAGTTTCTAGCTTATGGCTTTCATCAGTGTGGAACCTTGGATATGAGGCATAAAATCTCTATTTAGTGCCTTCTGCTCAAAATCCCTATTTAGTGTCTACTCATCCAATATCTCCAGGCTAGTTTCTAGCTTGTGGCTTTCGTCAGTGTGGAACCTTGGATCTGAGGTATAAAATCTCTATTTAGTGCCTTCTGGCATCCATTGATTACTCTGGCTTGCACTGAGTGGCACTACTGTATGGAGAGTTTTACCTGTTTCACTAACAATTATGAGCAAGCATAAGAAATGGTGATCATGTGATGTTTAGTTGTTTAATACCAATACTGCCTAATATGATAGTGGTGGCTATGGTTATTATAAAACCAAAGACACCAAAATGTGTGGGTACTGAACTGAGTTCAGACCTATATGACTATATAAGCTAATGAGCTTGAATTGAAAATATTATTGTGTTTTCAATTTTATTCTCATAGTTTTTGTTAAGTAGAGATAAAAGGTGGCTGCTGGAGGATTGTTTAGATCCTACGATCAAGGTGCAATGCTCTCAGACCCAAGGCTCCTCATCGAGGAAGGTCACAAGCCGCCAGAAAGTAGTCTGGGGATATTGGATGAATAGGCATTACATAGGGATTTTATGCACAAGCCTTCTGGCATCCAGTGATTACTCTGGCTTGCACTGAGTGGCACTACTGTATGGAGAGTTTTGCTTGTTTTAATAACAGTTATGAGCCAATATAAGAAATGGTGATCATGTGATGTTTAACAGTTAACTATTACCAAAATATCAAAGTCAGTTACTAGATTAGATAGTGAATTTATAATGCAACAGTAGTCAAACAGCCAAGAAAAATATTTATTTCAATTTACAAGTAAAAATAAAAACATGTTTATCATGATAAAAAGAGCCGCAAGCTTGAGATCAAAGAGCCACATGAGATTATGAGCCATGGATTGCCGACCCACCCACAAATTTTATTTTAGATAATAAAAATATATACATATTGCAGTTTATCCACACATATAAACAAATTAAAGAAAATTTGCAATCAACATCAGAACATTTTTTCAAATCTGTATCACATTGCAAGAAATCTTAATGTGTAGAAAATCTAAATTGCATCTATAAAATGTGAGTGTGAAAAAACATGCATTAGTAAAAGCAAGTATTTTTTTTTTTTAAAAAAAAAAAAAAAAAGATTAGAAGAGCACAAAATAATTAGGAAAATAACAGATATGCATATAAAGTGGCAGACTATGCATATTTAATTGGGAAAAACAAAAATGTAAGCCAATAAAATGAATAAAATTTTAAAAAGCTGCTCACATGATAATAGCAAATAATCCCATAAATCAATGACATCTAGAAACCATTCCTTAACCTTGCCTGTAAAAATTGTATGAAGTCAAGAGAATCTTAAACAAAACATTTTTATTGACTGCTGCCTTGATAGAAGGGCTAATTATTTGAAGCATCACAATAAATTCATTATTTATATATAAAAGTTATTTCTTTTTCATGCTAGTATTCCAAGAGATTTAAAAGACCTAGAAAGAGACCACATGTGAGATGTATTGATGAAATAAGAAAGCGTGCATGGGTGATGTGGAGGAGAGAAGCTAAAGATCGGAGAAGATGGATTGTAATAGAATGGTTAGTAAACTGCTATTTTTATTTTTTAATTTCACCAATTATTTACAGCTATATTTTTGTAAATTAAATTGTTGCTACAATTGTATTTAAATAAGCAGATTTTAAATTAGTAATATAAAAAAAAAATGGCTTATTGCATATAGAAAATAAAAGAATGCAAGATTAAAAAATGATATTAATAATTTGAAATTACAGATTGGATGATTAGAATCTAGGTGAAAGCTAAGTGAGTTACATGCTTAAATTTAAAATCTTTTTAATACCATGTGAAGGAATGGCATATGGGGGTATATGTTTTATTCAAGAATTATGAAATAAATTCAGTTCTCTTTGTATTTCTTCTCAAACCTTTATTTATTACTAATCATTAAAAGACTATTTTTAAAAAATATGAAAATTAACATGTTGCAATCTTAATTACATAACATTTTTTGATAATGTAAAATACATAGCAAGTATACATAATACACTGTTATACATATATGCAAACAATATTTTATATTGTCAAAAAACTGTCATGTAATTAGACATGCTAGATTAAATTCAAAATGATAGGGATTTTTGAATTTCAGTTTTAGCTTGATAGTAAAAAAGAAATTAAAGGTGATTGCCAGATGCATAATTGCATGTTCAGCTTTGAATTTTGAATCTTCATTGATGAGAATAAATGCTAAAAATTGATTTGAAAATGGACATTAAAATGCATTACCATTTGGCAATCAATAATTACTCGATCTTATAATAGATAGCACTAGATTAAAGAACTTCTTATTTACATTATATAATAGTCAAATTATGTTTAAAAATACATTATAATACAGTAATCTAAAAAATCAAATGGCTGCAGAAAGGAATTTGCTGTTAAATGGAAGGAGATCCTTTAAAGCCTTAAAGAACTACGCAAAATAAATTCCTAATGCCCACTTAATATATTCTTGGCGTTCTAGCTACTATTACTACGCTTATTATTCATATAATAAACAAACATGGATGGGTTGCTCATAAATACACATCAACCAATATGATGAATTTACTGTCTTTTTGAGTTTAAGATCAAGAAACGCTTAGATATTTCTTTTCAGATTCATGATAGCTTTTTTAATTGAAATAACATTTGATTTTTCTTGAACACAGGATAAATGTTTGTAAGAATAATGTATTTTTTAAATAGATATTTACAATCATGACAGACGAAGCTAAATTATGGCTCTTAATCCCAAGAGGTTGTAAAGTTGCCAGCCATGGTCGCTGAAGGTGAAGAATGCTAAAGATTTCCTGGATAAGAAACTAGGCTACCACGCAATGACAATTTTTAATTTAGGTGCTTATAATTTCAGATCATTTTCAAATGAAAGAAGAGTTCTTGAATTAGAAGAAAAATTGTTTCATATGAAATGGAATATTGTTAAACTTTGTGAAGTTAGAAGAAAAAATAAAGAAACAAATTTAAACTGGTTATGTGCTTTACTATAAAGGCACAAGTGGAGTTGGATTTATTATAAATAAGTGAAAAAAGAATATTGTCAAGATTGATAGTGTATCAGATAAAGCGAGATTGATAGTGTATCAGATAAAATAGCAAGATTGATTATTTAATTTAATGGAAGATATCAAATGGAGATAATTTCAAGTTTATGCCCCAACAAGTTTTCATTCTGAAGTAAAGAATTTTTATATGGATGTACAAAATGCTATTGCTTAGAATAAGCTTCATTTTAAAATTATCATGGGTAACTTCAATGCCACAATTGGTAAGTGATTAAAAAATGAAAGTGTTCTGTGGGTAAAATTGGTTATGATAATATAAATGTGACAGGCCATAGACTTGTGGGGTTCAAAAAAAACTAAGTTATGATTTATTTATTTTTTTGAGAAAAATACTACATGGAAAGGGATATAGAAACATCTAAATGAAAATACAACAAAGTTGAATTATATTTTGACTAACAAGATTGTAATTTTCTTAATAGATTCAATAAAGAAAATGATCATTGATTAATAAAATGTATAATAAGTATTAATTCAAAATTAGAGGAACAAAAATTGTCATAATTAACAGTTTATAGGCAGTCCCCTGGATACAAACTTAATTGGTTCCTGACATGTGTATGGAAGTTGAAATTGTTTGAAAGTAGAGGTATGTAAAAAAAAACATCAAAAAGGGTTTTCAAAATACAGTATTTATTTTTTTATTGATTAGTATCTGGAGTTTTGTTTACAAATTTATCAAGAGCTAATTGAATTGTATGCTTTTTCTTCTCTTGATAAAGAATTCTGTAACATTCTGTATCTTTTTCTATTGCCCTTCGTACATGAGATATACCTTATTCACTGGAATCACGTTCTTCTATGATGATCAAAAATTTGTCAAGATGCATGAAGGCTTCATTCATATTCTTGATTGTCAAACTCTTAACAATAAGTTCATTATCAGGTTCTTCTTCATTTTGTATTTCATTCATCTCTTGTAGTTTAATCAAGTCTTCATTTGACAGAGGTTCTGAGTGAGATTGCATTAACTCATCAATATCTTCATCAGTGACATTGCTTGCTACAAATTCAACAGCAGAGTCTTCTTTTAATTCTTTCTTCCAATCTTCATGCAAACTAAGAGCCTTAGCTTGAATAATTGATAAACTCACTGGGATGCCTTTTTGATGTTGATCTTCAATCCATAAAGCCAAAGATTTCTCCATTTCATCCATTACTCTGCCATGTCTTTTTGAAACAATCTTTGAAGAAATATTTCCACAATTTTTAACATATTCCTTAATTTTGTTCTTGTTTTTCACAATTGTATATATTGTTGATCAGTTTAAATTACATGAATGTGCAATTGAAGCAAAAGATTCACCATTTTCAGAACATCTAATTATATCCATTTTTGTCTCGACTGTTTGGGGTTTATGAGACCTTGATTTCTTTTTGGTTGTATCAACACTGCTGTTTTTTTTTTGTTTCTCACTCATGTTTTTAATTAATAAGAATGAAAAAAATTCACCAAAACAGAAATATATATAGTGTATATGTAACATAATCGTGTACAAACTTCTTTTAAAAACAAGCACTAATCAAGACGATCCTGTTCAAAACAGTCTGTGACAATGCTAAAAATAAAAGTAATTAATGTCAGAGAGATGGGAAGATTTACTGTATTTTATATAAGTTCTTACTGTTCTCTAAAATATATTTTTATTTATTTTTTAAATTCCAAAGTTTATCTTTCTTTAGAAAAAATTCAATTATGAATGTATGTAAATAGTTTTTTTTATTATCAGATACTGTAAATTTGTAGTGTTAATTACCAAAAGCAATTTTTTAATTATTAAAGTACTAAAATACTGTACAATTTTGAATACCCATTTCTTTCTACAGTATATAGCACTAATTATACATTAAAGTATATGCATAGATAAAGATCTAAAGTCCAAACATGATTAAGTAATAATGAAATGTTTATAACTCGAGTGTTCGTAACTAGGGGACTGCCTGTATATTCCTAATCTTTAGAAATATTTCAATGAATTTAAATTACAACTTGCATCATTTAAAAATATTAACAGATTTTGCAAGATGATCCAAGAAAGATAGCTAGTACAAAAAAAATAAACCACCATTTACCAATAAATTTTCTACTGAGATGAAAATATATCAAAATAAAAAGAAATATGAAAAATTTTAAAAATGATTCACCAAGATGATTTGTATATCTAGTTTTATAAAATGAATATAAGAAAATATAATTGTGAATTAGCCAGGAAAGCTATAAGAATAAAAGCCTCAAAATTGTAAAACTTCTTGGTATTGGAAAGAAAATTATTACTGCAATAAAATGATGGAACTATTACTAAAATGAGAGATGACATCATGAAATGTTTGGAAGAGTCCTATAAAAAGTTATATAGTAATAATTACCCAGAGTTTTAAAGAAAAAACAAATGTAATTAAATCTATGACGAGGGTGAAAACTTCATGAAATGATAAAATTATAATTGATATCTTAGAAGCAACAGGTGAAGAACTAAAAAAAAATGTTGGCAAAGTTATATACCAAATATCTAAATGATAGATGTATCAGGAGATTCTAAGAATATATCAGTAATATTGATGTTTAAGAAATAGAAGATATTAGAAACTACAGATCTATCGGTCTTTTATCAGAATTATACAAAATTTTTACCAAAATAATTGCAATACATCTTCAGCAAATTTGGGGTTATAATCAACTAAAAGAATAAGCTGAATTTAAAGATGATTTTTGCACAGTGGATCACATTCATATACTCTGAGAAGTTATAGAAAGAATCAATAAATATAAATTATCATTTTGCTTTTGAATTTGATTCTATAAGCATTTCTAAAATGATTAAAACTTTGGATCATCAAGATATAGAATGAAGATGTCATATTCTGAAGAATATTTATCAGAATTCAATAGTAGCAATTATATTACATTGAAATGCTAAGGAAATTAACAGTGAGAAATATGTATGTGACGATGATTCTATATCTCCAAAACTTTTTATAGCAGCTTTATAAGAAATATTTTGTGGATTATAATGAGAAGCTAAGAGAGCAAAAGTAATTTATTTAAATCATCTAGATTTTGCTGATGATATAGTTATTCTTGCAAATATTGTTTCAGGAAATGTTGCAAAAGATCAGATGAAAATAAGAAAGTAGACTAAAGATAAATACTAAAAAGACTAATTATGCTCAATGGATTTTCTCAAACAAAATAAAGATTGATATTCATATATTAGAAGAAGTTAACAATTAGAAATGTCTTGATCAGATGACAAATGTGGATTAAATTAATTATACACTTAAACCCAAGTGGAATGCTTTTGTAGAAATGATTTAATATTGAAAAAAAATATGCTTATGTTTTTAATAGATGTGTTTACCAGTTTTACTTATGGATCTGAGATTAGACACTTAACAGAAGAGTAATACAGAGACTTCAGACCTTTCAAAGAAATATTTAGTGATGTATGTTAGGAATAACAAGAAGAAACTGAAAATAAAATACATAAAAGAATTAAGAGAATGAAACAGAGCTAGGTAAGTCATATTGCTAGAAGAGATGACAATAGCTGAACAGTTAAAGTTTTAAATTGGATGCGAGGAGATTGTAAAGATTTAGAAAGAGTCTATATATCAGATAGATGATATTAGAAAGTTTGCTAGTGTGTTATAAAGAGAAACTAGAGATTGGAATAACTGGATTAAACTTGAAGAGATCATCCTATAGTGGACTGATAATGATTAAAAATAATAACAGAATCAAATGACGTATTGATATTAATAACCCTGACCAAAGGGGGGAAATGCCAATAATTAAATAGAGAAATGAGATTATGACTAATCTGAATCAGATCTATACAGTTATATAAACAGGTTGACTTGGGTTCAAAACCTGAAAGTTAATTAAAGATAGTTATAGCTTGCAGATGAATAAAATGAATTAATTCCAGCTTTGAATTCCCAAATCCTCATTGTTAAAGACAAAAACTAGAAGCAGGTCCAGAGATGGGGATTTAATACATTACCATATGGTGCTCATTGATTATTCAAACTTACAATAAATGATGTATAAGTAGAGAACTGCTTTTGCTTACATGTATACATACATTTATATTTTTACAAAGAAATCAAGTCATACGTCACATGACCTAATTTAACAAGCATGTATTACAAATGTTACAAATATAGAGTTCACAAACAAGCATCTCACTGAGGAAGCCAATACCAGAAAGCGGTCTGGGGTTGGGGATATTCTGCAAAGCTTGTTAAGAGCTTATTTTTGAGCTCTATATATAACAATTATATTTTTATATGCAATTATATTAAATTATGGATGCCTACATATGGGCAAGGTTTGAATAAAAGAACTAATATCTCTCATATTAGCATTAATTTTTGAAATTACATAGCACAGAAATATAAATATATTAAATTATGGATAATTATATGTGCCGAGTTTGAATAAAATAACTTCAACATCTCCCACATTAGCATTAAGTATGTAGCACAGAAATAAAAATACTAACATATTTATTTTATAGAGAATCTTAATAAGTTCTCATGAATACATGACAGGAAGTTAGGATCAGTTTTCTAGTCTATGGAAGAGCTATCAGATCCATATAAAGTTATAAATAGTGGTTGATTAGCTGGAGCTTTACTATTCCAAATTATTGATTTAATTTATGCCTCAAGATCAAGTCTTGAAAACGATGATTGCATTCATTAAAATTAAGAGAATGAAATTTCTAAAATCTACCATACAATTGTAAAAAATTAATGGTTACTGATCTGTAACTAAAAAATAATAATACAAAATTATGGTAGAATAAATTATTATAAAGATCAATTTATATGTGCACTGATGTCTATCAAAATAATCCATCACGTTTTAAAAGCAGGATATTTATATCCCAGCTGCCATTACACTATATTGGATTTTGCTGTATATGTAAACTGGGCAATGAATAATCAAGTAAAATATTTTTTTTGTTTTCCCATTCATTGAATGAGTGAATATCAGAAAGGATAAACCCATCCGAGAAGTTTATCAATAAGAATGTCTGATCCCAACTATGGAACTGCCATCATGGTATTTTTTTTTGTTCAATAATTACCGAGCACGAATACATCACATTAAACTAAATATTTTCAGGGTTCAAGGTAAATATTGTTTACAGATAGCATTGCTATCTTTCAAAATGATAATATTCCAACTCAATTTATAATCAAAAAGGTAGAAGACTATTAGAATAATGTCCACCTTCCAATAATTCCACAAATATGTGCCACTTCTGAACATTAGAATATTAGAGACTTTTCTCCATCAGGAATATAACCTTCATCTAAGCACTGTTGAAATGTTATATAATTTCATTATTGATGCAAATGATGATTTTATGATATTATATAATAAAACTGTCATCTTTTGTTATCAAAAATTATAATGTAATTAATATTCTAATATATTTAAATTTTTCTTCTTACATCATAGAATGATGATTGCTGCTTTTGTTTCGTAATGAATAATAAATATAAAGAAAGAAGAACTTCAGGTTTATTCAAAAAAATTTTAATAAAAGATATGCTTGTTAATATATATCTATGAGGAAATTTTCTCCAAATAAAGATGTTAGACGATAGTTGAATTCATTAATAATTATGAGTGTTTTCGTGACTTATTTATAAAAGTCAAATTACCTTATGTCTTAAAATATTTATTCTACTTTAACCACAATATTTTTAAAACATTTCTGCTATAATGAACTATAGCTCCACCTGGTAATTTATAAATATTTCATCAGAAACATAATAAATCTTCAAATAATATAAATTTCATTAATTTAATATTTCAATCGAAGAGATGCCTGCTTTACAATATCAAAAAAATGGACAGGATAATGATTTGCATAAATTTGCATTCATTACGTTTACACATAATAACAGCAGTGAATATGGAATACTCCGAAAGCGCTAAGCTAATCATTATTTGTGAATATTTTTATTAACTTCACCTATATATGTTTAAAATGTATTATAAATATTAATACTTCAATGTAAAATAATATTCAATATGTAATGTAATAATTCTATCCAAATAAAACACAAAACAAACTGCTATTTACTACATTATGGTTATGGATAATTTCACTGAAAGTGGGAAATTAACAAATTTTTAAACTATTATATGCTTGCTTTATGTATTAATTTGCACTCTTTTGAATTAGTGAATGTGCTAATTAACACATTGAATGATCATATTATAATTTCTATTAAAATAAAACATTTATTGTAATAAATTTATAAGGGTATCATGGAACATACACCTGAAATTTTTTTAAGGCTTAAGCATGGTTCAGAATTTTTTTTCTGATATTTGGATCATATCAGGCCAGTAACCATCCAATATTAGTCAGGAAATAGGTTTCTATCTATTATTAGCTAGAAAATAAAATTCCCATGTTAATATGAATTGATTAGATGAATGATTACGAGCTGAGTGGAGAAAAATATGATTGTAATATGAAGTTGCCTTTAAATAATGTTGAAAAATGTGAATCCATCCATGTTTTTCCATTTTGCCCATGGTATATTCTTATGGCTGGTGAGGATACTTATGGAAAAAAATAAAAATATACAAAAACAAATCATAAAACTTCAATACAAACTCTTACATTAGAATCTTTTTAAATTCATCTTACCTGTAATCGGGTAAAAAAATAAAAATCTTATTACTCACATAACTTTACATTGTATAACCTTACCTGTGTATAATCTCCAGAAACGAATGCCATAAGCATTCCAGCATAAATTGTAAGAGGAATTAAACATTTCTGCCGATGGCTTCTCATATGATTACATGTTTTTAAAAGCAAATTGAATGACATTTTTGTTTTTTTCCTTTCTATTTTTAATTTATCAAGAAATATAAAGATTATAAGGCATCCTATCACAGCAGAGGCAAGAAGTACTCCACCTAATAATAAAATTTTAAATTCATCGACATTGTTTTTATTACTTTTACTGTAATTTGAAGATGTAGGACAGAAAAACTTTCCACACGATTTTGGTAATTCGTAAGAAACATTCTCAGATTTGTTAGTATGTAGTATGGAAGACATTATTAAATTTCCACATATTTGTGACATTCTAAATATCATAAAAAAAATTCCAAAAAACCAAGGAATAATTTTTTCAGAATTCTGTTTCACTATATTGGCGTACTGTATTCCTATTTCATTAACATATATACTTTGGGCAGCCCAAAGCGGAGCCCCTGCTATTCCTACCATCACAGAAGCAGGAATAGCTGTGTAGGTATACCAATTACTTTTGAAATTTGCTATAATGTATGTAATATACAATAATATAGCTACTATTATTGTACTTTTACAGCCGATATTTTGAATTATAAATGATGACAAAAACAGATTTGAGAAAATAACGGTTCCATAAATAATACTCAGAGATAATGTTCCAAGACCAGATTCAGCATTTAAACTACTTTGCAAATTCTGTAGAGGATTAAAGGCTGTAAAAAGACAAAAAAATCCAAGACTAATAATGATTAAATTTTTAATAATTCTTCTTTGGATTGGCTTCTGTTTGACCTTAGTGCAGATGACATTAGAATTCTTTATCACAGTATTGTTTCCTTTAAACACTATGGCAGTATCTACAGGTGGATTTAAAAGTTGAGATTCTTCACTTATGTAAAGTTTACCATTTAAAAAATTTTCTAACCCATCTTTAGCATTTGCCATTCTGAAAGATAAAAAAAAAAAAAATTAAACACATTCTATTACTTTCAGAAATATATTTAGAATACATACATACAATTTTTGCTTCTTAAAAATTTCAAAATATTACAAATGAGTAACAATAAAATATAATATATCAATGTAAGTTAAAATGTTTAATGTGAAGTCAGAAGAAAAATCAGTCTTAAATAAAATTATGCATACATACCGAGGCAGAATCATCACTGATGATGATGATCATGCATTCATTGTTATATAAAGTAAAAGATTATTTATAATTTAAATTAATAATGAAATAAATAACTATAAAAACATTAATAATAAACTAGTTAAAGAGTTTGACTTAATTATTTTTATATTATTTTGTTTGTGTGTGTGTGTGTGTGTATGTTTATATATAATAAAAATACTTTGAAATAAACTCTATGATATTCAATATTGTTAAATGCTACTCAAGATGGCATACAATGCTGTAAGCTGACCATAACTATTATTGATTTTTTTATATTGGTATATTAAATAGTTTACAATTTATTCCAGTCTATTTTGATTATTATATTTATCTGATTTTATATATATATGCATAATAAAATATTATGAAATGCAAAGTCTGAATAAATAATTATATGTATTTAATATTATTTAGTAGCATTATTGAAGAATATATAGTGATGTATATAAAGGCATATACTGCGTGCATTTTTTTTAGAAGCACTACTTCATTTTATTTACTCTATTTCTACAAACCGTATTATAAGCCTGAGTAATCAACAGATATTAAATGGTAGTTTTATATCCATATCTATAGTCTAGTTTTATGCTATAAATCTTTGCCAGTGAAAAGGTTTGGATTTTCATCTATACATCTAGCATCTATCTGTATCTCTTTATACTATCAAGATTATGTAGGTCTAAGTCAAAATTTCTTATTTACACCTACACTGATAACTGGAAACTAATGTAGAAATGTGAATATAAGACTCTACTGATTGCTTAAGTTTACAATAGATCGTTTTAGTACAGAATGGATAAATCAAATAATTGAATGACTTATTACTTGAAAATTCAGAAGTTTAGTACTAGACATGATAGAGCTGTGTTCTAATCCATAAACTTTTGAACCCCAGAAAGTGCCAATGTATCAAACCATGCAAGTTAATAGAGTGAATTACTTTTTCTGAATAAAAAAACAAACATATTTAGAATGAAAGCAAAGAAAGTTAAGTAGTATTATGTTGGAATATACCATCTTAGATAAACAGTGAAAAGTACCTACAGAATATAAAATTGAGATCATTAAAATAATTACTGGCCTATTGATATATGCATATAATTATAAAGGCAAATTGATTTGGTTTCAAAATCTTATGATGCTTTTGAATTTCAAGCTATCAGCTTGATAATATAAAGAAATCAAAAATAAAATATGAAAATAAACTAATATTAGCATTGTACAATTGATTGCAGTAATAATGTATTATTACAATAAAATGTATATATAGATTTTTGTAATGTTTTCCTAAACATAATCTTGTAATAAAGTTTAATTTACTTATAAGAAGGAAATAAAGGTTGGTTTTGATCTCATTGATGCAATAAAGGCAAAAATTCATTCAAGAATGTGAATAGTTTTACCATCTAGTGCAGTGATCTTCAACCTTTTCACATCTGCAGAAGGGTAAAAATAAGGCTAAGGTTTCGTGGACCGGCAAAAATAAGGATAAGGTTTCACAGACCGACAGAAGTCTATGGATAAATTTTCTTAAAGTTGTAAACTGCTTAGCCTTAGATGAGCATAATTGTTATAACTGATCAAAACAACAATGTTAAATATACAAGTTATATATATGGAGTTTGTATAATAAAAAACTTTTTTTTTAAATTTTGATTTTTTTTAGAAAAGTAATAAAAATTTAATTCTACCCTCTGCCCCCCATAAACATATGTGATAACTACAAAAACAAATTAATTTATATATGATTGATTAGATTTTGTTTTCGATGTTTCTTTTTTTTTAATTCGATAAAAATGAGATGAAAAAATAAATAAAAATTATTTATATCAATTAAAAGTTTAAAGTCTTATTATTTTTGTTATTACAAACTTTCCTGTCAATATATCGTGGCCCGGCAGAAAACTTCTCTAGATCCAAGGCTCTTCACTGATGAAGGCCACAGCCAGAAACTAGTCTGAGGATATTGGATGAGTAGGCACTAGATGGGGATTTTATGCACAAGCCTTCTGGCATCCACTGATTATTCTGGCTTGCACTGAGTGGCAATATGCATAGAGAGTTTTGTCTGTTTTAATAACCCTTATGAGCAAGCATAAGAAATGGTGATCATGTGAATGCAACTCTACCCATTAGTAATCAGTGTTGAACATCTTGATTCATTGTTGTTTATAGTGATCTAAGATCTAAACTATCATTTTCATTAAGAAATGCTTCTATTTCGTGTAATAACTACATAATATTTAAACAATGCATGTAAGTGTTTAAACCATTACTCAAAGAGAAAATAATCTATGAAGGCTCAATATATTAAAATTTTCTAGAAAGGCTCAATAACATTTCAATCAGATGTTTGGAAAATAATATGCAAATATGTAATTTGAATATGTGAGCTATATGAAAAATGTCTTATCATATTGAAGTGTTGCTTAGAAACACATTTGCATCAAATACTGAATTACATTTTGAAAAAACATTTAAATATTCTAAAACTATAATATTATTAGGCAAAGCAACCATTGAATAATGAGAAAGCCACAATGTATTTGTCTAAAAAAGAAACAATTGGATTCATAATTTACTTTTAAATTTGAAAATCACCAAAATTGCCTGATAAAAATGACATGCTTCCAATATTCTACTGTCTAATTCTTTTGCATATGACACAAACATTTTAGCATCATATCATTTCACATAAGAAATCAATACTTTAAAATGCTGGCTTGTCCACAACTATTGTTAGCTTTAGTGTTTTGACTACAATCTTTCAGAACGCTTAATAAATCCTCTCAATAAGCACTGATTTCTAACTGCAATTATGGCAACATTAGGCTATTGATTATGGGATACTGACTTCATAATAGTAAAGAGTTTAACAATTTTGTACAATGATGTTTCAGTTATCCAGTCATCATCAACCACCAATAATTTGACCTTTTTTAAATGCAGATAGATCCAACTTCATGTCAAATTCTTTTTACCAGTTCTTTAGGGTTGTATCTGTAAAAAAGATGTTATGTTGGCATAGGAAAATTAACTACAATATTTTTCGGTTTATTATAAGTTTATATTGATATAAAGATAAATAAGAGTGATGACAGGATAAGTTATCTGGTGATGCATATATTAAACAGGCAAAACTCTCCATACAGTAGTGCCACTCAGTGCAAGCCAGAGTAGTCGATGGATGCTAGAAGACTTGTGCATAAAATCCCTATCTAGTGCCTACTCATCCAACATCCCCATACTAGTTTCTGGCTTATGGCCTTCGTCAGTGAGGAGCCTTGGATCTGAGAGCACTGCACCTTTGATGGGAATTTTGTGCATAAGCCTTCTGGCATCCATTGATTATTCTAGCTTACTAGGTGTGGCAATATATATAATGAGTTTTGCCTGTTTTAATATATCCATACTATAATACTCTTATAATGACTCACATCTGTGATAATAAATTAATACTTTCAAAATAATGTAACAATATATTAATGTATAATCTATAAATAGTCTTATTTAGTCAGTTAAATTTTAATATTGTAATTTTATATTCTCAATATGCTTTAATAAATATTTATTTAAATTATATAATTCTACCAAACTTGTACTATTCAAGTTAATATGAAATGGTAAAATAAAACTATGAAAGTCTTAAAAGCACTGAGCCAGCTTTCGGCAGATTGCTGCAGAATCATTGTGCTGAAAGCTAACTCGATGTTATTTAAGACTTCTTTAGTTTTATTTTACCTTTTCATATTAACATGAACAGCATAAGTTTGGTAGAATTACATAATTGTATGAAAAGTGTTTACACTATTGAGAATTATTTAAATTGTTTTTGACAAAGATAAAAATTTAACTTTTATTAATAAATAAATGAAATATAAATATTCATACCATTTATAACTTTCTTAAAACACTTTATCAATACTATTTTTTATATCAAAACTTTATTCTAACAGTTTCGACTATCCTGCAGTCATCATCAGAGCTATAATATTCAAATATATGACCATTATAAATGTATCATTTCCCATTTTATTACTTTATTCTTAAATAATTCTATCCACATTTATTTTATATTACCTTATTTTATTTTTTAAAAATTATTTATTATAATTTTAATTTTAAAAACTTTAACTTTTATTCTATTATTTAATACACATTATTGTCTTTTCTCTTATATTTTTAATCAACTTCTAACCTTTTCTTATATATTTGAATATTGTAGCTCTGATGATGACTGCAGGACAATCAAAACTGTTAGACTAAAGTTTTGATACAAAAAATAATATTGATAAAGTGTTTAAGAAAGTTGTAAATGGTATATGTAAAAATAGAAATCAATAAATAGGAAAAGGAGAAGAAAAAAATTATATTACTTCCAATATAAATATTCAAAAGACAGAAAATATTTAATTCACTAATTCCATTATATTAATCATAACACACATATATAAAAAAATAATAATGATAAACAAAATATTAAACTAATTTTATTAATCCAATATTCAACTTTAAATCTGGAAAACTTTATAAATAAATAAATAAATAAAATTTTAATAGATATTCTTTTGCTTCTAAGGCAAAATATAATTTGCTTACACTGAATGTTTTTTATATATGTAAGTAGATGGATTTGAACTTAGGATTTTTCAGTCTAAATTCATCCTCCACTCCATCTCAGGTATGTTATTATATTTCATTCAAATATAACAACTAAATACGACAATATCAAACAATTGTAATCAACATCATAAATTAATATAATTATCTTAATTCTAACATTTTATAAAGAGATTATTTATAAGTAAAACCAAAATTCTTATTAGAAAACTTATTGTGGTTTCTTTTAGAACTGTTTAATTGCATGAGCAATATTTTCCACATTGCTAATAGAAATTAAATTGAGAGACTGCAAAACTCTTGCGCTCATCACTATATATATATGATAGTGATGAGCGCGAGAGTTTTGCAGTCTCTCAATTTAATTTCAATACTGTTTGCGCTTTATAAAAATAAATATTATTGCTAATAGATAGATATAACATTATTTTCCACAAGAGAAAATCAAAATTGTGACAACTATTCTTTTTTTTTTTTTTTTAAATTTTCATGAAAGGAATTTCTCTGGTTAGTATATATTGAATTTTTTTTTCTTTCCTTAAAGAACAATGGTTTCATAAGCAAGTACCAAAATCTATCCTTGATCTCCCAATCACAAGTCTTAACAATAAAACTGTATAACTACCTTTCACAATTTTGTGTGTGTGTAGGGGAGGTGGGTTTGATGAATATTAATAAATTCTTTTATTTTTATCTTTAAATGAGAATAATCAATGTTACAAAATTTCTGTGATAATACAAACTTGGACAATTCAATCACTAATTTTCTAACAATGTATGGAAGTTAAAATCAAACAAAACATAAGTTCTTATTATATTTAATGTTAATTAATATGTCAAGTACGAATGTCTAAAAAGTATTAAATATGAAATAATAAGTACTAAGACTGAGTATTAAATAATAAACTGTATAAAGCATTTGTAATCCCTAAAAATGTATTTTATCCATGAAAATCAACCATATGATCAATAGGATTGTTTGTAATTATTATGCTTTTTTCTAAAATCAGATGATATTGTGATTATTATTCTACTATTTTATTTGCAGAATTTAAACAATCAACTTTAAGTAATATTTATTTAAAATTTAATATTAAATGATTTTAATATATTTATACTAGCCATTCATAAATACATGTATGTATATTTTAAGAATCATGTTATATGTATATACATATGTGTATGATAAAGAGATTATTGGTAACAAAAATTATTTTTTAATGTTTGTTAATATTAGATTACAGACCCATTAATTATTAAGACTTATTACTATCGCTGCCATCAATAAAAAACTATACTACTATTATTATTTTCATTCATAAAATCCTCATGTTTAGCTAATTTATGTATAATTACATTTAACATCACATGATCACATTTCCTATACTAGCACATTAATTGTTGATAAACAGAGCAAAACTCTCCATACAGTATTGCCACCTGTGCTAAACAGAGTAACCAATGGATGCCAGAAGGCTTGTGCATAAAATCCCTATCTAATGCCTACTCATCCAATATTCCCAGACTAGTTTCTGGCTTGTGGCCTTCATCAGTGAGGAGCTTTGGATCTGAGAGCACTGCATCTAGATCTTAGGATCTAATGCAACCCTCTAGCAACCACCTTTTATCTCTACTTAACTACAAAACTATGAGAATGAAATTGAAAACACAAAAAATATTTTCAATCTAAGCTCAATCCTGCTTAACAGGATAGTGGTGGCTATGGTTGTAAAAGAGCCAAAGACACCAAAATGTATGGGTGCTGAACTGAGTTCAGACCCATATGACTATATAAGCTATTGAGCTTAGATTGAAAATATTTTTTGTGTTTTCAATTTCATTCTCATAGTTTTGTAGTTAAGTAGAGATAAAAGGTGGTTGCTAGAGGGTTGCATTAGATCCTAAGATCTAGATGCAGTGCTCTCAGATCCAAAGCTCCTCACTGACGAAGGCCACAAGCCAGAAACTAGTCTGGGGATATTGGATGAGTAGGCATTAGATAGGGATTTTATGCACAAGCCTTCTGGCATCCATTGGTTACTCTGTTTAGCACAGGTGGCAATACTGTATGGAGAGTTTCGCTATAATTACATTTGCTTGAAAGATAGTGATTTAGCATAATAATAAGATGGCACACTCAAAAACTAAAAGTTTTGATAACAATTGCCAGTTATGAAAAGTAAAAAAAAAAGGTTCAAGCAGTTAAATAGAACTGTAAAGCCTCGACTACATCTTGAGTATTTGAAATTTACATATGTTCATTGTATATACATAGTAAAATAAATTAATATATTCAGTTAAAAAAGATAGAATATTTAATTCCACTTAATAGCTTTAGTATAATAAATGGACAGTTGAAATCTTAAACTGGATTCCAAGAAATTGTTAAAGACCTAGAAAAAGACCACATGTGAGATGTGTGGATGAAATAAGGAAGTGTTCTGGAGTTATGTGGAAAAGAGAGGCTAGAAATCAGAAAAGATGGATTGAATTTGGACAGACGTTTATACTGCAGTAGATTGATAATGTTTGGAAATGATGATAAAGAATAGCTTTAGTAAAATCTAATAAATAATATATAATTTAAATCAATACTCAGATGAAGTCAGAAATTTCTAAGCATGGACTATATGTCCAAATACATTAGTTTAAATATGCCATAATATACTCATTTATTTTTTATTCCTTATTATTAAATCATTTTTCAAATAGAGACTGCTTTTTGCCTTCTCATTCTGTATTTTAATAAAAGCAGTTTCTTTAATTTTGCTACTTTATTTCCATATTTTCTATTCTGGAAAGACCTTATCAATAACAACAACAACAAAAAAAATTCTATATCTTTTATTCCATTACCTTTAAGTTTTCTCTAATCTCCTTATAATATATCATCACTCTCTCGAAACTATATTCTCAAGAGAATTATTCAATACTCTCTCGCTCAGCTATATATAAATCATATCAATAATCCAAATCCTTATTCCATTTTCATCTTTTTCTGATATTAAAAAATTCTTCCTGTCTTTTTTAAATGCTTTTATTTAGCATAGCAACTCTATATTTGGTTATGTACAATGTTGTAACAGACTTCTATCAAATGGATTTCCTTAAAAATGTATACATATGTTAAAAAAATCAATAGCAAAATATAACAATGAAATATTTCATGTTGATCCCCTATAGTTTGTTTATTGTAAAAAGATTGTCAGACTGAATTTTGAATGTGTTGATATCAGTTTAGTAAGTTTTTGGTGATTTACACAAGATCAATGGTATATTTTTTAAAGGCTTTTATTTAAAAAAAAAAATTATACTAAAAAGTATTACTGATCAATTAAAATAGAAATAAAAACAAATCTTATTTTCCATTTATTATCAAAGTTGCTTCTTTTTAAATGGATGAAATTTTATTTTCTCTTGACTATAAAAATGTCTTTTTTAAAAAAAAAATGCTGCTTTCATAAACAAAATAATATTGGAATTGATTTTTAATGCACAGTAAATTTACTTCAAAATGTTTCCATATTGCGTCATTGTTTTTAGTCTTTGTTTTAAATAAGAATAATTTTAAAAAAATAACTAAATACTAAAAAATTAAAAATAATATAAATAAAAAATATTTTATAATAAACAATTTTATTTATTGTGCATACTCTAAAAGGCCAAAAAATAATTATTTTCTTCAATCCCAATTGGGATTTTTATATTTAACTTGAAATAAAAGCATGGAATGTCCAGAAATTAATTAATTTAATCTCTACTTTTTATAACAAGTGATTGAATTATTTAATTTCTGGACCACATGTTTTTATTTCAAGTTAAATATAAAAATCTCAATAGCGGTTGAAAAAAAAATAAATTATTTTTTGATTTTTTTAATACAGAGTAAATAAAAGTATTTACTATAAAATATTTTATATTGTAACATCTGCCTTCACTCATTTTATGAATAATGAGATGGAAACATCTATTTTCTTTTAGATTTATTCTATTTCTTTTGTTTGGTTTCTACTACTATCTTTGAAGGCTTCCAATCTTTCAGGTAGAGATAATAATATCACTGGTAGCAAGCTACCAATAATAGCAACTCTTGGCTACTAAATTATAACACTGGTCACCCAAGCACTTTATTTATTTTTAAGGAAAAAACCTTTAGGTGGCAGTTATTACAATGTAACTAATGTACTTGCTCAACCAGCTACGAATTTAGTACCTGACCTCACAGCTAACTCATCGGACGTTAACTATTCTCAATTCCCTGCCTATACTACGAATATTCATTTCTCAATAATTATGTCACAAATATTTGACTAATAGAACACTTATATGTTACTACTTCTATGGCATAAATCCCTCCCTTACTTTCAACCTTACTGTCCCTCCCTTACTTTCAATCTTACTTAACAATTAAAATATTTATTTCCAACTTTCCTTAAATACTCGTTCTTGCCTTATAATAAATGCATACACACTTTATATTAAAGTATACATTTAATATGTTCAAATTACACACACACACATTTAAATAATAAATAAAATAAAACACATATTTAATTATATAATACACATACATAACTAATGAGATCTTTGATTTAAAAGTCTTATTACGAAAGCTAAGCTAATGCATGTAGATAGATCATGGAAATTAATAGGTCTATATTTGGTTAAATTTAAATTATAGTTCTTGAAATGTTTGATATTTGAAGACAAAATGAATGTTTACCTAGGATTTAAACATGCGAATAAGGCAATGTAGCTTCCGTTGATTCTCCTGATTCCAATCGGTTGGGATGTACAGGAATTTTCTTGTGGATCTTAGCATGGACACTCCGATGATTTCTAGTTTTACATGAACATGATTTCTCCCTCGAACTAACTGCTGATGTTATTGCAGAGAGGTTCAGGCCGGCCATACGATCCAATGGGTTCAGCAATGCATTCTAGAATCTAGATAATAGGATGTTCATTCTGAGATATTTCAATATATTTAGATCAATTTTGATGAATTCTGAATAATTAATAACTTTCAATGATTTTTTTTTTTGAATGCCTAAATGATCTAACAATACAAAATTTCCCTTTTATAGCTAGCGTTCCTTATCTGAGGATCAATCGAGCAATCTGATGAAATCCTATTGGGCTTTCATTCCTTTTATTTAAGAGTTCAAGCTTTGTTCTAATCCTTCCATTATTTTAATCAAACAGTAGTACTTAGTCCCTTAGTTTGTTATTTCCATTGTTTTGATTTTAAGTTTGCAGTTCTTTTATCTGCATTGCATTAGTTTTCTATTTCATCATTAAAAAAAATTCCTTTCTTTTGACTATTATTTATAGACACACACATTCCCTATTACAAGACAAACTGAGAGATTTATTTTATTAACTTAAAACTAACAATGCTAATTATTATTTATTACCAAAATCTTTCTGAAATTTAAACTAACTTTTAAAATAATTTTTTTTTAAATATTCTTACTAATAAAATTCATTCTCGTTAACTACTAGAAATATGTAATGCCCTACATTGGTACACCTTTTCCATCCCCACCCCCTCTTGAGAGTAAAATGTCATTCTGAGCATTTTATCTCTAATACCTAAAAAAGATTTTTTTTGTTGTTTATTATACTTGGAAATTTTAATTGCGATCTGTTTTCCTAAATTCTGGTGTATAATTATGATAGGGTCCATTTTCCAACTTTATCTATTCCCTTTTATTAATGGCAATGATCGAGCATTGAACATTCCCTTTTTTCTGTCCTGAGTGATCTCAAATGCATTGTTTCCAATGATCTTATATAGCCCATCATATATTGGTTGAAACATTTTATATATTCCCTTCTCAGAATGGCTCACTGGGTTTACCCTCACCATGACTTCATCCCCCAACTTAAACACATACCTGACTCCCTTGCCTCTTTGGTCTTATATTACCCATTCTTCTGAGCCTATGGCATGCTTCATCAGCATTTTTTTTCTGTTAATACATTGCATTCTGACTGGCAAAATGGTTTTAAATGGGTATGGAAATAAATTCGCCACGGTGGAGACTGATGGGCTCAAACTATGTTGACTCGTTCTTTGACCAAGTTATCATGCTGGTGACTATTGTTGCTTCCCTCACCAATCTTTGATGATCATTCTGTAGGTACATGCAAAATAAGCATCCCAACTCTCTCATAATGTTCACAGGAATTGGACTTTGGATCCCGAAGTGAGAACATGCCTTATTTTGTGATGTTCCATCCATATTTTCCCGTTCTCCATACAGAAAGGATACTCCATGGACCAATATTATTTGCTTTGAAATTCCCAGGTCTCGAAAATGTTGCTGTTCCAGTACTCATATAGTCTGTCTAGCATTAGCCTGCATCACTGGATAAACAGTCACGGATTTGGAAAAGACATCATAAGCCACAAGATATTTCTTTCTATTAAACTGGGGTAGGGGTCCATAGAAATCTATTTCCAATAAACTGTTGGGCTGATATGCATATATGGGTCTCAATGGCCCTGAGCTTGATGTGTTAGAGGATTTGGTCTTTGAGCATATGATACATCCCTCAATGATGTTTAAGATACTCATACATTCCTGGCCAATAAAACTAATGGCCTATCCACCCTTCAGCTTTGCTTGCACCATAATGTCCATATCTTTTGTGTATGCACATAACCACCTGTTCCCGCATGGCTGTTGGAAGAATGATTCGCATATGTTCACCCTCTCATCTTGCACTGCAAGTCCTCCCTTAAGCAGTACTGTTTTCACTCCTTCCATAATGAACTGTTTATAGGTCTATTTATAAATTTGGTGGTGTAAATACCATATTATTTGTTTACAATCTGCATCATCCTCTTGCAACTCCTTTAATATTTGTAAACTAAGTTCTATCTCTTCACCTTCATGTCTTTACACTGTTGCTATGTATGTGTTGTTGCAATTCAGATGTTGTTGTGTGTGCTATTGGGTAGCATTTCAGAGCATTGGCTGCCACATTATCTTTGCCTCAGCAGTATTGTACACTATAATTGAACACCTGTTTATAAAACCCAAAACTCTTTTTTTATATTTTTTTTTTTTCCCTAAAACCCCAAAAAAACCCCCATTCCATCCATTTTCCTGTATCTGGGACAGTGTTGCCCCCAATATAATTCCACTGCTGTCTGTCTGCACAACAAATGGCTTACTAAAATCTGGGTATGACAGCACAACTTCCCTTAAAAAAACCCTTTTTACATTTGTAAAGCTGTGCTCATGTTGATCTTCCTACACCCATTTTTTATCTTTTCTCAGTAATTGTAACAGCGGCTCCATGTCTGGGGAAATTTTTTTTATAAAATTGATTGAAGAAATTGCATAATCCGAGGAAATATTTAATGTACTTTTTCTTCATTGGCCTCGGAAAATCTTGTATAGCTTGAACTTTCTCTGGATTTGGAGATATTCCTTGCTCACTAATCACGTGTCCTAAAAAATTTACTTCTGTAGTTATTAAATGACTTTTGCCCAAATTTATTTTAATTCCCTTCTTTTTACATTTGCAAAGAAATTGCTTCACTGCACCGCTATTTTTTAGACTGAAGGGAATGCGCTTGAAACTATACGCCTGTCCATTATACTGGAAAGCAGTGTATTTCTGGTCCTCGGGATGCAGCCTGATCTGCCAGTAGCTGGCTGTCAAATCAAAAGTCGAAAATACCTTTTTTTCTGGAATTTCATTACTCACTCATAGGTGGCGGGGAATTGGTGTCTAACCCTGTTATTTTGTTTAATTGCCATGCATCTAGGCATAACTGAATAGACTCATCCTTTTTCTTTATCATCAGTATCGGGTTATTATATGGAGACAAGCATTTAGAGAGATAATCCCCCATTTCAACATATTCTCTAGTTGTTCCTACACTATGCTTCTATTTGATGTGGTATAGGGTATACTTGAGCTTGATCTTTTATAAGCCTAATCCTATGCTCTATCTTTGCTTCTTACTCCCATATCCTACAACTCCTTCAAACATTCTCTTTGCTTCTTACTCCCACATCCATCTTCCCTCACTTTTTTCTCTATTTCTATCCCTGCACTTTCTGCATCATTCCCTGCATTACCATCATTTGCCTCACAGACTTCAAATGGGATCTCTGCCTTGTTTATCCTCACCTGTCAATGTTTGTAATCTGACACACAGCTTGCCTTGCACATAAAATCTGACCCCAGTATAGTATCATGTATTAGTCCCTCTAGGATTAGCATGATGTGGTTGTATTCCTTTTCTGCTATACACATATTCGCCCAAGTTTGTTCCGATGCCAGCTTGGCTCTTTTTCCATTTGCCAACATTATGTATACATTCTTTAGCAGTAAGATTTTTATTTTCAAATTGCTCCAACCTATCTCACTAAAGGTTTTTTGCGACATCACTGATACTTGACTCCGAGTCGAGGAGTGTGTTAACCCTTATTTCTTTGATCCTTATCTCTATTTTAGTACAGGACTGAGGTGCCATTCTTAGCTCCTCTCTTTCATCATTCTGTACTAAGTTTGCTACTTGCATGCGAATATCCTCAGCATTCCCTTCCTTATTTTGTCTTTCCTTGTGCTGTCTATTGCTGTCTAGTGTCGTAAGTATCTCTGTGGTTTGTTCTACCATATCCTTCCCCATTACTATCTGTTGAACATTTTCTGGGAAAACCCTCCTTATTATACACAGAATCTGATGTTCAGTTAGTTGGTATATTGTAATCATTCTTAATTTTGCCATTTGTCTGCAAAAAATGTAATCAGCAACTTGTCACCATTTATCCTGTTCTGATGCTTAATATTCTCTTGCAGTCCTTTCCCCCAATAGTTCATTAATAGTGCTTGTTTGTATTCCTCAAAATTTGTCGGTTTTACTCACATTGACTCCCACCAAATTTGAGCATCATCCTGTATGTAGCTGCTAGCTATGTTAACCTTGACCGACTCTCTGAATTCATTTCATGAGAAAAATCATTCCAAGCTCTCTAAGTACTTATGCAGTGCTTCCCTTCTGTTTCCTGCGAAAGTTTTTATTTTTATAACCCAGCTCGCCACTTCCATTTCAGGCTTGAATGATCTACCTACTCTTATTTATACAAAAAAATTCTTTGCTATGATTTAAACGAATGCATCACCAACCCCAACCCTCTTAGTCCTATTGTTTGTTCTGCTTGTCCTATGGTAATCCACCCAGGGTGTTCTTTTTTTTATAATTATGCATCCATGTTTATACTGTCCTATAAAATCTCAACCGTTCTGTTGGCTACGCCAATTTGACATGTTCTGTTAAACTGAATATTGACTAGGAGGCCCTTCAAACCTAAACTAGTTGCTTTCTGACATTCTTTCCCCTGTCACCTGTGTCAGTTATGGCCCATATTGGCTATGCCATTGTAACATCTGCCTTCACTCATTTTATGAACAATGAGATGGAAACATCTACTTTCTTATAGATTTATTTATTCTATCCCTTTCATTTGGTTTCTACTACTATCTTTGAAGGTTTCTGATCTTTCAGGTAGAGATAATAATATCACTGGTAGCAAGCTACCAATAAAGCAATTTCTCAGCTACTAAATTATAACACCGGTCACCCCAGCACTTTATTTAAGAAAAAAACCTTTAGGCGCCAGTTAATTACAATGTAACTAACATACTTGCTCAACCAGCTACAAATTTAGTACCTGACCTCCCAGCTAGCTCATTGGACTCTTAACTACTATCAATTCCCCACCTATACTACGGATATACATTTCTCAATATTTATGACACAAATATTTGACCAATAGAACACTTATAAGTTACTATTTCTATGGCAAAAATCCCTTCCCTTACTTTCAACCTTACTTAACAATAATTAAAATATTTCCAGCTTTCCTTAAATGCTTGTTCTTGCCTTATAATAAATGATACACACATTATATTAAAGTATATATTTAATATGTTCCAATTACACACATACACATTTAAATAATAAATAAAATAAAACACATATTTAATTATATAATGCATATACATAGCTAATGATATCTTTGATTTAAAAGTCTTATTACGAAAACTAAGCTAATGCATGTTGATAGATCATGGAAATTAATAGTTCTATATTTGGTTAAATTTAAATTATAGTTCTTGAAATGTTTAATATTTGAAGACAAAATGAATGTTTACCTAGGATTTGAACATGAAAATAAGGCAACGTAGCTTCTGCTGATTCTTCTGATTCCAACTGGTTGGGAGATATGGGAATTTACTTGCAAATCTTAGCATGGATACTCCAATGATTTTCAATTTTACACAAATATGATTTCTCCCTCGAACTAACTGCTGATAATTATTGCAGAGAGATTCAGGCCGGCTGCATGATCCAATGGGTTCAGCAACGCATTCTAGAAGGTAGGATGTTCATTCTGAGATATTTCAATATATTTAGGTCAATTTTGATGAATTCTGAATAATTAATAACTTAATGATTTTTTTTGAATGCCTGAATGATCTAATAATACAAAATCTCCCTTTTATAGCTAGTGTTCCTTATCTGAGGATCAATCAAGCAATCTGATGCAATCCTATTGGGCAATCCTATAGGGCTTTCATTCCTTTTATATATGAGTTCAAGTTTCATTCTAGTCCTTCCATTGGTTTTATTTTAATCAAACAGTAGTACTTAGTCCCTTTGTTTGTTAATTATTTCCATTGTTTTGATTTTAAGTTTTTAGTTCTTTTATCTGCACTGCATTAGCTTTCTATTTTATCATTAAAAAATTCCTTTCTTTTAACTATTATTTATAGACACACACATTCCCTATTACAAGACAAAATAAGAGATTTATTTTATTAATTTAAAACTAACAATGTTAATTGTTTTTCCTTTAATTATTATTTATTACTGAAATCTTTTCCCCTCCCCTTTCTTTTGTTCTTTTTTTTTTCTCAAACTTTCATGAAAATCTTTCTGAAATTTAAACTAACTTTTAAAATAACATTTTTTAAGATTTTCTTTCAATAAAATTCACTCTCATTAACTACTAGAAATATGGGTAATATTATTATTCATATTTATTTTCCAAAATTCTACTTTTCCCTCCCCTTTCTTTGTTCTTTTTCTTTTTTCAAACTTTCATGAAAATCTTTCTGAAATTTAAACTAACTTTTAAAATAACATTTTTTAAAATTTTCTTTCAATAAAATTCACTCTCGTTAACTACTAGAAATATGTAACGTCCTACATCAGTACAATATATATATATATTATTATTCATATTTATTTTCCAAAATTCTACTTCTTTCCCCTAACCAATTCATGATATAAAATGCCATATGTATTAGTCACCATAATTCTTTGATACTAATAATGTTAATTAATAAATTATATTAGAGATATTTTATAATATCTTACACTATGAATACAAGGTTTCTGGACATATGACGTATGTACAGAAATTTTTGATTTTGTCTAAAGAAGACATTTTGCATCATGTCACATAGTGCACTGTTACAAATTATATATTATTATTTATTAGATTCATAGTAATGTCATTAAAATGAAAGTAAACATTTCTGCCTTGCATAAATGAATTAGTATATTATTCTTTATGTACAATGCATTTAGTGTGTGTTGTAAAATAAATATATTTTAAAATTATATATATATTATAACGGTCCGATGGAATGGAGTCTTACCGTATCTACACTACAGAGCACCACTAGGCTACTTGAACTTAGAAAATTTATAGAGTAGGCAGATACGCGCTGTTAAGATCTTATTTTACATATATTTTTATTCCGACTGTTAGCCCAGTGACACTAGCTCAGTGAGATGCAGAGATTTATAAAATAGATTCTTATCAGAAAATATTTTAAATATTAAAAAAAAATAAGCCACTGCCAGTAATTAACACACAAACATTTATTTAAGCATATATATAAAATTTAGCATTATTATTTTAGTATATTTACTTTGGCATTTAACTACATTTTTAACCTTTATTTTTGAAGTTTGCACAGATGAATTTAATATTTTATTAAAGTGTCAAGTATGAATAAACTACATAGATTGCATTTGAAAAAAAAAAAAATTCTATGTTTGGTTTAACCTTAGGCCAAAAGTTCGCAGCCAAACCAACGTCAATCCATCTGATACATCGATGTATTCAATGCAGTATGAATACGACAGCACAAATACCCTACTGTCAGGAATGTACATCTGAACAGCAGTGTTTCTCGTCTAGTACAGGATTGTCACATCTGTCTGGCAAGAAGAACAATAAAAAAAGAAAACTCCATAGGAAGGGATTGCGGTCCTTTTTGCCGACTTACAATCCCATTGCCAAGACAAAAAGGGGGTATGCAGCGTATAAGATCCTGCACATAGTGAATCTCATACTACATCTACTAATTACACCAATATATCCAATCCATTGACCCAATTTAACTATGAAACAAATAATCTAAGATTACCCTCCCTTAAACTAACATATATAACTTTACAAATCTATGCAGCTATTCACGCCCGACTTAAGTTTAGCATTTATTAAGTTTATTTTAAAAAAAAAAAAAATCATAATAAAAATTTAAAAGAGCAGAAAAAATAAATTAATGGAAATGATTTACAAAAAGTAATATATTCAATAAAACAATTATTACTAACTGATTAAGTTTGGTCAGATAGGGATTTCTATTGCAATAATTTAAATACTGGGAAAGTTTATACTTAGTGTTCATTAATTAACCAATGTTCTTAAGGTTTTAACATACTGGAAAAGTTTCCTTTTTAGAATTAAAGTTCATTAGTTAGAGTTCTTACTGTTTTAAAAATCCATGCTTAGCAGTTGCTTGCCATTTGGAGCCAGCGTTAATTCCCCTGATGTCCTGTGGTCCTCAATATAGGAAAAATAATGTCATTTCTCTTTCTCTTTTTAGCAAACAGAAGGGATTGAAGAGTGCATCTTTTCAATCCCTTCTCCTTCAACTCTCTAGCACACCTCTGCTTTCACATCTCTATCTTCTCTTAATTCTCCTTCACTCACTAAAATTTATTTCCAAACTTTTTCTTTTTATATTAATTTTGCGGATTAACTCAACATTACGTCATGATGATGATGACCCTTTTGTTGAGATCCATTTCCCGAGGGATTTCTTTTATTGGCTATTAGTTTCTATTGTTTTTTCTCTCCTATCTGACCTTTACTTATACATTTTGAAATGCCCAAAAGCTAGTTCACTTGGACTAATTAAAATAATCATTTTCATTTTACAATAGCATTAATTAATTTATTGTATATTCTTAAAAATATATTTTAATCTTTAAATCTTTTAAGTTTTTGCTGAAAATTTAGTCTTAAAACTTTTTTTTTTTTTAATAAAGTTTTATTTTAATAATTTTTCATCTGTGCGATTTTATATATTAGAGTTTAGATGATTTTTAATTTACAATTTTTAATTCTTAAAAAAAGTTTTTATTTGCGAACTTTTATTTTTCATGTTTAATTTTTTAAAAAAAAAATGTAACAGTGTATGTGCCCATTACAATATATAATTATAGTAACCCATAAAGCAATTCATATATAATGTGACATTGCTTTTATAAGTTTGTATTTACAAATATGTAATACAGAGTGTACCAATAGCTCAAACAAGCTCTTAATTGATATTTGTAAATACAAGCTTATAAAAGCAATCTCATGCTATATATGACTTGCTTTATTGATTACTATGGTTTTACCTTTAAGGCCTTGGCAATGATAAGGCTATTAATATATGGTAGATCTGAATTTAGTTCAGTCCCATATAGCTATTTTAGATAGCTGGAGTTAAAAGACATTTTCATGTCTGAAAATTTTAGAGTTTCTACTTAAATATAACATATTAAATAGGTGCTGTTTTTGAGTTGATATTTTAGATATAGTGTCTGAATGTTCGGGCCCTCACTGAGATGAGCCCTAAGGTCAAAACCAATTGATTTGGGATAGGAACGTTCCAGATAGAGATTTTAAATATTTTCTCTTACCACACTTATAAATTAAGAGCTTGTTTGAGTTATTGGTACACTCTCTATATTACATATATAAAATTATCTTCCACAATTAATGTTTGGACAATTAATAATTATTATGGCATTAATATTTAAGATTGTTAAGCCAAGCCTTTATCTAATTTGACAAATCTTAAATATTAATGCCATAATAATTATTAATTGTCAGCACACACTTATGGAATATAATTTTATATATCACTATGGTTCAAGTATTATTGTTTTATATATAAAGCATTATCAGTTGCCATGGAATCATGAGTCATAATTGTTTGAACTTTATCATAAATATTTAAATCGGGCAATTATTTATTATTTTACCAAAAAATGGTTTACTCTTTATATTGATTAATATCATTTATTTTGTTATGCACTATATTATTGAGAGCACTTTTGTATCTCAAATTATATATATATATAATATCTCAATGCATACATTATTAATTAGAAATACTGACGCATGTATATATACTAAAAAATTATGATCAATTTAATAATCTATTTTAATACCATTTTATAACAAGCACACACAATTTTTTCTATTGTAATTGAAATTTTAAAACGAATGAATGATTTAATAAATCTCTCTGAATAAAATATATTCATAAGAATATAAAAATACTTTTTCTTACTTCATACTATTCTCAGACCAGAAAAAAAAAAATTTCTTAGATATTTGTTACATACTTGGTTAGAATAATACCTATAATAATTTCTGAGATTGGAAAAACAACAACAGGATGGGTAAGAAATTAAAAACTGTTAATTGTTATTGCAGTAAATAGTGATTTTGTTTACATATAATTATTTAAGTAATCTGACCTCAAAATTGGTAATAAATCAGTACTAAACTTATATGATTTGAAAAAATAAATTTTAAGATAATTTTATCTTTCTCATTGATATTTTTGATTAACAATGTTAATCTTATATAATCAATTCTACTGTCTAATAAAAATTGATATCATTTTATTAATGTCATAAATTAGAAATTGCACTAACATTCAAGATTATCAACTTAGTTCAGTATACAAGAATAACTTACGATTTTTTTCAACATAGTTTGAAATATTTTATTGTTAAAATTTGAAATATTTTATTAACATGATTATAATCAAATGCTGCCAATAGCATCTTGTATTACCATTGCCTAATGCAGATATGAGTAATAAGACATTAAGAATCAAAAGCAAAACAAATAGAAGATAAAATAGGAGTAAGACAATAAAACTAAGAAAAAAAACATAATCCTTCCTTATGAAGATTATTAGAAAAAAAATTCATTACAGATAATTATTATAATAAATAAATAAGAATATTATATTGTACAATGCCTTATTTCATATTACTATGAATGGATGAGCAGATGAATCAGATAGAGATCAACAAAATATATAATGATTTAAAGCAAAATATCTTATTATAATTGCTATGCATATTTCCATTTTTATGCTACATTATGACAAGTGTTCTCATTATTCTATCTCCTGTATTATTACTTGAACTGATTTATATATATTGTCATGCAGACATATGATCATGTGTTATTAGAAATTGAAGTCATTTTTCAGATCTACATTATCTTTTTATTGCAATAGCAGATTCCACCATGTCTAGGCAATTTCCACTTTATTTTAATATAGAGTATGGTCATTTAGTCATATACAATTTTATTTGAGTCATTAGCAATTCTAATGGTCAATAAAATGCAGAATGAGAAATTAATGATCAACTAAACATATTAAGTTTCTTTACTTTTATAAGCCAATGGATAGCACATACGCATGATATATTAACTAAATCAGCTATATATATGCACCATCATCATCATCATCAACCATTATCAATCCACTGCAGGACGAAGGTCTCTCCAAGTTTAATCCCTCTTCTCCGATCTTTAGCTTCTCTTCTCCACAACACCCCTGCACATTTTCTTATTTCATCCATCCATCTCACATGTGGTCTCTTTCTGGGTCTTTTACAATCTCTTGGAATCCAGTTTAAAATTTCAATTGTCCATCTATTATCATCTCTTCTAGCAATATGTCCAGCCCAACTCCATTTCAATCTTTTAATTTTTTCAATAAGGTCAGTAACACCTGTTTGTTGTCTTACCCATACATTGCGTTTTCGATCTCTTCTTGTTACTCCCAACATACATCTCTCCATACTCCTTTGAGTGGTCTGAAGTCTCTGTATTGCTCTTCTATTAAGTGTCCAAGTCTCAGATCCATAAGTAAGAACTGGTAAAACACATTTGTTAAAAACCATCCTTTTCAAACACATAGGCATATTTCCTTTTAGTATCAAGTTATTTCTACCAAAAGCACTCCAACCAAGTTTAATTCTATGATTAATTTCCTCCATTATGTTTCCATCTGTATTAATAATCTGACCAAGGTATTTGTAACTGTTAACTTCTTCTAATTCTTCATAATCAATCTTTATTTTCATATTTTGAGCAAATCGATTAAACATTACTTTAGTCTTTTTAACATTTATCTTTAGTCCTACTTTTCTACTTTCATCTGCTAACTCCTGCAACATTTCCTGCAGCTCTGAAGCATTATTTGCAAAAACAACTACATCATCTGTGAAATCTAAATGACTTAAATACTCTCCATTTACTTTCACTCCTTTAGTTTCCCATTTTAATCCACAAAATACTTCTTGCAGCACTGCTGTAAAGAGTTTTGGAGATATGGAGTCACCTTGTCTTACACCTTTCTCAATGTTGATTTTTCCAGTATCATTATGTAATCTAATTGTTGCTGTTGCATTTTTATAAATATTCTTTAAAATATGACAATATCCTGGATCTATACCTTGATGATCCAATGCTTTAATCACTGAAGAAATGTGTATAGAATCGAATGCCTTTTCATAATCTACAAATCCAAAACATAATGACAACTCATATTCGTTTGTCCTTTCTATGACTTCTCTCAATACCTGGATATGATCTATTGTACTAAAACCACTTTTAAATCCAGCTTGTTCTCTTGGTTGGTGGAAATCCAAAGTTCTCTGTAGACGAGTTGTAATTATCTTGGTAAAAATTTTATATAAAACTGATAAAAGGCTGATAGGTCTGTAATTTCTAATATCTTCTTTATCACCTTTTTTAAATATTAATATTATTACTGCATTCTTCCAATCTTCCAGTACATCTTTATCATTTAGACATTTGGTATATAACTTTGCTAAAATTGTTTCTATTTCTTCACCTGCTTCTTTTAATATATCAATTATAATTCCATCATTTCCTGGAGCCTTTCCTTTCTTCATACACTTAATTGCATGTCTCACTTCTTCATTTAAAATTCTGGGCAATTCAGAAGATGTAATAGATATAGGAGGTACTTGTTCTTTATTACTATATAATTCTTGATAAAAATCTTCTACCAATTTCATGATGTCATCTCTCTTTTTAGTAATAATTCCATCTTTTTTTCTTATTGCAGATATAAATTTCCTACCAATACCAAAATGTTGTTTAACATTTTTGAGACTTTTATTTTCTTCTACAGCTTTCCTTGCTATTTCACAGTTATACTTTCTTATATCATTTTCAACTCTTTTCCGTACCATTTTACAAAATTCGAGATATTCAATTCTTTTTAATACATCATTTTTGTATATCTTCATATTCCTTCTTTTCTTCATAAATTCTCTAGTCTCAGTAGAAATTTTATTAGTCAATTGCTGCTTTTTTCTACCAGCTATGTTTGTTGCAGTTTTTAAAAGTGTATCAGTTATTTTCATATTAATTTCATTCAAATCTGTATCATGTTCAAAATCTCCTAACACTTGAAACCTATTTGTAAGTTCTAATTTAAATTCATTAGAATGTTTCTGAAGATTAGGAATATCAACTGTAAATATTGTTTTTCTTAATAATTTTTGTCTTTCTAGTTTTACATTAACACGTAACTTACACCTTACTAATCGATGATCACTTCCTGTGTTAAATTTATTAAGAACATTACAATCTTGAAATATGTATTTTCTGTTAGTCAAAATATAATCCAATTCTGCTGTACCTTCATTTGGATGCTTCCATGTCCATTTCCTTTTAACATTTTTCTCAAAAAATGAATTCATAATATAAAGTTTTTCTTTTTCTGCAAACTCCACAAGTCTATGTCCTCTCTCATTTCTATTACCATAACCAAAATTACCTACAGCAATTTCATCTTTCATTTGTCTACCAATTCTAGCATTAAAGTCTCCCATAACAATTTTAAAATGTTGTTTACTCTGATCAAAAGCCTTTTGTACATCCATATAAAAATCTTCTACTACTTCATCACTATGAGAACTTGTTGGGGCATAAACCTGAATTATCTGCATTTGGTATCTGCTATTAAGTTGTATAACTAATCTTGCCACTCTGTCCGATACACCATCAATCTCCACAATATTGTTCTTCCACTTTTTATTTATAATGAATCCTACTCCACTTGTATTTCCAATATGTGTGCCTTTATAATAGAGTATATGTCCACTTTTTAAATCAATTGTTTCTTCTCCTTTTCTTCTAACTTCACAAAGTCCAATAATGTCCCATTTAATATAAGACAGTTCTTCTTCTAATTCTTGCAATCTTCCTTCACTTGAAAGTGATCTGCAGTTGTAAGTACCTAAATAAAAAGTCGTCATCAAATGGCAGCCTGGGTCCGCAATCAGGGGATTCTTAGCACCCTCCGCCTTCGGCCACCAACCGCTGCCTTGGTTGGTGACTTTACAGCCTCCTGGGAATAAGGGCCATGCTTTATTTTTGTCTGTCATAATTGTATATATGTATTGGAAAAATATTTATCATTTACACAAACATTCATTCTGCCTTATCAGGCACTGAGAAGAAAGACCATGGTGTTTCTTGATCTTAAACTCAGAGGTAAAAAGCCAATAAACTCACCACGCTGGCTAATGCGTGTTGGTGAGCAGCCCATCCATGTTCGTATACTATATGAATAATCACATAGTAATAACAGCTGCAACGACAAGAACGTATGGAGTGGACATTAGGAATTTGCCCTGCTCGGTTCCTTTAAGGCCTCCAAGAGGAATCAAAGGGTCTCCTTTCAGTTAATAGCAAACTCATTTCATATCTTTAAATTATGATTTTATAAACTTAATCTTCATTCCCATAAACAATTAGCAAAAAAAAAAAAAGCATTAGAAAAATGCACTGCCTCTACAATGTAAATTTCAATTAAGCAATGGTGAATTTGACTTTCTACATAACACCATGATCTAAAACTAATTAAATATCCCCAAAAAAAATTATACTAATTTAAACCCCATGCTTCTGTTTCGGAGCATTTATATATGCACGTAGTTAACACAGTTATATCTAAACAATTGTGTGGTTTGAAAATGAAATCAATATTATACACAAATGCATATATATATATATGCAATATATCTGAATAGATTTGTAGATTTTGAACAATATACTAGCATTATGTCCAGAATCATGCAATAATGAAGCAATTGGTTACTCTTATTTTAGGGTTCAATAACTTAAATCCTGAATTCTCCCTTTGGTTCCGTGGAATCTTTGTGTTCGGCGGGATAAAATTTGGAATTCAGCTAAAAATAAATATTTTTGATGTTCTATTCAATAGTTTAAAATATATATATTACTCCATACTATGATAACGCAAAATACAAAAGTAAACTAACTTACTACTCTTAACATTAGGATTCAGCTGTCCCATAATTTTGAAAGCAAAAAAAAAAAAAAAGTCTAACCCTTACATTAATTGTAAGCTTGGATTAATAATACATAATTTTCTAATAATAATCGTTGTTGTTGTTTCCAATAAATTACTTTTAATTTATTTAATCAGTAAAATAATAAAATAAAGTTTCCACGATTAAACTAATATGGGGATCGCTGAGCTAATTAATTTTAGAACTTAGGGGGCAAGAACCATCTGGTAATCAAATATACCACTCGAACCAAAACATAAATAAATGAATATACAAAATGACAATCGTTTTTTAAAAAGTAAACATTCATTACTTGGGAATACTAGAACTACTTATTATTAATCTTAATTCATTAATATTTATAAAAACTTTTAGTATAAATAGATTTTATATTATTAACGTAATGTGTTATATAGGACTTATAAAAATTCCCTAGAAAAAAAAATACTGATAAAAATATCTAGATAACTTAGAGGGCACTTTTGTGTCAAAACTAAAAATATTTCACATTTATTCAATTAACGACTAATTTTTTAAAAATATTCCAAATTGGGCAAACTTATATAAAAATGAATTATATTTATATAAAAACTTACTTCTTCCACGTTTTGTCGCATAATAGCTGGGATAAATATTTCTACGATCAAAAACTTCTGTTTCATATTTTCATTATAGTCGAACTAAACTTTTTATATACTAAATTCACGATTTTGTAAATTTAAAAAAAAAAAATTTTTTTTTCTGAACGATAACGGAATTTTAAGTAAACACAGTAATTATCAAAATGATTCAGGCCTTCTTTAATCAAGATAAAAACTTTTTTTTCTTTTGATGTTACGTTTACGTTTAGAGTTGATTTACTTTACAAAAATGTTTACTCAATTGTTTACGAATTATTATTTTGTTTGTAAGTATATAATAACTACAAATGTTACATCTTTATTCTTCTAAAAGTTGATAGGAGTGTAATGAATCAAATTTTTTTCTTGCATTATTATTTGGATGCAATATATTTATAAATACATTTTTACATGTATTTAATAAAAAGATGTTAAAATATTAGCTAGTTGGCGGGAGACAAATTAATGGCAAAAAAAGAGGAAAAATTGATTTAAAAAATAGATTTATGTAAATAAAAAAGATGCAATCGTAACATTAACTTTAAATGATTAAATAGATTATATGAATGTATAAATAAAAATACCGTTAATCACTTAAGAACACGTGGATGAAGTGAATTGTTTATGTATGTGTAATATTGCTATAAACAAGATCCGTACAAATATATATCAAAATAAAAGATAGTTATTTTGTGTATATTTAAACAAACAATATTAAATGCAATATATTGCAAGTACCTGATTAAAGGAGCGCACAAATATGATTAATTACTTTGAATGTAAATTAGTTTACTTATCTCTGAAGATCGAAATATATGTGGTCAGTTTAGGCCACTAGAGAGAGATAGCGATTTACTAATTCCAAAAATAGCTCTAGATCAAGGTGACAAAAGAAGGGGAGTATAAACCTCTGTAATAATTGATCATAATATTTGTAGGTCAGGAAAACAGGATAATTATTTATGTGTATATTTAAACAGACAATATGAAGTATCTGATTAAAAGAGCGCATAAATACTAAAAGAATGTAATAGATTAGTAACTTTGAATGTAAATGAGACTATTAGCCTCTGAAATCGAAACATATATCATCAGTTTAGTCACTTAAGATAACTTTTTACTAATTCCAGAAATAATTATTTCTCGACCAAGATAATAAAAGAAGGGGAAAATAAACCGCTGCAATAATTGATCAATATATTTTTAGATCCAAAGCAGATATAGGGAAATTGGCAGATCACCGACTTTTATGATTTTTATAATACTGGACTGTCTGTGTTCATATACATATTGTAAATAA
Source organism: Epiperipatus broadwayi (assembly GCA_028023455.1). NCBI lineage: Eukaryota > Metazoa > Onychophora > Udeonychophora > Euonychophora > Peripatidae > Epiperipatus > Epiperipatus broadwayi. The sequence goes on along the minus strand of JAQFVV010012455.1, from coordinate 866,787 downwards.
AGTTTATTAAAAATTTGTAATCGTATGCAAATAGTACATTGTTATTATTATTACCTCCATTAAAACGACTTTCACTGTAAAAAAGTGAATAATAAATGTAGTTAAGATATGCTAATTAGCATTATTACAAAAATTTACTGATAATAATCAATAGACTGCAAGTTGTATAATAATGAAGTTCTCGCAAGGGAGAAAAAAGGCCGAGTCTGTGTGTATAGATTTAAAATGCACAGATAAATGAAATAGGGCAGCCTAAGTCAGGTTTCCCAACGTTTTTTTTTTTCTGGTATCCCTTGATTAGACTTTTTTTTATTTATTTCAATGACCCCCATCATTCTTCTACACAACAATATGGCTTTTTTATTATTATTATATTGTATAATGTTCTTAGGTTAAGTAAATAACTAACACCCCAAATTAATTAAAAGAGGCAAAACTTATTATATATATTGCCACACACAGCAAGCTAGAGTAATCAATGGATGCCAGAAGGCTTGAGCATAAAATCTCCATCTAGTGCCTACTCATCCAATATCCCCAGTCTAGTTTCTGGCTTATGGCCTTCATCAGTGAGGAGCCTTAGATCTGAGAGCACTGCATCTAGAACTTAGGATCTAATGCAACCCTCTAGCTTGCTGTGTGTGGCAATATATATAATGAGTTTTGCCTGTTTTAATAAGTTATACACAAGCATAAGAGGAGGTGGTCATGTGATGTTTATTGACTCCAAATTAATAGTAAATTTTAGTTATTTTACATATTACACTTTATTTTCTGTTTTTATAAAAGCAAAAACAAATAAAAAAGCATTAAAATAATTTTTGATTACATTAATTTATAATAAATTATTTTTCTCTTCACTAGTAAAATTAATATGCGACTTTTTTTTTCTGCATTAAATAGTGAAGCTATAATTTTACTCTAATTTATAATAGATTTGCTTAGCGCTTTCGAGATTTCATGTTTGAATCTCATACTCATAGCTTTGTAAATAACGATTGTTATGTTTAAAAATTCAAACGCATTTGCATAAATCATAACAATCATTATTTACAAAGCTATGAGTATGAGATTCAAACATGAAATCTCGAAAGCGCCAAGCAAATCTATTATAAATTAGAGTAAAATTATAGCTTCACTATTTAATGCGAAAAAGTCGCATACAGTATTTATAATTAATTTATAATGAAAATTCATCCAAATGGTCAATGATTTTTCTATACATAAGTCTTCAAATGTAGCTCTTCTTAATTTCAATGTGATAAATCAGGTTTAAATGAAAACAGATACAATTTTACATCAGGAACTGCATGAAGTTTATTAAAATGTTTATTCCTAGTAAAGGCATAGGATGAAAAGGCTGATTCAACAATCTGTGTATTCATAAAAATAATAAATACTTTAATGCTTTATCATTGAGATCTGGATACTCTTCTTTCACTGCTTCCCAGAAATAAGTGACATTTTGTTTTTGATATTATATTGTAAAGAAGAATCAGTCTAAAGTTCAATCAACTTATTTTTTTCTGTTAAGGATGATTTTCCAGCTTGTTGAAAGAATAATTGGTCCAAATGGATTTGAAATTCAATTATTTTCACTATTTTGCTTTGGAAAGTATTTCCTAAATGACATCTTTAGTGTTTTTAAGTGAGCTACTTTTGACAGTTTCAGCTCACTCTCAGATAAATAACTGAAGTGTCTCAAAAATTTTACATTGCTCTTTATCAATAGAACATTCCCAAAAATCTAATTTCTTAATTTTATTTTCGATTTTGTCAGACATTTTAAAGATGGTTATAGAACTGTTATGTAATCCTAAATTAAGTTTATTTATTTCTGAAAAAATATCAGGTAAGTACACAAGTTGTTCAAGGCATTCAGTTTCATGAAACTTAGAACTTAATTCAAAATGGTCTTCAAAAAAAAAACTTGCACTTCCTGTCTCAATTCAAACAATCATGTGAGTACTTTCTTTCTTGAAAGCCATCTCACTTTAGTGTGCAAAAATAATGTATGAAAGCAATCCATCTCTTTATACAAAGAATTGAATAGTCTGGACTTTGTTGAACTGGTTTTAATAAAATAAACAGCTTTACAGATTGACTAAGCACCTGCTTCAATGAGTGTGCAGAAATTTGGTCACAAATCTTTGTCTGTGTATACATCAATGACTCCAAACTACATGGGAAGTGATTTTTTTAATATGACCATGTAAGTCTATATATCGCCAGACAGAGACTTTCCTCCATCCATACAAATACCACCATAATTGGTCCAATCAATTTCCTTTTTACAAAAATCCGGAATGGCATTGAATATGTTGTTGCCTGTACATCTTCTGAAAGGGGATAACACAATAAAATATTTTCCTCAAGAACATTATCATTCAAATATCTTGCAATAATAAGAAAAATTGACAAATTGGAAACATCAGCGCTTTTATTCACCTGCATAGAAAAGAAGCCACTCTTTTTTATTATCTCAATTACTGGTGATTCAAATTCAATGTCATTGGACATTTCCTTAATTCTCTGAGAAATTATTATTTGAGAATGAAATATTGTTAATTTTTCGGACATAGTCATCACCGGACATAAATTGAACAGCATCTTTGATACATGAAAATATTAATTTTCAGCAATTGTGAGATTTTTTTACCACTTTTAAGCAATCCAGTAACTTATTCTGTATTGTGCTTTCACTGCATTTTCATTGTCTTTGTTTGCAGATAGCACAAAAGAAGTTAAATTTGGGCCACTTAGTAGTTGGTGGAAAAAACTGACATCTTTTCCCACATATATTGGATGTTTTACCTGTAAATGATGTATTAATAAAGATGGTTTTATGGCATTGTTAGATAACATCTCTCCACAAACAACTCACAGTGGCTTTGGATAATCATCATCTTCCTTGAAAAAAATCACATACTTCAAGTATTCATCAAAATATTTTCTCTTTTAAGGTCAAACACTGATGCTTTGAACTTTTTTAATAATGCTAACTTTATCTTTTGCCATAACAGGACCCAACAGTCACTACATGCTTAGCATCTTGTGCTTCTAAATCATCATGATGCTTTAAAGTACTTGCTGGTGACTGAACAGATTGTTTTTCAAAGTTAGTTGTACCTCTTTTAAGAGTTCCTGTTTTTAGCCATTTATCCAGTTTAGGACAGAATATTAAAAAAAAATTTATTTGGGGAAAAAAGCTAATTAAGCAGTTAAATCAGGTGAAATTTAGTAAAAAAAATAAAAGCTTTTTATTGCTCTTTAAGAAAATTTTGCGAAAGGAAGAGATCACATTCGGGATTACAAAATATGATACTTGGCTAGTGATCCAATTATTAATAAATTTCTAGGAATGTGCCTATTTATTTATTTTATTCAATTCCTGAGCAAGCTATTACACTTACAGCATAAATCAATAATATACTGATGTCACATCTCCATATAAGGAAACGTGCATGATTTTGAAAGCTCTCATTTGAAAACTCATTATTAAAAACTTTAAATTTGAATTGAAAAAAAGCCAAAGCTAGTTTATACTTTCAAATTTTTTCAAATTATTTGACATAAGTATTTGAAAAGTTACAGCTATTTGAAGAAATTTGAAAGTATAAATGATTGCTGCACATCAATTTGAAAGCTCTGAAATTTTTTTGTAGTTTGGTGAGAATGTTTGAAAGTTTAAAAGCTTTTTCAAATAATTTGACAGTTTCTTTGCCATTAGAACAAGCTTTCATAGTGTTCACATCATGAAAAATTTTTTGGTTCAATTCATTAAAAGTAAAAAATGAATTATTCAAACGCAAAATATCATCTTTACAAAGAATTAGTCTTTACTTGTTTGTAGCACATTAAGTCAAATGAATGTAAAACTAAGATTTTAAAAGATGAAATGTATGAAAATTTATATTTTATAATAATTTCTGTAACCAATAGAAAAATTAAGACCAAATTATTCACTGGAAATCGGCATGATGACAATTTGGAAATTAAAATAGGGGTTCTAGACTTGTAAAATTGTAAATTAATGAATAATAGCTCATTCGTAATTCGAGTTTTCCAAAATACTAAAATTTACTTGAAAGAAAAGCTACAAAAGAGAAGCTGAAGAAAAACTAATTGAGAGGATTTAGGAACAATGCGGGAAAATAAGGCTTCATTCAAAATATATAGTACTATTTAAATTCATTATTTTGTAAAAATATTTATTTTTACAAGATTTTTAGTCCATTTACTTATTCCATTTCATCTTCTTCATATAACACCATTCCAACTAAAAACTATTGCATTACCTACGTTTTTATTGTATTTCCGTGACATGTTGACATACCAATAATGAAAAAAAAAAGCAAAACCATAAAACAATACAATACTAGATTAAATCCTAAATTTTACCAAAATCCTTACGCAACTATGGTTTCATCTACTACAAATAGACTTCTCAAGTGAAAATCAAACTAAAGGAACTGACATATAAACAAACAAACAAACCTTCCCATAATTTATTTCAACTCCACGTTTCTTAATATCAAAAGAAATCTTCGTAAGATTGATAGCCTCAGAATCAAGAAGTTTTATCATCAAAGTCTCGTTTATTCTTCTTTTTAACTCAAATTATTGTCAAATAATTTGAAAGTGAAAGACACGAAGTAGCTGTCAAATAATTATATCAAATAATTTGGAAAAAATTTGAAAGTGTAAAAGCCGCTTTAGACTTCACTCTATAAAAACTTTACACTACATAATTCATCTTTTTTTACTATTTATTGTTGTAATATCTATTGAATATCATATACACATGCAAGCATATATTCAATATGGAAGAACCGTAAAAAGTAAAATACATACAATGGGTTTATTATTATTTTTTTACTCGTTCTTACTACTCTTTCTATTGATTTGTTTTCATAAATTAGTTATAAAGATGCTCCTAATAATTTCATTGCGGCTTTTATCTTTAGAGTTTTGTGTGATTGTAAATTAATATAAAAATTATATAATAATCAATACATTCAAATTTTGTTTTTACAAAGGAAAAGTACTATAGAATTAAATATAAAGTTGATATTTTGCATTGTATACGAATATTTACACTATATTGAAGAGTTTCAATTTAAATTTACATTAAAAAAAAAATTTAATTATGATTTTTCAAATGAAAGTTTTCAATACCATGGCGTTCTCTTTGCAAACCTAAATTATAACATTGGTTTGGATTTTTTAATTTTAATACCTTATTGCTTTTGCTCTCCACTATTACAAATAATATTTTTATTATCCCTGAGATACTTGTACCATAGGTTGGGAATCCCTGGCCTAAGGAAAAGACTGATTAAAACATGTTAAGACAGTCATCTGATAAGTTATCATATTGTGTATGTAAAATACTAGTTAATGGACATTCAAGATAAGGACTATATTTATGTATGGAAAAAGTGTGAGGATAATCTATTCCCACACATCAAATGATTATTAATCATTTTCCCCAAGTAAAGTGAACTATACTATTATTTTCATTTACTATTATTCTCATTATCTCAGTACAAGTAAGTGAACTTATTGCTGAGTTTTAAAATTTGTCTTAGTATTACTTTAATTTTGATGCTTGCCTGGTTGGTATTATTGAAAATACCCCCTTAGTACACGGAGATATGGTGCAGTCAACAGTAGAACCTATCTGCAGGAAAGTGATAGCAATTGTTTCAGTGAAAGTAGAATCTATTTGCAAGAAACTGGCAGCAGAATGGTCACAGCTAACAATACAATCTATGTATCAAGCAGAGTGTAATAAACATTAATGATGGTATTGCTGAGTCATAATATTCATGAATTTGAGATAAATAATGCAATTACATAGAATACATGCTAAATACATTGAGTGAAAGTCAAAGTTAATGGGTCTCCTCTTATTTTTTGCAAATCCTAACCTGTCCTGAAGACATTCCATATCAAGATTTAATTGAAAACCTGAATGCATGTTTTCAGTCAGTAATGTCTAAATGGAGACAAGTTTTTGAATGAGAAAACAGCTACTTCATGAGTAGTATCATGGTTATAATTTAGCATGGAAAAAGTACTTATAATTTCCCAGACTGGAGCATATGTGTGTTATGGAAGTTAATTTAAAATTAGACAAAATTAATGCAAAGTTGAATAGTGCGAAATGTATATGTCCTATCCCAGAGATCAAGTTTCTAGGTTACATTATAACTAAACAGGGAAAATAGAATCTAACTTTTGAAAAAAGAGCTATAAAAAATACAACAAATCCTGACAACATTAAGGACCCTTCAAGCCTGACTGAATTTCTATGAGAATTTTCTTAAAGGAAAATCACATGTTCTAACACCTTTATATTAACTATTGTGGAAAAGATAATACTGGAGATGAACAGAGGAACACAATTTAGATTTTCAAAAAGTAATGGATTTGTTAATATCTAACAAAGTCCTAGTACATTGCCTTAGTGACCTATAAGTGATAGTAACCACTGGTCCTTCAGAATTTTGAACTGTCAAACCACTGGTCCTTCAGAAATTTTGAACTGTCATCTCAGACTACTGTTTTGAAGGCAAATTGTCCAACTGACTATTGTTTTTTTCAAATGTCCAAATCCTTGAGGCTATGCTATTGACTTCACAATTAAGATATCCCTTCAATTTATATATGGACAAAATTTTTTTTCTGTAAATGTTTACAGATCATCAGCCATTGCTTGGGACTTTTGGTCCAAATAAGAATACTCCAGAGCAAACCAGCCAGAGACTAACCTGATGAATTAATATATTAGCTGCCTATAGTTATGAATTAATCTATAAGCCTGATAAAGAGATTGAGCATGTGGATGTTTATTTGTGTTTACCAGTTACTAGTGAAATGCAGTGGAAGTTTACAGAAGTGAACTTTGTTGATATAATGCACTCAGAAAATTTGAACAGTGCTAAAGTTGCTAAATCAACTAATCAGGATCATGGTTATAAGGAATTAAAAAATTTGATTCAACTACGATGACTAAAAAATTAGCCAATCTGTTGCCAAGCCTATATGGAACATCCAATAGAACTTATCTATGAGCAATGATTGTATTCTGATGCCTGACCACATGTTCCATGATCATACCAACTGAGGGTCACAGGCAGGATTGTTACCTAAAGGATATCTGGGCATCATACAAATGAAAGCTTTGGCACAATTATATTTGATGGCCTAAATTAAATCAAAAGATTAAATAGACAGTAAAATACTGTTCTGAATGCCAGTTTATAGTCGATTTGTCTAAAAAGATATGAGTCAAAAAACTCCTCACAGAGAATCCATATAGATTTTGCTGGGCCGAGACAAGCTTGTAACAAACACTAGCATGGTGGGTTCAATTTAAACCCTCCGAGAAGTTTTTGTTAGCCAAAGTTACCCTGAAACTTTTAACCAACAATGGTAATGGATTTACTCCTCTAGAGTTTAAAAAATATTTGGAGGATAAAAGACTATGACATATTTAATTCTACCCTATTATCCCAAATCAAGCAGATCGACTGAAAAAGCTGTGCAATATTTAAAGTTAACTCTCAATAAGGAAGCATTGACAGAAGCTATGATTTACCAACATTTCACCTGAACTGCATTTGCTTTAGAAATGCTGGCAAAATTATTATTGCGATGGAAAATGTTGCATTCATTTATTAAAGCTGTTGCCAAATTCACCACATCTCATCTTGTCTTCAAATAATTAACTAGTCTAGATTCATATGATTTAGATCAGATTGATCATTCATCACCATGAACCATTCTGTATAGATAATGTATATCTGATGGCAAGAATGGGACAATAGGTTGATGCTCACTGAATCTAAATGTTTCCATTATGGATGGGGATGTGACAAATAGCCAATTCATTTGGGGTAAGGTCAGAGAACTCCTTTAATAAAGCTGAATGGGAGTATTCATGTTCTTCATACATTAACTACCATCACAAAGCTGAAAGGCAGAATCCATATTCTCCAGACAACAACTGTCACATAGCTAAATAGGTTATGCAATGAGGAAATCCATATTCAGGGCCAGAAGCTTCTAGACCTTAATGCAAACATGAGGTAAGCAGCCGGGAGTATCATCTTGCCAATTCATAAGATAGGCTGTCCGATATAGTTGGAAGTGAGAGATAAAATTATGAGGGCACTCCCTTTTTTCTATAATTGCATGGCAACTAGAGGTCGTAACTTATCAATGGTAGCAGGAGGTAATATAAATCACTGTATATACTGTAAATATGAAAATGTATTTGTTTCATGTTATATTAATAAATAAATATTAATCATATTTACACACATCTCTGTTTATATTAATATGCTTATAAATCCAACAATTGGGTGCAGTAAATCCAACAATTGGGTGCAGTCAACAAAATCATCCCAATAATTTCCCCCATGGCTTGGAAAAAAGTTAAAGTCTTGGTTTTGTAGGGCATTAGATTCTATCATTAATCAAAAAAATTGACCCCCAACATTATTGGTTTGTTAATAAAAAAAATTTAAATCAAATTCAAGTGGTTTTTCATGAATAATAAAGGCAGAAAGCATATCAATAGGAATTACAATTTTAAAAATCAAACGAGTGGTTACTTATTCATTATTAAATATAATTTTTTCTCTCTCTCATGGCAACAAAGAGGGAAAACTAAAATTTGTCTCAAATGTAGAATTCAATCTAGCCTATCCAAAAAATTGGACAAGCTACAAGGTTCAAGTACTCTTCTTTATTCAGTATAATCAAATCAAAAAACCTGTGTTAAAATTAGTCATCCTCATCTTTGTCATTGGACCTCTAAAGCCCAGGACACCCTTGTGCTTCTGGATGATCTTGATTTTGATAAAGTGTTGTCTCTACTCACAAAATGTTGTGCTCAACACCTTTCATGATAATGCATAAATACCACTTCAATCTGTACACAAGTGGAAGTAGGAAAATATAAAAATGCTGCTATTAAATTAAGAAAACTAGCTCTAAAATGTGATTTGAAAGACTTCCTCAATGAAGCTCTGAGATATCAGTTTACTTGTGGAATGAGAGACCACAATTTTAAGGTCAAACTCCTAATAAAATCTGAACCCACATTTGATTCAGCTATCTCTCCAGAAACTCTAGTGGAATTAGCAGTGAGTTAAGCAAGTCCATTGAAAAAATTGACTACAGTATCAAAATTATTAAGCAGATAACTGAATCAAGCAAACACCCAGCTGACAATATAAAACACAGCGCAAATAAATTAGCAATAATGAGTAATAAACATTGTTACAGATGTGATTAGAACTGATACACACACACTGAATGTCTACACCGATGTACAATATGTGCATATTGCAAATGTATGTGTCATATCAAAAACACTTGTTTTAAAATGGCTAATGACAGAATGGAAGAGCCAAATTTCAAAAAGCCAGGAAGGTAATTTAAAATCAAATGAACTAAATGCCTGTATAAACAATGTGAGAGACATTGACTCGACTTTCAAACACATAATTATTAATATTCATCAATAACAATAGAACTGGACATTGAGTTTGCAATATCTGTTGTGTCAAAAAAGACATAGACTACCATTAATAAAGGAGAATAAATAGTTTGCCGCCTAGCAATGAAACAGTTATTGGTTACCAAGACAATCGTATAGCATTCTTGAGTCAGACAAGAGTCAAAGTTACTATGCCTAATAAAACTAGGTATCTAACACTGGTTGTGATTCTAGGTGAATATAGCAATTTATTAGGTCATGACAGGTTCACTCACTTAGGTTTCATGATGACTAAAGTGAACCAGCTCACAACAATAAATACAAACAGGGTCTACCCGAAAGTAGTTGTTAAAGAAGTGCAAAAAAGTGGATAGGTGCTCATATCATATTTAAGAGAACCACTAAATGAGTTCCAGAAGTTGTGATCAAAGTTAAAATATCACAAACTGATAGTTTAAACATGGTAGCATCATAGACACAGAAAACAGCTAAGGTTGAACTACATTTCACTGGACATTAAGAAGAATCATAACCAACATTGATGAGTCATCATCCAGCAGTGCTGAATTGGCAGTTTCAAGATTTACAAATGATGACCCTGGACCTACTGATGAAATCCCCAAGTCTGATAACAAAAGTGATGAGGACACCTATCAATATATATATATGTATGACTATGTTCTCCAGGGCTAATTTTAGCCAGGGGGGAGAAATGTCATATCTCATCTTGCCTTTAAATAATGAACTGGTCCAGATTCCATTTTATCTAGATCAGAATGAGCATTCATCACCACAGACTAAAGTGTGTAAGGTAGATAATGTATATCCAATGGCAAGAATGGGTTAATAGGCAATGACTCTCACTGAATCCAAACGTTTTCATTATGGATGGGGATCTCGCAACAAATAGTGAATCCATTTGGAGGTAAGATCAGAGAATTGTTGTCACTAAGCTGAATAGCAGTATTCATGTTATCCATATGCTCCAAAAGAGAACTACTGTCACATAACTAAATAAATAATGTTGTGAGCAATGTCCACATTCATGACTAAAAGCTGTTACAACCTAATGCAGACACAATGCAAGCTATCAGAATATAGCTGAAAGTGTCACTTTACTTTCTCATGAGATATGCTGTCACAATACAGCCAAAAGTGTTAAATAGAATTTTAAGGACACTTGGAGTTCACTTTTTAAACAGTTGCATAGCAACTAAAAGTCACACCTTGCAAACAGTAGCAGATGATGGTATAATCACTACATATAGTGTAAATACACAGAGTATATTTGTTTCATATTATATTAATAAATATATATTGTAATCATTTGCATTTGTATATTAATTCATTATAAACACAACACAACTGATAGTGTAACTAGAAAAAATAATTTAGAAGAAAATTACAAAGTAAACTTAGGAAAATTTAAAATGGGTAAAGCAGTATGTGCCAGGGATCTGTTGAAAAAGAAATGGATTCCTGGCATCATTATTGAGCTTGTATCTAAAGTCATTAGAGTAATTAAGCTGGAGAATGGACATGCCAGCAGACATGTCAACCACCTACTTTCATGTGTGATATGCTAAATGTAGTTAGCAGCAAACATATTACTGGAATCTTGGAAAGCATATTGATATCTCCTCTGAAGAACAAAATATGGAAACATCCATTGATAATCAAGTTGATGAAGTAAATAGCCAATCGTATGATGGTACAGTAAAACTGAGGAAGGATGTTATACCACCAAGACTGTATGATCAAGCTCACATGATTGGAATGAAGAGAGATCTGAACCTCTATCTAGATATTTGAGAAATCATAGAAGATCTGAGAGATTGAAGAATTATATTCTAGAGTGAGGGGGAAGTGTGGATTGTGTATACATGTGATCAAGTTCACATGATTGGAATGAAGAGAGATCTGAACCTCTATCTAGATATTTGAGAAATCATAGAAGATCTGAGAGATTGAAGAATTATATTCTAGAGTGAGGGGGAAGTGTGGATTGTGTATACATGTAATCATTTCAGACAGTACATCATTATTAGTATTAATTCCATTAAAAGATACACAAATTGAATAATAAGGCTAAGATATGCTAATTAGCATTATTATAAAAATGAACTGATAACTGTTGGTAGACTGACTGCAAGTTAAGTAATAATGAAGTTCTCGTAAGAAAGCAAAAAAAGTGGCTACATTTGTATAGATTTGAAATTCATAGATAAGTGAATATGGTCAGTTTGATTAAAAGACTGACTAAAACTAATGTTAAAACAGTCTTATGATGAATTATTATCTTACCATATTGTGTGTAAAATACTAATTAATATATTTACGTATGAACAGAGTGGGAGGATAATCTATCCCATACATCAAATGGTTATAAATCACTTTTCCAAAGTAAAGTGAACTATAATATTATTTTCACTTATTTTTAATTATCACAGTACAAGTAAATAAATTTGTTGTTGAGTTTTATTTAGTGTTACTTTATTTTAATTTTGACACTTGCCTGGCCGGCATCATTGAAAATACCTCCCAATACTAAGCAAAACCTTAAAAGTTTCAGATTTTGTAACTTAAATGTGGTAATTTAATTTACAATTGATTTTGGTTCAATATTTTGCTAAAGTTAATACTGTGCTATTAAATATCGTAATTATTTTGTGTTCTATCCCCAATTATATCTTATTAATACACTTATTAAATTAATTATTATTTTTCTCATTTACATATTTTAGAAATTGATGCATGTTCAGTTCATAGTAATTTGTCAATATAGTAAATATTCCTTTATTTTGGCAAATTTTTTACACTCTAGATATTGCGTATTTGGATAATATAACGGAAATTGGTTTGCAAGAGAAAAAAATTATTTGATTAGACATATTACGGCTTTTGGTGCAATTTGATAAGAAAACCTCTAAGAGGAAAGATTTAAAAGCTTAACAGCTTATAATAGTAATAATTGATTGGTTTATTGCTTGGAAATTTAGAAGTTCAAGCATTGGAAATGACAAAGACGTTCTATAAATCTTGACCTCCAGAGGCTGCCAACTCACCACTGCACTAAACTATACAACGCATTGACACAGTTGAAAACAATCTACGAGAAAATGAAAATGTTGACTAGCCATATTGCAGACTGCAAAATGTAGCAGTCACAATCATAATTGTGATATCAACTCGTCTATTTCAATATCTAATTTATTTTAAACATTTCGAGATTGGTGAACTGCAAGTTAAATTTCGGTTTGTTTATATATATATCACATACACACACTGATAAAGGTCTGCATTTATAATTAAGTTTGGTCATTTTTATTTTAGTTTGAAAAAAAAATGAAACTTTTGTATTATAACTAAAATTATTTTAAATCTGTTTAAAACTTGTATTAAAGGAACATTATTTAATAATAATCAAATCTTAATTATTTTGCTTTTTTTTTCATATGTCATAGCATCAGCTGCGAAGCGAACCTGCTAAGATCTAGATCTTAGGATCAGTGCTCTCAGATCCAAGGCTCCTCACTGACGAAGGCCATAAGCCAGAAACTAGTCTGGGGATGTTGGATGAGTAGGCACTAGATGGGGATTTTGTGCACAAGCCTTCTGGCATCCATTGATTACTCTAGCTTGCTGTGTGTGACAATATATATAGTGAGTTTTGCCTGTTTTAACATAGTAAATCTCAATATTTAGCAATTTTTAATAGGATATAAAAATGAAATATAAGTAAAGTGACTAATTTAATATATGATGCTTAAGATTTCCCTATATAATTGCATTATACAATTCTTATCTTTTTAAAATCTTTATTTTGTGATTATGTATCGCTAACATGTATGATTTGATTAATTCTTTAAAATTATAACCACACTGTGCTAGTAAAAATTTCTTGATTATTTACATTAAATACATTTTCTAATATTAACATGTAATAAATTATATATTTCACAAGTGTTAATATGATATAAGAGAAATGTAAGTAAAGTGAATAATTTAATATATTCACACTTTCCTTCCAAGATGCTTAAGATTTACCTATATAATTGCATTTAGTTATAAAGACAGTTGTTCTTATCTTTTCAAAGTCTTTATCTTGTGATTTGCGTTGAGAGTTTACTTATATTTAACATTGCTAATTGAATATTAAGGTATAGCGCATGAGTGGAGATTTGGTTACCTTCTCTTTAGAATTCATAATTCATTAATTTTTTTTCTACAAATTTCATGAGTGAGTGATTTCCCTCATTTCTATCTTTATAATAAATTACCCAGACATAGCATTAAAATCTTCCATGGCAATTTAAAATGTTAAATATAATCAAAAGTATTTTGTACATCAATATAATTACTCTATTTCTTAAACAAACCCGAATTATCTGATATGGCTTTTTTAAATAACTAATGTTGTTTCTGTTGGCATGTTTTTTAACAGCCAATCATGTTCATGTATCCACAGTATTAAAAGCTATGACAACAAGAATATATAAAATAAATGTTAGGAATTTGTCTTACTTGATTCATCTAATGTCTCAAAGAAGAACTGAAGCATCTTTTCAACTAAAATGCAACTCTTTTTTAACTGATATAATATATGAAACAACATTCTGCTTTATATGTTGTTTACTATGCAAAAAAATAATCTAAACATCACATGATCACAATTTCCTACAATTACCCAAGCTGATAAAACAGAGATAAACTCTCCTACGTGCAAGGCTCCTCAGCCCCAAGCTAGAAACTAATCTGGGGATATTGGATAAATAGGCATTAGATAGATATTTTATGTACTAATCTTCCTTGCATACATTGATTAGTTTGGCTTGCACTGGGTGGTATTAATGTATGGAAAATTTGACAGTTTTAACAGCTTAGGTAAGCATAGGAAATGGTGATTATGTGATTTTTAATAAATCAAAGACATCAAAATGTAGAGATACTGCACTGAGTTCAAACCTATATGACTACACAAGAGCTTGAATTGAAAACATTGTTTTCATTTTGCATTCGTAGCTTTATAGTTAACCAAAAAGATAAAAGGTGACTGCTAAAGGGTTGCATTAGATCCTAAGATCTAGATGCAGTGCTCTAAGATCCAAGGTTCCACACTGATGAAAGCCACAAGATAGAAACTAGTCTAGGGATATTGGATGAGTAGGCACTAGATAGGAATTTTATGCACAAATATTCTTGCATACAATAATTACTATGGCTTGCATTGGGTGACACTACTGCATAGAGTTTGTCACTGTTTTAACAGCTTGTATAAGTCCATAAAATGGTGATCATGTGAATTTTAGTGGTTTAATACCATTCCTGTCCATGGGCTGACAATGACTATGGATATTAAAGAATGTTTTCATTTTGGACTTGTAGCTTTATAATTAACCAAAAAGATAAAAGGTAACTGCTAGAGGGTAGCATTAGATACTAAGATTTAGGTGCAGTACTCTCAGATTCAAGGTTCCTTACTGATAAAAGCCATAAGCCAATGAGGTGCTAGAGGGAGTTTATGCACAAATCTTCTTGCATACATCAATTACTATGGCTTGCAATGAGTGACTGTACTGTATGGAGAGTTAGTCACTGCAAAAATATCTGTTTGATCTGTTTAATGGAAGTATTGTTCTATGTAATAAATCACAATCCTTATAATAAAGTATACATCTATTTTTCAAATCAACTGTTTCTTAATTTTATAATGTTCTACAATGTGCCATTTAATATTAAACAATTCCTCACCAAATTCATGTAATCTTTCTAAAGAGACCTATAACTGTACATAATAAAGAGTCATTCTGAATGATAGCCTAGATCTGTAACAAGAAAATTCATTCATCAACTTGCTGCTTTGACTGACAATTTACAGTGTTCCACAAAATGAGAACTATAATTTATTTTGGTCACTTATAATTGTAAACATAAAATCAGTATTTTACATGCATTCATTCTCCTTTCAAGAAAACCCAACCAATGTCTCAGTGCATCTGAAAAAGAAGACCATGGAAATTTTTGGATGTTGGAGATAAAACCCAGTAACAGACCACTCAATGATTGCTCACCAAGTGGATAATTGCACAATAATAAGTCTAAATGATAATATTATATGGAGTGGACATTAGGAATTTATCCTGCTCGATTCTTTTAAAATCTTAGAGGAATCAAATTACTTCTCAACTGATATCAGAAAATTTCTTTTTGCAACCCTATTTAAAAAAAAAATCTCAATTTGGTTAATTGAATTAAACTACTGTTTTGTTCAATTGAATAAAGCACTTTAAAAAAGGTATTGAGCTCTTTTCTCATGTTTTACATAATCAAATGTTATTAAGCAACACTAATGTCATGTGATTGTTAAAAATAAAACACATGATATTCTGAATATTTGTCTGACGGTTTATAATGATGGTATATTATAAGATGTGATATGTTGGACTATTTCCATCATTTATGAGTGAATGTTGAATGTATAGAAAATTTTAAACTTTATTTAAACTTTCCAAATACAAAAAACTTGTTAGTAGTAACACACAAATAGACAATACAGGTTAGTAATTACACATTTTGAGTAGTATTATTCTCTACTCTTCTTCAGGTGTTGCTGGCCTAAATGCACAGTGACATTATTCACTTAGAAGTTGAACTCGCACCTTTAGATTCTTGAGTATTGAATTTAAAGCAAACGCTCTACCAACTGCCTTTGACAGAATAGCTCAGTTGGTAAAGCGTTTGCCTTAAATTCGATACTTAAGAATCTAAAGGAGCGAGTTCAACTTCTAAATGAATAATATCACTGTGCATTTAGGCCAGCAACACCTGAAGAAGAGTAAAGAATAATACTACTCGAAACATTGTGTAATTACTAAGCTGTATTGTCTATTTGTGTGTTATTACTAACAAGTTGTTTGTATTTGGAAAGTTTAAAATTTTCTATACATTCACTCATAATGATGGAAATAGTCCAACACATCACATCTTATGATATTCTGAATTTTGCTCTACTATTGTTTAGACAAATATCACTTAATTTGCTCAAACTTTTAACTAAATTAATGTCGATGGATTAACTTTAAACAAATATGATCTTGTAATAAATTTATTTTTTTATAACAAAACAAACTGATACTAAGACCACATCAAATTATAAAAATCTTCAGCACTATTATTTTTATGTCAAACATCTTTTCACTTCTAATAGCAATAATCTATTATTCACAATTAAAAGTACAAAAATTTTGATTATAAAATATCATTTTTTCAAATAAATATATTAACATAATATTTAAACAGATTCGAGTGATTTAAAAAATGTTTTAATGTAATCAAAAAATAGATCATCTCTCATATTATTTACAATACAAATAATTTATAATTTTTGTCAATATCACCATTAACATTAGATAAATGCATCCAAATTTCAACTATTCATTTATATCTGGTGACACTACTTTGAAAAAATTCATTTTATCCCAATAAACATTGAATAACTATTTCTTTAAAGACATGCAGAAATTGCTATGCCATACTTTTTTATTTAATTATGAATTACTATTACTTTTGTTATAAACTTATACATCATAATTATTATTAGGATAAATAATGGCTCGACTGTTATCATTTTAAAAGAAAGACAAAATTAACAGTATGAATTCTGATGTTATTTGATGCCTATCCTATGTTTAAATGAATTTCATTCCACTGGAAATAAAATCCCTATTAATTTATCTTCAGTCCTTAGAAGGTAAGGTAAAGATAAACCATGCCATCTATTAATTAGTCAATTTTATAGCAGATAGCACAAGAGTAAGATGATGATAACTGCTCTCAAAAACAAATTAATTATCTAATAGGTACCTTATTAGTAATAATAGAGATAAATCACTTTGGATATTTTTATAGTTAAAACATTAACTTTCATGTGACCAGTCCAGATTAATCTGAGATCTTTAGCCTCTAGATCAAGAGTTCTCAAACGTTTTTCAGCCGCAGACCCCTTTTACCAAAAAATTTCGTTGATCCCCTAATCATTTACTTTACTTGTTCAAATTAATACATTTA
Source organism: Epiperipatus broadwayi (assembly GCA_028023455.1). Taxonomy (NCBI): domain Eukaryota; kingdom Metazoa; phylum Onychophora; class Udeonychophora; order Euonychophora; family Peripatidae; genus Epiperipatus; species Epiperipatus broadwayi. The sequence continues at coordinate 849,206 of JAQFVV010012455.1, read as the reverse complement.
TACAGTATTCATTATTAAATATTTCATTAGATATCGAACTTTTCATTTTAATCACTTATAATTAATGATTGAAAAAGATATAAGGACTATGGAATATGGCATTATCTTATGCAACATTTAATATCAAAACCTGCACTAATGAAAATTTCAGTAAAAAAATATGGAGTTTTTTTTTTTAAATTTTATATATATATATGAAATAAATATGTAAATTCAAAATAAGTACAAATATTGAAATCACTTTATTAAACAAAAATGAAGTGAAAAAAATCAACATATTCGGACAGATATAAACATCAACAAAATTACAATAATGAAAGATTTTAATCAGAATTATAAAAATAAGAAAAAACAAATAAATTAGCTTGGAAAACTGAATTTAATGACATGGGTATATCTGGTGATTCAACAATTTATCGATGTCCGGTTTTAAATTAGTGAGTTGCTTTCTCAAATCTTCACAGTCAGTGATATGCAATCAATATCTGTTCTGAAGCAGGTTTAAAACTACATGACGATGAAATGCCTCAAATACTTTTAATATAACAGTCCATAGAGTTGGGTATAGAAGTGGAATATTTTGTTATAGTCAAAACTTTTGATAACCTGGTTTAAATTGTACCTTGAGATCCTTATTTGTGCTGATGGTTATCAGTTCATCTTACAAAATTATATTTGGTTCTGCACTAGTAGTGCATGGGTTTATTATCCAGTCCAGTATTTCCAATGATAGAATATCTTTGAACCTAGTTTTGAAATCTAAGTGAAGAGCTTCCAAGTGGTTGACATACAGCAAGATCTTTTTTTCTTGAATTATGCCTATCTTAAATAAGTTGGGAAACTGTAAAAGCTCAGATCTTGCAATATTTTGCTTAAAAAACATTAATCTGGCAACAAAAACTGATACGATTGATTTTGCTTTGATGAGATTCAAATTGTCTCCTTGCAGTTGTAAATAATTATCATTACATTTGCCAAATAAATTGATTAAATAATCAATATCTATTTTACCCTTAAGTAAATTTTCTTTCAAACTGGAATTCTCGTCTTCCAAAAATTCTAAAACAGATTTCACCAAACATAAACCCTTTGAAAGCCAGCGGACTTCAGTATGGTGAACCAATCAATAGAAATCTTGGTCACTTTCCTCGCATAATCGAGCAAGCAATCTAGTGTTTAAAGCATTACTTCAAATTTTGTTCATGCCTCTTGGCTACTAAATGTTGCCTATGGATTATGGAGTAAACTGCAAACACTTCAGGTAACTTATGAAACCATGATAATAACCAACCATAGCTGGTGCTCCATCTGTCACAACACATATTATATTTATCAGTGGAATTGCTTTCCCCCTGAAAAATAACTTCATTGAATTAAAAATAGATTTGCATCTGGTGTCAGTGTCTAAAGTTCTAACAAAAAGCAGCTCTTCATGCACTTCATGTATCTTGAATAAAGTGAATGTATGCCAGCAACAATGCTTTATTCGGATAATGTTGACTCATCCAATCGGAGAGGAAAAAATTTTTTTGCAAATGATTACACAAATGCTTTTTCACGTCATGACTCATTTCGTCAATATATCTTTGAACTGTGTTATTGCTAAAATGAATCCTTTTTATAAACATATTGTGCAGATTTGTGGGATAGTGTTTAATACCTCTGTGATAACCAGTAGAATGTTTCTCCCCTATGGTATGCAGCTACTCAGACTTTGTGATGATTAGGGATATGTTGTATGATGCCCTTAATCCATCATCACTTTGCTCCAATGACGAAACAAATATATTATCTATCATATTTCTCTTCAGAGTTTTATCTTTAAGTGATTGAAAGTATGATAAATCTTTTTCTTTTTTTGGCAGGGTGAATTCTGTTCAGGTGATCTACTAGTTTTGATGATGTCATAGCATCATTGTTAAAGACTTTTTCACATATGACGCACATTGGTAAATCTTTGTTTGATAATGATAGGACAAATCCTAGCTTCAAATACTCCAAGCTGTATTGTTTGTATTTTTTTTTTGGTTCAGTTATATTATTATCTTAAGAAATAAAAACTTTTATTAATAAACAATTTTAACAGCCCCTATGATGAAAAAAATCACATGATCACCATATGTATAGAGAGTTTGCCTGTTTTGATAAAACCCAATAAATTATGTACTTACTTGAAATAGAAGATTTTTGTTCAAACTCAAATAAATAAACTATGTCCTCTGATTTTCTTTTTCGTAGTACTGCTCCTCAATAATTACATTCAATGTTCAAATCGCAAATAAATGTCACATCAAATGAACCAATTTATAGCGTTTTATGAAAGCATGAGCATACAAGACTGATAGATTCTGCTAATATCGAATATCATCTCATCCTACCAGGAATAAGTGCAGACATATAACGTTTTTTCATGCCCGCACTTGATTTGATACATTCGATAAGACAATGCACAGACATATTTGTGCTATATGTATTTTCATGTATTCTTACATGGGACTCTTTTAATGACACATTTTACATTTTTGTTCGCAAGTTTGATATGTAATGTGTTTTTATCAAAAAAAGTACTTTTTTATAAATTATTTTACTTCTTAATTAGGTACCTATTGGAATAATAGATATTTTGAAGTAACAAACAAATAAGGGGGTCTATTTTTATTGTTGTTGAACCCCAAATTTTTCTACTGAAACTATCAATCTCTAGAAAGTTCAAATCGACCCCAGGGTGTCACTATCGACCACTTTGGAAATTCTTGCTCTAAGTAATGATACCCATTTAATACGATTATTTGGGTGGGCTATGGATAAGCTAATTATGCCAACAACAAAAAAACTAAGTCTTTGTGTGACCGAATAAATTTCCAAAGTTGAACTGGTTTTGATTTCAATCTAATCATGAGCACGATAGGGAGATATGCTCACTATTACAAAATTATTTTGAAAATTGTTGATATTGTAATTATTTTTAAAATTTATAAATTATTTACAATGCTATTTTCTTTTCATATTCTATTCTTTTTTTTTGATAAATGGAAAATAACGATTTATTTTAATATAATACTAATAAAACTATTTTTTTAAAACATAAAATTAATGAAATTGGACATATTTTAAATGGCAAATTTATAATTTTGATTAAAGAAAAAAAAACCACCCCCCCCCACCCCCCCCCCCCCCCCCCCCCCCAAAACCACTATAACACACATAAAAAAAAATAAAAAAAAAAAAAATAAACACCATTATATCCAATCCAAACAAACCCAAAACCAATAATTAAAACCATCTTCTCACCTTTAAAAATATTAATAGTAATATATTAAATATAAAAATAAAATATTATCATAATTTTTTAAAAAGGATTCTACCCCCCCCTCCCCCCCCCCCCCCTCAACCCCCCCACCAATTAAAAAACCTTTTTTAAAAAATTTTTTTTTTGTGTGTTTGGTATTATTTAGAGAAGGGGGAGAGGGGGGTGGTGAAAGTCTTTGATCTTATACCCTATATTACATATATATATAGCCACAGGTATATAACAAGCCTGTGTTTCAGTTAATTTTGATTAATAGTTATTTTTAGAAATCAGCATATGTTTCAAAAGCAATCATTAATCCTATTTATAATTTAAATTATATATTACAACATTCCTGGTTTTAAAGATATGTCAGTTATTTAATTTGAAATATCAATTACTTCTTGAATTTGGTAAAAAATAATTTTTAAGCATTTTAATTTAAAAAAACAGAGACTATTCAAAGAGACTCAATCAGCTACAGATATCCATTCTATAGCCCAATGACATTTATTTTTGACAAGGCACTATTTATCAATTTCTGTTATAGGATGAACATGACCAAAACTAGGATGAACATTAGTATATAGTTTTGTATGGTATATTCCCTGTATTTCCAAACGATGAATATTTTTTGTCTGCTGTCTTGACTCTTCAAGATTTAAGTTTAAAGATGGCACAAATTGGCTCTCTAAATCTGGAACAGGAGGATAGAGATCATCTCCTAAAAACAGAAAAAACATGCAAAATTAATATTATTGTATTTAAATATAAACATTTTGATTTTTAAAAAAATATAACTTTTCTTAATTATTTTAAACTATTTAATATTACAGTAAGATAATCTGTCTTGACTATTTTAACATAATACTAAATGATTTTAAATATTACTGGTGTTATTTGCCAATGGAGTTAATTATGTAATAGATTACTGTGAAGAATAGTTGTAAATCAATAGTATTCTGGCCCGCGGACAGATTCAGAATGCAATCATATCACCAGTTCATCTATTTGCCACTTTGTTCTCTTCATTGCTCAGTTCATCAATTCCCCTTAACTCTTTCCATCATTTATATCATCCAGCAGTGTCAATCTTTTCTGTCCTCTATTTCTTTGTTTCCATTCGCCAATTCATCCAAAACATCTTTTATTAAACTATACTTGCTTTTTAATATATGACCAATCCAGTTTTTCTTTCTATTTCTTATTTCCTCAATCAATCTTCTTTTTTCATTTACTCTTCTCAAAAGTTCATTTGTTAATTTATTCGTCAAATAATGGCAAAATAATTGAATAATTAGTTAATAACATAATACACATCTAAATCATCTAATTAAAGATAAAAATGTTTGCAGTGAATAAATAATTCATTTTCTGTCTTTGTATAAAGTAGCTATGACTGTGGTTACTGAAATGTTTATTAGTGACCCAAAGACATACAGGGTTAAGGTGTGTAATAATTTAAAAAAATGTATGATTAGATAGCTAATGTCATTTTTGGTTATATATATTGAGACAAACAACTATTTGTTGAAAACATTATTGAAATAAACAAATGCTTATAAAAAAGAAAAAAATTACTAATAAAATCATTTTATTAGTTCATTAATATCTTTAGCAAAACCCATGCAAACATGGCTATATAATAATAGAATATAAGGGCACAACATTGATTCCCAACAGCAAGATCAGAATGATTGTGAAACGGATGTAAGAGTATGTGGTAGCCCACACCAATATATTTCATACATTTATAACAGCAATTTTATATATTTATTTATAGTAATAAATAATAATAAAATGTCATTAATTAAAAAAGTTATTAGAAATAAATAATAGTAATAAATCTTGATAATTATTGTTATTTTTAAATATAATAATAGTATAAAATTTTTTGATGTATTAAATAATATTTTATAGCAAATATGTTCCTAATAATCAATTTTAAAAAATCACATGCAAGATAGAACGCTAAAGGAAAAAAAAAAAAAAGTAGTCAACTTGATTCTAGAATTAAACCACTAAACATCACATGATCACTATCTCATACTAGCACAATAATTGTTATTAAACAATTCAAAACAAAGCAAAACTCTCTATATAGTAGTGCCATCTTGTGCTAACAAGAGCAATCAATGGATGCCAGAAGGCTTGTGCATAAAATCCCTATCTAGTGCCTACTCACCCAATATCCCCAGACTAGTTTCTGGCTTGTGGCCTTCATCAGTGAGGAGCCTTGGATCTGAGAGCACTGCACCTAGATCTTAGGATCTAATGCAACCCTCCAGCACTCACCTTTTAACTCTTATTTAACTACAAAACTATGAGAATGAAATTGAAAACACTATTAATATTTTCAATCCAAGCTCAATAGCTTATATAGTCATATGGGTCTGAACTCAATTCAGTACCCATAAATTTTGGTGTCTTTGGCTCTTTAACAACCATAGCCACCACTATCCTATTAGGCAGGATTGGTGTTAAACCACTAAACATCACATGATCACTATCTCATACTAGCACAATAATTGTTATTAAACAGTTCAAAACAAAGCTAAACTCTCCATATAGTAGTGCCATCTTGTGCTAACAAGAGCAATCAATGGATGCCAGAAGGCTTGTGCATAAAGCCTTCTGGCATCCATTGATTGTTCTTGTTAGCACAAGATGGCACTACTATATGGAGAGTTTTGCTTTGTTTTGAATTGATTCTAGAATTCAAATAAAGTGATTCACGAAGCACAAAGCAGATCGTAATATTTATGTGCAATGTCAAATACAACATAAAGTGTGTATTAGATGTAACACACGTCCTGTGGCCACTTAAATGGCATTTTTATGTGATTTTACACATAAACAATGCCATCAAATGGTGTGCATGTTTAAAGGATGAATAGCGATTTTATTTACTTGTTAATCATCAGCCATATTCTGGGCTAGAATAGCATCGAAAGGTGAGAGTGAATCCATTTCTCTAAATTAAAATTTTTCATGGATCTCTCATTTAATTGGACTACAAATATCTAACCTTCAGCATAACCAAGAAACCATAGGAAATTTGAATATGAATTTAACTTATTAACTAATAATTTGGATATGCCATTTACAGATAATTGGGTGTGAAGAATGAAAGAATCATCATACAAAAAGAAAATGCACAATAAAAGAATTTGACTTTAAGGATAAAAATGTTTTAATGATTTATACAGTAAATGATATCAATTGATTTAAAATAATAATAAAAAGAACAATACAAATATAAAATTTCATAAATGTATTATATTAATGTATATTTTAATTATATTAAAAATTATTGATTATTAATTTTACTTTTAAATTAAATAAAATATATATGACATTAAAAGTGGGATAGACATTATTTCTATTATCAAAACTTTTAAAAGTTTACCACTGAATTATACCTGATATCGCACTATAAAAAAATATCAATTAATAAACAATCATTTTATGAAATTTAATATATTTAAAATAATTTACACATCTGATCTTTATAATTTGTTTGCATTTATTGTATATGAATGCAGATATCAGGTAGAATATTTTAATTTAGAATGCAAAAGTTTTTTTTTAAAAATAATCAGAAATGTATATTTTAAAGCTTACAATAATGCTTCTGCTTAACTTTATCAATAAAATATTTACAATAATATACCATACACAAAGCTTAAGTGATGAATGTTTAAAAAGTATGAATCAATATGCAATGTCTTTGTCAGACGATATGGTAGCCAACTATAAAATGTGCGAATTCGCATAAAGTGTCGCGAAGCACAAAACAGGCCATAATATTTCTGTGCAATGCCATCAAGCAGCCTGAAATGGCTAAGATAAAGAGAACTGTTTTCCTAGCCATAAGTCAGGCTGCACAAACGGCATTTGAAGATGATTTTGCCTGGCAAGAATGCCATCAAGTGGCCAAGTCTGGCTAAGTAATTAGTACCCAATTATTTATTAATTTTTGGTCAAACTATTGGAAAACATGCATTAGCATATACCAAGTATTGAATTATTTATCAATGTATTTATGCATTGACATTATTTAATGTTTCTATATTGTGTTAATTATATTTATGCAAATAAATTTGTTTTCTTAATAATGGTGTTCATTTCAATTCATCCATTCACTTAATTACATATTTAATTTATAGTTTAGAGGATATAAGCAATGATTATTAAGGTCAAGTATTTCATAATAATATATTATGAACATTAATTCTGCTAAGGTACTAATTAAGAGCCTATCTTAGGACATATATTTTTTGATGTGTTGGCCATCATAAATCTATATGTAATGGACAGAAGTGCCTAGCATAGTCCACATTACTTAGAAATCCTGGCTTACATAGTATTTAAGAATTAAAAATATTTTTAAGACTGGATAAAGAAGAAATAAATAATTTTTATATCTTCTTTTTCATGCTCTATATTTTATAAGTGTTATTGTAGATTTACGATTCACTCTGCTCCATGATGTATATTTATTTTTGTGCTATAAGTTAGCTGCATATAAAGTTGACTTGTCCAAAGTATTTGTTTTTGGATGTCTCATTTATTTGTTTTCATATTTATCTGTTATAATATGTATAATTTCAAAAAATAAGCAAAAAAATAATAATAAAGAATTATGATACCAAGATCACAATATCAATCAGTAGTTGCTAGAAATTATGTTGAATACTTACTTACAATACTAGAATCAATATTATGTATCTTTGAATTGCATATATAGTTTAATAGTAACAGTAAAAGATATGTATATATGTGAATACAAACAAGGTTTTTTAAAGAAGTAGATCATGTTTTCATTATAGACATTATTTCAAAGACACTATAGAGATGCTTATACTGAACGCTTTCATTGCAGTTTATGATTGATAGAATACGGTGCAGAGCCATAATTGGTCAAAGTGATGGAAATCTTTCAGAAATAAAAATTTACTATAGCATTTAGAAGATACCATTGTAAAAGATTCAAGGACAATAATATATGTGTGTAGTTGTGGTTGATAAATTGATTTGTATAATTATAACAAAATTCAATTTTAACCTTTTGCCTTTCCATCTTTTTTTTCTAAAATTAGAATGGTCATCTGTCAATGAACAGAAATTATTATTTAAAAAAATGCTTGAATTTATTAAATTATAATTATTTGTTAATTTAGGAACTATGGGCATTAGAAGCAGAAATTCACTTTAAACTATTTTAAAACCATCTATTGTAAACTAGAGTAGTCAGTGAATATCATATTGTAATGCTATATTCAAATTTCCAAACTATTTTCTGGCTATTAGCTGTCTTCAGTAAAAAAATAGAATTTGCATTCATATATCTAGTAATCATTTTTATTTTCTTGTACTATCCAAATAAATAACTTTAGATTAAAAAACAACCTAAAGTTTTGAATTCAAAGCAACTTGCTTATATAGCTATATAAATCTTACACTATACTAATAACTACATATTTTATATTAATAGGATGCATCTTGAAATTTTTTTGAATAGAAAAATAAACAGTCACATGATGCTTTGACTTATATATATCTTGTTTAGGTATAATGGTATTCATTATTTATATTTACTGTATATAATAAAGAATGGAAATGAGGAGATAATATCCATGTAAATAGAAATAACCTTTAATCTTTGATGTTATCAGGAAATTATTAATACTACTAATTGACAATCCCTAAGGCAAAACCAGTTTTTTCATTAAACCTATAATAGCTTTTCTAAGTTTTTTATTGAAATAAAAAGTATATATTTATATAGAAACACAAAACAACATTAGATAATAAAGTACTCTTTCCATTTTCTGATAGCAATTAATACCTACATCTTCAATATTTATCTTTTAATGTACTCATAAATCAGTTTGATTAAAACTGAGATTGCTATTTACTTGTAACATTCAAATATGGAAGGGGGGGGGGGTACTTTTAAATTTGTTTTTCAAAACTTATTTTATTGTCTACTTTGATGACAAATAGAAATCAAATAATGTTACCTTGGCTCCAAACGTTTTAATCGCTATGACTACCAATTACATTTTTTTAACAATATTGAAAATAGTTTCATTAATTGACCCATAAACTGAAGTACAATTTCCAATTGATTTTGAATATTGAATACTATTTATTAGGATTGTTTTACTGAAATTTTATTTCAATTTTACTTTTTGTTTTTTTAAGAAAGTTTTATTAAAGCAGTATAATAAAAAATAATACAAACAACTATTTAGGAAAAGCAAAGAAAATATTGTATTTTTAAGTTCAAAATAGGCAAGAGTCAAACAGTCCAAGATTAATAAGAATGATAGTTACTTTCTAGTATAATTCTCTTCAGTATATACAGTAATTATGGCATTAATAAAAAAGTTAATAAAAACGTTAAGTGATAATTCATTCCAACATATGTTATATAATCTAATAATTAATCACTTGAGAGATTATATGGCATTTGGGTATAGGAAGTGATAGGTTGAAATTCAATCCAAAAGACTTTAGAATAGAATTTATAGCTACACCATTGTGCTAAATCACTCAGATAGTGTGATAGTCACAGAGTCAGAAGCTAAAGAACATTTCTGATTTAAAACTCAGTAACAATTCTAGAATATTCATCACAATGACCTCCTGAATAACTAACAAATTATTATTGGCCAAATAATAATTCTTATTTAATAAAATATAAATCTTTGAAGAGTAGTAATTAATTTATAGAGCGTAGGGAAAATGGTGGATTTGGACAGTGAAGAAAACAACTACTTCACACTTCCAAATCAAGATGCTTCAGATTTGCCTATATAAATGGACATTTAAGTTAAAGATAAGACAGCCGCTCTTATCTTTATAAAAGTCGCTATCTTGTGTCGTGGTTTGGAAGATCCCTCTATCGGCAAAATATGCTTGATTATTGCAAATTTTAAAGCGCATTGAATACAGGTTAGTCCCTGTTCAGACTATTTATATAAATAATCTTTGAAAAATTAGGCAGTGCAGTGTCAATGAAATAAACAACACAGGCTTTTCAAAATTCTAAATTGCTAGATTCTTTCCATAGAAAGTATGTTGTAGGGATGTTGTACTGATAGACAATGTTGACAGCAAAACAAGAAGTACTTCAAATATTTTCCAAATCCTATTAATAACTTTTTTATTTCAAACAAGTGTTATTAAAAAAAAACAATTCCATAAAATTGTTTCCCTTTGTCCACATGAATAATTTAAATTGCACAATATTTCTTTTGCATTAAACAACCTAAGCCATTTCTTTGGCTCTTTCAAGTTTGAATATAGTTTTTGTATTATTATATTAAATTCTTTTCATAATCAATGAAGATCAGATCAAGGGAACATTCTCATTCTAATATGTTACTCAGAATTATTTTGCAGACTCATAACGAATCGTTTTTAATAAACTTGCAAACAGAATTTTATTTTTCATTTATCAATGCTCATTCATTCAGTCTGATAAACGGAGAATCTACTATTCTTTCAACATATTTTGTTCCCACTTGAATGTGGGTATTACATCCTTTTTTGTTGTTAAAAATCAGAATATCAGATCTATTGTAACTTGTTTTCAATAAGTTTTGGATGGTTTGTTAAAAAAAAAAACAACAACTGATAACTATAAATAATGAGGATTGCCAATTCCTCAACAAGCTTTGTGATAAATGCTTAGCCAGAGCCAGCATTTAAAATATCTCTATCAGGACCCCCCCCCCAACCAGGAACTTCTCTAAGGAGTGCCAAAGCACGAAACCACAGTCAGGGGTTGGGGGGGGGGGTTTCTGATAGAGATATTTTAAATGCTGGCTCTGGCTAAGCATTTATCACAAAGCTTGTTGAGGAATTGGCAATCCTCATTATTTATAACTTACAAGCTTAAGAGAATAGGGTCATGTGATCTATGACTCTTATTTTAACTGATAACTGTCTATTATTTCTGATTGTCTTCTTACTTTTAACAAGTTTAAAGTTTTAAATAATAAGATTACTGTTGTACTTTTCTATTCTTCTATTATTAATGGTTAATAAGGGTTATGAATAATTTTTCTAGAACATTTTTTATTTTTTAAGTCCATCTGAAGTAAATATACTTTAAATGAACATTTAGTAAAACTCCCATTTTTATATATTTGACAATGCACTATATTTCTCCTTTCAGTACCTAAACTTGTTTTTGTGTAAATAAAACAAATTATCATGAACTAGTTATAGTTAGCCCATAAGGGTTTGGAAAACGTGCAATGCCATAGCTTTTTCATCTACTGACTATCCTTTTTCTTATCCTGAAATCTATACCATTTCAACTTTCCTCTTCTAATAAATAGTGTTCAAACCACTAAACATCACATGAGCATCATTCTTTATGCTACACAAGCTGTTTACACAGAGGCAAAACTCTCCATACAGTAGTGCCACTCAGTGCAAGCCAGAGTAATCAATGGATACACTGATTACTCCAGCTTGCACTAAGTGGCACTACTATATGGAGAGTTTTGCCTCTGTATAAACAGCTTGTGTAGCATAAAGAATGATGCTCATGTGATGTTTAGTGGTTTGGTAGTCTTCATAAAGTGGATTATACTTTTTCATCATCTTTACTATCTTACCTCTATTTTGCTTGTGTTTAAAGAAAATTTCTGAGTTCTTTTGAAGCAATACCTGCTGGAAAAGGCTGAAATTAATCTTTCCCAACAACTAATGGCAAATGATCACTTATTATATAGCAAAATGATCAAAATGGGCATTGGCCATGAATTAGTATCTAACCATTCAAAGATTTCCAGTCAGAACTATGCTTGAGGCCTTTCAAATAAACACTTGTAATTCAGAGAATTATCTACCAAAAAATGAGAAAGATAAATATTTCAAAGATTTCCAGTCAGAACTATGCTTGAGGCCTTTCAAATAAACACTTGTAATTCAGAGAATTATCTACCAAAAAATAAGAAAGATAAATATAATTTTAAAAAAATTAAATATTGTTGTTGTAGGAAATGAGGTCAAAATACTAAAATTGGTAAATGGAAAAAATCAAAGCTGAAGAACTTGTGGAATCATAAAACACTTAATGAGGGCTTGTAAAAATAACCAAACATGGGGAGAAAATCCACTATCCCAAAAAGACAAAAAAAAAAAAACCACAGAAATGATAAATATTAAATAAATAATATCAGTCAAAAACATCGATCAGCTAGGCTCCATAAAAATAGGCTTTGGAATATTGCTAATGGTGAAAAATTATTGGAGATTATTTACATAAAACTGCTCTACTATTTAGATAATGGTAAAAGATATTAAGGGCAATCAAATTAAAATAAATGGAAGAGTTATAGAATCTATGTAGGTTAATGTACAAAATTACTCAGGATAACATTAACCCTGTTATTGGAAGACATTAGGCATTGAAATCTTCTGAAAGCCAGATAAAAATAAGTACAAATGCACTGATCTTCATTAATTATATCAATATGCTCAGATCAAATACTCTAAAAAGTGTAGCAGTGATTTAAATAGATAACAACAAGTGATAGTCATTATTAATGGAAAATTAAATATATAAATGATGGTGTAGTAAATGGCCAAATATCTTTTTTATATATTATTTTGAAAAGTAAAAGAGCGAATGCCCATTATGAAAGAAAGCATATTATAATAGCTAGAGTGCTTATTCCCTCCAAAGGCCACATGGAAGTATTAAAATGGATACTTTGACATTTGGTATAGTGTGAGTGAAAGCTTTAGCATGATTCTATATAGGGTGGTCAGCAACTGAGAAACATTTGAGTTAACAGTCAGCTGCAAATCAGAAACCAAGAACACACACACATATATAATGTGCATAGTGAAGAATTCTCATGGTCCACATAGATTTTTTTCACAGCCCATGATATCTATGTATGACATTATTAAAAAAAAAATTGGGTACCAGGTACTATAAAGAAATTGTTATCAAATCAAATTGTGTGAACTGAATCAGAAACAGAATTTTGGCATGACAAAAACTGTATATGTAATTAAGTAATAGATAATGTGTTCCTACCCACTAGTTTAAAATCAAATGAGAAAAACAATAGCAAAAAAGAAATTCAATCATAAAAAAAAAAGGCAAGAAAATTCCAGAAATTAAAAATCCAGAAGTTAAAATAAAACTTGAAGTTTGCAAAAAGGAAAAAAAAAATCACAAAAATAAAAACTGAAAATAAGCTATTTAAATATCTAGACAAAAATGTTGTGTGCTAATAGGCCTAACAACCTTTCTCTTGCAGCATTTATCAATAAAGCTTGTTAGACCTATTAGCATGTTCTTTATTTTAGTTTATGATTACAAGCTTATCAAATTAAGTCAAATGTGATGTGTGTTTTAAATAATTCTTTGAAGCGAGAAGTGGAGATAATGTATGTTTATCTACCTAGGTATTATTTTTATATGTAATCTGTTTTTTTTTTTTATAGTTTTTATTATTAAATTTTTGATATTTTGATCATTTTTGGATTTTAATTATATATATTCTTGTTTAAATTATCCTAGAGGTTAATGTTTTAAACTAAATGTATATAATTAAAATGCTGGAGACAATCTATAAAAAAAGACTGAAATGTTTTAAATTTAATAAAAAAAAATGTAAAAAATAAAAGAAATTGGGGTTTTTAATAACAGAACCAGGAAAACATATATACAAAAATAAAACTAGATTGCAAATGTCATTGAAATAGAAGAAAACCAATATTTTTCCAGTAACCATGAAAGAAGTAGAAGTTCATTTAATAAATCATTCATACCCCCCCCCCCATACATATGAATTGTGAGGGTAGCTTAAAATCACACCCACACAAGCCATAGCCACCTGAAATATTGGATTGTCTTTTAAATATTAGTAATAAAATTCTAGTGTTTAATAAAAAAAAAAAACATTGGTAAAGTTCATACAAATTTATATATATATGTTAACAATTGTATTGTGTTGAAGATAATAAATATATAGACAATGACTTAAACGATGAAAAAAACAGTCATAGCAATAGAAAAAAAGGTCAAGTATTGTACTAGGCAACCGAATGTAAGAAGGAGATGCTAATATTATTAATATATTATTTTATTATTTTTTTTAAATGAATCGATAATCACAATATTTTTATAATGCAACAATAGGCACGCACTGTGAATAAACAATGGAAATGACACCAGGTATAAAAAGAAAACAATTACAACTCCTTGTTTAATAATTGTGCGTTTGACATGAAAAGTCAACTTTGTTGAAGCAGTTATTTTAATAACATTTTTTCTACAAAATGGACATTTTTTGAATCAGCGCTTCAACAAATGTTAATTTTTTTTATTTATTTGCCATTTAAAAAAATTAAGGAAGCAAACAGAAGATTTTTATACCAGCTGAATGATCAGATAAGTTTAATATAACTTATAAATTAAAAAAAAAGTATTATGATTTAAAAAAAAAAAAAAAAACCAAAAAAGAAATTAGAACGGTTTATTCAGTTAAAAGTTTAATGACAGGAATATGTTATATAGCCAATATCGCAAATAGTAAATAACTATATTCTCTCTCTATATATATTTTATTAAATGCGAACCATATATATATACCTGTATATATATTGCAAAATATGATATATTTTGGCTAGAACGATTGTCTTCAGGTGGAGCATTTGCCCACTATGGCCATGTGAAATTAATATCTGTCTACATTGAAGTGGCTGATAAGCTGGATCCACACATGATAGAAATCTACATGAGGAATAAAACAAAACCAGCCACTGCCAATATAAATATGTTCAGAATGTGCTATTCAGAATCAATAAGGAGTCAACAAACATTTATAATGAGAAAAATGCATAAATTGTAAGAACTGTTATGTAAGAAGGACTCTGATGAAGAATTGTGCCTGATCATATCAATTCACGAAATATTGTAAATATTATGATTTTTTCTTTTGTATAGATACGTCTTATTTTTATTTTATTTTATTATCTCAGTCTTATATTTCAGAAGTACTAACGGTCTAATTCAATAGTTTGGAACAGTCCAACGTAAGAAAATATGAAGAGAGCAGGGGGGAAGGTTGAAAAGTCTGATTTTTTTCTTTTAATAAAATTTAGGTAATTTTCTTCTAAAATGCTTGATTTTTCGTCCATGACTGTGAAATTGAGTGCTTAAACTGAATACTTAAATGGTAAGAGTTTTTCTCTTTTAAATTCACTAAAATAACCAATGCCACAAACATGACATGACCATTTATAGTATGTGTTATATGTTTTACTAATAGTATTCCTAAGATTTTTTTAATGAATAAATGATTAACCCTTTTAATTAATATTCTTTACTATTTACTTTGCCATCATATCATGTATTGTTTCTTTATTATATTTCTTCCATGATATATAAATATGCAAGATGATTATGTTAGATCAACCAACTTCCACACCTAGAAGTGCATCTGGAGTTGCACTTAAATTTCAAATTAAGTTAGTTAGCAATCTCATTTTTATCTAATACATTTTTCATTACTTTGGATATATAAATGTCTATATTATGTGTATCTATCGTGGGAAATAAGGGCATAAGTAATTTTAAATTGCTTAAATAACAATATGATAGATGCTCATCATAGACATAGAAATTGAAAGTATAGAAGAATATATCCAAATAATTCCCTTTGCATTTGTAAATATTTTTTTTTAATTTTTTTATATTGATTGATAATTTGTTCTATGTTTTTAATATATTTTGTTTTCTAAATAAATATTATGAAGTTTTGTTTAATTGACAAAGTCTCTTTAGTTTGTTGATCTAGCATTTACATTCAATCCTAAAACCAATTTCTACACATGCACATACACACATTATTGTTTTATGAGCATGAGAGATAAATGTTAAATCAAAGGTTATTCCTTACTAATAAATAGGATGAGCTAATTTAGTTATTGATTAACAGTCTGCATAGGTACATCCCTGTCAAGAGAGTTGAATGCGAATTCTTCCTGAGTTTGAAATCTGAGGCAACGGTTCCAAAAAAAAGTGGTGAGATGTTAGATGAACTGATTTAAATTACATGTAGATTTGATGGATAAGGCTTAGGCTAGTCTATTGAAGATAGATGTAATCATGAGTCATGTACTCCATCATGTCATCTCCAGCATCCTACATGAAGACCCTAGGCCCAATGGTAGTTAGATGCGATCCTGCTCTCTTTCCCCTGCACACATGGTGGACTGGACCATTACAGTATATATGCATGGAATAATTATTGTATAAATATATATAAGTTTATTTGCTAATTATACATATATGGAAGTAATTGTGTAACATATATTGTACATACATTTAAATCATTAAATACCATAATAAAAATTAGATTTGTAGAAAAGTATAAAATAATGCACTTTAAAATATTTAACTATTTTTTAATATAATGTTTTAAAAAGCAAATTAATTTGATTAATTATATCAAAAATGTAGCAAACTAATGAGCTGGACCAACAACAATTGTCAAGTAGTCTTTAGAAAACAAACAAACAAAAAAAAAAACCAGTGTTAAAAAGAAAAAACAATCCTTTCTAGTTAGTTTGATTGGAATTAATCAGTGGATGAAGTTTCTGGAAAAAGAATTAAATGCCAAACAGAAGCTAACCAAAATATTTAGGCAGAAGGCTAGATCCCAGAAGAATGTTCATCTTTATAGACATAAAGTGACCTAGAAAGTGTCAACTAGGATAGCCGTTCCCTTTTTCCATTAATATATACATTCATGTCCTTATCACTGGTTATTGTATTGAAATTTGTTTAATTACTATTATTTATATACACATGTGTTATAATTTTGTTAACTATCAGTAAATTATTGTAGCCATGATTCTGATTTGGGTGCTTTTCATTATTATAATTATATATTGTCCATATTGCTATTATGCTTACTGAGCTATACACACGAGCATCAAAAATATCATACTGTGTTCATAAATATTATAAAAAATACACTTAATAAATATAAATTCATGAGTCAAACTAAGAGCAGAGTTTTCTCTTATTCCAAAGCATTCGCAATATTGAATTCTAAATCTTGTCATAGAAATCGAAATTCATGGATGGTAGCAAACTGTATAAAATATGCATTTTTAACACACATGAACTTAAAGCATATTGAAACATTTACAATAAATATATACAAACATTTAAACATACTATTTACTACTACAGAAAAACCAAGTTTTAATAAATATCTGCAAATTAGTAAGTCTAATTACAGTTAGCTGCTATCTGTTCAATTCAACATCAATGCTGGAAACAATTCAGATAAATCGATCTAGAAGAATAGTCTTTAAAAATCGGAAAATTTCTTTGTTTTTAGATTTTTTATTATAAATATTACTCTTGAGGATAGAAGCATATATTATACAAGAAATAATTATGTATATAAAATTGTAGACAAGGCAATTAATGTTTGTTTAAACTTTCATTAGAATTTGAATGTTTTAAAAAAGTAGGCATTTTATAATCATAGGGTAATATTTTGCAAGCACAATATCTAGTAGTTGCATTATGTACTAACAAATGAAAATTTAGAAAATTCAAGTTACTTTTTTTAAAATTAATTTCTAATTTTTTTTTTATTCAGTATTTTTTTTTCAATTTGTAGACAATTGAAACCATAGAAAATGATGACTACTATACGTCTTTTTTCTATTTTAAAGTTATTTTCTCACACTTAGTTAAAATATTGGTAGTATTCTGTGATGTGTACTGTGGCCACTAGATGATGCTGCTGTCCACCAAGAAGCCTGCAAGTGATAAATTCATATCCAAAAACGGCTGAAATCGATGGAAAATTAAAATGCCTAAGACAAGACATCAAAAGTAAATAAAAAAACAAGTAGTGTTTTAATTTTAATTTTCCATTGATTTCAGCCATTTTTGGATATAAATTTACCACTTTCAGGCTTCTTGGTGGTACTATAGTGTCACCTAGCAGCCATAGTATGTGTCACCGAATGCTACCAAAATATTTATAAATAGTTTTGTATAATTCAGCATTTCAATTTGATAACTGATATCTACTTCTAATTTCAGCCTTATCATATTGCTTATTAACTCTTTGCTTTTGAATAACAGATACCTCAAAATCTACTTCTGTTTAAACAGTCTTTTTTCTTTAGAAATTTTTGTATAAAATATAATTATATCATTTAAAAGCAGAATTTAAAAGTTTTCTCAAATTTATAATTTCAAAAGCTTTATTAAATTTCCAATGACTTTTCCTTCCAATCTATTTAATACATTGTAAATATATATATTTTTTTTTATTCTTCAACAAAAGTTTCTTCATATATTTTCTACTTGAATTTTTATAAAATTTTTTTTCTTCTTATAATCCATAAGAATGTTTCTTCATTTAAAGTCTTAATATTAAAAAAAAAAAACATAGTTGGAATAAAGTCTTCATTGAAACATAATTTAGAGAAATAATGAATAGATTATCTCAATGTGATAAAACAATTTTCACTATAGTTTCAGATAGGACTGTACTTGCTATTGTCATAAGAAAAAAAAAAAATTTCTGCTGAAAAATGTCAAAACAAGTTTTAACCTTTAAACATCACATGATCACCATCTCTTATGCTAACACATAACTGTTATTAAACAGGAAAAACTCTCCATACAGCAGTGCAACCCTGTGCTAACTAGAGTAATCAGTGGATGCCAGAAGGCTTGTGCATAAAATTCCCATCTAGTGCCTCACTGACGAAGGCCACAAGCCAGAAACTAGTCTGGGGATATTGGATGAGTAGGCACTAGATGGGGATTTTATGCACAAGCCTTCTGGCATCCATTGATTACTCTGGTTAGCACAGGGTGGCACTACTGTATGGAGAGTTTTGCCTGTTTAATAACATTTTTTAACATTAATGACTTCATTATTTCATTACTTCAAAAAAAAATCAAATGAACAAAAACAAAGTTTGACTTCATTCATTTTGTCAATTGTTCCACTTTATTTTAGTTTTTTGAAAGTGGTATTGCAAATGCAAAGCAAATAAAGAAGACAATAAAAATATATGGATTCACAGTATATTTTTTCCATTAGGGATAAAAGTCCTATTTTATTAAAATTGTACATTTTTGCTTTTATAGTCAATGCAATGATGCTTATCTGACCATTAAGATTAATTTGTAATCTAATTAATAACTAGATACTCACTTACTGATGATTACTAGATAACTAATTGGGTTCATTATGGTTCAGCTACCCTAAAGAAAAATTCCAGGCTTACTTATGACCTAAAAAATTTCCAAGATTCATTTGGCCTAAACTTGAACCCAGATTGTAAGCATTACAGGAGAAGGTACTTAAGTATTATCTGTAAGCTTACTAGCCATTTTTATTTTAATTATCCATTTTCACGTTGAATTATTTATGTTTTACTTCTCAATATAATAACTACTACGTATTAAGCACTTCTTTATCAAAATCTTAACATCATTAAACCTAATTTAACAATCACTCCAATTAATATATCATTATTGATATTAATGGACATAATATAATCAAATAATCACATTCAATTATCAAAAGCTTAAAAAAAGTAATATACTGTAATTAAATATTTAGATATTAAAACTATTTTGAATTACTAAATTTAAAATAGTTACTTACCAGGTAATGCAGAAATTTTTCCATCAGTGGTACTAAACTGAACTGGAAACCATCTCTCACAACCTTTTCTTTCTCTCTTGATACTAAAGGCATACAATTCATGAATATTATCAAATTTAGCTAATCTTGATAATTCATAGACTTGAGGAGGTGGTAGCCATAGATTTCTTTTCACATAATTTTCTAGAAGTTCATTGGCTGTAAACCACTAAAAAAAGAGATAAAGTTGATTCCTAATAATGTAATTACGAGTATAATGCTTCTATTTTAATTAAATGTTTAACAAAACAAAATAATTAGTATTTTTAAAGACACTTTTTATTTATTTTCATTTGTTTTCTATATAAAGAATGATTATATTAAATATTCTTTAGACGTTTAATTTTGAATTTTATTTAAGAAAATTAAAAATAGATTATTTATATAACAGTTCTGAAAATCAAAACTCACTATATATATTTTGACACACACAGCAAGCTAGAGTAATCAATGGATGCCAGAAGGCTTGTGCATAAAATCCCCATCTAGTGTCTACTCATCCAATATCCCCAGACTAGTTTCTGGCTTATGGCCTTCGTCAGTGAGGAGCCTTGGATCTGAGAGCACTGCACCTAGATTTTAGGATCTAATGCAACCTTCCAGAAAACACCTTTTATCTCCATTTAACTACAAAACTATGAGTCTTAAACTGAAAACACCTTAATGTTTTCAATTGAAGCCCATTAGCTTATAGTCATATGGGTCTGAACCCAGTTCAGGACCCATACATTTTGGTGTCTTTGGTTCTTTAACAACCATAGCCACCAGTATCCTATTAGGTAGGATTGGTTTTAAGCCAATAGACATCACATGACCATCATCTCTTATGCTTGTGTATATAGTGAGTTTTGCCTGTTTTAACAAATTATACACAAGCATAAGAGATGGTGGTCATGTGAGTTCTGAAAATCCTTTAAAAAGATGTTTCACACAATCAAATCTTTATACAAAAAATTATTAAAAAATAAAAAGAAACAAATTGTTATAATAGACAAATATAATAAATAACAGAAATAACAAAATCTTAAAAATTTTATTGTGTATGTCTGCATCTAAACATTTTATATCTCCAAAGCAAATTCATTAACATAATTAAATGATTTTTTTGCTTGTTTTCACATTTACACACATGTATAACATTTAAACCTGTCTGATTTCCATAAAGAGTATTATATATATATAAAGAAAAGCAAGTTCATAAACTGAAAAATTAAATTAAAAAATTAAAAAACATCCAAGGATTAATATTTAGCGTAACAGTAAAATTCTGAATAGAATGTTTTATTTACCAAGATTCTTAAATTTCAGAATATAATTTATAAAAAATGGTTAATATGAGAGAAAAAAAATCAATCAATCATCTTTAAAAATCTATTTCAATCATTCAAGTTAATTTTATTTAGCAATATATTATGTTATAAAAAAAGGATAGAAAAGATTTTTAAAGAATATAAAATAGGATGGTAAATATGTTCAAAATATTATATGAATTGAAAAGGTTAGGAAATATTTTTAAGAAATTTTTAAAATTTAAAAGTTTGATAGGAATTTAATAAATTTATATAAAGTAATGTATTTTAATGGTTGTATTTTATGTTATGTTCAAATTTTGTAGATCTGATGAAGACTGCATGGTACGGTTGAAACTGTAATCAATAATAAAAGTTTTTTTGCTGAAAAGTGTGAGATTTTTGAAATTCAGTATTAATATAAATATTATTAAAAATAGGAGATTTAAGCTAATTTTGGTTCATTTTAAATCTTAATCTTGACATTTCATTAATGGAATAGGAAATTTCAAATAGCAGACATAAAAATAAGAAGCAATATCTTAACAATGTTTGGAAAGACACTGAAAGTGGAAATGATTTGAAAAATGAGGGCTGACTTTCAAAACATTTGTGGGATCAAAAGGAAATCATAGTGTAAATTTAATGGGCTTGCTGAAAATTGCCAATAGACAGATTATAACAGAAAATCATATAAAAAAATAATGGAAGATTAAATTAGTCTTATATTATCTATTAAAAGGTAAAAAACTGAACAAAAATCATTAAAAAATGGTAGCAAAGTTAAATTAATTAATCTAGAATACTATTCAATGGCATTCAAATAAATGTTACTCATTTATTGCCAGAAATTTACATCAATTTAACAGCAACTAAATCTTGATAGAATACACAAATTAGCTTATAGTATCTCTTACATCACACACATTCAAACAAATTTATACTGAGAATTATTTAGCACAGATGAATACCTTATAGTAAAAAAGAATAACCAGACGCATAAGCTACTTTTAGGAAAGATCGAAGAACATGGGACCATACTAATCTATATGGATAAATGAAAATACTAGGGAATATCATAAAAATGTAACTTTATTGATTACAAGACCTTTTGTTCAGTTTACCATGCTAAATCATAATAAATAAGTGTACAAAAATGTTTTTACATTTTTTTATTTTAAGTAAAATCTTTATTAACAAAAATATATATATATATATAAATTTTTACAATAATTATTTACATATAAATTTTAAATTACAGATCTATATATATTTTTAAATAAGTTTCTTCTTTAATTAAATAATTTTTATTTTTTTATTATTTCCATAATTGACATGAAGATCGATCAGTGCTTGACCAAATTTTTTCCATTACTTTTTTTGGGATACAATTATTACAATATTTATTCCAATCATTATCAAATTTTTTAAACCAATTATATTTTTTATCAAAAATCATTTCACATCTTATTGTCCATATAGTTTTTAGCGCATGTTACAACACCATTGCATTATGTGGATTAAATCTTTTAATATTGTTTGCTATTCCTTTTTTTAAATTTATGTTTGACATATGAAATACTTTTGACCTTAAAAGTTTAAAAACTACATATTCTTCAAACAAGTGTTTTGTTTTTATGAGAAATATACATGAGACTAAAAATAGTGTTACAATAATTTGGGTTGAAACAGACTGATTTATATTGGAAGTTTCATAGGGTTATTACACATATATTGTCAGCCATCCTAGCCAATTTGAAGAAAGCTAGATAGCAAAGCAATAAATATAAATTAAAGAATGGTAAAAGAAACATCTACACCATATTTATAGCTGAAAGTGAAGATCTGAGGACACTTATTAGGAAAATTAAAGAAAAAAAATAGAATATATGGGATTATAATTAAATATGAACAACATGAAAAATTATGATGCCAGATAATAGATGACTTTAAAATTAATGTGAATTCGTGGAAGTTATCAACTATTTTTCTCTTCGCAGCACCCTAAATTTTATGCATCATATGAAAAAGGCAGTTGGTTAGTTCATTCACTTATTTTAGTTAAATATCCAGCAAATTTCTTCTAATATCAATTTTAAAAAGCACTGAGATTAAGCAACTATTCTTAGTTTTAGAATAATCTAAATAAATTATTCCATAACTTAAAATATAATGAGCTTATTTCTATTCATATTATAATAATAATAAGTTCACATGTGAGTTTTAAAGTGTAATGTCCGAGACTGGTAATATTAATTTCTAGAGGTGAAAGTGCTAATGGTTAATTTGAATATAAATTTTAATTTTACATACACACAGAATTCTCTTTCTATTTATCATGGTTACTTAGTCTGTCATAAAAATTTAATAAGAATTAAATAGTTGGCCATTAGTCTGCAATTACTCTGATTTAAAGTTACTAAAAATAATATTATTTGCTCTGTCAACTCAAATGGCCGTTGTTATTGAATTTTTGCAAAACACATGCATTGCCTATTATGAACACTTCATTTAATCAAAAGAATTGATCTAAAGAAATTTGTATGAAACTTCATTCAAGATGATGGTTTTTTTACATGTTATATCACAATTAAAGAATCAAAAATAAAAAAAGTTAATACACACAACACTTAGAGATAAAGATTATTTCCAGATTATAAATTACTATGCTCTAAGTTCAAAATAAGAGTTTTAAAATGTAGATCATATTGGTAAAAAAAAACCCAGATAATCATTCTTTAGAAAAGATATCATCATCAGCCATTATCAATCCACTGCAGGATGAAGGTTTCTCCAAGTTCAATCCATCTTCTCCGATCTTTAGCTTCTCTTCTTTACACCACCCCTGCACACTTTCTTATTTCATCCATCCATCTCACATGTGGTCTCTTTCTGGGCCTTTTACAATCTCTTGGAATCCAGTTTAAAATTTCAATTCTCCATCTATTATCATCTCTTCTAGAAATATGTCCAGCCCAACTCCACTTCAGTCTTTTAATTTTTACAATGAGATCAGTAACACCTGTTTGTTCTCTTACCCATATATTGCATTTTCGATCTCTTCTTGTTACTTCCAACATGCATCTCTCCATACTTCTCTGAGTAGTCTGAAGTCTCTGTATTGCTCTTTTATTAAGTGTCCAAGTCTCAGATCCATAAGTAAGAAGTGGTAAAACACATTTATTAAAAACATTCCTTTTCAAACACATAGGCATATTTCCTTTTACTATCAAGTTATTTCTACCAAAAGCACTCCAACCAAGTTTAATTCTATGATTAATTTCATCCATCGTGTTTCAATCTGTATTAATAATGACCAAGATATTTGTAATTGTTAACTTCTTCTAACTCATCATAATCAATCTTTATTTTCATATTTTGAGAAAATCCATTAAACATTACATTAGTCTTTTTAACATTTATCTTTAGTCTTACTTTCATCTGATAACTCCTGCAACATTTCCTGCAGTTCTAAAGCATTATTTGCAAAAACAACTACATCATCTCAAAACCTAAATGACTTAAAATAATTTCCATTTATTTTCATTCCTTTAGCTTCCCATTTTAATCACAGAATACTTCTTGCAGCATTGCTGTAAAAAGTTTTGGAGATATGCCAAACACTCAAGAGGCATGAAACTCTGTTATTAGGTACATTGTTTGGTTTGCTAAGAAAGAGAAACCCTAATTGCAGTCTCTCAATAACTGTGTTATTAGTAACTTAAGTAAAAGAAAATGTCTCATATGTTTGGCAAAACAGTTAAATAAATATGAAGTTTCAAAAATTGAAATATTTAAAAGCAGGCCATCCATCAAGTGACAAGAAAACTTGAAAATGATTCATGGATTAAATCTACGAAGAAAATATATTGATTTTTTCATTAAGGCCATTTTTTTTTTGATGTTTTTTAAAAAAAAAAATAGACTTGAAGATGATATAATTCTGTTACTTCAATGTAAGACATTTTTATAGATAATATTTTGAATAAATGAATGAAGATTGTGATCATTATTTGAATAATACAATTATTCAGATCCAGACAATCATCTTATTTAGATTTGCACAAAGTATCCAGTTTGTTAAAACAACTTTTTGTAATCGTAAAGATGAAAAGGCGGTAGATCTGATGAATCGCTTCATAAAATTTTAAATAAAAGAATGACATGTTAACTTACTCTATTAGAAT
The DNA here is from genome assembly GCA_028023455.1 of Epiperipatus broadwayi. Classification (NCBI taxonomy): domain Eukaryota; kingdom Metazoa; phylum Onychophora; class Udeonychophora; order Euonychophora; family Peripatidae; genus Epiperipatus; species Epiperipatus broadwayi. Next base: position 823,702 of record JAQFVV010012455.1, on the reverse strand, counting down.
TTTTCAAAATTACATGGACCCTGAAATTGTGCTCCCATATCTTTACAATACTCATATTGTTCCAAATAAAGGGAAGAGAAAACAGCAGCAAAAATCATGGAATATTTATAGTGAATAAAACAAAAGTATTTTTAAAGACTATTGATTTGATTGCAAAGTTATAGAATCATTGTAATTTCAAAGAATCAAAAAGCACTAGGAATAAGTTTTTGTTGCTAGATTCATATAACCAAAGTATCATGAACAAAAACATGATTTATATATTGCATTTAAAATTTTTTCATCAAAACACTGATTCACTTAATCAAAAAAAAAAAAAAAAAAGGAAATGTTTGAAATTAGCTGGTTGAACATAAAAGTTTGTGTACAATATACAACTGTTACATACTGGTATACGAAGATTTTTTTTTTTTCTAAGGATGGAAAATTTCAGCCATTAGAAATGAAACATGTTAAATAGGGATATTTATTAGTTTTGAGATTTGTTTCTTATTTTTATAACATTGGACTTGCTAATATTTTATAGGCGATTCCATGAAGCAGGCATCAAAATAAGATATACATTTGATGGGAGAGTTTTTTAATTTGAGCACATTAAAAAAAGTCCTTCACCTTTGGTTGTGTTATTCTAGCAATTCAAGAGATGAATTTTCAGAACAGACTTAATATTTTGTGTATGTCTTTGCTTTAATAATTAAAGTTCCAAAAAAAAAAAAAAATTATTTTATCAATCAGTAATGGAAGAAACAATTTTTATTAGTTGGAGAATATAATTCAATTTTAATATCTTGTCAATTTTTTAAATAGAAAGAACCTTGGGTGTTGAAATATAGCAAAAAAACTACTGTATCTTACATTTAATAAGTTAAAAGATATGGCAATTTCATTATATTAATGTTAGTTATATATAAGAATACTATTTTGCTATAGTTATAAGCAATCGAGGCATGAACCCCCCATTAACATATAAAAGTTACTAAAAAACTTCAATGTAGGATGCTCTTTACTATATAAAAATGTGATAACAAGATATTGAATCCATTACTTTAAAGAACTGAGTGTATGACACAAATAAATAATAATAGACTTGAACGTGCTCTCTATAAGAGAGTCACATCCTATATAAGTTATATTAAAGATATTCTAAAGAGAGGCTATATTAATTACTTCTACTGGGAAAATAGAACCGAAAACAGAATGAAATAAAGATCTATAGTTAGGCAAAATATGCTGCAGAAACTAAAAATCAGCATCACAAGATGTCAAATTGTAGACTTTAAGACCAGCTTACAATGCCACTTATTTATGACTTTTAGATTGGTTTATATTCATTGTAAAACTTGTAAAAATTCTTTCTTTTTTTAGAGTTTGAATGGCCATGTTCTTTTACAAATGGCTGCTAATGATTATGGCAAATGTTAGTCTGTTGTCATCTACAAGTTTTAGGGACATTCTGATGCATGATGTTTTTTGTAATCATCATTATTGCAAGACTGAGTGGGAAAGAGCTATATCATTTAGAGATGATAAAACAAAAGGAAGCCATTGCAGTCAAATCATATAAAATATCTTAATCTATAAAAAGCAAATCCCATATCTATCATTCACGAGCCAATTAGAATACCAAACGCTTTGGTCTACTTACGAACTATTTATTTTAGACAATAATACAGCAAGCTCACCTATTTAGTCTCCATCAAATAAATGAGCCAAAACCCATGTGAACTTATATTATATGAATCAATAAGACATATCCTTTCTAAACTATATTTCACGATGAGTTAAAGTAAACAGCTTACACAGTCAAAATGTTTTTCATTTTATAATTGGAAAATGTTTCAAGAATTATTTTTTTTATTTAGAATTATTTTACTATCATTGTTTTTATTTTTTTTACTTATGATTAACTTTTTAAATATTAAGTTTATTGCTTGCAATGACTGCTTTCACACACAATCCCATATTTCACCACTGACAATAATTTTTACATGTTTATGATTGATTATAGTGAAGTAACAACATATGTGTGAATAATGTTAACATTCTAATTAGGGTATGATTGCAAGTGGATGAACATATTTAGGATTTTGAGGCTGACCTCCCATGCCTTTTTCTATGAATTATTAGTTTATTTGAAAATATTTTAAAATAAAATTAAAACCAAAACGCATTATGCTAAATAATCTTTTTGCTAACAGAAACACATTATATAATATTTTTATATTAAAACAACATTTGTTAAGTAATTTATTTAGATATTATTTATTTATATGCAAAAAAAAAAATATAATAGATAAAACAACTGCTTTCATTTTATGACATTCAAAATGACATTTATGTAAGAATATGTGATATTTTATAAACTGGTATTTTATATATAAATATTTATTTTTTACAAACATCTGCAAGAAAGTAAGAACAGGAATAAATTTAAGGCCAACATTCAAATGGGTTCTTATGTATGTATATTCTATAACAAGTTAATTCCCTTGGCTTATGCTAGTTATATTATTGTGCATGAATATAGTCTCAAAATTGTCTTAGGTGCTAAAACAATTTGGTGATCGAGAGGTCAGCAACAGCTGCTTTACTAGCAGTTGTCCCGGGTTAGCGGGTTCACTTCCCGGCTGATACTATGGCACATGAGAAAAAAAAATCATGTCATTTTCAAGTTTGTTTCAGCTGCCAAAACTATTTGAAATAGCCCTTAATTCTATTCAGCCTTATTCATTTATTTTGTCACTTACTAAACACTTACATTCTTTACTACTGTCTTGATAGTTTGCTATATTTTATCTTCCATTCTTTTTAAATCTTATCATTTCCATTTAAGTTGTTTTATTATATATTTCAAAAGGACTCAAGAATTTTTAAAAAAATATCTTAACTTTTTACAGTCCTTTCTATTATCATTATTCTAACCTCTGAATTCACTTTATGACGTATGTCTAACCATTAGATATTGAATAGAACTGTGTTAAGAAGCTACAAAGTAGCAAATTACTTCTAGTGTTAATTCATCTTCTGAAGAAAATACAACTTAAGAAAAAGCCCCTTAGTTTGTAATATTATAAAAATTAAACACAAAGAAAAATATTTCCAAAGTATAAGCACAGTTTAACGAGTTCTAAAAAAAAAATAGGCAATAAAAGATACTATAATCATAAAATATCATTTGATCAATCTAAAGAGTCGTTTACAACATTGTTTGCCACCTTCTTTAACCCATTAATTCTAGAATCTCAATTACAAAGCTATTCCTAAAACATTGATAATGCACACATCATACATAAGCCAATAAATATCACACGACCACTTCACATCATACATAAATTATAACTGATTTTTTTTTATTAAAAAAACAACTACTTAAACACTTTTCCATCACAAAACTATTATGATACCCATTTTCCTTTCCAATAATATTTAAATACGATATAAAAATGAAATGGTTATATTTACCCCAATCTGGGCAACTTCTTTATCTTCACAAAATACTTCAGGTATAGCATTTAAACAAACTATATAGAAAATTGTATCAAATCTTCTTTCGGAATCCACAGGTGTCAACCAGTTAGACCATTCTTTTAAACACCAAATATTGGGAACGCATTGCATTTCTGAGCATAATTTGAGAAATTCTAAACCACTTGTCATAACGTTATATCGTATTTGCATTACATTATCTATTTGAAGTGGAAAAGTTGATGGAAAAAGTTCTGCATTACAACTAACCACCATTTTTTTGTTTTCTTCAAATGACTTTTTATCTAATAGCATCAAGACACCACTTTCTTCAAAGGTCTCTCTAATGGCTGTTATACGGAAAATAATTTCATTAGGTAAAGGCGAATTATATGTCGTTTTATATATAGGAGGCCTTGGTCCTTCAATGTTTACAAAATATTCTAAATCAGATAAATTAATCCCCACCTTTTTAAAAATATTTATCCATTCTTTCGAATAATCAGCGGGATCTAACATTCCACCTGGAAAAACAAATCCATCGGGCATAAATTTACTTTTTTCACTACGTTTTAACATTAGCACTCGAAAGTTAGATGAATTCTTGATTTCATTTTGAAGAAAATTCTTGGTTAATGTTGATAAATTTGGTATTTTGGTGGCTAAAAGTAAAGTTGCAGCTTCTTTCCATAGCTGTGACATTTTTTTCCAGTTTCAAAATTTATATTACATCACCTTACAATATGTTTTAAATTTAATTATACCTTTAAATTTATTTTACCTAATAATTGGGGGGGGGGGGTACGTGAAGTATCGAGGCCGGATTTAAAAAAATATACAAATTATCTTTTAGCATCACTAGAGAATAAAAACGGCGGTAAAGTACGTGCAAAAAATTACAATGAAGCTCCTTAATAATTCGTGAATTGCATTATTTGTTAAATGTGATTAACTTCTCTTTGACAATAGTAAAGTTGCTAATAGCATCAGGAAAAAAGGGATTATATATTATTAACAGTATGAGGTGTGAAAACATGAAAGTTGTAATTGGATCGGAGGAATATTTTCAGAAAGGTAAGCTCCAGCAGATAGTATTATTACACTTTTTTAAAAAAACAAACAAAATTGGATCTACATATTTTAATAACAAATACTTTCGTTGGGTTATTATTAAGTCTTGAACAATCTCATTTAAAATGTTTGTCCAATTAATTTTAATTAATTTTATAAATTTTGAGATAGTTATCAAGTTCATTTTAATTAATCTACTTGACAAGAAAAAAAGGCCAGTTTTGTTTTTAATTTGTAAGGATGGATTACGCTTTTTGTTGCTTTACTTATTTAGCCTATGGATTTTTTTTTTAGATAGCTTAAATATTCACAAATATAAAGAAATCGGTAATATTTGTCATATCTCATCTTACCATCAACTAATGGACTATCTTGATCAGATTGATCATTCATTGACACAGACTAATAGATATATGAACGGACAGAGCCGGCGGTAAGCAAGGTAAAAGGGCGTTAAACCGATGGAAAATTAAGATACATTTTTGTTTCGTTATTTCTACAAAATAAGGAAATATAAACATATTAAAATAATCATTTCTTGAAGTGCGATTTGTTAATTATAACTTCTTACGCTTTGTTTTTCCTTATAATATTCACAATTATGTTTTCATACGCTGGTATTTAGACGATACATATTTCACACCATAAATTGCCATGTGATGCGAAAACGGAACAGTTGTTTTTATTATTACCATCAGCCATACATATCAACGCGCTACATTGTAGCAGCACCCGATAACATTAGAAAAATACTTATGAGTTGCAACGTGCTGATTCATGAGCATGGAGAAATAAGTGCAGTAGTTGAGACAATACAGATCGACATAGTGCATTGATCTTTCACAAAATTTCATCTCTTGATGAGAGAGTTGTGCAAATGGAAACCTAAAACAAACAGTTTGAATTTTTGTCCAATATAAATGAACTCGCACTTAAGGTTAGGGGATATAAAAGTGAATTTTAAAAAAATGTGTTTAAAATAATAATATTGTAGATTAAAATACATTATAAATTATTGAATAAACAAATTATAAATATTGATTGTTAGTAAAATGAATAATAATTAAAATATAAAAGATATTAAATTAGAGTCAAGTATTTAAAGAGTAATAAAAAAAAATATTTATATAAAAATAGAAATAAAAATTGAAGAAACCATGGAAAAGTTGGTTGGGGATGAGTGTGAGGACTAGTGTGGTGAGATAAAAAAAAGTGGCAAACGGGGTTTTAGGTGAGAATATTCATAAGAATAAAAATAATAGGAAAATGCGAGTTAGTAAAAGTATAAAAGAGAGAAAAAAGCATGCAGATAACATAAGTGTGCTATTAAGAACAAAGAAAGTGAAAAAGATATTAATACTAAATGGGAAAATACTTAGAAAAAAAAAAAGTTGACTAAAATAGATAATTATAGAGAGAGAATGAAATTGAATAGTAAACTGTTGGAAGATATTAATAAAAGTGGAAGAGATGGGAGTAAAAAATTTTGGAAATACATTAAAAGAAGGAAGGTAGGGGAGAGAGAATTAGTATTACTAGATGCTGAGGGAATAGAGTGTAGCTCTAAGAGATAGTCTTAAACAAGTATGTAATGGATATAGAAAAGATGTTAAATGTGAAGGACAGAGTGATAGCAAACATGAGAGCATAGTAATGGGAATACACAATTTACAGAAAATGATTTGAATGAGGCAAGTAAGAAATTGAAAGGTGAGATTTGGATAGATGGGCAGTAGAGATGGCAATGAATTTAGGACAGAAGGCAAAACTAAAACTATTATCATGTTTTAATAAGATGGCACAGAAGAGAGATTTTTCAGGTAGTTGGAGTAATACAAGAGTAAGGCTATTATTTAAAGAGAAAGGATCATAGAAAGTTAAACAATTATAGACTGATAGCGGTAACGTCAGTGCTATATAAAGTTTTCTCATATATGGTGGCTGGAAGGATTGCAAAATGGATGGAAGAAAATAATATAGTGGGAGAAATGCAAGGAGGTTTTCGATCAGATAGGCATATAGGAGATAGTTTATTTGTAGTTACACAACTTATGGATATGAGTAGGAATACAGGTAGACAGTTATATATGGTTTTTATAGATATAGAGAAGGCATATGATAGAGTAAATAGAAATAGATTATGGGTAAGTTTAGTAAATTTGGGAATGGATGGAGCTTTAGTGGATATTATTAAGAAATTATATGAAAATAATTACTATACATATCAATTAGGGAATATAGAATCAGTTAAAGTTAAAAATGGGGTGGGACTAAGGCAAGGATGCCCTCTGTCACCTATTTTGTTTTTGTTGTATTTGAGAGAAATGGAGAGAGCAATAGAAAGATTAGGAAGAGGGATAGAGATACCATTAATAGGTGGCAAGGGAGTATATACATTGTCAGGTCTTTTATTTGTGGATGATGTTTTTTTTGTGTGCAGAAAGAAGGGAAGATATGGAAGTTATGCTGAGGACATGTGCAAGGGTGGGTAAAGAGATGGGGATTAAATTTAGTGAAGAAAAATCAAAAGTAATGATGATTAATACTGGGGAAAGAGAAGACAAAGAATTTTTATTGGGGGATATAAAGTTAAGTGTGGTGAATAGATATAACTATTTGGGAATCATCTTAAGTAATCAGAGAAATTGCTTGGATGAATGGGAGAAAAAATTGATAAATGAAGCAAAGAAAAGAAAGGGATTGATAAAGAAATTAACAGTGTTCTCATATAATAAATATGATGTAGCTAGAATTGTATGGAAAGGAGTGGCAGTAGCAGGGTTAACATATGGTAATGATGCATTATGTGTTAGTAAAGGGGTATTAGATTACTTAGAAAAAGTACAAAGAGAAGTAGGAAGACATGCATTAGATGCAGAAGTGTGGATGGCAAAGGAGACAATTCAAGGAGAAATGGGATGGTCAAGTTTTTATATGAGAGATGCAAAAAGCAAAATGAAAATGTTTGGTAGATTGCAGTTTATGGATAATAAAAGAATAGCCAAAATAGTATTTAATTGGGTTATGAATAAAGGGCAGGCAACAAGATGGGTGAGAAAGGTAATGCAATATGCAGAAGATTTGGATAAAGAATTTATGTCAGTATACTTATACAAAAGGTGGGATGATTGTGTTAGGAGAATTGTTGAGTGTTAAGGAATGGGATAGAAGAATAGATGCATTAATAAAGAATAGGGAGTTGGAGAGATGGAGAACTAGTATGGAGAGTAAAAAGAGTTTAAATATATATAGAAGTAAACAGAATATTGGGTGTGAGTTAATTTATGATAATAGCAAGGAAAGTAGTTTACTGTTTAAGGCTCGAACAGGATCTTTAGCAACAAGGGAATATACACATAAATGGAAAAATATGGGTGATTTAGTCTGCAAGTTGTGTAAGGAAGGAATAGAAAGTATTAGGCATCTGTTAATTGAATGTAAATGCCTGAAAACAAAAAGGGTACAAATAATGAAGTTGTGGAAGAATAAATATGAACAAAGTGATTATATGGAAAGTGGCTTATTGGTTTTTATGCTAGGTTTGGAAAAAGGTAAGGAAGTTTTAGATATAAAGGCCATGGAGATGACAAAGATTATGTTGTGGAAATGGGATGGAGCAGGATAGAGAAGAATATAGAAAAACAGAGTGGGGAATGGAAAGGGAAGTCAAAGTGGCTAACAGGTTTCTCTGGGCATAGTTGCTGAGAGATTCCTGACTTCATATAAAGAGAAATCACAGTGCATCACATCAAAATTTAAAGAGGGGGGAGGGTACTAAAAGTATAATGGTAAAATTTTTAAAATTTGAATTTAGTATTGAAGTTAGGAGATATAAAAGGTATTTATAAAATAATATTATAAATAAAAATAGATTATAAATTATTGAATGAATAAATTACAAATAATGATTGTTAGTAAAATTAATAATAATAATGTAAAATATAAAAGATATTAAGATATATAGGGTATATGAGCACAGACTTTCACACGACCCACCACTTTCCACACTATCTCATAACACTGATACACTTGAACACATATATGTTGAAAGGATAAACACATAAACACAGGTATATAATAAGCCTGTGTGTTTCAGTTAAAAGATTATTAAGTTAGAGTCAAATATTATAAGAATAAAATAAAATAAAGAATAAAAATAGTATATATAGGAAATTTTTTAATTAATAAATATTGAATGTAAAAAATTAGTAAAAAAATGAATGATAATAATAATGTAAAATATAAAAAATATAAGATGTATATATAGAATGTAAATTATATGTTCATGTATATTTATATTTTTGTATTATGTTATAGTTCTGAAGAAGACTGCTGGGGCAATCAAAACTGTAAAAGAGGGTAGTAAATAAAGCATTGTGTACAGTAGTAAAATGCATGGATGATTTAGTATTATATGATATAAATGAACTCGATGAAACTGATTTAGAAAAACTTGAAAAAGAATGTTTTGATCTACAAAGTCATTTGAGCGACAGTGGTAATAAAGATCTAAATGGAAAGAAATTGTATGAAACATTAACTATGTGAGCTTAAAAATTTATTTTCGAGTGAATTATCTCAATTCAAAAATCCACGTGATGTTCTAACTTACATTCACAAAAATAATTTGACCATTTAATTCCCAAATTTGAGCATATCATTAAGGATATTACTAATTCTTCCTAAACAAGTGTAACTAGTGGTGCTGTGTACACACAGATATATATTTACTGTATTTATTAAAATTAAATAAGGCGTGTGGGTGTGCAAGCTTTAAGTAATATGTAAAGTACTCCAAAAATAAAACAGCTAATTAAATATGCAGAAAGGAATAAAACTTACTGGAAATAATAAACTAATTAGCATGTTAATGAAAGTTACTTTTTGCAAAGTGATCAAAGTCCTAAAGAATCTGATAAAATTTAAGCAGTGTTGTCAAGCAGAGTGCAAATCAAATCAACTGTAAAATAATGGAGGAAGAAGGACAAAAAAGTAAACTAGTGGAAAGTTAAACTAAGAAGAGCTCTATTCAAGAATCTATTTGGATTATCTTTGATATGTATGAGCAATAAGATGCTTGTAAAATAAAGACTTTAAATAAGTATCGGTCTCTCAAGAGATAATGAACTTTAAGAAGATCTAAGTGATTTTGTATTCAACTAGAAAGTTGAACTACTAACTATCTTACTAATATCATTATTATTCAGAGTAAATAAACTCTTGAAGTTTTATTAGACTTTGTGTTTTTCTTTATTCAAAAACATATATATGTTGCCAACTGACTGCATGGCCCTAAATGTATTATCTGGTGCAGTCGACAGGATTGAAACCTGGGAAGCTCTTAATATATTATTTGGCACAGATCAACAGTTTAACCTGTGAAACTTAGAAGAAGTAGTGAGATATCAGACATAGTGGTGCAGTGAATCAAAAATGCAGAACAACATGACGTTTGATATTCAAAATTCGGATCAATGGAGATATATACAAATAATATTGAAAAATATATGCTGATGAATGGAATTATAGATGATAATCTAAAAGTTGCAACGCTATTATGGATGTCTGGAAAAGATGTCTCGAATGTGGCAAATAATTTGTGATCTGAAGCTGCCAGAAGAAATACCCCATGAAGTTACTGATAAAACTAAATGTGTACTTTAAATCCATAATGTCAAAATTTACAGCACATCTTCATTTTCGAGGGAGGATACAATCACAAAGTGAAAACATATGAGAATTTGATTTGGTCCTATGGACTTTAGCAAAAAATTGTGAATTCAAGAATTTTAATAATGAAATGCTACAAGATCAGTTACTATGGGGAATAAGAGTAAACCTTATAGAAATATTGCTAAGTGAGAAGGACTTAATATACATGGTTGCTATTGAACGGTCATTAGCTTACAAAGTTATCATAGACTATATGCAAACTTTTAGAAATGGGAGAGTACAGTTCTTCAGAAACTAATATAAATGCAGCAAAACCGAAGATAAATAAACAAGAAATTTAAAAACAATTTCCCCAATTATTATTGTTTTGGAAAAACAGGACATTTAAAACTTAACTACAAATATAAAATAAAAAGATGTTTTAGTTGTGGACTTAAGGGTCATTTATCAAAGTTATGTAAATGATGAATGAAAAGAAAGGATTTATAGTGAAAAAATAAATCGAGGGAAAGTGTGTCTAAAAAGTTGACATTTATAAAGAAATTGGAAGATACAGATGATATGCCTACAGTAAACATTAAAATTTTCGATCAAAATGTACAAATGGAGATCAGTAGCGGTGCAGGTATATCATTGATATTGTGGAAAGACTGGATTTGATTAGTAGAAAGGCAAATATAAAAGACAAATTGAAAAAGTCTATGGTGACTGTATCAGATGTAAATGGAAACTGCATAACGATTAGAGGAGTAGTTAGTGCCTATACAAGCAAATAGCCATACAAAATAATTACATTATATGTCACAGAATGAAATATTAACCAGATACTTTTTCTGCAACTCTATTAATGTTAGTCTGTGACAAATTTTTTGGCTTCTGGATATTTTATTATAGATAAATGATCCAAGGAAGTAAAACTTTTACCACTTTCATTATCAATTTTCAAATCAGCATTTCATGCTATGTAGCTTTTTTAATGGGTCTTTGGATATGTTCTGTATTTCCAGCTATATAAGTGTAGTGTCTTTTAACATATCTAAGATTGTTGATTTTCTTCTATCAATCCTGAATATTACCTGTCGTCATACTTATCCAGCTTCCTTTACATATTCATTGTGCAAACTTATTTAAGAGTAGTGATATTGCAGCTTTTTAAACTTCTTTTCCCACTATGAAATGTTCCATTCATTATAGCAGATTTTAAGTTTGGCCATTTAACCTTTTACAGAAATTTATTAATATCCTAGTACACTCATTTGCTTAAGCAACTTTATAATTTAATATAGTTAAGTGAAGCAAAGGTTTTGTCATAATCAATAAAATACAGTTATACTTTTGCTAATATTCTTTTGGCCTTTTTTTATACAATACATAAACCACTAAACATCACATGATCACTATTTTTTATGCTAGCACATTACTGTTATTAAAACAGGATGTGATGTGGCTTCTCCTTAAACGAAGTCAAGAATATCTCAGCAATTATGCCCAGATAAACCTGTTAGCCACTTTATTTTCCATTCCCCACTCTAAATTTTCCCATATTCTGCTCCATCCCATTTCCACAACATAATCTTTGTCAACTCTATAACCTTTATATCTAAATCCCCTTTATCTTTTTCCAAACCCAGCATAAAAACTAATAATTCACTTTCTGTATAATCACTTTTTTCATATTTATTCTTCCATAACTTCATTATATGTACCCTTTCTGTTTTCAAGCATTTACATTCAATTAACAAATAACTAATATTTTCTATTCCTTCCTTACATAATTTACAAAATAAATTACCCATTTTTTCTATTTACATGTATATTCTCTTGTAGCTAAAGATCCTGTTCGAGCCTTAAATAATAAACTACTCTCCTTACTATTATCATATATTAACTCACACCTAATATTCTGTTTATTTCTATATATATTTAAACTCTTTTTACTCTCATCTCTCTAACTCCTATTCTTTATTAATAAATCTATTCTTTTATTCTCTTTCCTTACTACTACAACACTCAACAATCCTCTTAACACAATCATCTCATCTTAATATACTGATATAAATTCTTTATCCAAATCTTTTGCATACCACATTACCTTTCTCACCCACCTTGTTACCTGCCCTTTACTCATAACCCAATTAAATACTAGTTTAGCTATTCTTTTATTATCCATAAACTGCAATCTACCAAACATTTTCATTTTACTTTTTGCATCTCTCATATGAAAACTTGACCATCCCATTTCTCCTTGAATTGCCTCTTTTGCTGTCCATACATCTGCATCCAATGCACGTTTTCCTTCTTCCCTTTGAACTTTTTCTAAGTAATTTAATAACTCTTTACTAACATATAATGCATCATTACCATATGTTAACCCTGCTACTGCAACTCCTTTCCATATAATTCTAACTACATCATATTTATTATATGAAAACAATGTTAATTTCTTTATCAATCCCTTTCTTTTTTTTGCTTCATTTATCAATTTTTTCTCCCATTCATCCAAATAATTTTTCTGATTACTTAAAATAATTCCCAAATAACTATATCTATTCACCACACTTAATATCTCCCAATAAAAATTCTACATCTTCTCTTTCCACAGTATTAACCATCATTATATTTGATTTTTCTTCACTAAATTTAATCCCCATCTCTTTACCAACCCTTGCACATGTCCTCAACATAACTTCCATATCTTCTCTTCTTTATGAAAGACTCTCCATACAGTAGCGCCACTCAGTGCCAACCAGAGTAATGTATGGAGTTTTGCCTGTTTTAATAACAATTACATATTTCATCTGATAATTCTCTTTCATTATAAAGCTCTAATCTTCACTGCATTATTCCCAGAATATTCCTACTTTCATGTCTACAAAAGATATATATATTTTATGCTATTAAAACTCGACTTTGGTATAAAATTAATTTTTTTTTACCAATGTATAGCCCATTATAGTTTTCCACATAACTGCCATAATTTATTTAGTCAATACTTTTAATGATTCTTCTATAAATTTTTAATGCAACAGTGTCAATTTCAGTGGCCATACTTTTTGTCAATGATGTCAAGGCTAATCTGATCTCATTTTCTATATAATGAAGGGTGTGGACGTGGTTATATAGAATATAAAATCAAAAAGGGTTATTGCATATTTCTTACATCTCTATTTGATGTTTGTTAATTAGATATAGTCTGTTTATTAGTGTTAAAACTTGTTTTGATTTTACAAATACTTTTGAAAGATGATAATTTCTCTAAGCTTTTTTTTTCATATTTATTATTTTTGTAAGTGTTGTTATAATAGTGCTGTTTGAAATTTTCTATTCAAATTTCTTAAATATAGAGGATTTAAACTCAGACTTTCAAGCAACCTTCAACTATCCACACTACTGATACACATGACCACACACACACGTAGAAAAGATAAATAATCACCAATATATGTATTTCGTACTGAACCAGCACTCATTAGTTGGTCCAGATTATCATCTTACACACACATCTATAATCAGTGCTCAGTTTATATTAAGACAGCAAATCTTTATACTTTAATGGACAGGCTTCAATCTACTCCAACCTCCAACTCTTCAGCCATCCACAGCATTGAAAATCTGACGATAGAATGCCCAAATCCCATGTTGAAGCATATATTGCTGTTAAGCCCATGTTAACCTCAAGTCACTCTGACCCCTCATATATAGAATAGTATCCATTTAAAGACATAGAAGAGGGATGGGCAGAATGCAGGCTTAGTGTGTAAGATTTGAAATACAGGCATTCTTATCCCTGGAACTTAATTGTAAATATAGATTTGAACTCAGACTTTCAAGCAACCTTTCAACTATCCACACTATCTCATACTACTGATACACATGACCACACACATGTATTTACAATTAAGTTCCAGGATTAAGAATGCCTGTATTTCAAATTTCTTAAATAAACTTTTTTTTTTAAATTTCAGTTTCTCTTTTTTTTTTTTTGCAATAACTACTATATTGTCTGATTTGACTTTATTTAATTTTTGTTAGATTCTTCAGATTTAATTATTATTTTTACTTCCATGTATACTTTCTTTGGTTAACTGTCAATTGCATCCTACTTAAAAGAAAAAGATATACTTTCTAACTTATTTCTTGGATGTTGGACAAACTTGTAGTTCTTTTCAGGTTGACTCAAAATTGAGCCAGATAATGACATACATAAGTGTAAGATCATGTCTGTTTCACAATCTACTCCTGGCCAAGTTTTGGATATTAAAACAGAAGTCTTTGATTCTTATGAACTCCATCATAAGTATGGTTGACACTACTGTGTATGGGCAAAAAAATGCTTGTAGAATTTCCAAAAGCTTATTAACCATTTTCCTGATTTTATTTCTCTTTCTTGTTTTGTTTCTCTAAGTTCATAATAAGCAATAGTATTTCCTTCATTTTCAACTTTGATATTCCAGAAAGCTTTTACTAAAAGGATATCTTATCTGCAACTTTTGTCAAATTCAGACTTCAATTGATTGCTTCATTTTCTAAAGTTGTATTATAGAACGGATATTATTGATATTAGTTATTTAGAGGAATGTGTTTAATGAAAACCTTTGTAATATTTTTCTTACCAATGAAAGCTGTACTACTTTTTCTTTATTATCCTTCACTTGAATGATAAAGATAATGAATAATACATTCTAATCAAAAAATTTTCAGTCCAGTTCATTTTATCAATTAGTAAGCAATCTATTTCAACTTGACCAAAATCTTTTTTAGTTTATCAAATCCAAATGCCATCGATGATATTACAGCTTTAGATTACCTTTTTTTCATATGGATATCCACAATACTGAAAAATATTTTTGATGAGATAAACAGTAAGTTCAGTGTCTTCGAATCTTAGAAAAACCTGAAATACCATTTTGCATTATCATACTACTCATAATTTCAACATAGTTTATGACTGCTTCAACCCAATGAAATTAGTGATATTAAATGTTGATATAATTATGATCATTTGTATCCAACATTTTAAATTGCTGCTGTAAATATTACAAATATTTTTTTTTTTTTTACAGGAGAGAAGTTGAAATTCAGTGTATACGTTAGTATAGAGCTATCGAAAACCTTGACTGCAACCCATGGAAAAGATTTATGGGGACTGCCTAGAGATTTTGATTTTTTTGAGTGAAAAAAGAAAATTATTTGAATCAAATGCTTATTGGATATTCTAATTCTATAATTAATCTTGATTATAATCAATTATTGTATCTTGTTTAATATTTCAATAAATGTTTTTTATAAATACTATATATATAGTTTTTTATTATTTTGCATGTGCCCCTTGGAATATTTTTTTTAATATGACCCTTGAATTATTTAAGGACAAATACCTGCTTTATCTCAAGATAATAAGTATAATCTATATATATGTCTATATACACACATGCACAATTATGACACCTTATTACATTTGCTATTCATTCTCACTATGAGCTCATCAGCCAGAATAAGTCTTAGTAATAACAATGTCAATCTTAAATTACAGCTAAATATAAGTACTTGTTTCTTATAAAATAATTTGCTTAATATTTATGTTTACTGTAAATTCCTTGAATATTTTTAGAATGCAGGCTAGGAAATTTACTTAATAATTGCAATGTTAATTCTTGCATAAACAACTATATTTAAGAATTGTTCCAGTTCTTTTATTAAATCATTTTAGTAAACTTTTTTTAAAATTCATATTGTCTTTTCTGGATCTTGTACAATCTTTTGAAATCCAGTTGAACACTTTGGCTACCTTTTGCCATATTATTAGCTCAGCTTGACTGATGTTGTTTATATCTGTTTTTCTGTTACTCGGGTAGATCATTTTTTGAATAGTCTTTAATATAAGTGAAAAAAATATAAACCACATTGCCATTTTTGCCTTTGATTACTGAATATTTAAGTCTTTTTTTTTTTCCAAAATTTTTTTTTATAAAATTCTTCCACATTTATTAAATTCGTTGACCTTTGTTTTTTTTTCCCAACATTTTAATAAACTGCATAATGAATGACTAACAATTATATTCATGACACTTTTATGATTTAAAAACCTAGACAGAAATATTTTCACAGTAAAACCAAGATATAAAAGAAACATCAATCTATGTCTTAAAATTTTGATAAATTCATATTTTTTCTATCCTTAGCTAGGCACACACTTATCACAATAAAAAAAAACAATATATATATATATTATATCTAGTTGAAATTATTCTTTGACAGATGCAGAATATCAATGCTATTAATTGATTATACTTCTAATAAATAGAAATATTATTGAAAAGTGGGCTATTCTAATACTGTTAGAAAGATTTAATATTCTAACCATCAATTAAACTTAATTGAAGTTTTTTTTGTAAATTATTATTATTATTTTATTATAACTGAAATAATAATTCATTATGGTTTATAACGTATTTTGGCCATGAATATGAGGGAAAACCTCAAAAGTACTAGGCTAGATTAATTTAATGTAATTGTTTTTGTTACTACTGACAGCTTCTTCTTCAGTGGGTTAAATTGCTTATATATGCTATCTTTCTACTAAAAATATTTTGTGTGGTGGTGTATGCAAAAATTGTAGCTGTTTTATAGCTCTCCAAAGCTGTAAACCCAGATACTGTTAAAAATAAATATTTCTTGGATATTTGCATTCTCCTTCAGGTGATTTATTTCTTTGAACAATTTTTGACTTTTGAAAGAAAAACTTATTGCTCAAAATGCAGTTGTATATTATCTTGTTTATCATCTTTGAAAATGTATTTTATACAACAAACAACTTTTATATTTTTGCTATGTCGCAGAAAACTGTTACATTATTATTATCCATTCTGAAATTTGCGACATATCTTTTATTACATTTTTTCTTCACTCTTGTTTATCTCTGCTAATTTATGAACAATAGTATGCCTTCATTTTTAAATTTAAAAATTTAGCCTTACTTATTTTTTTAATGAGATAAAAAAAAATGTAATTAATGATTTACATAATTGTCATTATAAACTTATGCAATCTGTATTAAATATTCAAATAAACACATCACAATATTACATTGGCAGATTGAAAAAAATATTTAGATTGAATCAATCCATTATAATGAGTACATTAGTGATATGTTTTATGTGTATCACTAGAAATTTGTCATGCTTCTTTCAGACATACCACATAACAGTAAGGTTGCATAAATTCTTTTACCCATAGTTTAAAAAAGTAAATAAGTTTGTAAAAAAAGAAAAAAAAACTTTTCCAATATATTTCAAAAGTAACCCTTATTAATTGAAAGATTACAAAAAGTTATCGGGTACACTTACTCGTGAAGGATTACAAAGTGTTCAATGTTACAAGGCAAAACAATTATTGACCAGGTTTATAAAAAATACATATGCTCGATAACAAATATCCACTAGATACTAAATCCGCAGCCAAGCCCATTCTAGGTATCTCTGTCTCCCAATTCAACAGACCAAATGGGCAGGGACCACTTTCTGTCTACCTGCCCGAAATTAGAATGCCAAGTAGGAAAAAATTAACGAGTGATGAGCACAGATCTGCACTGCCCCAAAACAATCCATCAAGGGAGCACAGCAGCTCAGCAGAGCGAAAAATATGCTAAAAACTGACCCTCCCGACAGGTTTTCTGGGTAATGCCAATAATCGTCAACAGCCTGCACCCACAAACCAGACCCCAATGACCGCCATCATCAACCCCTGAGGAAGAAATGAGGAGTGCAGACCCGTGCTCGCAAATATTACAACAAAACTCTATTACTGTTACAAAGATGATATTTCTAGCTGGAGTGTCTAGCATCCAGCATGTCAAATAAATTTGTCTGTGGTTATGATCTTGATAAAAGAATCGTTCACTTTTATTCCTTAAATTTCTCATTAAAAGTTATTCATTGAGTAATTTCATTAAAATAGTTGATTATTCATTTTCCTCATCTGTTAAATTCAATATATTTTCATAAGTCTCTTGTATAATGTTGTTTACCTCATACTTCTATTCCCTCCAGTTTTTACTGCATTTGCATAGATTTTCATTTTTATACTTGAATTCTTGGTTATTAACATTAAATAATTTGTTAAACTTATTTCTCTCATTAGTTTCAAATTTAGATTTTATAGTTTTGTTCTTATTAATTGGTTCCACTTTTTAGATAATGTTGTTTTCAATTTTAAACTTTTCGAAGCCTTCAACGACATTCGCTTCCTCATTCCCTTGTGACATTTTTGGCAATATATGACCCAAATCACCTGAGGTATTTTCTTTGTTACCTGGATTCTCTTCTTCCGTCAGTTGTTTATTTATACTGCTGTTTTTTTTGACTCGTATTTCCCCCTCTCTTTTGCAATTGATTTGATATGTTCTCTGCCATTTTTGTTTTCACAACGATGTCAGTTAAAACCTTGTTGTTGTTAGGAAACTAAAAGTTTCCTTCATTTTGATAACAACACTTAAAGGTAATGAGTTTACCCTCATAATAAATCACAAAATGTCATATGGTTAATAGGATAGGAGTTTTAGTATTTTTATCAATATTTATCTTCATTGCAGGAAAAAAGAATTTCCTTTTTGTTCTTGCTTCAATGACAATATTATCTAATTTTAAAAATATATGCTAACATTAATTTGAATTTTTATAATTTTATTTTTATTGCAGTAGATATAAATCGTTTATCAATTATTCACTTTATTTTTTTTAATGATAATTTTTGTTTATGTCTTAATTTGCATACTTAATTTTTAAACAATTAATTATATTAAGTATGCATATGCAGTGGATCTATAATACCTACTGTATTTTGTTCCAAGTCTTCTTGAATTGCTGTTATCAGCTCACTTTTTATTGATAAGCTTTGATTCAATATAATACATATTATTTATAGTATTACAAGTGTACAGTAGTCTTCCACATGCATATATATATATATATATAGAGAGAGAGAGAGAAAGAACAAACAAATTAAATAGACCAAGTATACTTTCGATGCGTATCATAATCATGGTTGCCAATAAGTTTGAAGTTTATCATTAATGAATTAAGAGACCCATTTTTTTTTTGTTAATTTGAATGCTATTGTTATGAAATGATCATTAAACCTTCTAACATTAGAGGCTGTAGCCATATGAGATCTTAAGTACTAATATTGCATAAATTTGCAGGTTTAAAAGCATTTTTGCATCAAAACAATTGTCTGTGTCAATTCGAGTTCAATAAAATTGCTGATATGATCAGATCAGGTTATATATAAAGCAAATGATATACACAAATATATCAAGTATTTTAAAAGAAATGTTATTGTCAGGAATGAAAGCATTAGAAACAATAAAAAATGGATAGCATTGCCATACATACCACATATTGGAAATAAAATTGGAAATATCTGTGCAGATAAATTCAATATCAGATTTAGAACAACCATTAACTTAAATACAGTAGTCAATAATACTAAGGATAAAAATGTATAAATTAGATATAATGTTGTGTATGCAGTGAAATACAGCCAAACAATTTTGTCTCTACACATACCATAATAAAACAAAAGCAAATTTCAAAACAAGAGTGATACAGCATGCATTAATGTATAAGAAAGCTAAGATTGATTTAACAAAGGCATTGGTCTTTCATAACCATGAAAAATATTATGGACATGGCTTTGACTCTGGCACTGTTAAGATAATGTGAGAAGAAAGCCATGAGAGAAAATGAAAAATCAAAGAGGTTTGCTTTATTGCACAAAATGAATACGTAATGAATCAATGTGCCAATAGTATTTAAATTAACAAAAAATGGGTCTCTTAAATCATTAATAAACTTCAAACTTATTGACAACCATGATTATGATGTTTACACAATGAAAATATACTGTCTATTTAATTTGTTTTGTTCTCTGTTATAGTGTTTTTGATATTACTAATAATGGCACAGTATCAAAGTATTATATATATGTGACATTTTTATGTGTATAATATGCATATATAAATTAAGATTATAATATAAGCAAAATTTAAAAAATAATATAATTGTTAATAATAAATAGAGAGAATACATTTACATATATATTTACTGCATATATCCACTCTTATTCAAAAAGATAAAAGCAATAAAAAAATTGTCATCTTCATTTTTTTTTTAAAAAAAATGAAATGAACAATAAAGTGGCAGACTTTGACCTTTTCAATCCTTTGATATATCAGACCAATCCAGTTTCATTGCAAGGTAGCATGCTCTGGATAATATATTTTACTTTAATACATATGTTTTCATCATGAAAACATAATAGTAATCTCATTACCAGAAAATACGCTTTCCAGTTGCTTTGATGTTTTTAAGTCTGTATCAATTTTGGAATCTATGTAATTATATTCCTACTTGCAGGTATATTTTGGGGTAAAATTTATACAATTTTAAGCTTTCTGATACTTTAGAACAATACCTGACCAGTTCTTTGGCAATCAATTAATTTTTGCTCTACCATTGTAAAAAAATACTAACAAATTTTTTAAAATTTCATAAAGCATTTAATTTTGCACAGAGAAAACATTTTTTTATATAAAATATTATACTATATCAAATTTTTGGAAGAAAAAAATAAATTGTATGTGCTTTCAACAGAACACAAAGAAATTTTATTAATAAATGTGATGAGGATACGCTGAGATGAAAAAAAGACTTGCTACATCAAAATTTATAAAGCTTATAGATTTTAATGATTTTATTTTTTGTTTGTTTATATATATTTTGGATAAGGTGCAATTAAAATAGTGGATATTGATATAGCGCATATTACAGCTTCACTGCATGTCTATAAATATATAGTCATTTATTAAAGCAAAAAACTCTAATTAATGTAATAAAGAGTAAGACCTTCAATCCACCAGAATGAGACATAAAATTGTATAAAAAGATGGAAAAACCAACCATCCTTTGGGGTCGATTTACTTATAGCATATAAAGACTTACAAGATGAGCTAAATATGTCTAATTTAGAAGGGCTAAAATACGGTGTCCTTTAAAAAAGTAACAATTATCAGAAAAAATCATGGCTAAACATACCTATAAGTAAAGTTCTAAGAAACTTTCAGTCAATCTATACACCCCAAAAATACATGAAAACCATCTATAAATTGATGAATGGGATGTTCAACCTGTAAAGACCGTGAAGAGACAATCATATACCTGGTCTAAGAGTGTAGAGAATTTAAACAAATAAGGATAAAAGTATTCAAAACTCCAATCATTAATCTAAAAAATATGATTAACAAACACATCAAGAGATTTGATCCACACAATGCTATGGTATTTATCCACACAATTAGAACAATATGGGAAATAAGATGTTCACTAATGTTTGACAATAAACAATATAATTGGATAAAAAAAACTTGATAAAGGATGGGATAAATACTTCAAACAATGCTTAAAATACTTACCAAGAAAACAAATGATCAAAATCTGGGGAGGAGCAGCACCTACACTATGTGAAGTATGGGAATAAATAATTTTATGAAAAGAAGATATGCATTAAACAAAGACATAATAGCAAACAACCAAAGATAAAATTAAGACAGACCAATAAGAAACAAAGTGCGACACCTATTTACTAACATCCACTTATTAAGATAAATATAAAGACATAAATATAAGAACATATATTTTATTAATGTAGCATATAAATTGTAAGTAATCAAAAACAAAAAAAAACTAAAACCTTGTAAATATGTATATATTGTTTAATAAAGATAAATACTTAAAATAAAATAAAAATATATTAAAAACTATACAGTATACTATTTTAATTTATATAAGTAATTTTTAATTTAAAATATACATATTACATGTATGTTAAGAAGTAAGTACAGCTCTAATCATTATGCACAACACATTCACTAGGTCATTATAATACTTGAAAAATTGATAACTTACTTTGCATTATGTTTCTATTTTAGGAAACTTCCACATTAAGATGCCTTCAAATGCCGCCAATCATTCATGTAAATATAACAACTGATCATCTTATAGTAATACTGAATTATTGATCATTTCTTAAAGCATTAATATTACATGTGATAGTTATTTTCTATAAATAAGACTATTCCATTACAGGAGGGTCAATTTAAATATTTAGTTATGATAAATTTTGACTAAATATGGAATTCACCAAATTCATAGAATGGATAATATTAACCCAAAACAATTAATGATTAATTTATATTTTCTATTACATATTACAACTTAGAATAAAAATTAAGCATTTTAA
This sequence comes from Epiperipatus broadwayi, assembly GCA_028023455.1. NCBI lineage: Eukaryota > Metazoa > Onychophora > Udeonychophora > Euonychophora > Peripatidae > Epiperipatus > Epiperipatus broadwayi. The sequence continues at coordinate 801,196 of JAQFVV010012455.1, read as the reverse complement.
AAATCTTCTTAAGCAAATTTCAAACTTTTTAAAAGCATAGCCTTAATTAATTACTACCATTAGTTCTCACTTCATTAGTTTGAAGTTGCTTTCACTTTTCTGTTCAGTCTGCTTATTATTCATCAGTGAAAACACAGCATGATTATTTGCGATGGGATGCTTAAAACAAAGCCTATGATTTGGTCATTAGTTTGTTTTTAAATCACTGGCACATCTTTGTTTTATATTTCGAGTTTTTATCACATTCACAACACTTTTGGACTAGAAAACTTTTCATACAGGCTGCCCTCAATCTCAAAATCAAAGTTAAAATTCCTTTTCAACAGTTTTGAAAATGTCTGAAAGGAAGTTCAATGTTTAAATTTATGACAAAAGATAGTAGATAGGACTTACAAATCAAAATTCTTAGAAATGCAAGCAGCAATAGAAATATAAAACATCATTCTCAGCAAAGGAGTAAATTGAAATATTTTAAAATTTTTACAGTGGAAGTACAAAAAAAATCTATCTTTTATCCTCTGTTGAATTTTATTATCTAAACACTGCCTTACATTATAGCATTCTGTGATGCTAAGATTAACAATTTGAAGAGTTTTGGCAGATTGAACAAGGTATGTATCAATATCACACCCCTTTTCTGAATTTTCGTTATTTGAAATATTTTTGGATGGGCATTCACATACACACTTTTGAAATAACTTTTAATAGGTAACCAGTTTTGTCAATAAACAGACCATTTCTTATGCTTGCTTATAACTGTTATTAAAACAGACAATCAATGGAAGCCAGAAGGCTTGTACATAAAATCCCCATGTAGTGCTTACTCAAGCCAGAAACTAGTCTGGGGATATTGGATGAGTAGGCACTAGATGGGGATTTTATGTACAAGCCTTCTGGCATTACTCTGCTTGCACTGAGTGGCACTACTGTATGGAGAGTTTTGCCTGTTGAATCAAAAGAATGTGTGTTGAAAATTTAAACTTTTGGAATTATATTCATATAAGGAAAATCTTCAGCTTTTGAAATTATTCCAAAGTTATTGTATCATATTCAATAAAAAAATTTATTCTATTTGTTTAATAAATTTAGCTAAAATGCATTGCTTTTTTCTTATTTTTTTAAATCTTGACCTAATTTCAGTTTTATATTTTTTTAGCAGTTCTATCAAGATTAAAAAAACTAATTAAATCAACTTGGAATAATTGCATTTTTCATCATTTGTATTAAGTGCTAATGAACTGAATTCCTACTTTATTTATCAAAAAAAATTTCTTAGCAAATCATAATTAATTTTTTGTTTTCAAATTATTAATCTATTATAGTACTGAAGAAAATGCTTACATGAAAAATATATCTTACATGGTTCATTAAATTCTTCATAATCAAGAATATAGCTGAAAGGTAGGACTTAAAATAATGTAGTATAAATATAATTAATATAACATTTATTATAATGTGCAAGTTATTATATATATATAACTGAAATACACAGGCTTATATTCCTGTGTCTATATATGTAATATATAGGGTATATGAAGACAGACTTTCACATGACCCACCATTCTCACTATCTCATAACACATACACTTGAACATATATGTGTTAAAAAGATAAATAATCACCAATATACGTATTTCATGTTAAACCAGCAATCATCAGTTGGTCCAGATTACCATCTCTACCCATATATGCTATAAGTGCTCAGATATATATTAAGTTGGAGTGTGGAGTAGATTGAAGCCTGTCCATTAAAGTATGAGGTTTGGCTATCTTAATAAAATTGGATGGATGGTTGAAGAGTTGGAGTGTGGAATAGATTGAAGCCTGTCCATTAAAGTATGAGGTTTGGCTATCTTAATATATATCTGAGCACTTATAGCATATATGTGTAGAGATGGTAATCTTGGACCAACTGATGATTGCTGGTTTAACATGAAATATGTATATTGGTGATTATTTATCTTTTCAACATATATGTGTTCAAGTGTATCAGTGTTATGTGAGTAGCGGGTCGTGTGAAAGTCTGTGCTCATATACCCTATATATATATTATGTTTATCTAAATTGCATATATTGTACATACAAAGTTTCATATAATATGAAAAATATCTATACTAGGCTTATATACTGATTTTTGAAATTATAGTCAAGTAAAAATGTAAGATATTTAAATTATTTGTCGTATATAATTATAATTACAAAAATATAGCAAAAATACTACAAAATGTATATAAAAATAAATGTCATCATTTAATATTTATGATGGCTAGACGGAATATTAATAGCGACTCAATTGCAGTGTAAAAAATTTGCTTCATGAGGAAAAGAATAGAATAAAGTTTTTGTCTATGAATTCACTAAGAGTTTTATTGCTAACTATGGAACCTAACTATTTTAACCAAATAATATATAAAATATATGTAAATATGTAAAAACAAATTATATTTACATATATATGAATAGCAAACACAATACAGAATATTGCAAAATCTATCAAATAAGCCAAATTTTATAGCAATGCATAAATTTATCTGGATTTTATCGCTTCAAAATATCTTTTTTAGTTTTCATTAGCTATTCACATAAGGATATAAAATTTGTTTGTTTAATTCTTAATATATGAATTTTTTCTACAGTACAGGTTTTTTCATACCTGCACTCCAATATATAATATATAGGAGGTTTGAACTCAGACTTTCACATGACCCTCAACTATCCACGCTATCTCATACTGCTGACATCCTTGATCACACACGTCGAAAAGAAAAATAATTACCAACATAAATCATAAACATACATATTTTGTGCTAAACCAGCACTCATCAGTTGGTCCAGATTATCATCTCCACACATATATACAATCAATCCTTAGCTTATATTAAGATAGCCAATCTTCATACTTTAATGGATAGGCTTCAATCCACTCCACCCCACAATTCTTCAGCCATCAATTTCAATGTTAATTCTTATATGGATATGTTTATTTTAAAAAATTCATAAATATGTATTAGTTCAACACCACATTTATAGCTGAAAATGAAAATCTAATGACACTTATTATGAAAATTAAAAGAAAAAAGTGGAATATATGGTATTATAGTTAATATGAAGAACATGAAAAATTATGTTAGATAGAAGTTGATTTTATAATTAATGTAAAGATAGCCATCAACAGTTTTTGCTCTCACATTATTCATTAGCAGTTACAGCAATAACATAAGTTTTATATTTTCTATTAAAGATATAGTTGATTGTTAACTTATTTTAGTTAGACATATAGTTTTTTTTTATTTTTATAAATCCAACAATTTATTTTAATATCAATTTGGAAATAGATGAAGCAACTACTCTTAGCTATGTAATAAAATTCTAATGATATATATTATTAAGATAGCAGTCAATTTTTAAGAATTTTTTTTTTTGTTCTTTTCTCTTTGATTACAATTATTTGTTTGAAGGTTTATGATGATGGTTTTTTAGTATTAACTATTTGGACTATTTCCATCATGTAATATTAAGAATTGAATGTCTTTAAAAAAAATTTAAACTTTCTAAATACATTCAACTGTCAGTAATAGCTTGCAACTTAGTATTTAACACAATGTTTCAAGTGATATTATTCTACTCTTTTCTTCAGGTATTGCTAGCCTGACCAGTGACAGTATAGTATGGGAATCGAACTTGGACTTTTAAATTCTTGAATTTTTAATGCTCTAACCCAGGGGTGGCAACAAGTCAATCGTCATCCATCGGTCGATCGCAAAGTCAATTTTGGTCTATCGTGAGGCCAATCTGGCAAGAGCCATCGGGTTACGAGTAAAACAAATGAAGTCAAGATTTTCAAATTTTTTTTGTTCTAAATTTTTTTTCAATTCTAAATAGATGAAGTTCACTAAGTCGTATCATTATTGAAAATAATATTTTTAATCTTGATTTAATGTAGCTAATTTGAATTAATAAATATTGTTAATAATTACTCATGTTGTTTTAATTCCCCCAGACAAGAGTTTTTGGCCCATTAAATAATTATGTTATTTTTTACATAGGTAGATATTTAAAAATAGTAGGTATTTCACACCTCCCTCCACTTAGACTATGCCTATGACGTACAAGTCAATCACAATACATTTTTAAAATAAAAAGTAGATCTTATGAACACAAAAGTTGCCCCCCCCCCCACTCTAAACAACTAAATTATAATTTAAAATATAACTTTACTCATAGTATAATAACAACTTCACAGGTAAGTTTTAAAGTGTAAATGACCAAGAATGATAATCTTAACTTTTAATGGAATAACATTGATGATAAGTTGGACATAAATTTTAATTTACAAATAAACACTGTTATCTTTCTATTTATATATCCTTAATTAGTTTGTGATACAAATTTAATAATAAGAATTGTGACCTAAAGTTACCAAAAATAATAATATTTCTGTGAACATGCATTTAATCTCATGAACACTTTAAGCAAAAGAACTGCTATAAAGAAATTTTATAAATTCATGTTCAAGACAATGGTTTCTTACATATTATGTTATTTAAAAAATCAAAAATAAAATAAATTAATGCATACAAACTACTTTGAAGTAAAGATTATTGGACAGATTACAGTTTAGAATGCTTTAAGTTCAAAATAAGAGTATTAAGAAATAGATCCTATTTCAAATATATTAGTAAAAAAAATGTATAATCATTCTTCAAAAGCAATATATACTATAATGGAATGTATTATTGGCTTCACTAAAAAAGGGAAGAAAATAATTGCTCTCTTTTAATGATTATGTTATTAGTAACTTAATTTTAAAAAAGTGTCATAAAGAAACATTTACAATAAGTATGAAATTTCAATAATTTTAAGATGTAAAGACAGAAGTCTTAATTGACAAGAAAATTTGAAAATGATTGAGAGATGAAAACGGCAAAGAAGACAGTCATTTTCTTATCATGGCCTTTATAGTTTACTTTTTTCTTTTTGATGTCTTTCAAATAGTGTATGCATTTAAAAATATCGTAATCCTACTAAATCAATGTAGGGCACTTTATATAATAACAACACTTTGGATAGATGAAGCAAGTATTTTGACTACCTTTTAAATGTCCTTCAATAATACATCCAATGGATCGTCTTATTTAGATCTAAGTTAAAACAACTTTTTGTAGATCTTAAGATGGAAAAGCTATAAATCTTAATGAATCACTTTGAAAATAAAGAAAAAACATGTTAACTTATACTATTAGATTTTAAAAATATATGGGACCATGAAATTATCAGATCTTAAAAATGCTTCTATTATTTGAAATAAAGGAAACAGGAAAGACAGGAACAAATACCTTGAAATATGATTGATTAATGCAAAAGTAATTTCAAAGATTTTATTGATTAGACTGCAGTCTTGTGGAGATTCTGTGATTTCAAAGAAACAAGAATTATTAGGGATAAGTTTTCGTTGCCAGATTAATGTAAGCAGAGTATCATGAATAAAAATATGATTTATATATTTCATTTAACAATTTGTCAAGGCAATGACTCACTTAATCACAAAAAAAAAAAAGTGGAAATGTTTGAAATTTTCTGGTTGAACATGGAAAGTTATGTAAATAATACAAATTTTGCATAAGAAGTATTATTTCTACTGGTGGAAAATTTCAGGCATTTGAAGTAAAAAATTATGTTAAACAAGGATATGTACTAGTAGATACTTTGTTTTTTTATTTTTATAAAGTCTTTGTAATAGTTTATAGGTGGTATTATAAAGCAGGCATCAAGATATGATATATATTTAACCATCAAACATCGCATGATCACCATTCTTTAGGTTTATACAATGTTTTTCACAGAGGCAAAACTCTCCATACAGTAGCGCCACTCAGTGCAAACCAAAGTAATCAATGGATTCAAGGTTTGTGCATAAAATCCCTATCTAGTGCCTACTCATTCAATATCCCTAGACTAGTTTCTAGCTTATTGCTTTCATCAGTGAGGAGCTTTGGATCTGAGAGCATTACACCTAGATCTTAGGATCTAATGCAACCCTCCAGCAGCCACTTTTACTTTTTTAGCTAACTATAAAGTTTTGAGTCCAAAATGAAAACACAATAGCTAAGCTCATCAGCTTGTATAGACCTGAACTCTGTTCAGCATCAATACTTTTTGATGCCTTTAATAACCATAGTCACCATAACCCTATTGTGCAGGATTGGTATTAAGACATCAAACATCACATGATCACCATTCATTAGGCTTACACAATGTTTTTCACAGAGGCAAAACTCTTCATACAGTAGCGTCACTCAGTGCAAACCAGAGTAATCAATGGATGCAAGAAGGTTTGTGCATAAAATCCATATCTAGTGCCTACTCATCCAATATCCCTAGACTAGTTTCTAGCTTGTGACTTTCATCAGTGAGGAGCCTTGGATCTGAGAGCATTGCACCTAGATCTTAGGATCTAATGCAATCTTCCAGCAGCCAACTTTTATTTTTTTAGCTAACTATAAAGCTTTAAGTCCAAAATGAAAACACAATAATATTTTCAAGCTAAGCTCCTCAGCTTGTATAAATCTGAACTCAGCTCTGCATCCATACCTTTTGGTGTCTTTGGTTCTTTAATAACCAGTCACCATAATCCTATTGGGCAGGATTGGCATTAACCATCTAACATCACGAGATCACCATTCTTTAGGCTTACACAATGTTTTTCATAGAGGCAAAACTCTCCATACAGTAGCACTGCTCAGTGCAAACTAGAGCTTTATAGTTAGCTTAAAAAGGTCTAATGCAACCTCCCAGCAGCCATCTTACTTTTTAAGCTAACTATAAAACTCTAGTTTGCACTGAGCAGTGCTACTGTATGGAGAGTTTTGCCTCTATGAAAAACAGATTGTGTAAGCCTAAAGAATGGTGATCTCGTGATGTTAGATGGTTAATGCCAATCCTGCCCAATAGGATTATGGTGACTGGTTATTAAAGAACCAAAAACACCAAAAGGTATGGATGCAGAGCTGAGTTCAGATTTATACAAGCTGAGGAGCTTAGCTTGAAAATATTATTGTGTTTTCATTTTGGACTTAAAGCTTTATAGTTAGCTAAAAAAAATAAAAGTTGGCTGCTGGAAGATTGCATTAGATCCTAAGATCTAGGTGCAATGCTCTCAGATCCAAGGCTCCTCACTGATGAAAGTCACAAGCTAGAAACTAGTCTAGGGATATTGGATGAGTAGGCATTAGATAGGGATTTTATGCAGAAACCTTCTTGCATCTATTGATTACTCTGGTTGGCGCTGAGTGGCGCTACTGTATGAAGAGTTTTGCCTCTGAGAAAAACATTGTGTAAGCCTAATGAATGGTGATCATGATGTTTGATGGCTTAATACCAATCCTGCCCAATAGGGGTATGGTGACTATGGTTATTAAAGATACCAAAAAGTATTGAGGCTGAACAGAGTTCAGGTCTATACAAGTTGATGAGCTTAGCTATTGTGTTTTCATTTTGGACTCAAAACTTTATAGTTAGCTAAAAAGGTAAAAGGTGGCTACTAGACGGTCTGCATTAGACCCTAAGATCTAGGTGTAACGCTCTCAGATCCAAAGCTCCTCACTGATGAAAGCAATAAGCTAGAAACTAGTCTAGGAATATTGAATGGGTAGGCACTAGATAGGGATTTTATGCACAAACCTTGAATCCATTGATTACTCTGGTTTGCACTGAGTGATGCTACTGTATGGAGAGTTTTGCCGCTATGAAAAATGAGATATATTTGATAGCAAAGTCTTTTAATTTGAACAAATTAAAAAAAAAAAAAAAACTACTTCACTTTTTTGCTTCTAGATTTCAATTTCTTGATGATTGTGCTATTCCAGCAATTCAAGAGATAATTTACGAAACAATCTAACATTTTAAATGTAAACCTTTGCTTTAATAATTATTGTTGAAAAAAAAAATTAGATTTTATCAACCAGTAATGGAAGAAAAATCTTTGGTAGTTTTTATTAGCTTGAGAATACCAGTCAACTTAGATATCTTGTTAGTTTTTTGGGTATAAAGACACACTTGGATAATAAAGTGCCACAATAAACCTAATATATCTATATTTTAACAAGTTAAAAGATATGACAATTTCATTATAGTAATGCTAGTTACATATAAGGATACTATTCGGCTATAATTATTGCACAGGATTGAGGCATGAACCCCTATCAACATATTATAAAAGTTACTAAAAAAATGTCACTATAGGATTTTAAAAATGTGATGAGAAATAGTAAGATCAATCACCCTGTCTTTAGTTATGCAACACTTTAAATCCATTACTATGAAAGTTTGGGCTTATGAAGTAAATAAATAATATTGAATATGTTTTTCGTAAAACAGACAGATTCTATTTAACTTCTGAAATTAAAAACATTCTAAAGTAATACCATATTAATTATTTTCCTTAAGAAAACATGGCCAACAATAGAATATAATGAAGAGCTACAGTTAGACAAAAAATGGTGCTGAAATTAAAAGACAGCATCACTAGATTTTGAATAAACTTTAGGACCAGCATATAATATGAGGTTTTTGAATTTGGTTTATAATATTCATTGTAAAACTCGCTGAATATCCGCTATTGATTATGACAAGTGTTAGTCTGTTATCATCTACATATTATTTCTAGGCCCATCCTGATGCATAATTATTCATTGTTATTTTTAAGGTCATGATTGAACAGTTTCAAAACTGGATGGGAAAGTTCCATGCTATATAATGATGGTAAAGCAAAATCAGGCAGTCAAACCATCTACAAAAGAAAATTCCATTCTATTGAGTACTCAAGAATCAATTAGAGATCAGTCACCCTGGCTACTCATGGACTATTATTTCATACAACGGTAAAGTACAGGTTCTTCCATTCATCTGCATCAAACAAATGAGTTAACAACCACACAGTCTTATATTATTCAAATAAGTCATATGTATCTTAAACCATTAATTCTGTACAGTTGAATTATTGTAAAACTATAGAGAATAGCAAGTGCATAGCCGGAACTTTTCCATTCTATAATTTGAAAATATAGTTTTCAATCATTATTTTTTGTTTAAAATTATTTCGATATTTTTTTTTCTACTTATTTTAAGATTGATTAAATACTAAGTTTACTATTTGCAGCTAGAAACTAGTCTGGGGATATTGGATGAGTAGGCACTAGATAGGGATTTTATGGACAAGCCTTCTGGCATCCATTGATTACTCTGGCTTGCACTGAATGGCAATACATAGAGTTTTGCCTTATTTAATAACAGTTATAAGCAAGCATAAGAAATGGTGATCATGTGATGCTATCATTATGTTTCAGATTGACTATAGTGAATAACTTAAACAAACCAAAATTCTAATCAGGGCTTAATTTCAACTAGCAACTATATATCTAAGAAATGGTAATCATGTGATGTTTAGTGGTTTAACTGTATATCTAGGATTATGAATCTAACCTTCCATGCCTATTCCTGAAAAATTTATTTATTTGAAACAAAAATAAGAATCTTTTATTAATAGAAATGCTGTTACATTTAAACATATAAAATTTATATATTAAAACAACTGTTAGTAAATAATCTATTTATTAATCATATCCAAAAAATAATGTAGTAGATCATACAGTTGCATTGATTTTATGATATTTATGTAAGAATATGGATATTTATGTAAGAATATGGATATTTTCTTCAGTATTATTTTATATTTAAAAATATTAATGTATTTTAAATATATATATTTAAATATCTACAAGAATGTATCAACAGTCAAATTTACAGCCAAAATTCTAACATTAAGCATAAAATATTAAATCAGGATTGGTTTCATAATCTAGTTTTAATATTACTGACATTGGGTAACAATTAACATTCTACTTATTTTAGTTATATTATTGTGTGTGAATATGGTCTTAAAATTGACTTGATTGCCAAAACAATTTGTAATTATATCATTTTCATGCTTATCTCAATTGTCAAAGATATTTGAAACAGTGCCGAATTCTGATCAATTTTATCCATTTGTTTTTGACAATTAAGATCTTTTATTCTTTTTAAATCTTATTTCATTTCTATTTAAACTATTACATTATATACCTCAAAAGAGATTCAATAATTTTTGAAAAAGTATTTTTACCTTTTACTGTCCTATCTCCTCAGAATTCATCTTGTGACCTCTGCCTAATTGTTAACTGTTAAATAAACTATGTAAGAAGTTTTAAAATAGCAAATTATTTCTAATGTTGGATCATCTTTGAAAAAAAAAAAAGTTTCATTAGTTTGTAATCTGAAAAAAAAATTAAAATACAAAGAAAAATTATTACTACCCTACATGGATTGTATGCTAAATTCTAGAAAAAATTGGGCAATAGAAAATATAACCATATAATATCACTTGATTGTCAATTCAGGTAGTTATTTGCCTTCTTAAAACTGTTTATTCTAGTATCTCAATTAGAAGTATTTCAAAAACATTAACAATGCTCACATCATAATTTAAACTATAAACTGATTTTTTTAAAACAACTTAAATCAGTCTTTCATCAAGAACCTCTTATGATATCCATCTTGGTTATCAATGAGACTCTTATGATACCCATCTTGCTTTCAATATTTAAATAAGCAACCACTCATAAATGAGTATGGTCATTCCTACCCCACTCCATCCTCCCCTAAAAAAAAGAAGGAAAAAAAAATCACAAATGAATTTTGTGATGATATAAACCAATTTATGAATGATAAATATGTCCACCTATTGAACATGCTGTTTTATTTTTCTGTTTATTTGATATTTTTCAATGTTGTCTTAATTTTCTCACCAGAAAATTTTTCTTTCTGAAATACTCCAATACCATGTCTAATTGTAGTTCTCCAATATATTCTCCTTAACATTCCAAAAGACATTGCACTTCTTTAGCTAAATATATACAAGATATAAAAATGAATTGTATTTACCCCAATCTGGGCCACTTCTCTATCTTCACAAAATACTTCAGGCATACCATTTAAACAAACTATATAGAAAATTGCATCAAATCGTCTTTTGTAATCTACAGGTGTCAACCAGTTTGACCATTCTTTTAAACACCAAATATTGGGAATACATTCCATTTCAGAACACAATTTGAGAAATTCTAAACCATTTTTCATAATTTTCTGTCGTATTTGCATTAAATTATCTATTTGAAGTGGGAAAGTTGACGGAAATAGTTCAGAATTACAACTAACCCGCATTTTTTTTGTTTCGTCAAGTGACTTTTTATCTAATAGCATCAAGACACCACTTTCTTCAAAGGTCTCTCTAATGGCTGTTATACGGAAAATAATTTCATTGGGTAAAGGCGAATTATATGTCGTTTTATATATAGGAGGCCTTGGTCCTTCAATGTTTACAAAATATTCTAAATCAGATAAATTAATTCCTACTTTTTTAAAAATATTTACCCATTCTTTCGAATAATCGGCGGGGTCTAACATTCCACCTGGAAAAACAAATCCATCGGGCATAAATTTACTTTTTTCACTACGTTTTAACATTAGCAATCGAAAATTAGACGAATTCTTGATTTCATTTTGAAGAAAATTCTTAGTTAACGTTGGCAAATTTGATATTTTGGTCGCTAAAAGTAAAGTTGCAGCTTCTTTCCATAGTTGTGACATTTTTTTCTGCTTCAAAATTTATAATACAGTTAACATTGCCTTACAGTGTGTTTTAAATTTAATTATAACTTTTAAATTTATTTTACCTAATAAGTGAGACAAAAAAAACACGAGTGAAGTGTCTAGGCTTGACTGAAACAAATATAAAATATTTCTTCCTAAAAACGTTTCTTTGAAGAGTAAAGACGGCGCTAGAGTATAAGCTAAAAATAGCGTTTACGCTCCTTAAATAATTCATAATAAATTGCATTATTTGTTTAACGTGGTTAAACTTCTGTTAAAAAACAATAAAGTTGCTAATAGCGTCTAGGAAAAAGGGATTACATATTATTAATAGTATGAGATGTTAAAGCATGAAAGTTGTAAATGGATCGGGGCAATACTTTTGGTGGTTTTTATTTTTGGAAAGGTAAGCTTTCACCTAGTAGATATTAAGTTATTATATTTAAAAAACAAACACACAACTTGTATCTTTGTATTATGATTATAAATAATATTTTCATGTACTTTATTCGTTATTATTATTTAAGTCTCGAACAATCACATTTAAAATAATTATCATATCAATTTTAATTTTATATAAATTTGAGATATTTTCATATTCATTTTAATTAATCGATATTGTATATCCACTTAATAGAAAGAAAACGCATTTTATTTTTATATTATTCCTTTTTTTTTTAACTCTATTTATTTAGTCTATGGACTTTTTTTAAAAGTCATCTAACTAATCACATAAAAGAATCTGTAAATAATTTCTTTTCACTTATTCCTTTAATCGCTTTTTCTATTACAGTTAAATAAAAAATTAATAAGGAAGGTGTATAAATGGCACCAACTAGGAAATACATTCGCTAGTGAACTTTATTAAGTCATTAGATTATTTTATGCATAAATTGGACTCATTAATTATGCGATTCATAGTTTGAGTTGGACTACAATTATCTAAACTCCGGAGACTATTGAATTTCATTTCTCAAATACATTAGCACAATAATCACGGATGGTCTGGCAGCTGTTGAGAAGTCTTCTCTATGTCAAATGTTATTTATTAACTTTATTATGGAATATAGAAAAGAGAAATTTGGGTATCGAAATTTGTTCGGGTTCTTGTATTCAATCTGTTTTTTTTTTTTTACTGTAATTCTTTTTTTTTTTTTTAAGTGTCATAGCATCGGCCGGGACGCGAACCCGCAACCCGGGCAACTGCCTGCAAGTGCAAGGCAGTCGCGCTGACCTCTCGACCACCAATGCAAGACTACTGTAATTCTTCTGTTTTTAAAAAAATTACCTGGTTGAATATCTTAAAAGGAAATCTTGATTTGATGTGTGTAATGAAACTATGACTTGAATTAATATTATTGGGTCTATTTGAAAACTTTTTAAACGGTTTTTTTTTGTCAAATAGCTCGTCCTTTAAAAGAAGATAATGAATGTGTTCTTTTGGGAATCTTTATTTACGTATTATATTATAGAATTCGGAAAAACAAATAATTGTGATCAAGTTTCATGATAGTCATTACGGCGATTTTAATATGAGGGGGCAGAATCAAAAATTGCGCTTTTTCCGAAAAAGTGTGTTGAGGAGGGGGGGGGGGACTAATATGCGTTTAAAAAAAATAAAAGAATGATTAAAACAAATTTTTATTTAAAGAAGGATTGATAAAATAAAAAGCGATTAAATTGTTTTTATTTTCATTATTGATTTATTTTATTCCGTATATTTTTCAATAAAATCGTAGAAACTATTAAAATTTATTGTAAAGTAGATAGCAATCTTTTAATAAAAGATTACACGCACTAACAAAAATATCATTGTTGCTGTCTGCAATCTCTCTTCCTGACCCAATTTTAAAACATATTGTAAAATAGCTGGCATTTAATCTGTCATTTACGAAAAATATGTCTAATTAACTATGATGTGTTAGTAACATTTACTTCTCATAAAATTCATATTGCGTACACCATTTACAAAACTGGGAAAATAGATTAGTGAAATCATTAAATTAAACAAATTCTTTATATTTATGTATGTCATTATATTCTTTTCTTCATTTAACTATTCATTGGAGGATGAAGGTCTCCACAAGTTTAATCCAGTTTCTTTGATCCATAATTTTTCTTCATCATGATACCAGCAAACATACGCATTTCATCCATCCATTTCATATGTCATCTCTTTTTATATCATTTAATCTCTTGGGGTCCATATTAAAACTTCAATTGTTAATTTAATCTTTTCTAGGAATATGTACTTGTCTGTTCTCTTACCATATATTTCATTTTTGATTTCTTATTATTCCCAAATTATATCTGCATATACTTTGTTGAGTAATCTGAAGTCTCTGTATTACTTATTCTTCTGTTAAGAATTTAAGTCTCAGATTCATATTAAGAATAGATAAAATATATTTATGTCAAAACTTTCATTTTTAAACAAAGAAAAAATTCCTATTTCACCACATGATCACCATTTCCAATGCTTACACAAACAGTGCTCTCAGATCCAAAGTTCCTCAGTGATAAAAGCCACAAGTTAGAAACTAGTCTGGTAATATTGGATGAAGAGGCATTAGATAGGGATTTTATGTACAAACCTTCTTGCATTCATTGATTACTAAGGTTCACCCTGGGTGCCACTATTGTATGGAGAGTTTGCTATTGTTTTAAATTTCATTTTTAATATTTTTCCAAAGACATTTCATCCAATTTAATTCTATGATTAATTTTACTCATTATATTTCCATTTATATCAATAATCTGACCGAGGTCTTTGTAGTTGTTAATGTCAAGTAATTCTTTTTTTTTTTTTTATCAATCTTTATTTTTTTTCTAAGAAAATCCAATGAACATTACTTCAATTTTTTTGGTATTTGTTTTTGGTTCTATCTTTTTACTTTTAGCTGATAATTCTTGCATCATTTTCTGAAACACTTTTACGAAAACAGCCATATCATTTGCAAAATGTAAATGATTTAAATAATGTCCACATATTTTTATTACCTTAACTTCCCATTTTAATCCATAGAATTATTTTTGTAAAGCTACTATAAAAATTTTTGCGAATATGAAATCGCCCTGTTCTATACTTTTATCAATGTTAATCTTTTTATGTCACCATGTAATGTAATCATTGCTGTTGTATATTTATAAATATTTTACAGAATATAACAATATTCCAGATCCATGTCTTAATCATCCAAAGTTTTAAACATGGGGCAAATGTTCACAGAATCAAAGGCCTTTTTACAATCTACAAACCCAAAGCATAATGCTCACTCAATGATTCATTTTTATAATTTCTCTTAATTCTTGAATATGGTTCATTATGCTAAAACTACTTTCAAATATAATTTTTTTTTGTTTGATTTGAGTCCAAAGATTGCTGTATGTGAGATATAATTATTTTCATAAAGATCTTATATAGAACTAATTATTTTTCTAATTATTTGGGTTGTCTTTATCATTTAGACATTTAATATATAGTTTTGCCAACAATTTTGCCATTTATTTGTACAAGGCATCTTTAAATGGTACTAAAAATGTATAGTGCTGTCAAGCGTTGGTAGCCTAGTGGTTAGCATAGCTGCCTTCCAAGCAGCTGACCCGGGTTTGCTTCCTGGTCAACGCATTTGACATATGAAAAAAAAAGAAGAAAAAAAAGTATAATGCTTTTAATAATAGTCATAATAAAACTGGATGACTAGCAATAAAGTGGGTGTACTCCATTATTGCAATATGAATTTGTCTTTGATCATATTGAACAAAGTAAATTATTGATAGGTCATTCTGGCAAAAAGTTAGTCACCTGTTTACTAGTAATTAATGCCAACTTGTTTTTGATAATAATAATACATCATCTCTTCAGTTTCAAGTATTACACATTTTTATAATGAATTAACTATCTTATGATAGTATTAAAGTAAAACAGTTTGAATTTGGTCATTGGTCTTTTAAGTAATAGTTTATTTATATTTGATTTGATTAAGTATTCATTTATTTATTTTTCATGCTTAAGTATTTACCAACACTGGAGTTCAAAAGTATTGATACTTCTGTTAATCTTTTTTATTGTTCTATTTTCACATTCAGAGATAATCATAGAAAATACCATAATTTGAACAATTTGTTCTTCATTTGTAAACATATTTTTCCTACATCTAAAAATCTTTTTTAGGTTTTTTTTTTACAGCAATTCTTGTTAATATTAGTCTGTGATAAATTTCTTGATTTTTTAATATTTTATTATTGATGATACATTTGAACAGGTGAAACTTCAAACCACTTTCTTGTCTTTGTTATTAATTTTCAAGTTAGCTATTTGCCTTGTTATCGTAGTCATTGTATATAATTATATGTTGGAATATTACCATCATTTAATATTAATTGTTGATTGCCTTGAAAAAATTCAAATTGTAGTCAAACTTTTCAAATACATTCAACTGTTAGTAAAATATATAGATTAGTATATAATAGGTGCTGCTGACCATAACCAGTGACAGAATTATATTGGATTTAAGTTGACACTTTAATCAACTATGCTATTCCATCAGAGACAATAGTCAATAGAAATTATATATAATTATCTATGAGGATCTAATCCACTTTTTTCTTAATCATTGTATTCTTAATATTGATCCATAATCTGACAGTTGATAATTTCAATTCTCCCCTTTTGAATTAATTTTATTTATAAAATAATTAAGTTGTAATTATAAATTTATTTAAACGCACATTGATTACGTAAGTAATATTCATTAAGCCTGTAGCCTCAAGCACATGCATATAAAAATGCGATAGTAGGGATCTCTACAGGTCTTAAACCACAAGCTTACTCTTTGGAAGAAAAGAGGGGAACCCTTCTTTACTTCAACCTACTTTCTATTTAAATAGGTGAAGCTGAAGCGGTTCGATCTGAGAGCGTGAAGTTACTTAATACTTCACTAATTAAGTATAAATATAATAGAATTCCCATATGGTTGACAATTGCAGATGTATGCATATTACTGTAAAAAAACATTTATTAATTAAGCATTGCCGATTTTATTATTAGACAATCTCACACGTGCTGAATATTTGTAACACAGCTCATATGTGGTGCAAGACCCAGGCCATATCAGGAAACAGGTAATGAATAATTAGAAAAGCCCATAAGTTATCAATGTTAAATAACAGCAATATATAAGGCATGAAAAGATTTACTACTCTTGACCCAATGCAGAATTAGTAATGACTTCTAATTTCATGTGGTAAATAAACATGGGGTAATCACATACTATATATATGAGCATGGGGAAAAACTTAGCTGAACCCAATGCTAAATAGAAATAAATAAAAGGCCAAAGAGATAAATAAACCTCCCTGTGGTATGTAAAAGGAATCATATATATGCACACACACACGCAGAACAATCTTTCCAATATATTGTACCGGTCGAAACCCACCACCACCGCAAGTCAAATCGGATTCAAACTCAGCTGAACCAAACTGAATTCAAACCCAACTCAACAGCTCAGATAGCAGAAATCGACGGCACAGTGCTATGCGCCAAGAACTAGCTCAACGGTTGGTGAGGACTAGAGACTCCTGAGTAACACTAATATCTAAGAATTTATATACTTTGAATAATTTTATAAATTGAATCATATGTATGTTCGGGTTGCCAACACAGACAGCGGGTATTAACATTTAAATAATTATAAAAAGAATAATGAACTAAGAAAACCAAGTATGTTAGAAAATATTTAATAAAAATAATTTGTTTTGTTTCATAAAATATAGAATGCATTAATTACCTCTAGTCTTTAAAAGAATTGATAAATATAATAAGAGTGGCGGTCCTTATCATATGCCAACAAGTATTACACAACATGGGATTCTATGTCTATGCCCCCAACGAGAAATATAAAGGCAGATAAAGGTATTCATTAAGAACGGAAATGATTGTTCTAATTTTATTACGGTGGAATGTGAGATTTATTTTCACATTCGGAAATCTATTCATGAAGAGCAAAACGTATTTTAAGGCATAACTTTAATCTTGATTTGAAAACTGATTTAAACTAAATATATTTGAGAATTGGTTCGACTTTAATTTAAATCACTTCATCACGAATTACGAGCACGGAGCGGGTTTTACCGGGACAAAGATGCAACGGTACTGACGAATTACAAGGCAGAGAGTAAAATTGAAAGATGATCGCTAGTCGATGATCGAAGTCCTATGGCGGCTTGCATTTGGCAAGTCTTACGCCCTTTGACTAATGAATAGGAAAGGAAGTACTTTCTTCCTCTAGAAATTTAAATAAGAGAATATGATCACCGACCAGCCTAACGGAGCGGAAGATTGCCTTACATCAGCAACGTTCGATGATGATGACTTGATAGTCATCGTTGAAAAATAAAACCCATGTAGAATGCTCTACATGATGACTTGACCAATTAATTAAAGTCAAACGGGCTTTTAAGAAAACTTATTTGAAAATATTTGGAAACTATATTAATTATGCCCTAATATCGTGCTCTTCCTGAATCTTAATACAAAATAACAACAAAAGTTGAATTAAAATCTATTTAACCCTTTATCGGCCCTTTTTGCAATAAAAACATTTAACATTATATTTGAATTAATAAATCAACATTAGTGAAGCAAGAAAATACCATTTTAACATTATATGAATATATATAAATACTTGTAACTTAGGAGCTGGGGACATAGGTGAAAAACGGAGCTAATAGTTTATTATTAGCCAATTATAAAAATAATAAACATGTAATATTTTCTTTCGACTCGATGATTAATAGAACTTTCAAATTTAGTTCTAATGGGCGAGAATTACTATTTGAAATTAATATTATAATATTTGCATGAGGCAAATAGAACAGAGGAGCTCATCGAGTTGAAAGATTATTGGCATATAATTTTTAAATAGCATTAATAAATCACACGATAAATACATATATATAATATGTTAAACGAACCGCCAGGTAAGAAAAGAAAAAGTTTAAAGACTAGAGATTGAAAGAATTACAATATAAATTTATAGTAGCATTTTATAAAGATTTTTACATTAAATAATAAAGAGCTCTTAAATAGGAGGAGTGTAAAATAAAGTTCGAACTGGCCAGAAAGTTTAACGTTCATTATAGAAATATATTACCCCTTCCGCTGGTCCTTAAGTTACATCTCCAAGTTGTTGAAAACGTAGGCATCATTGGTTGACTACTGGAACAGTATTTTAGTAGCTTTCATAATTTTAGCAGAATGATCGGTCCGGAAAAAGGTTCAGCAGCTCCATTGAAGATTTCTCGGGACTTTAGGAACCATAGCCAGATTCCTGATGTTCTAGCCCTCTATCATGATGAAATACAATTTTTATATGCACAGAGTTCACTGCACTACTCTACAACAAAGCTAGACTAGTTTTCCTCCTGACTTTTCAGGGCTATATATATTGTCCAGATGCCTTAAGGCTAGCGCTCATTTTATTATCAATGTGTTTTTTTATAATTAGTTGTTTTCAAATACATTCCTTCGATAAGGCTTTCAAACTAATTTTTGAATTCCTTTCCTAATTAGAAAATGAATTCTTAAAATCTGAAATGATTTTAATTAGAAATTGAATTCTTATCTTTTTTAATTAATAAAACTTTACTGTTGTTTTTGAGAATTTGAAAGCCTATGGAAAGAATGTAGCTTTTAATCACAAAACTTTACAAATTATTTTAAAGGTGAAAAAAACAAGTATTCCCGATGCAATGAAACTTTCGAACAATTATATATATTTAATATTTACAAACATATATACGCACAATCCACGCAATTTAATATATATAAATTCATGAATATTTTATCATGAATTTATTTAGAGAATTGATCAAATTTAAACTAAACTAATTAATTATACTACGCATTTGAAATAAGTTATTCATTATGGAAATTAGCGTGGATTGAACGTATAAAGCCCCATTGCATCGGAAATTTAAGGTTAGTATTGGGGTAAATAACATGAAGCTAGGATCGAACTCAGATCTGACTGCTTCAATATATGATATAAACACAAGTAAAGTGCCATTACTTTAACAGTTAACATATATATCTAAAAAAATTATACACACATCCATATAAATCAAGAAAAAAATGAATATGTCACGTTCTGACACATTATTAATTAAAACATACTTAAAAAAATATTAATCGAGTTTTTTTTATATCTAACTTAAAAGAACTCTTTACTTTTGTAATAATGAAATCAGAGGGGGAAATCTGTTCCAAGATTCTTTTTAATAATTCTGTTAATTTTTAAGTATATATAAAAAACATTCTAGAAAACTATAGCATTTTCAACTGTCAAGAAATTAACTGACTGTTCAACTGTCCCAAAATTAAAGACATTGAAATCTACAAAAGGCTAAAATCAAAATTGAAATATAAAAGAAGTTAGTTACCTTAAGAAATATATGAGTATAAATTATGAATTAATGAAACACAATTTACCTACATCCTTATATCACTGGCTTACTGATATATATATATAAAATATAATTCATGTAAAGTTGTTTTTGTTTGTCCATAGTGACAGAGCGAAGAGCTCTTGCTTTTGTACAGATTTTCAACTAAATACATATTCTTGACAGATTGATATTTCATGTGGGGTCTTTTGTTCCTTGGTTGTTGAGAAGTGCTTTGCACCGACAAGTCTAGGATGCCACAGTTGGCTGATTCGTGATATCATTTGGCAGGTAAATTTAGTGTAAGGTCACTAAAAATTTATGATGGAAAGTTAATCTTTGGGTGCCTTAGCCACACATGTTTTCAGTTATGGCAACTGGATTGAATCCGTTTATTTTCCTAACAGGTATGTGCATTCAACAGAACTTGGAAAGATATTATTAATAAATATGATTGTATCCATGAGGGCATACCAAGATGAAAAAATGATTGCTACTCTATCATAAATTTATAAAGTTAGTGAATTTTAATGTTATATTTTTTATTTATTTTTACATATATATTTTTTTTTGAATAATGCATAATTGAAATAGCGTATATTAATATAGTGCCTATCATGACTTGACTGTATGCCTATGAATACACATTTCTTCTATGTATATGTAAAAACTATGCATTATAATACAGTATTCTGTTTGTTTTTTTAATACTATTTTTATTGTTTTAATTTGTATAAATAGATATTACTTTTATAATGTTCTTTTCCACTAAATCCAATCAAAAAATATATACACTCTCCTTTTTTCTTTCCAAAAACTTTATTTTTTTCCATCACTATATATATACATTTACTTGTTTACCATAGCCAATGTTTCAAACACCTTATTTGTAGTCATTTTCAAGGGTTTACAAAATATATATTTACATCATTACAATTATCAATACAATTAAAAATAAAAACATAAAAATGCATCTATTCCTATCAAAAAAAAGCAATAACATTTTCCTTTCATTTATCAAAACATTTTTTGGTTATCGTCGATTAGCCACCAAACACCGCCTGATGTCACTGTTGCTAGTCAAAAACCAATAGATATAACATTACTGGGCTGATTTACAATTTACTTTTTTTGTCAGCGCGTAGTGCTGGAATTCGCAGGGAGGGGGATTCGATGTTTTTGAAGATCCAAAGGATCGTCCGTCACAACATACACAACATTTTTAAAAACAAAATTATTTAATAAAATCTAATATTTCCTTTTTTCAATTAATGTCTGATCAAAAAAAAAAAATTTCAATACTATTTTAAAACAATTTACAAAACACAATTCGATTTAAAAATTCCCCTCTGATCCAGCATATGCTTTGAAAGTCTCGTAGCTGTCCCTGCGCAAAATATGTTTTACGCATGATTTCTATATAATGACCAAAATGTGCACTTGAAATTCATTTAACCTTAAAAATATGTGTAAGAAGCGCGTCTTTTATCTTGCAATTAATACTATCTAAAACTACGTCAGGTCATATAAAAAATAAGTACTTAGAATGCTCATGCGAAGACTTAGGACAACTTGAATTCTACACATCCTCACGTCACTGTGAAGTGTGCGATAGTACCATGAAGCCCAAAATCTGCTTAGCGGCCAATATGGACAGAACTGTTCTATAAGGCCGCATGAGCAGTATATTTCTGTGCTTTTGCATGGAAACAGCGACATCAGGTGGTGTTTGGTGGCTAATCGACGACAACCCATCTTTTTTTTTTTTACATATATTACATTATATGTATACCACACTTACTTGTTTTCTTTCTCCCCAAACTTTTTACCATTTTTTTTACTTATACATTTCTTTTTTTAAACAAACCACAAATATTTTTCTTTTCTTTTTATATCTCTTAAGTAATTAATTTAAAACAATACCTTTACCTACAAATTTATTATTTACTTAAAATACATCATTTACATAATTCTATTCAGAACAGGTTTATTTTTTTTTATATACAAACTCTCCTTTACCATTCTCACTCTATATATACTTTTTCCAACATTCTTATCTTAAAATCTATATGTCCAAATTCCTTACTGTGTATGTTAACATTTGAATTTTTATCACTTAAATGTTGTTTCAACATTGTCCTTAATTTATTCTTTGTTGTACCTATATATGACATTCCTATTATCTTTTTTACTATCTAAACACTCAATTTTATAAATAACATTCATATTTTCAACATTCCTATTTCTTGTTTCCTTATTACATTACCTAAATTACATTTCATTTTATATACTGGTTTCAACAATAAATTGCATTCCTTTCCATATTTCCTATTTATACCCTTCGTTATCTTTTTAATCTTAAAAAAAGTATTTTTTGATACCTTATAACTACTATATATAAATTCCATTCCGGTGCTTGTCTTATAGATAAAGATTCTGTTGGATGGTGCCGTTTTCAAGCTAAAATTATAAAATATGACCATTCCCGGGCCATTGATTATAATAATTTTGCTGTGCTTTTTTGTAATGTGAAAATAAAAACAAAACAAAATCGTCTTTTATAAATATTATTTTTTATTAATGTATACAATTTAAATGATAATAATAAATGTAAAATAAAATCAACAAATTACAATTTGATTAGTGTTTTTTCTATCATATATTTTTTTAATTGTGTTACGGCTTTTTTTTATCAATTTTCTATCGGATATTTTTTTACTTGTGTTACGGCTTTTTTTTATCAATTTTCTATCGGATATTTTTTTACTTGTGTTACGACTTTTTGTTGTTGTTGTTTAACTAAAAAATAATAATCGTAATAAAAAGTAAAATTTCTTAGTCTATTTTTTATTTTTTTAATCTTCGTTTTACATTTCTTTTTTTTTTTTTTTTTTTTACAGACAAAGAGATATTACGGCTATTTTTTACTTGAAATAGAATGACAATAAAAAGTAAAAGTTGTTACTGTTAGTTTTAGGGTTAGTTTTAGGGTTAGGTTTAGCATTAGTTTTAGGGTTAGTTTTAGACTTAGGGTTAGTTTTAGGGTGAGTGTTCTGTTGTTTGTAATGCTAAAATAAAAAAATTCAAAATCGTAACCGTACTCGGACAAAATAAAGAAACTCAAACTTTTTTAAACAACAACAAACACATATAAATGTCTTCTTTACTTACTAAACATGTTTATAATATTTGCTTTTTATGAAATTTACAAAACGTGTATATTTGTACTTTTCTTACTGGATATTTTTTTTGGTACCGCTCTTTTTTACTTCAAAAATATACACACGGTGTCTCGTGGAATGTTACGAACAGTACGTTACTTGACGTGTTATCTAATTGCAACTATCTAAAAACATAGATATTTAACATTTTCCCAATTAAAACTTCAATACTGTACGTTATAAAAAGTCTTAGAATTATTACTTTAAAAAATCTGAACATTTCAATACTTTAAAATAAAATAAAAATGCAATGAAAACAACATTTCCATCCAATTCAAATACAAACTCTCTCATCAAGCCGTAACTATTTGCTAAACTGTGCGAATTCAGAAATGTAATTGCTGCGAGGCGACATACATGCTATACTGCGACGCGACATAACGGCCTGCTTTCTGTAGCACAACAAAAAAGTTGTATTATAGAAAACGTGGGTTTGAACATGTCGGCCGTGGAAACAGCATTTTTATGTGTTTTAGCGTGAAAACCATGACATAGAGCGGCGTCTTTAGCTATAAGATGAGTACCTAAATTCCTTTTTTCTTTCTTTTTATCCAATTTTATTTTTATTTTTTCAATATTTTTCTTTCCACATAATTTATTAATAATTTTAATTTTAAAAAAATAATGAAGGATATAAATAGGAAATGTGTAAAGGAATGCAATTTATTGTTGAAACCAGTGTATAAAAGGAAGTGTAATTTAGGTAATGTGATAAGGAAACAATAAATGCTGAAAATATGAATGTTATTTATAGAATTGAGTCTTTAGATTGTAAAAAAGATAATAGGAATGTCATATATAGGTACAACAATGAATAAATTAGGGACAATGTTGAAACAACATTTAAGTGATAAAAATTCAAATGTTAACATACACAGTAAGGAATTTGGACATATAGATTTTAAGATAAGAATGTTGGAAAAAGTAAGATTGTTTGTAGAGAGAATGATAAAGGAGATTTGTATATAAAAATAAATAAACCTGTTTTGAATAGAATAAATTATTTAAATGATATATTTTAAGTAAAGAATAAATTTGTAGGTAAAAGTATTGTTTTAAAGTAATTTCTTAAGAGGTATAAAAAGGAAAGGAAAATATTTGTGGTTTGTTTGAAAAAAAAAAAAAAAGAAATATATAGGTAAAAAAAAAGAAAAAAGTTTGGGGAGAAAGAAAGCAAATAAGTATAATATATATATAATGTAATATGTGTAAAAAAAGATGTTTTGATAAATGAAAGGAAAATGTTATTGTTTTTTATGATAGGAACAGATTGATTTTTAATTATATTGATAATTGTAAAGATGTAAATATTATGTATTTTGTAGATCCTTGAAATTGACTACAAATAAGGTGATTGAAACATTGGATGTGGTAAACAAGTAAATGTGTATATATGGTGATGGAAAAAATAAAGTTTTTGGAAAGAAAAAAGGAGAGGTATATATTTTTTGATTGGATTTAGTGGAAAAGAACATTATATTTTATAAGTCATATATATTTTGAAAGAAAAAAAAGGAGGTATGTGCTGTTGTTGAAAAGATTTTAATGACGGAGATAATAAGAAAAATATATATTATTTTTAAATGTACAATACACATTGGCTATATATTATACTGAATTAAATAGTCCCATAAATAAAGAATAGAAATAAAGAGATAATATCCATGTAAATAGAAGTAACCTTTAACCTTTGATGTTACCAAGAAATTATCAATTACTACCTAATTGATAATTCCTGAGGCTAAATCAGGTTTTCATTAAACCTATAATAGTTTATTGAAAAACCTGATTTGGCCTCAGGGATTGTCAATTAGTAGTAATTGATCATTTCTTAGTAACATCAAAGGTTAAATGTTATTTCTATTTACATGGATATAAAACAGCTTTTATGGCTGCTATAATACATGCAGATATTGAGAAACTATTCTGCAGTATTTATCTATTTTAAAAAGCCTTCTTATTCAGATGACTTGAAGTGCTGCCAATTATTTATGCAAACATAACAATTGATTTTTTTTATATTCTGTGATATTGGCCAAACTTATAGTTAAAGCATCAATATTGGATACTATAGTTATTTTCAATAAATTAGTCTATTCATGCAGGATGATTAACTTTTGACTATGAATTTATGAAAGATTTAGTCATGACAAATTTTGCACATTTCTATTGATCCAACATTATTTCAGAAAATGTTTATGAAATGGATAATATTAAACAACTAATTTACATTTTGTATAAATAATAACCTGTATATTTATACTTTATGTTTGTCCAATATAATAATAAATCGTGCTTTCACACTTCTAACGTAAAGCTATAACAACAAATTGAAAACTAAATTAATTGGCTAAGCGCTTTCAAGAAGATGTACTTCTCATATTCATAGCCAGTTATGATCCTTTCTTTGAAATCATTATATAAATAAATCTGATATCCACCTAACTCAACTAATAGGCTTATTAACAACACTAAGGACACTATAGCTTCTGATCAGACCCCACAGGCTGTGTACAGAGTGGCATGCCCTCATAATGGATGTAAGGCATCATACTATGGTGAAACGAGAGCCACCATAACTACTAGGATATCACAACATAGGTATAAATACAATAAGGCACATACGGATCCAGAATGCACTTCAATTTTTGCTCAGCATCAAAAATTGTCGGGACATGTGTTCGAACCCACATCTGCAAAATTAGTTTGTACTGAGCGACATGATGTTAGGCGAAAAGTAAAAGAAGCATACTTTATAGCAGAGGACTCTTTCACCATTAATCGTAAAGATGCATGTTTTGCAATATCTAAAAGATGGTCTTAGTGACTCATTTGCATATAATTTGCATATCAGATTTATTTATATAATGATTTCAAAGAAAGGATCATAACTGGCTATGAATATGAGAAGTACATCTTTTTGAAAGAGCTTAGCCATTTAATTTAGTTTTCAATTTGTTGTTATAGCTTTACGTTGGAAGTGTGAAAGCACGATTTATTATTATTTTGTATAAATATATAGGCACAACTATAGAATAAAAATGTACAAATTTCTGTATTTATTAGTTCTTACTTATATATATTTGTCCAATGATGATGCATCTTTTTATATAAATTGCAAAAATTCTTTATAGTCACAATTGTAAGTATTAATTCTGATTTATTCGGTTCTAATGGATATTTAGCAGTGTTGATTGTAACTTATCTCTTTTAGTTTTTCTATATCTAATTCAAGATGCATTTGTCTATTTAGTATTTATATGTTAATACATTTTTACTATCAATATATAACATTTGCTTAGTAACAAATAGATATTATAAATAAACATTACCCATGGTTGAGATAAAATGCTTGAATATGTTGGTGACACTATATAAAGAATTGATTGTTGTGGTTTGCACTGCATGGTACTGCTGAATGGAAAGTTTGCTACTGTTTTAACAGCATGTATAAGCATAGGAAATAGTGATCATGTGATGTTTTAGTAGTTTAATAAAGAATTTTGCATGTTGTAATGATTGAAATGAAATATGATTACCAAAATATTAAAGTTTTGTTTAATATATGATTATTCTGTTTTCATTTTAAAATTGAAATTAATTAAAACTAAGTGAAATTAAAAGTTCAGTCACACTAAAAAAAGGCAAGTCTGAATGCCAAACCTGAGAGTGCTAGACTTAATCCTGGAACCTCCTGATCCCAAGTCGAATGCTCTATCAACTCAGACAAGCCATGCAGAGCAAAAAGGCATATGGCTTATTGCTCGAGAGTTTATAAGAAGTTTGAGTGCCAGACCTGTGAGTACCAGAATCGATCCTGGGACCTCCTGATCCCGTCAGATGCTTTACCAACTATACCAAACTGTGCAGGGTTTAATCACACTAAAGATATTTCAAGGATGTGTTACAACTAATGACTACTGTATTGGATAGTTAAATCACTAAACATCACATGACCACCATCTCTTATGCCAGCACATAACTGTTATTAAACAGGTGAAACTCCCCATACAGTAGTGCCACCCTGTGCCAACCAGAGTAATCAATGGATTACAGAAGGCTTGTACATAAGATTCCCATCTAGTACCTACTCATCTAATATTCCCAGACTAGTGAGGAGCCAGAAACTAGTCTGGGGATATTGTATGAATAGGCACTAGATGGGGATTTTATGCAAAAGCCTTCTGGCATCCATTGATTAATCTGATTGGCACAGGGTGGCACTACTGTATGGATTTTATGTACAAGTCTTCTGGCATCCATTGATTACTCTAGTTGGCACAGGGTGGCACTACTGTATGAAGAGTTTTGCCTGTTTAGTATTAGATAGTTCAGATGTATACAGTAAATGGGTGTGTAAATAAAGTATTTTTTTTTATTTGACACGAGATTTATAGTATTAATCTTATATCAAATAAATAATTGAATAGCTTTATTGTTTAGGAGTTTATAAGAATTTCTAGTGCCAGAAGCATGAGAACTGGAATGGATTCAATGGCTTTGCACACTGAGTTACTTTCTTCCAATGCAATTGAAATAAAATTACTGTATTTAATTTTTCAAAAGTGTTAATAATAGTAATAATAAAAGGTCAGATGTCACATGACTTATATATAGCTTGCACTTACAAATATGTAAAATTAAGAGCCTGATAATGAGCTCTAAACAAGCTTTGTTTTTTTTTAATGATAAATGCTACTACAAGAGAATGCATTCAAATCATTTTTATCTTGGATTGTCCCCATCCCTAGACCGGTTTCGACCTATGGGTCTCTTCAGTGAATAGTACAGCGTATAATATGAAAGTTAATATTTCAAGACCAAAAAAGTACTTATATATTGAAAATTTATATTTTGGAATCATATTAATTTATTGAAATTTTAAAATTTTGTAAATTACACCAAAGCGGCTACTAATTGATTCTATTTGTTTTATCAATTTGACTAAATGGGATAGCTTTTTTTATTTTTTAACCTTGACTTAATTTCAGTTTTATCTTTATTAGCAGTTCTCTTAAGACAAAAACAATAATTAATTAACTCAACTTTGAACAATAGCATTTTTCATCATTTGTAGTTAAGTGCTAATGAACTGAATTCCTATTTTATTAATGTTAAGATAGAAAATCATAATTAATTTTTTGTTTTCAAATTTTTAATTAATTATAGTATTGTTGTAAATAGTTACATAAAAAATGTATTTTGCTTGATTCATTAATTTTTTTGTAATCAAAAAACAAAAGGCTTAAAATAATATGGTACAGATAGTATTAAAATATTTTCTAATGATGTATGAGTTATATAATTATTTTTTTATAGATTTTTCCAATATGCCTATATTACATCCAAAGTTTCATATAATAATAATAATATATGTAATAGGTGTATATATTGCATTGTGGAAGTTATATTCAAATAAAAATTTAACATTTAAATTATTATTGTCATATATAATTATAACTATAAAAAGTATAACAATTTATAAATATGAATATCCATAACCTAATATTTGTGACGGTTAGATGAAATACTAATAGAAACAGCAATTGCATGGCAAGAAATTTGCTTCGTGTGAAAAGAATAGAATGCCTTTTGTACTTGGAACCACTAAGAGTTATTGTAGACTTGATGGAATCTAATTATTTCAGCCAAATTAGTAGACAAAATATATGCATTAATATATAATAACATTACAATTAGGCATGTCTAAATAATCCGTTGTAGAATATTGCAAAAATGTGCCAAGTAAAATATTTTAATAATACAAATATTTATCAAAATTTCATACCTTGAAGATATATTTTACAGTTATTATTAGATATCCACATAGGGTATGAATTTTATTCATTATCATTATGTGGATATGTGTATTAAAAAATAAATATATGTCTAAATGCATAGATGCAATCAGTTAGTTTCTTTATCATCATTAAAATTGCATTTGTAAAAATCTAATGTAAATAATCAAATAAGTTATAAAATTGTCATTTAAATCATCATATAGTTACTTTATATGTTCTTATGACTTTTAATCTGATTGTCATCAGTTTCAGTAATTGAAACCCTTTTTTATAAAAATTCAACAAACTTCCTTACTTCTTTAGTCAAAATAAGAGTCATGGATCACATGATCCTATTCTCTTAAGCTTGTAAGTTATAAACAATGAAGATTGCCAATTCCTCAGCAAGCTTTGCGATAAATGCTTAGCTAGAGAAATCATTTAAAATATCTCTGTCAGGACCTCCTCCCCCCAAACCTCTAACCATGGTTTCATGCTCTGATACTCCTCAGAGAGGTGCTAGGGTAGGTGGCTTTGCATTGGTGTTTTTAGATCTAGTGTCTGGGTCTATCCTAGCACCTCCCTGAGGAGTGCCAGAGCACGAAACCATGGTCAGAGGTTTGGGGAAGGGGTTCTGACAGATATTTTAAATGCTTTCTCTAGATAAGCATTTATCACAAAGCTTGTTGAGGAATTGGCAATCCTCATTGTTCCTTACTTCATTCTCTCAAAATAGATTTCACCAAAGCCACATTTTATTTTCAGGTATCTAGCCAAGGATTACTTTAATTCGTTGATTATTATACATCCAGTCTACTTCTGTATTAGTTTTTTAATTTTTACAGTTATGTCAATAACAACCTGGCATCAAATTCTTTCATTTTTTTTAATATGCTTTTTCATAAATTTCTACCATAAATGTGTCCATATTTCTTTATAAAACTAGAAATCTGTTTTTTTTTTTTAAAAAAAAATCATAAACCATGTTTCACAACTATGTGTTAGAACAGATATGATGCACTAATTAATTTTTATTATTATTTACTTTAAATAAAATATTAAGCTTACCAAATGCACTTAATCTATTTTAAATATTTTATTCATTTATTTTCTTAAGTTGATAGTAATAACTTATTTAAAGATTATTAACCACCTCTTCAGTCCCGCCCCACTTATTATAGTGTTATTAAGTAATTATCTTAATTATACTTTAAAGCTTTAATTTTTTTACTCATGTCAATTATATAAATAATGATGTTTACCTAAATGTTGGTGATTATGGCCTTTTAGATGTATTTATATTTTAGACTATTTCCATCATCTAATATTAAATATTGAATGTCTTTAGAAAAATTTAACTTTATTTAAATTTTCCAATTACATTCAACTATTAGTAATATCACACATTTTAGTATACGCACAACTTTTTGAGGGATATTCTCCCCTCGTTTCAGGTGTTTGCTGACTTGATCGATGACAGTACTAGCATCGGAATCAAACCTGAACCTTGAGATTTTTGAATATTGAATTTTAAGGTAACACTGTACTCAGTTGGTTAGAATATTACTTTAAAATTCAATATTCAAGAATCTAATGGTCCAGGTTCAATTCCTATGCCAGTACTGTCACTGATCAAGCTATTAACACCCGAAGATGAGGGAAGAATAATATCACTTGAAATTTTGCATATATACTAACCTGTGTGCTATTACTAACAGCTGAATGTAATTGGAAAATTTAAATAAAGTTAAATTTATCTAAAGACATTCACTATTTAATATTAGATTATGGAAATAGTCCAATATATAAATACACATATGAATAATGACATCTATATGTGTTTCTGATTGAATCATCACTCTTCAGTTGAATTAAACATAATCCAATTCTTTCTTTGAACCTCTTAAATGTAGTTCACAAATTCTTGATTGTAAATTTATCATTTGTTACAAAAAAATAAATCTGCAAATTTTAGAGACATACTATCCTGGCACCTCCCTGAGGAGTGCCAAAGCAGGAAACCATGGTCAGGGGTTTGGGGGTGGTTCCTGACAGATATTTTAAATGCTGGCTCTGGCTAAGCATTTATCACAAAGCTTGTTGAAGAATTCGCAATCCTCATTGTTTATAACTTACAAGCTTAAGAGATATGGTCATGTGATCTATGACTCGTATTTTGACTACATACATAGTATTGTTTATCTTGAAACCTGATATACACCAGTCTTGTTAATAATATTTTGGAGAAATTGAATGTCTTTGGGATAGACCTATTTTTATTTTAAATTTTTCAATAATATATAAATGTGGATGAAATAATTTAAAAATAATTTCATTGTCTTTAAAGTATTTTTTCATATATATGGGTCCAAAAAGAATAGAAGAGATCTTGTGAAGTATTTTGTATATGAATGTTAGCAAAACATTCATTTATTTAGCGTAAGGATTTATTTTGGAGAGCTTAACTATTAATAAAATATCTTAAAGAAACCTGTAATGATTCAACCAGGAAATAGTTTCATTAGTGAATTTATTAAATCCTTCATTTCTCACTGTAATCATGGATTTGATAATCATCAACTATGTGGTTATACTTTGTGTTTGTCTATATTGAAACAGACAGATCGAAGGATCGATCTTAGTTTCATAGTTTTCATTTTGAAGTACGGTAATTCTAAATCACTATTTACCCGCAATGAGGCTTTTTCTATTCCAGGCCACATAAATTTTAAGTTAGTTATTTTATGCTTTGTTTAAAAGAATTTAATGTAAATATTACAAGTATAAATATTACAAATCATGATAAATAATATTCGTGTGTGTGGTTTGTAGGTTTATATTAGCTCAATTTAAAAGTTTCATTGCGTGTATATTTTTTTTAATTTTAAATCTTTCAAAATTATACAAAGTCATTTAAAAATGCTGATCAAAAGTCACATTCCTTTGATCGGTATTTTTAGTCAAATCTTACATGTACAAAATGTATAGAATAATTAGTTTGTACTTTGAAAGTTAAGATAATGAATTTCAATTTTGTATTCACGAATTCCTATGTAATTGTTTAGTTTGTCAATTTAGAATCATGTATTGAATTTAGAAATAAATGTAAATCAAACAATGGAAATGAGAAATGTAGGACTCTTATCAAGAAATGCGAATGCAATTGTATAGCCAAAATTAGATATTGCTGGAGGCCAGAAAATCAAAGGAGGCGGAGTCATGAACAAAAACTATGCAGAGTGATCAACCATAGCCATCTTATATTATAATATACTAGGGGACTCTTCT
This sequence comes from Epiperipatus broadwayi, assembly GCA_028023455.1. Taxonomy (NCBI): domain Eukaryota; kingdom Metazoa; phylum Onychophora; class Udeonychophora; order Euonychophora; family Peripatidae; genus Epiperipatus; species Epiperipatus broadwayi. The sequence goes on along the minus strand of JAQFVV010012455.1, from coordinate 768,774 downwards.
TTTTGACTTTGCTGTGGGTAGACCGTCTCGGGCTACAGCAAAGTAGTTGTGCCAGAGAAATCATCTCAACTGTGATTAAGAAGTTGCCCGGTAAATTGCAATAATGTTGGGTTAAGTCCAAGAAGCTGATCCCTGTTCTGCCGATTTAAATCTTTCGAGCCGCTGATCCATAATGTTTCCTGTGCTTCCAGTTTTCTCAATTCCAACCTTTAAATTAATCATGCCATTCTAAGGAATCCAAAATGCACGCCTACGTTCTGCATAAACATTACCGCAAGGAGAAAAGCCGGACGAAGAAGAATGGTAACTCTTGTTACATGAACTTTCCTCTAAGCTTAATAATTTTATTATTTAATCTGTTATGAATTAATCTAAGTAATTACATGTAAATTTCTTGCTTTCCTTCGTTAAAATGTTATACTAAAGCCTGTCAGTAAATTTCTTCTCTAATATTTCTGTGCTCTAGTCTTTAGATGATAATTTACTAATATTTTGTGCCTAATAGTAATTCATTAGTGAATATACTTATATTTTTATTATTACTTACATTTACAAACAAAGCGATGCCAATAATAATATTTTTCAACTCTAGTTAAAGCCATTAAAGTTTATTTCATAGTATTATTAGTATATTCATTTTAAAAGTAATTTTCTTTTATCGAACTAAAAAAATTGGTTCGTTTATGTTGAGTTGAGAAATATTCAAGTACCTGTATTGTTCCTTTTATTTTGTCAAAATGATATTTTAATCTTTGCTTCAAATAACAAATATAAAATAAAGTCTAAATTTTTATTATGTTATTTTTTATATATGAACGGAGTAATAATATAAAGTGAATATTTTTGTTACTATTATTACCTTCCGAACAACCTGGGGAGTTATGGGTTTCAGAGTGAAATTAATTAATCGTTACTTTTGTGATCTTTTGATTTCGCCATGTTTTATTTTGAATAGTCATATCAGATTGTTGCGTAGAAAATGTTACGGAGAGATAACCAAGGTTTTATATAGTTTCGCTTTAAGTCCACTTCCGATCACTCTTCCTCGATGTTACTGGGGCAGTGCCTTTTCCTTCGCCTAAATTGGCGTCTCGTTTTTACTACCAATTGGAAAGAAAGAAATTCTTCTCCAGATAATCTCTTGGATCACCGGGGTTCGAAAATGATCCCAGCTGGTTGTAGTGTCCCGGATCTACTTGGGGGCATTAAGACTTGTCAAAGTACAAGCCGCCCGGTCTTCCGTCAATGCACCGCAAGTTATTATTGTAGTATATCTTAAGCTCTGCAACCATCAGTACATCATTATTATATTATATTCTTATATAAAGCCTCCTCCAATTATCCGTATACGTAATGGTTTGAATCTATTAAAATCAAACAACTTAATATAAAATAGGAATTAAATATTTTAAATGCTCAAATTACTCTGATTCTCATATCAACTCGTACGACCATTTAAAACATATAAATATTGGCATGCGTTTTGTTTATCAGTCTAAAACGATTATTAAGGACTAGCAGCAAATTATTATAAATATATGTATGAAAATTTTACCGTATCTGTACATATTATTCAATGCTTTCAATAATTATTAAAAATTTATCTAATCTATTTTTGTCTCTCTTTTCTTATCACTCCCGAAACCTAGTTAATCACCTGCTGTCTGTATCGACAACTTAAATATATATTGAATTATTAACCGTACCAATATCCCGAATATAAGATATATATGAATAACTGATTGTAGGGTAATTTAGTCTGTGTTTTCTGACGAGCTAGTAAAGGGAAAACCACGTACCGTTGTTGTGTTGTTCATCGGTTGGTCATGCCAGGGGTTTGGGTTTGAATTTAGTTTGCATTTTGGAATTTATTCCTAGACGTGGACTGGGTTTGAATTCGGATTACTGTGCGTGATTATGCATGGTGATTTTACCGGTACAGTAGTTTAAAATTTTGGACGCCCTCCGTGGTGCTCTGATGAAGAAATCTCCCACACCCTGCAGAGTGAACAAGAGTAAATATTAAATTATAGAAATACTCGATTTTTTTTTCATACCGTTGAGATATATATATTTTGCATTATTAAAATGCGAAGTTTAAAACGATGTTTTGAGTAAGTCAAATATACTAAATTTTTTTTTCACCCTTGCTTTCAAGTAGTTTCAGTTGAATAGATTGCCTTCTAATATTGTTAAGATAATATAGTGAGATTTTTTTTTTTGAAAAAAAAAAGTGTGAAAGCGACTTTGAAGTTTTGTTTTAACGACAAAAATATTGAGGAATGGTTTCAAAGCAAGTGAAAACCTGTATTGCGATTTTGTGCGTTTATTTAATTCAAAATAAACGAATGTTATTTCATAAATCCTTTTGCAAGTTCATTTTTTTCGTTGTTTGAAATTTTTTTTTTTGAAAAAAAAAAAAAGCAAAGAAAGTAGGATTACTTTTCATGTCTTAAAAATAAACGCGTGTATGTGTGTATATATATTGTTTAATATAGAAATCTTATCAAAGTCAGTGCATAACATAAATGTCAGTTGAATAAAGTTATTGGCCAGAATATGTGCTATCCGGTATTAAGTAGAGTAACCGTTTAGGTTAAGTTTTTTTGTATAACACCAATCAGCCAGATACAGTCGGCAAAGTGTTAAGGGTATATACACTTACGTTATAGAAACTTGAAATTGTAATTGATAACCCCGCAGAAGTAGCGTTAATATTAAACATTCTACATAAAACAGTATGTTTTTGAATCAAACGGTTTTATTAAGTCACGTAATAAGTATATATTTGGGGGATCAGTGGATTAAATTATCTATTGGTCACATGTTGCTGGCTGGCGCCTTTCAAATAAATTTGTCAGCAAATATGTTTGTCCATACAGCAGTGGTGAGTTTTTTGTTTGGTCTATAAAAGAGAGAAATGGTGATATATATATAGAGAGAGTTACTGACAGTATTATAAGAATATTATTGTGTTATATACTAATTGTTAATATGTTTTGTTTTATAGGACTGAGGAGAACAGTTCGAACTGGGTCAAATAGAGTTTTTCTCTTCCCTTATTAATAATTTAGATACACGTTATCATATCATATATACATAAAAAAAAAAAAAAAGGGTGAAAAAAAAAAAAGGGTTTTATATAACAGAAATCAATCGGAACGTAGGCGAAAGAAAAAAAAAGAGAAAGGAAGGAAGACACACAAACTGGATGAGAGAGGTGGGAACAGTATCAGCAGCGGGGGAGGATTTGGCATATAGGATCAGGGATCAGTATCTTTTATAAATATATATAAATAAAAAAATATTTCGCAAATAACTAATTCACGTGCTAGAATTACACATATAATTAATAAAAGAACATAAAATGGCAGAAATAGATGGGAACAGTAAATCATCTGGAAATAGCGCAGAAACATCAGACACATCCAGTGATCATGAGATTGTTTTAAAAAAATATTCTGATAAAAGAAAAAGTTGTAGACGGTTAGAGAAGAAGGCCAAGCAGAGGGTTCACGATGATGATGGGAAGTTTTATGCGATTCTCGAGGAGATGAGAGAGGATAGAAAACTTATGATGGCTATGATGGAGCGGATGTTGAGAATTGAAGAAGGGCGTATGGGGATTGACGGTAAACCAGATCGGGAAGAGGAATCCAATAGCAATACAAAGAAGGAAGAAGTTGCCCAAACCATACCAAAGGAGTTGGAAATTCCGAGCGAGGAAGTCAGTGAAGAGAAAAAAAGCCAGAAGATAGAAGTTAGTAATGATGAGTCGGAGATGCAAACTGAGAGGCAGGGTCAAATTGAAAAACCAAGAGGGGCAAGGGAAACTACTATCAAAGGAAAAGAAATAAAAGTAGAGCAGACAATAAATCCACAAATAAGGATGAGTAATATACCATACTTTAGATCATCCATTCAAATTCAAATATTTAAAGGTGACCCCGGAGAAAATCCAGATGTACATTTGGATAGTGTCAAGGAATTTTTATGCTTATACCAAATGACCGAGAAGGAGAAAATAACAGTGGCCAGACATTATCTAAAAGAATCCGCGAAGGCTTGGTGGAAATTATTGAAAAATCCACCGATTACAATCCAAGGTTACGAAAATGCCCTTTTAAAAAGGTATTGGAGTGAAGAGAAGCAGGAGGGACTTCTACACAAGCTCTCAAGTCAAAAATATAATGAGAACAACAGACAGGGTTATGCAGCATTCTTCATTCACCAAGTGACAGTACTTAAATCTCTTACTGCTTTTAAGTACACTGATCAGCACATTATCCAGATTATTGTGCATAATTTACCACCGTAGATACAAAGAATGATGCTGGGAATCTGCCCCATGTCGTTTGAAAAAACTATTGAGCTTTTAAACCAGATTGATTATGGGGATTTGTCTCCAACAAAAAGGGAATGGGAGCAGAGTCATTACAACGCGAGACAATTAAAGCCTTATATACCCCCTGACCCAGGGAGACCAGAGAAAACAAACAGTAATTTTGGGATAACCCGGTAAACGACCACTATGCTATAAATGTTTCAGATGATGAGTAAAGAACAATGAATATTAATATACAAATGATTGATAAAATGTATCATTTCACACCCATGTTTAGGTTCAAACTCTCACCCAGACTGTTCTCCAAAGTCGGTCAACTTTGTAATGAAATGTAAGTCAGTAAAATATGTATAAACATTTTTTGTTGTTGTTTTTTTTTAAGTGGGAAGAAATGAAACAGACAGATCGAAGGATCGATCTTAGTTTCATAGTTTTCATTTTGAAGTACGGTAATTCTAAATCACTATTTACCCGCAATGAGGCTTTTTCTATTCCAGGCCACATAAATTTTAAGTTAGTTATTTTATGCTTTGTTTAAAAGAATTTAATGTAAATATTACAAGTGTAAATATTACAAATCATGATAAATAATATTCGTGTGTGTGGTTTGTAGGTTTATATTAACTCAATTTAAAAGTTTCATTGCGTGTATATTTTTTTTAATTTTAAATCTTTCAAAATTATACAAAGTCATTTAAAAATGCTGATCAAAAGTCACATTCCTTTGATTGGTATTTTTAGTCAAATCTTACATGTACAAAATGTATAGAATAATTAGTTTGTACTTTGAAAGTTAAGATAATGAATTTCAATTTTGTATTCACGAATTCCTATGTAATTGTTTAGTTTGTCAATTTAGAATCATGTATTGAATTTAGAAATAAATGTAAATCAAACAATGGAAATGAGAAATGTAGGACTCTTATCAAGAAATGCGAATGCAATTGTATAGCCAAAATTAGATATTGCTGGAGGCCAGAAAATCAAAGGAGGCGGAGTCATGAACAAAAACTATGCAGAGTGATCAACCGTAGCCATCTTATATTATAATATACTAGGGGACTCTTCTTTTTGACTTTGCTGTGGGTAGACCGTCTCGGGCTACACAAAGTAGTTGTGCCAGAGAAATCATCTCAACTGTGATTAAGAAGTTGCCCGGTAAATTGCAATAATGTTGGGCTAAGTCCAAGAAGCAGATCCCTGTTCTGCTGATTTAAATCTTTCGAGCTGCTGATCCATAATGTTTCCTGTGCTTCCAGTTTTCTCAATTCCAACCTTTAAATTAATCATGCCATTCTAAGGAATCCAAAATGCGCGCCTACGTTCTGCATAAACATTACCGCAAGGAGAAAAGCCGGATGAAGAAGAATGGTACCTCTTGTTACATGAACTTTTTAACTTTCCTCTAAGCTTAATAATTTTATTATTTAATCTGTTATGAATTAATCTAAGTAATTACATGTAAATTTCTTGCTTTCCTTCGTTAAAATGTTACACTAAAGCCCGTCAGTAAATTTCTTCTCTAATATTTCTGTGCTCTAGTCTTTAGATGATAATTTACTAATATTTTGTGCCTAATAGTAATTCATTAGTGAATATACTTATATTTTTATTATTACTTACATTTACAAACAAAGCGATGCCAATAATAATATTTTTCAACTCTAGTTAAAGCCATTAAAGTTTATTTCATAGTATTATTAGTATATTCATTTTAAAAGTAATTTTCTTTTATCAAACTAAAAAAATTGGTTCGTTTATGTTGAGTTGAGAAATATTCAAGTACCTGTATTGTTTCTTTTATCAAACTAAAAAAATTGGTTCGTTTATGTTGAGTTGAGAAATATTCAAGTACCTGTATTGTTCCTTTTATTTTGTCAAAATGATATTTTAATCTTTGCTCCAAATAACAAATATAAAATAAAGTCTAAATTTTTATTATGTTATTTTTTATATATGAACGGAGTAATAATATAAAGTGAATATTTTTGTTACTATTATTACCTTCCGAACAACCTGGGGAGTTATGGGTTTCAGAGTGAAATTAATTAATCGTTACTTTTGTGATCTTTTGATTTCGCCATGTTTTATTTTGAATAGTCATATCAGATTGTTGCGTAGAAAATGTTACGGAGAGATAACCAAGGTTTTATATAGTTTCACTTTAAGTCCACTTCCGATCACTCTTCCTCGATGTTACTGGGGCAGTGCCTTTTCCTTCGCCTAAATTGGCGTCTCGTTTTTACTACCAATTGGAAAGAAAGAAATTCTTCTCCAGATAATCTCTTGGATCACCGGGGTTCGAAAATGATCCCAGCTGGTTGTAGTGTCCCGGATCTACTTGGGGGCATTAAGACTTGTCAAAGTACAAGCCGCCCGGTCTTCCGTCAATGCACCGCAAGTTATTATTGTAGTATATCTTAAGCTCTGCAACCATCAGTACATCATTATTATATTATATTCTTATATAAAGCCTCCTCCAATTATCCGTATACGTAATGGTTTGAATCTATTAAAATCAAACAACTTAATATAAAATAGGAATTAAATATTTTAAATGCTCAAATTACTCTGATTCTCATATCAACTCGTACGACCATTTAAAACATATAAATATTGGCATGCGTTTTGTTTATCAGTCTAAAACGATTATTAAGGACTAGCAGCAAATTATTATAAATATACGTATGAAAATTTTACTGTATCTGTACATATTATTCAATGCTTTCAATAATTATTAAAAATTTATCTAATCTATTTTTGTCTCTCTTTTCTTATCACTCCCGAAACCTAGTTAATCACCTGCTGTCTGTATCGACAACTTAAATATATATTGAATTATTAACCGTACCAATATCCCGAATATAAGATATATATGAATAACTGATTGTAGGGTAATTTAGTCTGTGTTTTCCGACGAGCTAGTAAAGGGAAAACCACGTACCGTTGTTGTGTTGTTCATCGGTTGGTCATGCCAGGGGTTTGGGTTTGAATTTAGTTTGCATTTTGGAATTTATTCCTAGACATGGACTGGGTTTGAATTCGGATTACTGTGTGTGATTATGCATGGTGATTTTACCGGTACAATATCTACAAATGCCAATGACTCTTAACTTCTATTTATGAGACAGATAAGTGCAATGACCATGGGTTATCTAAAAATATTTCCAGAAATTTATTTGCCAGCTAATAATTGAATGGACTGGCTATAGGTCATGTCAGTTACCTGAAAGAAACATTTTAACTATGACTAAAGCGTCTGAAAAATATCTTAAGTTTCATCTGATTTAAGCTCCAGATTATGGTCATGATAGGTTTATTACAATACCACAATCATAACTTAATGGAAATGTGTTGTTTTTTACTGGATGCAGGTTACTATGACTAAGTGTAACACTTGATTATTATTGATATTAATTTACTGTTTTTTGCCATCCACTTAATTCTATTTTATCACATATTAAATATATATCTATATGCAGATTTATATAATTGTCATGTATACAATCTTATCTTAAACATATATCAACAAAAAATATACATCTTTATATATATTTTTAATGCATAGATGAAACAAAGTTTTAAATATGGCTGAGTAATGAAGCACAATGCATTATTTTTAAATAAGTTTTATCTAATCAAATAATATTTATGTGATAACTAGTTATTAAACTTATGATTATACCATTCAGTATACCAATATCTATAAGCATAAAAGCTAATTATTACATGAATGTTAATTAATGTTCCTATCAATTCAGAAACATGCTCCAGAAAAGAGTTTGCTGTAAACTGAAAGGAGATATTTTGAAGAGTTTAAATTTAACTGAGGCCCAATAAGAAGACAATTAACAATTCACCAAGAACTACAACAAAGATAGCTGGTATTAAAAAAGGAAACAATTTATCAATAAAGTTTCAACTGAAACAAAACAATATATGAAATAAAGAAGGAATATTAAAAAAATTATAAGTGATCCATTAAGAACAATTGAGTGTTTGAGATTCTGTAAAACAATAAGAAAAAGTGTTAATGATATAAGAAAATATAATTCAATTCTCAAGGAAAGCTGTAGGAGAAAATAAAAGTTTCAAAAGTATAAAACAACCTCTTAGTAATGAAGGTTCTTTCAACAATAAAAAGGAAAGATGGAATTGACAAAAGGAGAGATAATATCATGAAATATGTGGTAGAGTTCTACAAAGAAATTATAGAGTAGTAAAGAACAAGAAGTAAATTAACTCTACAATTATTATATTTTCTGAATTGACAAACATTTTAAATGAAAAGGTGATGAAAAAAATAAAAAATCATGGGATATGATAGAATTACTATTGATATCTTAAAAGAAACAGGTAAAGAAATACAAAAGCTGTTGACAAAACTATATTCCAAATATCTAAATGGTAAAAAAAATGTACCAAATGAACAGGAGAATGCCGTAGAAATATTGATATTTAAGTAAGGTGATAAAATAAATGAAGTTACAGACATCAACTTTATACAAGATCTTTACCAAGATAATTATAATTTATTAAAAGTGAACTTTGGATTCAAGTCAACCAGAATAAGTTGAACTTAAAAGTAGTCTTTAGCACAATAGTGTGGAGAGTGGTGGGTCATGTGAAAGTCTGTACTCATACCCTGTTTATTACATATATAGACACAGGTATATATAAGCCTGTGTATTTCAGCTATTACATATTAGAGATGTCTGCCTATCCCTTGTATATGTATTTAATGGATTATGCCCTGTACATGAGGGGTCAGATTGACCTTGGGTCAACATGGGTGTGACAATAATCTCGGCCTCAGGGTGGCCTTTGAGCGTTCCATCATCAGATTTTCAATTGGATGGACGGTTGAAGAGTTGGAGTGTGGAGTAGATTGAAGCCTGTCCATTAAAGTAGGACGATTTGCTATCTTAATATATATTTGAGCACTTGTGGCATATATGTGTAGAGATGGTAATCTGGACCAACTGATGATTGCTGGTTTAGCATGAAATATGTATATTGGTGATTATTTATCTTTTCAACATATGTGTGTTAAAGTGTATCAGTGTTATGAGATAGTGTGGAGAGTGGTGGGTCATGTGAAAGTCTGTACTCATACCCTGTCTATTACATATATAGACACAGGTATATATAAGCCTGTGTATTTCAGCTATTACATATTAGAGATGTCTGCCTATCCCTTGTATATGTATTTAATGGATTATGCCCTGTACATGAGGGGTCAGATTGACCTTGGGTCAACATGGGTGTGACAATAATCTCGGCCTCAGGGTGGCCTTTGAGCATTCCATCATCAGATTTTCAATTGGATGGACGGTTGAAGAGTTGGAGTGTGGAGTAGATTGAAGCCTGTCCATTAAAGTAGGACGATTTGCTATCTTAATATATATCTGAGCACTTGTGGCATATATGTGTAGAGATGGTAATCTGGACCAACTGATGATTGCTGGTTTAGCATGAAATACGTATATTGGTGATTATTTATCTTTTCAACATATGTGTGTTAAAGTGTATCAGTGTTATGAGATAGTGTGGAGAGTTTTGGGTCATGTGAAAGTCTGTACTCATACCCTGTCTATAACAATACTAAGAAAATTAACATTGATAAGACTGCATGGCAGGAATACTTCCAGAACTTTTTACTGCAGTTTTACAGAAGATTTTGTTGATTAAAATGATAAGTTAAGGAAATAAAAATACATGGAAACTCTTTAAATCATCTAGATTTTGAAGAATATACAGACATTTCAGCAAATAATGCTTCAGAACTTGAAGAAATATTGCAAGAGTTATCTAATGAAAGTAAGAAAGTAGACTAAAAGTAAATACCAAAAAGAATAAAATAATGTTGAATGCATTTTTTTTCTGAAAAAGAAAATAAAGAGATAATCATGAAATTGGAAGATCTCAACAAATGCAAGTATCTTAATCAGATTATTAATACAGATAGAAATCTAATGGCTGAAATTAATCATAGAATTACTATTGTCATAATGAAGTGCTTTTGGTAGAAATAAGTAAATATTAAAAGGTAATGAGCCTCTATGTTTGAAAGAAGGTTTTAGTATTTGTGTTTTACCAATCAGATCACTCAACAAAATATGGCAAGATATATATCAGAAACTGCAAATAGTGATCAAAAATGAAATATATGGCTGAGACAAGAAGCAGATATTATAGACATAATTGAAAAAAGTAAGAGACTCTTACTGGACATATTTCTAGGAGAGATGATAACGAAAGGACATTTGAAGTTTTGAATTGGAGTCAAAATGATTAGAAAGAAAGTGGTCATATATGAGGTGGATGGATGAAATAAGAAAGTTTTTTGATATGATATGGAGAAGAAAATGTATGGATCAGAGAAACTAGATTAAATTTGGAGAAACCTTAATAGATCAATAGTGATTAAAAATGATGATAATTCAGAAATATATTTTACATTTAAGAAATATTTTCCACATAACATATGTGATCATGTGGGTCAGCAATATGAGATGGCAAGGAGAGTTGAGGGTCATGTGAAAGTCTGAGTTTGAATCCTGCATACATTTCATATATATATATATGCAGGTTTAAACCTGTCTAGTGTATTAATTTATAAATAGATTTTATTTTCTGAATTGTTGATTTTCATATAATTAACATCTGTTTTACATAGATTTTATTTTCTGAATTGTAATATATATGGGATTCGAACAACAGTGAAGGCTCTGCTCATCAATGAAACCAAAGGAGCATAGACTCTGTGTTTCATTGTTTATCTTTCAGGATTTAGCAATTATATATCATCTAAAAGAAACTTGGTGTCATTACTGGATTCACGACAACAGCTAGTACTTTGAATTATATATTCAATTAAATTTAATGTTTGCATTGCATTTGTACTTTGAACTTTCTTAATTCATACTGCAGATATTTAAACAAAAGAAGAAAAAACAAACTATTTTTCTTGATTGATAATTTAGTCTTAAAGTTTCCTCATTTTTGTATGTTTGTTTATAGATGAAATGTGTAGAAGTATTTTTATTATTGATTTTTAATACTGCACTAAATATATCTCTACTCAGTATAAATTAAACTTGTAGTAAAAAAAAATATGTTTACTAGCTTAATCTTTGAATTGTTTACCTTTTTGAGTCAGGATGTATGCTAGATAGGTGGGTGAGTGCTTTTAATTTTAGTGGTACATTGTATATATTATCATCAGTAAACATTTGAATAAATGTTAAATTTTTTTTTTACTTAAAATAATCTTTGACCCACTTAATATAATAAGAATTTTAATAATGAATTCTCACTGAAAGTTTGTTTAGACTTTAATCTTTTAATGTGATTAATATTTTTATAGTTTATGGCAAAACAAATATTTGACTTTTTTTTTTTGTTTACATAATGTAGCTTCGTATTGCAAATGTAAATTTTTTTTTTTTTGTAAAATATAATGTGCTATATTGTTTTCCAAAATTTATGGTCAAATAATTTTATAACCATAACTATAGAAGTTTGATTTTCTATTGTTAAACTAATAACAGAAAGGTGTAAAACAAATATATATTATTATATACTGACAAATGAAAATGCAGTAAGCCATATTTAACATATACATTTTTTTGTTATCCAGTTTGTTAAATAATTCAGTTTACAATATTTTATAGTAGATCATTTTAATTTATGAACAATGGGTTTTTGATCATTTATTATTATTTTTTATATGACAAAGCGTTGGCCGGGAAGCGAACACGGGCCGGCTTCTTGGAAGGCAGCTATGCTAACCGCTAGGCCACCGACGCTTGACTAATTTATTATTTTTGCCAATTGAATTTAATAAGTTGAACTACATAACTCCATAATCTAAATTTATTTTTCTTTAATAAAATAATGAATAATAATGAATTAAATGGACATCTATCTTTGTTTTTATTTTAAGGATTATAAAATATACAATATGAATTTTGTTTTGCATTTAATAAACATTTTCTAATTGCATGGAAGCGACTTCAAATTATTAAGATTCCTTGCTGGAATAATGTAATGTCTGCTTTTAAAGGAATAGTCAATGCATGGAATTACAAACTTTTCCCTGATACTCAGCATTAAATAACAATATAACAACACCAAAAAGATTTCCCCAACAGATTGACCCCCACCAGGGAAAATGCCATGGATATCGTCCCTTATCAATTATCTAAATGAATACAAACCAATCATGGACACCAATCTTGATGTTAAAATCACTTTGTGGGATGCGTACCACCTAATCAACCCTCACCCACAACCTCCTGAAAGTAGCCTCAACCTCACAAACCAAAAATTAATCACCCACTTTAAAAGATGGTGTCTGGAGCCCAAGTATCTGGATTTCATCATTAAAATTAACCTTAGCATGCTTCCCACAAACTGGTTCCTGTTTTACCAAAGAGGAAACTCCAACATTGATCCGACCCTGCAGTTTATGTTCTCATAAAGAGGAAACTATTGAGCACTTCATATATCGTCCAAATCTTAAAACGGTCAGAGATATAGTCTTCGCTAACTCCAATATCAGACCGGATCTAATTCTCTCACCCATAAAAGTGATCCATACGGAACATTCACAATTATTAGACTATCCATTTTCATCCTCTACGCAACCTGGATAGTACGCTGCAAGTTGATAATGGAACTGCCTCGTCTAGACCCAGGTCTGTTGATCTGCAAAACAATAAAGAAAATCATGAAAAGAGATGAGCTCATCTCTCCCAAAAAAATCCTTTGAGGACACTTGGAATCTATTCACCTTCCCAACTAATAACAACAGAACGACAAACATGCCGGCCTCCTAAACCATTTTACAAGAACTCTCAGAATTTAGCATAACCTCATTTAACTTTGTATATATCCTTTTCAATTTGTACACAAAGTAAATAATAAATATATTTTTGAAACAGCAATTTGATATTGAAATAGTAGTTATGTTTTGTTTAACAAGGAAATATATATATCAACTGTTTTTGGTTGTTTTTTTTTTTATAAAGAAAATTTAATCGTATTGTTTTCCAAATTCCTAAGAGGTAGATTTTGAAGTCGTTTTTGGCAAGTTTACAAAAAGAAAAATTTTAAGAAGGGATAATAATATTCTGGAAATCATTTTATGACTTTATTACGTTTTCAGTAAGTTCCTTAGTATGTGCATCCCTGTTAGGGCTAGGCCATATGTCATAATAATGTGAATGTGACTGTTCTAAATAAAAAGTTCTCAAGAGGAAAATTACTTTGTTCACATGAATGTGTTAATTTGCCATAATAAGGAAAGCTTTTTATACATGACTAAAGGAATTGAGTCTAATCCTTAACCATTAATTATGGCCTTTGCTTTACTATTAATAATGTTGAGGGAATTTAATAACCTGAATAAAATTTTTAAAACATTTAGACTTTTTTGTTGTTGTTGTCATAAAGCACAATTTATCACATAGTCATAAATTTAACTTGAATATTATCTTCTGAGTTCACTTTTATTTATTCAGTTAATAAATGGAACTGCTTCAGGAATAGATAATATGTGTTTTATAATAAAGCCACAGATAATGACACATTATAAAATTTAAAGAGCAAAGGTGAGTTGCTTGTAGTAATATGATATTTTTTAAGTAGAGACAAATGTTTAGAATAATGCTAATATTATTTAATACCATTCATTGACTTATCAAGATTTAGAAATTATTTTTGGAAATTTTAACTATGACTAAGAAGATTGGACACATAATTTTGGAGATTTCTATGTTGAGTTAAAGTCATTTTCAATATTAGTCTTGGTTTCTTTTTATTTGGATTAAATTACTCATTTGCATAGGATTATCTGTACATTATTTTTGATTATATTGCATTTATCTTAGAAGTAAGTATTTCTATGTCTTAACCTTTAAATTTAATTTTAGAATAAAGAAAAAAAATCCTCAGTTTCTGACTTTTGAAATGAATAACATTTTAAAATTTAGATATGTATTTCCAATTATAAAATTGTCATTATTTTAAAATATTTGAAAAATGGATCATAATATCATATCTTTAAGGAAAGAATTATGTTTGAAACTAGGAAGAATTATAAATCTCAATTAGAGTGGCAAATGGCACACTTAGGATAAATTTAGCCCATGTTCAATATATTAGGAAAACAGAATTTTAATTAATTATTAAAAAAAAAAAAAAAGCCTGATATCTTGTATAACCTGTATAATTGAAGTAAACTTTGGAGATACTAATAGTTTTGTAAAGGTGAACAGAAAACTTCTATTGAAGATATAAATACCATTTTATACAATAATGGATATAATATTCTAGATTTATTAGTTGATCATGTGATATTTAGTTTTATTTTGAAGATTTATACATGTATAAAAGTTTGATTAGTTATAGTATTTAATTTTTAGCAATTAATTGACAAGATAGTATTTGAGTACGTACTTTTTAAGAGTTGTGCTCATATTTGGGTGTATATTGTTTTTACAGCCACTGACATAGTCTTAAAAAAACTCCAAAAGTATTAGGTTGCATTCTGTTTTCATATTTAATACCAACAGGTAGTTAAATATCTGAGCACTTTGTTGATTATCTACTTATTGCATCTTATCTTTGCAACTAAGAAAGATAATCAATTGTCAAATTCTTTTTTTGAAATCAGTCATTTTAGACAACATTATTAAAATTTTTGCTAAAGTTTTTTTTTTGAGATTCTTCAGTTAACCTTGATTGTAAGTATACCAAGATACCAGTATGTACTCTTTTATAAAAATATACATTATTTATTAAGATTAAAATATGATTTTTAGAAAGTATATGATTTTGTGAATTTCTAAATAATTGCTGCTTAACAACAACAAAAGATTGACTTTTTGGTAATCACAAGAATTTATTTAATAGGTTTATACTTGCATGAAAGTATTAGAATTTTAAATGAAGTTATAATGTTAAAAGGATGGTCAGGATTTCTCTTTGTATCAAACTTCTTTTGTTATTTATATTTCTAATTAGATGAATGAAGAAATTTCTGGTTTATATTTGCACCTATTATAATGAGATAAAATAAATATCACATGATCACCATTTTCTATGCTTGCTTATAACTGTTATTAAAACAGGCAAAACTATCTATACATATTGCCACTCAGTGCAAGCCAGAGTAATCAATTGATGTCAGAAGGCTTGTGCATAAAATCCCCATCTAGTGCCTACTCATCCAATATCCCCAGACAAGTTTCTGGCTTGTGGCCTTTGTCAGTAAGGAGCATTGGATCTAAAACCCTAAGATCTAGGTGCAGTGCTCTCAGATCCAAGGCTCCCCACTGATGAAGGCCACAAGCCAGAAACTAGTCTGGGGATATTGGATGAATAGGCACTAGATGGGGATTTTATGCCCAAACCTTCCGGCATCCATTGATTACTCTGACTTGCACTGAGTGGCAATACATATAGTTTACCTGTTTTAATGAGATAAAATAGTTATTTTTATTAATAATTTGTTAGTAGAATGGTATCTTTAATCACTGATGAAGACCATCTTAAAGTTGTTGCTAAAAATTCTGAATCTTTTGGTTGTATGAACAAATATGCTGCCTGGTTGTCCATTGACTATAATCTTCCATCAGTGTTTATTAGCAGATTAAAAACATTATAAAAACAAAATTTATTAATGCTATAGTGCAGAGCTTTTTTTAAAAAATGGGAATTATTTTTGATAGCCATATCTGAATTTTATAAATATATATATACTTAAGAAGATATATCTACCAATGTATATTCTGATATCAATGTAATGCAGTCTGGATGGTTTAGTTCATGCCAGGATATGATACTTTGTCAGAATAGTTATTATCACCACTTTATCTTATATTTCCAATTTCTTATATTTTAAATGGTATTCTCAATCATGCCAAATCTTTTGTTACATGGTGGAAAAGTAAGTATTATGATTGGAAAGATTCTTTAACAATGTTATTGAATGAAGTTCCAAAACAGAAATTAGTTCATTTTAAATACTTCTGATTGCTTTCATGGAGGATTTTATGTTATGGCAACTTTTAAAATAAATGAGAGTAAGCATAATAACATTACTTTTACGAATAGATTGGCAAAAAAAAAATATTATGAAAATTATTTAGACAAAGAGTTTTTAAGTATGTATCATTTCCAGTTGGGTGCGACCTTTCCATTACATTAGAATTATAAAGGAATGCTGACACAACATTTTTATCATATTTTAATCAACTTCACTTATGCATTTTGTGAGAAATGAAAATAATAAAAAAACTGAAATGAAATGATGACAATATGTATTATTAGATTACATTCTTTTGGTGTTCATCATTACTTACAAGTTTTCCACATTTAATCTTGAAAAACGTTTAGAAAATTGGCTATCATGTATATAAGAACAAAAATAAATAAATAAATTCTGACTTGGTAATTAAATAGCAATTTTAACTTAATGAACAAATTTACTCCCTTGTTTATAGTTTGATTCTTTTATAGTTTATTTTATGCATTTATTTTCTGCAATTTATTCTTCCAGAGAAAATTTGCAATATTGCTAAAAGAACATTTTGCAATTATATTACTGAATTCATACATTATTAAAATTTGATCAAGTTTATTTGTGGAAAACATCCACACCATTGTAAAGTTTAGATGTTCAAGATTATAAAATTAACTTGTGTTAATAACAGTGAAGTGATTATTAGAAGAAAACTTCAAGACCTACAAATTGACAATACAGTGGAATTTTATATTAACAGTTCATATGACTTACGGTAATGGATTGCTTAATTTTTGAGGGTGGAATTCTAATCTTTAGAATTCCTAAAATGAACTATTGAACTCATAGCTAAACTTTTAACCAATATTTAATTGGAATGCTAAATTTTGATATTTGTATTCTCTCATATAGAAATTTTAACCATCAGCCAAACTTCTGAGCAAAAATTAATTGGAAAATTTATACATATATAATTTATCATAAAAAGTATGGCGGTGTCCTGGTGGTAATTGTCTTTTATTTCAAAACATTTTTTATATCATGTATATTAATTCTTTTATAAATATTTAAAAATAAAAGATTTATAATAAATATTGGGTGCACCAAATATTGTTTAAATACCTTTTCTCTATTGAGAATTTTGTTTCTAATTTACAATGTAAAGTAATAATGTCTTGGATAGTGTAAAATCATTATTGAAGCCATTACAAGGATTTTTATATGCTGAGAAGTAGAATCTCAAAGAAGCGATAAAAGATTAAAATAATGAGATACATATTTATTACCTAATTGGATGGTTAGATGTGTTATTTGTGGACTGATTTAAAAACATGAAAGTCTAATGGGAATCTGAAAAATGCTCAAATGGCAGTCTATGGTATTTCTGCATCATAAATATTTCCAGGTACAAGAGCAGTATAATGTGGGTTGTCTCAACTCGGGCATAGAAATTCAAATATTTTACATCTCTATATCAACTGAAAAGTGAAAATTGTTCATGAAACATGCGTATATTGAGAGAGAATGATCTGAGTTCCTATGAGGATGCATAATTGTGTTGTATATATATATATAATTTAAGAGGCTCTTGGTATAGATTTTAGCCTACCATAATCTATTGTTACAATACACAAGAGATTGTGAAGACTTTTCATATATCTAATGAATTAATAAAAATATTTCAATAAATAATAATTAACTACTTAATAATAATAATCATCATCATCAAATGGTTATCATTCAGGGTCTTATAAAATGTTCGAGCATTAAAATGGTAAATAATAATTAACTACTTGATAATCATCATCATCATCATCATCAAATGATTATCATTCAGGGTGTTGTAATGTTCGAGCATTAAAATGATAAATAGAGCTTCAATTAGGTAATTTTTAGATCTAGTTTACACCTTGCTACATTTTTCTTTTTGACTCAAAAAAAAAAAAACCAAATGTAAACAACGAGTGTGCAGATATTCTCATATGAGCAAATTTTTAGTTACTTTGCCATATTTTAAGTAAGATATTCTGGATGTGTGCTATTCTTCACTCAGAAGGACCTTTTACTTTTATCTTGCTATTTGAGTCTGGTTTGAAAATTTAAATATAAAATTTCGAATCTAAGTTAACCAGCCAGTGTTGATATATAAATTTGATACTAAGTTAGCAATTAACCATTTTAGGAACTCAGTTTTAATCTGAAGACACTTTTAGCAGGAGGATAATAAAAATCAATTAATATTTACTGCTTTTCTCTACAGAAATCATAGTGTAACATTATATATCTTTTTAAGATGCACTATTTCAATAAAATATATAATTTGCAGCAAAAAAATGAAAAGCTGGATATCAAATTCATTTACTCATTTTTTAAAAACATTTGATAATTTTATATGTATGTCTCAAAGTTATATGTATGTACATTCGTTTACATACATAAATAGTTTAAAGGGGAGTGGTAAACTACTATTGTAGTTATCATTTGGTCATTAGATCGTTTACCTAGTTACTTCCGCCTGCCTAAAAACTTAACATACATATAAAAGTGACAAAAATATAATTTTTACCAGAGGCTAATGTATATTAATACCGTAGACATCATTGACCCTTAGAGTATAATTCCAAAATTAATAGTTATAAGGGAAAAGAAAATAATTATTTTATCCCTAAGGGTGTCGTTGATAAAAAGCTAATCTTCAAAATGAACTTCAAGGGCGTACAGTAAGTAGCACAATGTACGTTCTTGGACAGCTTTCAAAGTGCAAGCATGTACAAAGTACGTCGTTTCACTTCTGCTCACACATACTTGTACTAATTTATTCTTTACTGTATGATTTTTTATGTATGTACTCATTTATCTGTATGAATCATAGATTTATATGGTGAAATATTATAAGCTTAGTGAATCAAGTATTTTATTCACCCATTATTATATTATAAATAATATAGTAATAAGGAAATAGCTATTTTTAAATAAAATAAAAGTATGTGAAAATAATTGTAAGTTAGGTTAAAAATTAATAGTGATTGATGTGGAAATTGCTCCAAATAGTTTTATTTCAGTAGAAGCTTTAATATTTAGCATAATATATACAAAAAATTCATAGTTAAAAATTACTGAGTAGCTAATTGATGTAAGTACAAAAATTATGGATAGAAGATAAAAACAAACTACTGATTCAGCATCTGGAATAGTATGGTGACTATATCAAGGGTGGAGAGTGTACCATATCACAAAGTCATTTAAAATTTTTGCTTTTACATTCAGTACATCGATATTCATCTGACCAATCAGATTAATCTCAGACCTTTGCACCTTGATTATAATAACTAGTTACTCAATTGAAGATAATATTTGATGGCCAATTGGGTTAGTTTTGAACTGATTAAAAAAATTTCAAGTCTACTTACGACTTGAAAAAAATTCAAACATTCTGGTTGTGGACACAATAATTGAACGGTCTAATCATTTGCCACAAGGGCTGTTGAATTGTTATTTCAGAAATTGCAAAATGGCAAAAATAACACACACAATAGTATATCTGATCTGAGATAAGGCCATTAAAAATAGTAAAGTACATTGTTTTTTGATAATAGGTTTTTATAAAAAATTTACTTTTGTTTATATATGTACTTCAATATAATGCTTCAAGATTAAGACATACATCATTGCAATTTATTATTGCCACCATTTTGTTTTTTTGTAAAATGCTGATACTTCATTGGTTGTTTACGAAGAGAATACTTGTATATTACTATCTTAATATCATTTTTATCATTCAAATTAATAGATCTACCATTAGTTCTATCAGTTTTGTAGTCTAAATGTTTTTCACATGGAAAGATGAAAGTCAGATATGAGAAACATCTGTAAAAATTCATGAATCAAGATCAAATTATTTCTCACAGTCACATTTCAGAAAGAGATATCATGTGAAATATTGTTCATTGGAACAATATACATTTAATTTTTTGGAGATACCTCAATTAGATCAACCCATAACATATTATTCATTATTGTTATGATTATTCTCTATTTATTTTAATCCCATACGCAGTAATTATTTTTTTCATTTAGCTTCTATTAAAAAGAAAACTGATGACCAAGATTTGACCATCATCATCATCATTATCATCAACCATTATCAATCCACTGCAGGATGAAGGTCTCTCCAAGTTTAATCCATCTTCTCCGATCTTTAGCTTCTCTTCTCCACAACACCCCTGCACATTTTCTTATTTCATCCATCCATCTCACATGTGGTCTCTTTCTGGGTCTTTTACAATCTCTTGGAATCCAGTTTAAAATTTCAATTGTCCATCTATTATCATCTCTTCTAGCAATATGTCCAGCCCAACTCCATTTCAATCTTTTAATTTTTTCAATAAGGTCAGTAACATCTGTTTGTTGTCTTACCCATACATTGCGTTTTCGATCTCTTCTTGTTACTCCCAACATACATCTCTCCATACTCCTTTGAGTGGTCTGAAGTCTCTGTATTGCTCTTCTATTAAGTGTCCAAGTCTCAGATCCATATGTAAGAACTGGTAAAACACATTTGTTAAAAACCATCCTTTTCAAACACATAGGCATATTTCCTTTTAGTATCAAGTTATTTCTACCAAAAGCACTCCAAGTTTAATTCTATGATTAATTTCCTCCAGTATGTTTCCATCTGTATTAATAATCTGACCAAGGTATTTGTAACTGTTAACTTCTTCTAATTCTTCATAATCAATCTTTATTTTCATATTTTGAGCAAATCGATTAAACATTACTTTAGTCTTTTTAACATTTATCTTTAGTCCTACTTTTCTACTTTCATCTGCTAACTCCTGCAACATTTCCTACAGCTCTTAAGCATTATTTGCAAAAACAACTACATCATCTGTGAAATCTAAATGACTTAAATACTCTCCATTTACTTTCACTTCTTTAGTTTCCCATTTTAATCCATAAAATACTTCTTGCAGCACTGCTGTAAAAAGTTTTGGAGATATGGAGTCACCTTGTCTTACACCTTTCTCAATGTTGATTTTTCCAGTATCATTATGTAATCTAATTGTTGCTGTTGCATTTTTATAAATATTCTTTAAAATATGACAATATCCTGAATCTATACCTTGATGACCCAATGCTTTAATCACTAAAAAAATGCTTATAGAATCAAATGCCTTTTCTTAATCTACAAATTCAAAGCTTAATAGCAACTCATACTCATTGGTCCTTTCTATAACTTCTCTCAATACTTGTATATGATCCATTATACTAAAACTACTTTTAAATCCAGCTACTTCTTTTGGTTGGTTGAAATCTAAAGTTCTTTGTAGATGAATTGTAATTATCTTGGTAAAACTTTTTTTGTATACAACTGATAGGTCTGTAATTTCTAATATCTTCTTTATCACCTTTTTTAAATATTAATATTAATACTGCATTCTTCCAATCATCTGATACATCTTTATCATTTAGACATTTGGTATATAACTTTGCTAAAATTATTTCTATTTCTTCACCTGCTTCTTTTAATATATCAATTATAATTCCATCATTTCCTGGAGCCTTTCCTTTCTTCATACATTTAATTGCATGTCTCACTTCTTCATTTAAAATTCTGGGCAATTTGGAAGATGTAATAAATATAGGAGGTACTTGTTCTTTATTACTATATAATTCTTGATAAAAATCTTCTACCAATTTCATGATGTCATCTCTCTTTTTAGTAATAATTCCATCTTTTTTTCTAATTGCAGATATAAATTTCCTACCAATACCAAAATGTTTAACATTCTTGAGACTTTTATTTTCTTCTACAGCTTTCCTTGCTATTTCACAGTTATACTTTCTTATATCATTTTCAACTCTTTTCCGTACCATTTTACAAAATTCGAGATATTCAATTCTTTTTAATACATCATTTTTATATATCTTCATATTCCTTCTTTTCTTCATAAATTCTCTAGTCTCAGTAGAAATTTTATTAGTCAATTGCTGCTCTTTTCTACCAGCTATGTTTGTTGCAGTTTTTAAAAGTGTATCAGTTATTTTCATATTAATTTCATTCAAATCTGAATCATGTTCAAAATCTCCTAACACTTGAAACCTATTGGTAAGTTCTAATTTAAATTCATTAGAATATTTCTGAAGATTAGGAATATCAACTGTAAATATTGTTTTTCTTAATAATTTTTGTCTCTCTAGTTTTACATTAACACGTAACTTACACCTTACTAATCGATGATCACTTCTTGTGTTAAATTTATTAAGAACATTACAATCTTGAAATATGTATTTCCTGTTAGTCAAAATATAATCCAATTCTGCTGTACCTTCATTTGAATGCTTCCATGTCCATTTCCTTTTAATATTTTTCTCAAAAAAAGAATTCATAATATAAAGTTTTTCTTTTTCTGCAAACTCCACAAGTCTATGTCCTCTCTCATTTCTATTACCATAACCAAAATTACCTACAGCAATTTCATCTTTCATTTGTCTACCAATTCTAGCATTAAAGTCTCCCATAACAATTTTAAAATGTTGTTTACTTTGATCAAAAGCCTTTTGTACATCCATATAAAAATCTTCTACTACTTCATCACTATGAGAACTTGTTGGGGCATAAACCTGAATTATCTGCATTTGGTAACTGCTATTAAGTTGTATAACTAATCTTGCCACTCTGTCCGATACACCATCAATCTCCACAATATTGTTCTTTCGCTTTTTATTTATAATGAATCCTACTCCACTTGTATTTCCAATATGTGTGCCTTTATAATAGAGTATATGTCCACTTTTTAAATCAATTGTTTCTTCACCTTTTCTTCTAACTTCACAAAGTCCAATAATGTCCCATTTAATATAAGACAGTTCTTCTTCTAATTCTTGCAATCTTCCTTCACTTGAAAGTGATCTGCAGTTGTAAGTACCTAAATAAAAAGTTGTCATCAAATGGCAGCCTGGGTCCGCAATCAGGGGATTCTTAGCACCCTCCGCCTTCGGCCACCAACCGCTGCCTTGGTTGGTGACTTTACAGCCTCCTGGGAATAAGGGCCATGCTTTATTTTTGTCTGTCATAATTGTATATATGTATTGGAAAAATATTTATCATTTACACAAACATTCATTCTGCCTTATCAGGCACTGAGAAGAAAGACCATGGTGTTTCTTGATCTTAAACTCAGAGGTAAAAAGCCAATAAACTCACCACGCTGGCAAATGCGTGTTGGTGAGCAGCCCATCCATGTTCGTATACTATATAAATAATCACATAGTAATAACAGCTGCAACGACAAGAACGTATGGAGTGGACATTAGGAATTTGCACTGCTCGGTTCCTTTAAGGCCTCCAAGAGGAATCAAAGGGTCTCCTCTCAGTTAATAGCAAACTCGTTTCTGCAGCTGATTTGACCATATAAACAAATAACTTATATAAGTACAAATGAAGCCTTTTATTTCATCTTTTTTAAATTATATTAGTAATAAATATATAATCAATTATGAATCTTTATTAACTGTTTAGTTGAGATTTACGTATTTTATTCTAATGTCAAACCTTTACAAATCACATGACAATACATAAGCCATTCAGGAACTAGCTCATGTTGCAAGCCAGCAAGTTCTGATATGTTGCTTCTTAATTTGATGAAAACTTGTGTTAAAGAAATAGAATGGGTGCATTATAGATTTATAAATCTATGGTTTCATATCTTTCGATGTTTACTAAACATATTTATTATTTGATATTATAAATGTTTTAGCTATTTGATGGCTCTATTTTTAAATAGTATTCTATTATTATAAAAGATTTAAGAAAAAAACATTATTGATTTTGTAGTGCATCATTTTCCTACATATTTTTTAAAAGCCTAGATAAGAATGTGAAAATTAATCATTAGTATTATCTATCCCTTCTATTAACACTGTACACAATCTCACTGAAGAAATTGATTAATATGTTGTCTGATGATGATGATTATATAGAATATTTTGTAAGAAATTTTATTTTAAAAAATAAATTTAAAATTCAATAATATTTTACTTGATATTAGTAACTAGTGTATATATAATCTGTATGGTTTGCCGTAGTTGGTAAAGTATCTGACTTAGGATCAGTATGTCCCAAAATTAACTGGCACTCACAGGTCTGGGGTTCAAACTTCTTATGAATTTTGGAGCAATAAAGCCATGTCTTTTTTTAAATGTAAATATATATTAGAATTATTTCAAGAATATATTATTTATTTATTTTTCCATATGTCAAAGCATCGGCCGGGAAGCGAATCCGCAACAACTGCCAAGGCAGCTGTGCTGACCTCTCGGCTACCAATGCTTGACAGGACATATTATTTTAAAGTTAAATCTGATAGGTAATTTATATTTTTGCAAGTTTTTTATTTTTACCGTAGCTCATTCCTGTTAGGAACCATCCACCAGCCCAGAATTCAGATCAATCTCTTATACTATGGATACTTTTGAAATATTCATGACACTTTTTCAAGCATATTTTTTTAAAGCTACTTTTAAATATATTTCAAACTTTTATTTCATTCTACAATATATTGTTTTTGTTTTTTTAATACTTATATAAGGCTAAAACCTTAGTACATGCGCCTTGAGTGCTTAATTTTAGCAAGAGAGACCTCTACAAATCATAACGCAAGATTCAACTTAGCAAACTTTTGATACTCAGTTCTTATTGATATAAAGCTTTAAAAATCAAAATATTTAAGTTATATTTATTTATTTACATACAAAGACCCATTGTTTTTTTTGCTTCATTAATTTAGTATTCTTAAGAAAATATGTCTCAGATATAAAATTAACTTCAAGAAAAAAAAAAATTCTAAATGACATCTAATTTGGGATTAACTAGAGAGATGTACTAATCAATTCTTCAATATAAATTTATACGTCATATAATATTCATATTTTATGGTTTATTTATTTAGAAATGAATTTTTTCAAACAGGTAAGCATTTACAAACAAAAAAAAAAAAAAAATCTGGACAGATAATCACTTTTTAAGACTCAATTTTGCTACAGTAAAAATTCAAACTCATCAAGACCAGACTGAAGAATGTGGCTAAAGAACTTTCAAGATTTAAAATTAATATAACTGCTCTTAGCAAAACTTGTCCCCCAAAGGAAAGAAGTATATTAAAATAGATAGATGGATTCAAGATTTTTTGAAAAGGAGATCAATCACTAAAAGAAGAATGTATAATATTGAATTAGCTGTAAAATCTAATTTAGTATATTCTCTTGTTGAAATTCCTTGTTATATCAATAAAAGACTAATGTTCTTAAAACTTGCTTTGCATAATGGTATGAAGGTTCATTTTATTAGTATCTGTGCTTCAACTTTAAAGTCAGAGAATTCAGAGAAAGAAAGCTTTTATTCCTTGTTAGATAGCATTATTACAGTAAATACCAGTAAAAAATCAAAACTTTTATTTTTGGTAATTTTAATTCATGTGTTGGTATATATAGTAGACTAGCCAAAGTTATTGGAAATAGTGATATTGGGGTTGTAATTTTATATAGTTTGTTTTTATTGAATTCATGGATTGACTATCACTAACACTTTGTTTAAGCAGAAAAACTGCTATATAGGAACATGGGTGCACCCAAACTTAAAACAATAATATTTAATAGATTACATTATCATTAGGATACAGAATACAATTATATGAGCATTTATAAGCTCAGAATGTTGGACAAATCATAGATTAGTACCTGTAAGATTAAAATGTTAGTTGCATTAAAAAATAGGGTAGTTGTAACTTACGCCCCATGTGGCCACAAGAGGCACTGTTTCCATGTCAACCGTGTACACATGGTGAACAGCACCACCTAGCAGCCGGAACTTGCATCGCTGCTTCTGGACCCCTACTCTGAATATTTATGTGGTTGACACGGAAACAGCGCCTCTTGCGGCCACATGGGGCATAAGTTGAAAGTACCAAAAATAGATATTATTCCAATCATATTCACAAGAAAATTGATGTTCATTCTGTAGAAGAATATACTATATGTACTAAATGTTAACACTACTGCATTAAACACTAAAATTGCTTTTTTATATCTTCGTGACTGTCATTTTACTGAATCATAGAATTATTTTAAGGAGTATGTTGTGGATACAAGTAAATTTATTGTTGGGTTCATTAAAAAGAATTGTTACTGGTTTTCTAACAATGATCATATTATTAATAATCTAATAAAAAAACATATGACATTGTCTGTTTGGCAAAATAATACATTAAATGTAGAACTTCATAATAAATATGTAGATCTGAAGTTACTGACATGAAGACTTAAAAATAATTGGTGAATTAAAGCGCAAGCAATATACACACATTAACTGATTATGGGCATTCTACATCTTTTTTTTAATGCATTGAAAGCAATATGGACCTGAGAAATGATATCACAATCTTATTAAATTCAGAGATGGGATGTTTATATGATGCTAATGATATTTTGAGCAGGTGGAATAAGTATTTTGAAAATCTTTTGAATAATGATGATACAAGAGACAATTTATAATGATATATCCATTCGATTTTCTCATTTAGATTTGGATAAAGATTTCCAGCTTAATGAAGTCAAAACAGTTCTTTGTAATCTTAAAAGTGGAAAGGCTGCAGATCTTGATGAAATATCTAGAGAAGTTTTAAAATATGGTAATGATATATTAGCTTCAAAAATATGGGATTTTTTAGAAATATCTGGACCCATGAAGTTGTGCCAGTTAATCTTAAGGATGCTTTTATTGTTCCATTTTTTAAAACAAAGGAAATAGATGATTATAATAATTATTATGGAGTATGTTATCTACTATAGCAAAAATACTTTCAAGAATTTTGTTGAGTAGATTGCTTCCAGTTATAGAGGAGGATTATTTACCAGAGATTCAATTTGTATTTATGATTTTTTTTTTGCTATGCAAATGCAAAAAAGTGTTGGGAACACAGAAATGATTTATATATTCGTTTTATTGATTTGGTCAGGGCATTTGATTCAGTTAATAGGATAGATTTGTGGTATTGTTTAAAATTAGTTGGTTGTCCATCAAAATTTATTTGTATTATACACCTTCTACATGTTAGAATGAGAGGCAGTATTATTACCACAGGCATAAAATCTGAGACCTTTGAAATGAAAACTAATATTAAACAAGGATATGTACTTGCTCCAATATTGTTTTTAATTTTTATGACAGTGGTCTTTGGAATTGTTTACAGGTCTTTTATGAAGAACTTGAACATGGGTTTTGTAGGAGAAGTAGAGTCTGTCTACATTATAAGAATTATCTCGAAGACATTCTAAAGAAATGAAATGTTAATTTATTTCCATTGGGATGATATGACAGAGAATAGAATGTATTGGAAAGCTACAATTAGTCATAATGTTGAAGTATGTCAGAAAGAAAGGTTTTCTGCTGAGGAAGCTAAAAGACAATATCATAAAATACCAAGTAACAGAAAAATGGTCCAGCATATAATCACCACAAAATTCATTTTTAGAGTCGTCATTGTCATCGTCTTCTTCTTCTCCTCCTCCTCTCCTCCTGCTTCTCATCCTCCTTCTCATCCTTCTTCTTATTATTTTGTTATTATTATCATCATCATCATCATAAAATATGTGATTCATAGTTTGTATATGTTAACACTCTCATAAGTGAAAGGCTTCTAAATCTCATTTCTGAAACAGATATGCAGAAACAACAGTCTCTCATAATATCTAAAAAGTTCAAATTCAACTAGCTTTATTGTTGTACCTGGAAAAAAGAGGTCTCACAAGAAAATCTTTATTATGCCATCATTGTTTATTAGCTGAAAATTTTTTTGGTTAAACATATGATAAGAGATCTTGATTTGAAATATGACCTAGGTAGTGAAATTACATATTGAGTCAGGGGTAAATATGATATCTTAATAATATGTCACATTTGTTATGAGACAGTTTGTCTTCTGTTAAGGAATGAACTTTTGTGAATGTAATGTTTCTCTTGATAACATTTGTGTATTCAAAAGTTTTTTATGACAGTTTTTAGTTCTAGAATATGCTAATTCTAAGGAAACTGTTCTTATAGTATTAGTGCCACACATCCAAATTGCACCATTAATTATATTAGATCTAATCTTAAGCAGACAAGGAAGTTGGATTGCAGTTCAAGATTATTTTTAAGTAACTTGGATTAAGGATATATTAGTGATATGTTTTAACGTAATGTTGCAGAAAATTATATTCAATTTAGGAAATGTTTCTCTTTTGTTTAGATGGAAAGTTGAACATACTGTCTTTGTGGGATTAGTGTTAAGATCACAATTTTTAAAAAAAATTTCATGTCCTTATTAAGAAAATGTTTTATTTCTGAAAAATATTTCTTATGTGGTATTAAGGCAATGTCATCAGTATATGTACATTTTCCACTTACAGTTGATAGATCATGCTTGAATATGTTAAACTAGGTAATAAAACTTAATGTTATAGAAGGTCATTCTGTAAAATTTTATATTTGCCATGATTATCACTTAAAGACATCCACATTGTTTGTTTAAGAGCATTTTGTCAAATAGATAATAGTTTCCCCATTTTTAAGAACTTTTAAAAAGGTCTATTTTTTTAAACAGATTTCTAAGCCAAAGTTAGATCAGTAAAGGTAACACAAATCTTTGATTTATTTGAAAGCCTTTTTCAATATTAATAGTTAAATATAGAACTTGTTAACATCAAATTCACTCTGGCTTAAATACAATCTGTTCTAAAGTAGATATTTAACTAATGGTATAATTTTTGAGACCGCTCTTTCGAAGTGCTTCTAAGGATCACATGGTATTGATACAGAGTAATAATTTTTTTGATCATTATTAGATTTATTAATTAGACTGCTTTGTTAATAGTTGTGACACATTTTTTGGAATAATGTTTATATGAGTAATGTTAATGTTGTTTATATGAGTTGTGTTTTAGTTTTAAGTCATAAATATGTCAAAAACGTTGGAAATATATGATCTATTCTTGAGGTCTTTCCTTAGTTTTAAGAAAGTCAGAAATGAATTCTAGTTCATTAATATTTACTGATTTTATTAATTAAATTGAAAAAAAAAAATATGAAAAAGAATCTTATAATTCTGATCAATGATATTTTTTCTGGTTCTGTCAATCTTGGTATTAAAAGTTTAATATGAAAAAGAGTCCACAATCAGGGGATTCTTAGCACCCTCTGGCCACCAACCGCTGCCTTGGTTGGTGACTTTACACCCTCCTGAGAATAAGAACCATGATTTATTTTTGTTTGTCTTAATTGTATATATGTATTGGAAAAATATCATTTACATAAACATTTATTCTGCCTTATCAGGCAACTGAGAAGACCATGGTGTTTCTTGATCTTAAACTCAGAGGTAAAAAGCCAATAAACTCACCACATTGCCTAATGCGTGTTGCTGAACAGCCCTGGCAATGCTATTTATCAATACTATGCAAAAAGAGCCAAGCCTTTTGATTTGGTCGTTTGTATTTTCATGGTCTAAATTTCCATCTTTTTTTTCATATCATCAATATATTTTATAAGTTTATTCTTAGTTTTCAGTTCTTTTGTAAACAAATACTACAAAGAATAGTTTATTTTGTTTCAACTTGAGTGAATTGCTTTCAATGTCTTTGAGGAGGGGATCTTATTACAACTACAGTTAGGTTTGTTAAATCTATAGTAGTAAGAAGGGAAGGTTTGGATTCTATTAATATTTCTTAGTTCTCATTATCAAAATCATTTTTAGCAAAAAAATTCTATTAATATAATAAATTGACATTTGGGTCATTATCGTTTTTCATTGGTAAGAAATATAAGTATTTTTTTAAACATTTGTGACTTACGTATTATAAGATTAATATCAATAAACATCACATGACCACCACCTCTTATGCTTGTCTATAACTGTTCTTAAAACAGGCAAAACTCAATATACGTATTGCCACACACAGCAAGCTAGAGTACTCAATGGATGCCAGAAGGCTTGTGCATAAAATCCCCATCTAGTTCCTACTCATCCAATATCCCCAGACTAGTTTCTGGCTTGTGGCCTTCGTCAGTGAGGAGCCTTAGATCTGAGAGCACTGCACCTAGATCTTAGGATCTAATGCAACCCTTCAGCAGCCATCTTTTATCTCCATTTAACTACAAAACTATGAATCTTAAACTGAAAACACCTTAATGTTTTCAATCCAAGCCCATCAGCTTATATAGTCATATCGGTCTGAACCCAGTTCAGTACCCATACATTTTGGTGTTTTTGGTTCTTTAATAACCATAGCCACCACTATCCTATTAGGCTGGATTGGTTTTAAGCCAATAAACATCACATGGCCACCACCTCTTATGCTTGTGTATACTGTTCTTAAACCAGGCAAAACAAGCCTTCTGGCATCCATTGATTACTCTAGCTTACTGTGTGTGGCAATACATATAGTGAGTTTGGCCTGTTTTAAGATTAATATAAGTACATTTGTGTGTGTGCCTGTATATATTTATGCACATACTATCCATTCTTTGCGACTCATGACAATATTGTCAAACGTATGCTATTTACCCTGTGCTATATTTGTAATACAAAGATACATTTTTAAAAATAAAATCTGGAAATTGACTCTGATTCAATATATTGATAGAATTTTTTCATGTGAAGATACAATCCAGAATTAAAAAAAAAACAAAAAACTGTAACATATAGTCTGAAGGGTGCAATGAAAATCAAGCAGAGTAATAATTTTCCAACGGTAGGTTTCAACCCGCCGCCCCGCCCTCATTTCTTTTTTTTTTTTTTAAAAGCAATGAACTATACAATAATAGCACCTGACAAAACAACTGACCTTATCAACCTGTTCCACAACTTTTCAACTCAATTGTCTCATTTGTTTCATTCTATTCGATCTTCGCAAACTACTTTTTTCAACAAAATTATTATATTCATTTATATATAATTGCAAAAAAAAAAAGAAGCTACAACACAATAATTCCATTTTTATTATTAATAGGGGGGTCCAAAACAACTTTTAAAGAGTTAATTACATATTTTACTTGAAGATCAAAAAATTGAAACCCCATCACAGAATAAAACATATGTTTTTTTCACATTAATGCAAATAATTATATTTATCTAAAATACAGTAGAGATCTGCCTTGATTTGTTAATGCATTGATAAAGGAATAAACTTAAATGCTAAATATTCCCTATTGAAGCTCAAGCTATTGCTTCTAGTGCTCAAATGTCACATGATCCCATCTCCAATTAGCCAATCAGATATTAACAGAAATAGTCAAAATAAGAGTCATAGATCACATGATCATATTCTCTTAAGCTTGTAAGTTATAAACAATAAGGATTGCCAATTCCTCAACAAGCTTTGTGATAAATGCTTAACCAGAGCCAGCATTTAAAATATCTCTGTCAGGAACCCCCCCCCCCAAACCCCTGATCATGGTTTGGTGCTTTGGCACTCCTCAGAGAGGAATTGGCCTATTACTAGAATTTTGAAAGAAAATACAAATGTAAGGCAGAAACGAATGAATAAATTAATAAACAGTTTTTAAAACGAATTAATAAATCAATAAGTAGTTTAATCTTAAGAATGTTACTAGTTACGATTATCAACACATTTCTTATGTACTTAATATATATTTTTATTTATTTATATCATGAAAGCAAGTCCTCATAGTTTCATGGGTTTATTTATTAATATCAAACAAGGTTTTTTTTTTGTCTGAAATATAAATATTCAAATTATGATTATCATACTAAAAGAATCTAAGTCATATTGTGTTATAAACATCTAGCACTTTTCTTTGATATAATTTATGTATTTAGATAATTTTATGATGTTTAATCCTTGTTTGTCATTCTTGTGATCGATTATTTCTATTTTAATATCCAAGATATATATATATTAGTTTTTCTTAACCAGTTTTACTGTCACTTTTGCTTTCTAAAGCCATTCTACACTATACCAATTATCTAATAATAAGATCTACCACTTTTTTTTAAAGTTATTATTATTCTGCTCCCGCATTTTATGTCATAAGTAGACTTTTACCTTTTTAATATATTTCATTTGATATTCTTGTTTTTCTATTTTTCAACCATTATTTAATTTCTTTGTCTTGTCCATTTATTTCTTGACTTTTGTGTTTGGTCTGGATTACAAACCCAACCTACAGAAAATAATACTAACACCAATATTACAATTAATATAATCTTTATTGTATTCACAAATATATACAATAAATAATACAGTTATAATGTGAAATCTTGGATCTGGGTCTTGTGGTTCTACCGCTTCTAGCTACACCTGATAGCTTGCCTCGTGGATAGGGAGAATGACTTCCGGCTGTACAAGACAGCTTGCCTTGAGTCAACAGTAGTCTTGGCAGCATCCAGTCCCTCTGTGGACTTGCCTAGCTGTATGGACAAATAGCATATTGCTATTAGTGGAAATGCTTACTGCTGTTCAAGTTAGCAGGGCTTCCCTGGGAGAATGCATACAGTCTTTGTAGATCAGACAGATGTTCTCCCAGTTCTCACAAAAGACTGATTATTTATAGCCAGATCCCTGACCTTACTGAAAACCTTCGGATTCAGTGAGCATCCTTGCTTATTGGCCTGTATTAATCATTGGCTATGTGTTTAGCTGTACATCAGCCTATTGGCCAGCAGCAAACAATGCTTAATCCGATCAGATAAGAAGGAGTCTGGAATAGTCCACTTCTGGGAGAAGGGAGGACTATAACAATGACCTTCATCTTTTTTTTATTGGCCTTAATATCAAGTATTATTTTAGAAATCTATTAGTTATTTTTAGCCAGCTTTAATATTTTTAATTATTATAAAATGTGAATAGATTTCATTAAAGAAATATGTTGTTAATATTAAAATTTAACTAACATCAAAAGAGAGACAATTATATTTTAAATTTCTTAAAAGTTATCACATTGCCTTTTTTTCTTTATATAGCTCTGAAATAAGAATATATGAAAGATGAATATATCTACGAATGTAGGAAGTTGCATGTACTTTAACTAATCTGACATAATATCAGTTGATTATTCTGATAAAAAAATAATTGATATAATTTAGTGTTTAAATTAAGTGGGGGGGGGGGGTATTTTTATCATTTTCCCCATGACTTTCAATAGATTTAATAATCTCAGAGAACTTTATATCATGTGTGAAATAGGGTAAATTGAAAATACATTGTTAGTATAAAATGTGTTTCTATATTTAAAAATGTTGATCCTTAAAAATTTGTTTAGTGCATTTTGATTTAGATTCTGATGGTGAATTTTTATTCACTGCATATATATATATTGTTTTTTAATTACGATATAAAAAAACTGCCAATGAAGTGTCTAACATAAAAAATAAGGAAGTTTTACTTAATTAGAATTTTTGAATATGTTGATGGGATTATTAGTGAAGACTACTAATTATATTAGTGAGAAATATTATTATTACTTTCTTCGTTATTTTTCAGTTTCTTCTAATGAAGCTACGATTCTGATTATTTTTTAAATTTTCTCAACAGATTTCGTTATTTTTTTTTATATTATCTCACTTTCTGCTGTTGTAATTATCTCCCGATTTAACTTTTATTCCTAATATTACGTTTAAAAATAATGATAATAATAAACTGTTATAATTTTGTAAATTCCTGACAAACAACGATAAAAAAACAACAACTGAAATATCTTCTTAAATTGCATTTTAGTGCATCACGTGATAGAAATTTAAGGGTTACTTGTCCAATCATTTTTATTTCTCGATTTTGTAATTTTTTAAATCTAGTTTTATCAAATTGAATCGGAAAGTTGTACACTTTCTTATTAACTATGCAAATAAATGCATGCTTAAAATTATTAATTTTTTTCTTCTGTGCTGTGTATTTTATAATTAGCACGTTTGAGAAACTGTATGTAATTAAAATATAAAAAATGTATTTAAATATCTCAATTATTTTGATCTATAATCAGATTAATATAATATCAGTAGTCATGCTAACAATTTAACTGTAATCATTCATATTTAGATTACCTCTAGTCTCCAGATTAATTTCTTATTTAGTTTAAAAAATTCTGCAGAGAGTAAATGTGGAGAGAAAATATGAGTTTGTGACATCATGTTTTCATTCTAAAACTTTTTCATGATAATATTAAGTTCATATTTGAAATTTAGATGCCAATATACAGAGCTGAATAAATATGATTTTGTTTTCAATTTTTCATCATGCTTAAGAGTTTTTTTAAAATATCTAGAATGTAGCTATCCCAGATAATCATTCAATATTTGGTCAACAAACGGATATCTAAATACTCTTAGCTAGAGATAAACAAGGATGGAAAGCATTCCAATTCTCACCAACCAGCAATTGCAAGCCTTCTCAACTGCTCCACTGTAAATTAATATTGGCAAGGTCTTTATCATACACTGTGCTACTTAAAGACTATTTCCTTTTATATATATACACACTTTAAATTTGGTTTTATATAAGATAATTAATATTTTCCAACTTTTTAAATATAGCTTGTTTAAATCATCAAAATGCAAATGCTATCTATCTATATAAATAATATTGATATTTTTCCATTCTTATTTTGTAATAACTGAAATACAGGCTTATTATATACTTGTATCAAAAATGTAATATATAGGGGTATATGAGCACAGACTTTCACACTATCCACCACTCTCCACTCTATCTCATAACACTGATACACTTGAACACATATATGCTGAAAATATAAATAATCACCAATACATGTATTTCATGCTAAATCAGCAATCATCAGTTGGTCCAGATTATAATCTCTACACATATATGCAATAAGTGCTCAAATATATATTAAGATAGCCAGCCAATCTTCATACTTTAATAGACAGGCTTCAATCCACTCCACACTCCAACTCTTCAACCATCCATCCAATTGAAAATCTGATGATGGAAGGCTCAAAATCCACCCTGAGGCTGAGATTCTCGTTGTCTTAGATTCCTCAAATGTCTAATATTGATTTCAAATAAACAATATTTTTTTAGTTGTGGATATACATATATTTGAATTTGTAATGTTTTAAATACAAGTATAATTTTTATACCTGGAAGTAATATATAGGGGATTATAAAATTTTCCACACAAGCATTTTAATAATATGAGAGCTTTTTTTATTTTATGATAAATCTCTAAACATCTGAGTTTCAAAGTTTTGTAAAAACAATTCCAAATGATATTTTCAAGGCAGTCTTTCCACAGCTTTCACAAAGAAATAATCAATTATTTTAGATTTTTGTGCCATTTCTTTTTTTTAATCTAATAATAACTAGTTCTATATTTTTAAGTCAATAATTGTATTGGTAATTGAAATTGGTTTTGAATATGAAGTTTTTACTTATTTAAAAAAAAATCTTCATAGTTTTATATGTATTTAAATCTGAAATCATGGACATGATAAAATTAAAATAGTCAAATATTTGTATTATAACCTATTTATTTTCAATTGTAGAATAATAATAATTTATTGCTAAAAAAATCAAAGAGCTTATTGGAAGTAACTTTGAAAAGTGAAAGGCTAAAAGACAGAAGAAATTAGTGGTGACTTTGAGGAAAAAAGTAGCTAGCTATATGGTATGAAGTTTTGAAAAATGTAGCAAGAAGGAAGAATAAAAATGAGAAAAGTTGATGTGCAGAACCTTATTTTGACAGATGATGGAAGATGAGGAAATTAAGATTCTATTCAATAGGCTTTGAATTTGAGAAAAAAGTTGATTCTTAGATGAAAGCATTTACTATGTGAATAAAGAAGTTACTTTGTTTTCAATTATAATAGAAAACTGTTAATATTTGATGAAGTTAAATTTTATAATTAATTGATCAGTATTGATACATATATAAATGTACAATTGATTATATTTTAAAAATATTTGAAGATAATAGAATTAGTAAAAGTGTTTGTTCTAGTAACTGAAAAGAAATTAAAATTATAATAATTCATCATAATATTAAAGCTATTTTAATTAAAATAAAATACCACTGTCTTTTCTTTTTGTTTTTAAGCATGCAGTATTGTCATTTCCCTAATTCATAAACTAGTAATATATATATATATCATATCACATGACCTCCACCTCTTATGCTTGTGTATAACTGTTGCCAGAAACTAGTCTGGGGATATTGGATGAGTAGGCACTAGATGGGGATTTTATGCACAAGCCTTCTGGCATCCGTTGATTACTCTTGCTTGCTGTGTGTGGCAATACGTATAGTGAGTTTTGCCTGTTTTAATATATATATCAGTAAGATCTGGTTTTGTTTGGATCTCAATAAGCAAAAACTTCCAAATAATTGGAAAATATATGATTTTCTGCTTTTATAAATATTTACAGGTACAATGTTCAGTTAATCTATTCTCTGTAGTCTATTTGCAGAAAAAATTCATAATCATAAATGATGACAGAATAGAATACTAATGCAGCAATTACACAAGAAGAAAAAGGAGAAAGAAAAAAATTGTTTTTAGAAGCAAGGAAAAAAAACTGGGACTCATCATGTGATAAGTTTTCAAGAAGTGATGAGGAATATTCATCAACCGATTGAAAAAACTTTATTATTCAAAGTTACGGTTTTTCAAATGGTCTTCATTTCACCATGCAAAATTATAGTTTACCAAGCTGTCTTCGTTGGTGTCATAAAAAGAGACAGCTTCTGTATTTTATAACTGTTTATTATCTTTCAAATTCCAAAACAAATAAGAATGAATTTAAAAACTTCCATTAATATCTTTGAAACTCAGATAAATAATTTTTATTTAACTGTCACTTTTACCTTATCTGGATGTATTTTGAGATTACTATAAGTAGCAGCTGCTGTTTAAAAAAAAAAATTCAAAATTAAATAATTTTTATCTATTATAAAATATAATTAAAATTTTGTTTTTTATTTTATTTGTGACCTTACATCTGAAATGCTAATTCATTTTGGTTATTTTCCATCTAATATTTATTTCAACTTAGATCTCATATTGCTAAATCAGTTCTGATTTTTGTCTGTTTTGTGAAGTAGGATTTATTTCATTTGGCTTAACCAAAAGATTTACTGTTGGTGGTGTAGAATATAATGACAAGTAAAGAATGTAACCCCAGGATTTGTTATTAATTGTTTTATCATAATCACAAATAAATAATATTACATAGATAATTTTGTCTAATATCATTAATTAAAGTCAGGGCTTTCATGTCACTTATTTTTAAAGCAATATCTTTAATTTTTGTTTGGTTAAATATTTTTAAAAATAGCTCAGTGTGTTTAGCAGATAGATTTGAAACTTATAAAGTAAAATTTTTTCCCATCAAGATGCAATATTTTAT
This sequence comes from Epiperipatus broadwayi, assembly GCA_028023455.1. Lineage (NCBI taxonomy): Eukaryota > Metazoa > Onychophora > Udeonychophora > Euonychophora > Peripatidae > Epiperipatus > Epiperipatus broadwayi. The sequence goes on along the minus strand of JAQFVV010012455.1, from coordinate 730,978 downwards.
TTGTTTCTAGAGGCTAGTTGAAAAATAATTTTGGGAATATTTTGGAAAATAGTTTTATATTGCATGAAAAATGGTAGATATTAATAAGTATATAATCATGAAGTTTTGTAACACTTGGAATTATATGTCAGAATGAATACAATGATCTGATTGGCTGATTTTATAAACGACTTTATGTTAGATCCAATTCTATGGCAACTATATATAAACTTTGTGCCATTTAACAAATAATATATTATTTAGTATTTGTCTGAAGGTTTGTAATGATGGTATATTATTAGATGATTTCCATAGATGATGGAAATAGTCCAACATATCACATCTAATATATAATAGATGAAATACACAGGCTTATATATACCTGTGTCTATATATGTAATAGACAGGGTATGAGTGGTGGGTCATGTGAGAGTCTGTGCTCATACCCTGTCTATTACATCTAATATATTATTTATTTGTATACTAGATAAGTTTTTATATGCTGATGCAGTTATATTATTCAACTTGCATTCTTTGCAAGGAAGGTCTATAAACAAACAATATCTTATTTAATGTTTAGAAGTAATCTTATTTTAATTATCAATTATTAATCTTAACATCTAGTGATAAAAAAAATCCTCATGGCTAATATTTATAAGAAAGCTTTATAATTGCTTTGTCTATGTGCCTATGTAAGTGCAGTGATTAAAATTGGAATTAAAGTTATTTTAAAAAAATATATTTGCCTGTTGATGTACAATATATTACAGTGAGTGTTTGGTGAATAATATATCCTCATTGTAATGTAAAGTTGAAAATCTCAATCCAGTATCTACTTATATGTTAAAAGAAATCTAGCAACCAAACTGCCCTTTTAAAATGTGGAACTTGGTTATAGAATTGTAATAGAACTGTAGATTATTTAAATGCAGGCCAGGCTCAATTAGTGATGCAAATATTCCCATATAACAACATTTTCTAAAATGATAATTTTCTAATTCAAAGTCTCACACTCAAATATTGGTCTGAAAATCAAGAGGACTTCCTATTCCAATATGATTTAAATAGTAGTGAATCTCTGTGAACCATTCTAGTAGACTGAGTGAGATAACACTGTGATACAAATGATAATCCTCTTTATATTAATAAAAATATCAGAAATCTTCATACTATATTTTAATACTTTTATTTCAAAGCTATGATGTTGTTGTCAATTATTAAAAATTTGAGCAATATTTGCTTATTTTAGAACTAGTAAAGTAGATCATATTTAATTATGTATATATTAAAATATATTTTTTATTATGCATATTTTTTATATATTTTTAGGTGATAAGTGCTGATAGATCTTTTAAAATTGATTACAAAAATGGCCATTTTCTTAAAAATGGTGTTCCATTTAATTATATATCGGGGTCAATTCATTATTTTCGAGTACCCGAAATTTATTGGAAAGACCGTCTATTGAAAATGAAGGCTGCTGGATTGGACACTATTTCTACGTAAGATGATTTATTATTATTATTATTAAAATAATTGTTCAAAACATCAAAAAAAATATATGTGAAACGGAGAAGTATATATTATTTTATGTATGTATCATCTTATACCAAAATAGCATCACGATTTATCTAGATTACATGTAATATCTGCATTAATAGCATTAGTCAACTATATATCTTTCTATTATAATGCTTTCAAAGTAAACATGGCAGTCTGTGAACATTATATGAATGCTGCTATTTAGATTCATAGATTAATTTCTGGTTATTGATCTTTAATGATAAATGTTGCACAGCGTATATCACTTTTACTTCTATTCTATTATTTGTATATGTTATATACTTATGTAAGAATATAGTTATATAAGAATATTAACTTAAGTTGTAACTTTAGTGTATTTAAATTTTCAAGACATTAGCTTGAATAATTAATAAAAAATGTTTTCTGGATCGGTATCTGTTATCCGTTGTTTTTCACTAATAAAGACAGTGCATGAAGTCTTGCATTGGTGGTCGAGAGGTCAGCGCGACTGCCTTGCACTTGCAGGCCGTTGCCCGGGTTGCGGGTTCGCGTCCCAGCAGATGCTATGACACTTAAAAAAAAAAAAAGACAATGCATGAAATGAATTTGAATGTTATAGTTTGAATTACTACCTAGTGTCCATTAATTCCTCATATAATTATTGAAGACGCATTATTTTTATTAATGCATATGTAGTACAATATTAACAAATCTTTTATATCAATCATAGGACTTAAATATGATAAACTGTTATTCATATTATTAAAATAACTAAGTGATTAGATAGTACTTCTAATTCTCTTTTTACATAATTTTTTTTACACAATTTTGAAATAACATGGTCTGTTAAAAAATCCTCTTTTTACATGAGTGTTTTAAAATAACACGATTGGCAAAAAAAACTTAAAAAAATAATTTATATCACTTATTAGCATCTAATTTTTTTAAAAAAGTTTCATCTCTTTATTTCCCATTATTTTAAAAATAAAAATCCCTTTTTCAGCAATACTCCTGCAAATGGGGAAATTTGCTTGTATTTATTGTAACATTTTTGAAGTTTTGTTTTGAAATAAGTACCTTTTTGGTATTGATACTTTGTTTGCAATTTGATGTTTTTGATATTAGGTTGTTTTTTTTAAAAAAAGTGTTTCTTATTGGTGTTGATGTTAAAAAAAATAATTTTGTTTAAATTAATTTGTTTAAATTGAATTTATTAATTTTGCCAAAAATCAATAGATGGTAAATTATACATTACAAGTTTTAGTGATAGCAACAGTATTCTAATCATGCGCAAATGTATGTGTTTATTGTCATTCAACAAATAAAATCTTGCTATGTATAACTCAAATTACAAATTCTGCCTAATTTTCATGTTCACTGATTCTTTACATTTTTTTATTTTTCAAATTACATTTATGTTCGTATAATTCGTTTTTATTTATGTGCAATGTTTATGAAGTAAAATTTGACAGCACAAAAAGTATAATATTTTAACAAAATTTTTTGGTACTTCTCTGATTCCTGGCAAGTAAGATGGCAGCCCATATTTTTGATAAATATATAGTTCTGGGCATCTATAATTTCTCTTATTGCATATGTTAGTTGTTAAATTAAAAAAAAAAGTTAAATAAAACTAATAAATTTCACTAAATTACATTAATAATATTTATTTCAATGATACATTCTGAAATTATTATACTTTAAGTTTTCAGTGGCTTTTGCAAGGAAAGGAATGAGTCCTTCATCACAAATATTATCATTTTTAAGTATGCTATCCAATTAGTTACTGGAAGCCAATAAACATCACATGACCACCACTTCTGCTTGTGTATAACTGTTTTAAAACAGGCAAAGCTCACTATACGTATTGCCACACACAGCAAGTTAGAATAATCAATGGATGCCAGAAAGTTTGGGCATAAAATCCTTATCTAGTGCCTACTCATCCAATATCTCCAGTCTAGTTTCTGGCTTATGGCCTTTGTCAGTGAGGAGCCTTGGAGGTGTTTTCAGTTTAAGACTCATAGTTTTGTAGTTAAGTGGAGATAAAGATGGCTGCTGAAGGGTTGCATTAGATCCTAAGATCTAGGTGCAGTGCTCTCAGATCCAAGGCTCCTCACTGATGAAGGCCACAAGCCAGAAATTAGTCTGGGGATATTGGATGAGTAGGCACTAGATGGGGATTTTATGCACAAGCCTTCTGGCATCCGTTGATTACTCTAACTTGCTGTATGTGGCAATATGTATAGTGAGTTTTGCCTGTTTTTAGTTACTGGAAGTATAAAATAATAATAGTAAAGTGTAAATATAATAATTAATTTTTGTATAATGATATATTTTTTTATAAAAATAACTCTTAATAATAAAAAAAATATAATACAATATTTTGTTGCCGGCATATTTTCGTTGATTTCTTAAGTCCAGAACGAATCTTCTTATTTTCCATATATACAATGTATTTTTTACACAGAATTTTTGGAAACCAATCTATTGTGCAAAAAGAGAATTAGATGTAATATGAATTAAGCTTTTTTTAACCAGCACATTTTTCTAAAGTAAGAGATCAGTATTTATATTCTATTGATCTTTAGTATATATGTTTTTAATTTATTAAGTAGTGTATTGCCATATGTCAGTTTCTGTTTTAATGTAAATATTTTAAATATTTAAAAATATATATAATCAATAATCATAGATGTGACTCCAAATTATTTTATTAACATTATTAAGTTTTTTTTTCTTTCTATTTTTCATTGTAGTTATTTAAAACATGTTTCTTACAAACGTTATCTCTCACAATAATTTTAATTCCTTTCTGATTAATATTTACTAAGGCAATAAACCTCAAATCATGTGCATGTAAAAATGCGATAGTAGGGACCTCTACAGGTCTTAACCACAAGCTTACACCGTGGAAGAAAAGAGGGGAACCCTTCATTACTTCAACCTACTTTCTATATAAATAGGTGAAGCTGAAGCGGTTAGATCTGAAAGCGCAAAGCTATTCAATACTTCACTGATTAAGTCCACAATTCCTATTACACATTATTACTCACGAAATCTTTCGATTTACAATGAGTCAATGGAAAGATCTTATAGTTAGAAATTTATTACGATAGATCTGAAAGCGCAAAGCTATTCAATACTTCACTGATTAAGTCCACAATTCCTATTACACATTATTACTCACGAAATCTTTCGATTTACAATGAGTCAATGGAAAGATCTTATAGTTAGAAATTTATTACGATAATTTAAAGTTGTTATTATAAATTTATTTAACGCACATTGATTACTTGATTACATAAGTAATATTTATTAAGGCAGTAAACCTGTAATTTTCTCAATCATTGTATCTTTTTCCCCCAGATTTTTTTTTTTTTAATATTACAATTAGACTAACTTTATTTATTGTTTATTTTTTGCAATTTTAAGTCATTGCTTTAAAAATTTAATTTAATATTTCATTTATTCTTCTGTTAAAACTGTCATTTTAATTCCTATTTTTTCCACTTTTCCCATCATCACTACATTTAAGTAAGATATTTAATTTGTCATTTATCATAGTAAATGTCATATTTCTTGCATTTACTTTTATTTTAAATTTATTTAAATTAACATAATAATGAATATTTAATTAAAGTTTTTCACAATTTTAATGGATTCAATTACTGCCATATCGTTAACAAATTTAATGTATTTTATATCATCCTATATCTAATATTAACTTAATTTTTTTAAAATAACATATATGTTAAGAAAATGTTAAATGAAATTAGAGAAACAATTAAAATATTTTAAAAACATGTTACTGTTTATTAACTTTGATTATATAAGATTTAATTGTCTACTTAAAACTAAAATTTAATTCTTGTTCTTTAATATAAAGAGTGTGCTAATAGCTTTAACAAGCTTATTTCTTTTTTTTTAAACGATAAATGCAGCAACTGAACACATTCAAAATCTTTATCTAAGACTTATCCCCAACCCCAAACCGGTTTCAAGCTAATGCCTGTCATCAGTTAGGACCTAGGACATCCAGATACCAGATTTAAAATACAAACCCAAGCCCAGAATTTATCTAATACTTAACTATTAAGTAAAAAATCTGAAATTTTTAGGCATCTATATGTATTCAAATCCAGCTCTCCAACTCAAGTAGTCATATGGGACTAAACTAAATTCAGATACACCATATATTAATAGTCTTAGAATCTTATATAGCCAAAGCCTTAACAGCCAAACTATAATATTAATGAAATCAAGTCATACACCATGTGATTTATCTAACTTGTATTTACAAATGTAATATATGGTGTGTCTGAATTTTAATTCAGTCCCATATGACTATTTGAGTTGGAGAGCTGGATTTGAAGACATATAGATGTCTGAAAAATTCTGATTTTTTACTTAATTGTTAAGTATTAGATAAATGCTGGACTTGAGTTTGTATTTTGGATCTGGTGTCTGGATACCTTAGCTCCTCACTGACGAGAGCCATTAGCTCAAAACCTGTTTGGGGATGGTGATATGTTTAGGTAGAGATTTTGAATTTGTTCTCTTGCTGCATTTATCATTTTAAAAAATAAAATAAAGTAAGCTTGTTTAGAGCTATTAGCATGCTCTTTATATTACATTTGTAAATACAAGCTAAATAAGTCACAGTGATGTATGATTTGATTTCATTAATATTATTGTTCTTTATTAACACAGGCACAAATATGAATTTTATAAAAGTGAAAATACATATATTTCAATGACTATTTTTATTAAAATATTGGTAAAAAAAATATTACAATAAATATAATTAACAGATACATAAAATTAATAATTATGGTATATTTGGGTATTAATATTTGTTATTCTTTATTTGAGGGGAAAAAATTTTTTAATTTTCCAAAATTATAATTTTTGAAAAAGAACATTGAATTGTTTAATGAGAAGTAATTTTAGCCATGGAAATGTTATTATGAGCTCATTTCACTTCTTTATAATGGTAATTGGATAGAATCTCAGGTGTTATTATGATTGTTCTTTTTGTAAAACACACCTTTTGACTTCTTATTATCTGGAATTAAAGACAAAAAGCATTTGGAAACACATTTACACTGTAATATTTAGTGGTTTCTGCCTGAAAAAATTGGACCTAGTCCAATTCTCTTGAGAAACAGAATGTATTTTTTACTGGGGTTGTAATTATGAAATACATCTAACCAAATTACATGAAATGGTTAAATTATCTTTTTAACGATTGCCTTTTCATTAAATTATTTCTGTAGAGATAAACCATCATGATTAAATCAATTATGAACTTTTGATCAATTTTATAAAATATTTTCACTAAAATATTTAGGTCTTTCAATAGACTGAAAATATATTTTAAGAGAAGTCAAATACATTATTGGATTTTCAAAAAGCAATATTTTACATTAAATGAAATTCAATAATTCTTTTATTTCACTTGATTGATCTCATAACTATTTGGTTCTAAAACTGGATCAATATCTTTATAATAGGGAAAAAAACTTCTTAAGAAAAACTACTACTAAACATTTTCAAACAGTTTGTATTTTAATTACATACTAAAGATTCTCACATACCCTCAAACCCCCCCCCCCTTGCTGGTTTTAAATATGCAAAACTACTTCTCTCCTTAAAATAATCTATCTCCTATTTATTTATTTTTTACCTTTATAATAAAATATGAATATTTTAAACACCTTATTTTTATATCCTATTGTTGAAATCTTGGATAGATATATCTATATTTTTATAGTTGTAGAACATTAGACTTATAATAAATAGGTAGATAAATGAGAGAGAGAGAAGTTAATATTTATTTTATTAATATTGAAAAGACATTTGATAGAATGAATTGAATTACTTTGTCAGTTTCTTTGAAAAAAGAAAGCTATAGTTTAGAAGAAGAGACATCTGTCAGAAAGAAAATATTTGTAAAATTTAATGGCCTTGATACAGAAAAGATTGATATGAGTAATATATAAGGTAGAGTTATTATTTATTTACTTTTTTATTTAATGTATATGTAAATAAATTGTGAAATAAATGTTAGTTTGATAATGACGAAATCAGCATGGTAGCAAAAAAGGTCTCAATGTATGAGAATTACTGATAATTTGGCATTACCGGTGGGTAGTAAAAACGAGATTAAGTTTGGAGATGAAAATAAATATAGATATAATTAAAGTAATGTAAATAAGTGTTAAATGAAAACATTAGCTAAAAATTATGAAGTAGATTGTGTTAAACATTTTGAATGATGGACAGCTGATGAATGAAATAATAATAAAGAAGTTACTTATGAGAATTACAGTGGTTAAGCATATTTTTAATCAAATAGATTATTTTAAATTCTTCATTGAATAGTTCGTTATTACTACTCGAAAACAGTGAACACAGGGTCTATAGAATTTTAAGAGATCTATTAAATGTTTTATTTGTAATGGACATGTCCCTAAAGAAGAGAACAAAAAAAAATTCCTAGAATAGAAAGAAGGGGTACATATTTTTAAAATGTAAATTTAGATATTAATGAATGAAATAAGTTGGAAAAATAAAATTAACAATATAAAATTATTGAAAATATTAAGTGGAAAAAAAGCTTATTTGTTGAGGAAATTATTAGAAAAAGGGATCGAATTGGGTCTGTATTTCAAGGCAAAGAATATTATTTTTGTTAAATATTAAAAACATTTATATATTTTATTGAATAATGACTGAATTTTTAATAATGTGCAATAAGGTTAAGCTTATCACCCTTAGCTTTGTCAAAATAATTAATGTAGATGATAAAATAAACAGCTTGAAAAAGACCAATTTTGCTTTAACTACCAAGGAATTTTAAAATTTAACCAGGCACATCTCTTGCTGTATATTATTATATTTCTCTAGATATGATGAATTATTGCTTCTTTTCACTTAACTGAGATGGCCTATATGGCACTAACTGGATATTATCAAGAATATCTTGAATTCTTTTTTAAAATTTTATTACAATAAAATAAAAATACTGCTTTGAATTAGATAAGTTTCATCTAGTTTTATAATTGTATGTGTACCTTTAAGACATGGATTTTCAAAAAATAATATATATCCAAAATCATTTTTTATGATTCAGTTGGCCAGTACATATTTTAATCATATTAAATTTATTTGTTGACGTTTTTTTTTATGAATTTAATATGAATCAAGTGATATATCTCTAGCAAAAAAAAAAGCTGGTAATTTATAGAAACAAAACATTTGAATCTTCTAAAACAAACAAACAAAAAAAAAAGAATGATAATTTATGATAATTTTTCTGGATATTGGTTTGTTTCTCCTTAAACAAAAGTAGATATGAAAATGACTACCCTTGGAAGTATCAACTCATTAGTTGTGTAATGTTGTTACAATACTATCCTGGATTGGATTTTCATTTGTCAGCCTTGGGGATAAAAACATCTTCATGGCATTTTTTCATTGAAAAGAATTGTCTGGACCACACTTGATGGACAATCACTCTACATCAATAGCAAAAGATAACTGGAAGGCAGAACATGTAAATGTGATGGGCAGCCTCTTAATAGAAATAAAATTATTTATGTCATTAGATTACATCAATCAAATGTTAGTAAACTCAGTCTTGAGAAAAAATTGTTTATCAAAGCATTTGACACTTAGTTTGTTATTTTTGCTCTTGAGTTGTCTGTAAAGACATGAAAAATTATTGTTATTATTGGTTAATAAAATACCAGTAATAAAAACAAATTACTTGAAGATAGATCATATTTATGTATTTATGAGTTCATATTGTTTTAATAAAGGATTATGGTGAGCTGGCCTATGCAATGAAGTTTGCAAAATTAATCCAAAAGCAATATAAACTGAACAAGTTCTATTTAAAAAAAGTAAATAAATGTCAGAAATAATCTACGTCACAATTTTCAGATCTAATTGTGTGTTGTGTTTAGATTTCTAAATTAATAAATGAAGAGAACAGAGACCTGTTTAATACTATTATAATAAATTAACTCTATTATTTTGTCTTATAACCAAAGATAAAAATCTTACTGCAGATAATAAAATTTTAGGATGGAAATTATTATAATTAATGCAGAAAAATAGTCTAGGAGATGAAAGGTTTGTATCAATCAAACTCTATATCAGTGTAAATGATTAAGATATTAAAATAAAATAAAAAGAGTGAGAATTAGAGAATGAAAAGAAGAGAGAAAATGGGATGATAACTAGGATTTATAAGATTGTATTGAAGTTATAAAAATATGATTATTTCTTTTGTTGTAAAAATTAAATAATGATGTTAAGTAAAATGAATAAAATTGTGTGGCAAACCATTAATTAAATATTTTCTATTAGATTTTTAATATATATATATAGTTTGATTTAATTTTTTAGGATTTTTTTATTTTGATGTGGATCTTACAGCTTTTTATTGATAATTGTGAATTCATAGAACGACTCTAAAGATTTAACATTATTCAAAATTCTTATAAGAACATACTCCTAAATTAACTAACTATAGAAGATAAAATTAAAAAGAAAAATAATAATAACTAATAAATGTGTCTCATTCAAAACTGTCTAATACAGGTGGGTCATATTGAAATTATTGAGACGCACTGAAGCTATATAAGCTAAGACCCAAATCTATAGACGGGTTAAAAGTAATTTCCTTCATGGATAGAAAACATCATACCATTTTTTTTTATAATGGTATCAAAAAACATATAACTACACCAACCTTTTCTTTTCATTTTGAGATTAAAGAATAACTAGAAGTCACACTTTTTGATGCAGATAAGCATGATGGGTGTTCAGTAACTTTGATCTTATTTTCCCTTAGAAAGTTTAATGTTGCTGCAGCAATATGAGAAGATTTGTTGTCACATCCTTCTCAGGTCTTCGAGCACCTCAGGCATAACCACATTATGTATATCTGGATTCTATGACAGTCTTCTGTTCTAGTATAATAGCTTTCACCAATTCTATATGGCATATATTACTTTATTAAATGTTGTCTATTCACAGTAGTCAGCATTGGATCATCTGCAATCATTGATATTCTACCTTTCTTAATGTGTTGGCATATCATAAAAAGGAATATAGGTTCATCACTTATTATAATTTTTGAAATAATTTAGTGATCATAATCATTAATGAATCACAAAGTTTATTGATTCATCATCATGTGCATATCATTTTGCTCTTCCATTAACAAGTTGTCATCATGAAATTGTCTATGCCCTATGTAAAATTTCCTAAACCACCTAAAGATTGTTAATCATAATGGTGCTTCATCATCAAATACTAAATGTAACCCTGCTATTTTTCTGATAAGACAATTTAAAAAAAAAAGCTGTGGTAGTGCTTTCATTTCAATTCAGTGACTCATGATGTTGAAGTGTATCTCATAGTTATCAAAATTCTAAAGGCAGAATTCAATTGCTGCTCTTGTATTTGCAATGTATTGAATCCAACACATGTACAATTAACAATTCACTCGGTCACTGATTTTGACACATCAATAATTTTGGTGTGACAAAATACAAATATTATATTACATTGTAGTGAATGGTGGAGGAGTTTTTAAATTTCATTTTTATTTAAATTAGAATCTAATTATATCAAAATAATATTAAAGTATTAAAAGTGCTTTTGAATTGGAAAAGAAATGTTTCATTGAGTATTATTAGTTTTCATCAACTTCTATTACATGTTAAAATAATAATCCTAAATATTACCAAAATCACTCTTTTCTTTATTTTGCTGTATATCTTACATAAGTGGTTTGGATAAATTGTATTTATATAATAATCCTAAATCTTAAAAATGGATTGTTTATAAGAAGTTCATTGAAAGCAGCAGTAGCAGCATGTTAAATTTGAAATATAAATAATGTTATATGTTAGTCTATATGAATTAAAATCAATTTTAATGCTTTTAATTCAATTACAAGCAAATGTCATAGTTATAGTAATTATAATTGTGCAGGGAGTTATGTAACAAACAGAGGCAAAACTCCCCCATACAGTAACACCACTCATTGCAAGCCAGAGTAATCAATGGATGCAAAAAGGTTTGTGCATAAAATCCTTATCTAATGCCTGTTCATCCAATATTCCCAGACTAGTTTCTAACTTGTGGCTTTCATCAGTAAGGACGTTGACTCTGAGGACCCTGATCTTAGAATTTAATGCAACCCTCCAGCAGCCACCTTTTATTTTATTAGCTAACTATAAAGCTTTGATTCCAAAATGAAAACACAATCATGTTTTCACTTCAAGCTCATTAGCTTGTATAATTGTATAGATCCGAACTCAGTTCAGCATCTATACTTTTTGGTGTCTTTGGTTCTTTAATAACCACAGTCACCATAATAATCTCTGGCTTGCACTGAGTGGCACTACTGTATGGAGAGTTTTCCCTCTGTTTAAACAGCTTGTGTAAGCATAAGAATGGTGATCATATGATGTTTAGTGGTTTAATACCAATCCTGACCAATAAAATTATGATGACTGTGATTATTAAAGAACCAAAAACACCAAAAAGTATAGATGCTGACCTGAGTTCGGATCTATACAACTATACAAGCTAATAAGCTTGAATTGAAAACATTATTGTGTTTTCATTTTGTACTCAATGCTTTATAATTAGCTAATAAGGCAAAAGATGGCTGCTGGAGGGTTGTATTAGATCCTAAGAGTGCTCTCAGATCCAACACTCCCACCGATGAAAGCCACAAACTAGAAACTAGTTTGGGGATATTGGATGAGTAGGCATTAGATCAGAATTTTATGCACAAATCTTCTTGCATCCATTGATTATTCTGGCTTGCACTGAGTGATGCTACTGTATGGAGGATTTTGCTTCTGTTTAAACAGCTTGTGTAAGCATAAAAAATGATGATCATGTGATGTTTAGTGAGTTATGTAACAATATAAATAAACATGATCACCTTATATCAGTAGAAAAAGAAGAAAAACAATTTCTGTGATATGTAAAATTTATAAAGAAGTTAATTTTGAAAATACTAAATAAATCACTTTTATAAAAATATCTTCATGTTTGATTCATTCATCAGCTGCTTTTTTTATATTTATATTTAAGTTAGTCAGCTATTTAAGCTATTGTGCACTTTTTTACGAGTGTTAAATAATAAATGAGTACTTCCACTTCCAACACAAGATATAGTATTTAGGAAAGAATAAAATGAATCCACTTATTCAATCCAACCCAAATGTTTATATATAGGCAAATCTTAAGTACTATAAGTGAAAGTGTGAGCATAAACTACTCTTTAAACCACTGTTTATGATATCTGAATGAATGACGCCGACGAAATTATCTAGAATTTACTAGATGTCACTCACAAATGAAACTTTAAACATATGTAAATAAACATTTAATTTTAGCGCTGTTTCTAATTGTAATAAATTTAATCAGCCATTTAAGCTGTTGTGTGTTTTTTTACGAGTGTTAAATAATAAATGAGTACTTCCACTTCCAGCACAAGATATAGTATTTAGGAAAGAATAAAATGAATCCACTTATTCAATCCAACCCAAATGTTTATATATAGGCAAATCTTAAGTACTATAAGTGAAAGTGTGAGCATAAACTACTCTTTAAACCACTGTTTACGATATCTGAATGAATGACGCCGACGAAATTATCTAGAATTTACTAGATGTCACTCACAAATGAAACTTTAAACATATGTAAATAAACATTTATTTTTAGCGCTGTTTCTAATTGTAATAAATTTAATCAGCCATTTAAGCTATTGTGCGCTTTTTCACGAGTGTTAAATAATAAATGAGTACTTCCACTTCCAACACAAGATATAGTATTTAGGAAAGAATAAAATGAATCCACTTATTCAATCCAACCCAAATGCTTATATATGGGCAAATCTTAAGTACTGTAAGTGAAAGTGTGAGGATAGACTACTCACTTTAAACCACTGTTTACGATATCTGAATGAATGAAGCTGACAAAATTATCTAGAATTTACTAGACGTCACTCACAAATGAAACTTTAAACATATGTAAATAAACATTTATTTTTAGTGCTGTTTCTAATTGTAATAAATTTAATCAGCCATTTAAGCTATTGTGCGCTATATCGTAAACAGTGGTTTAAAGTGAGTAGTCTATCCTCACACTTTCACTTACAGTACTTAAGATTTGCCCATATATAAGCATTTGGGTTGGATTGAATAAGTGGATTCATTTTATTCTTTCCTAAATACTATATCTTGTGTTGGAAGTGAAAGTACTCATTTATTATTTAACACTCGTAAAAAAGCGCACAATAGCTTAAATGGCTGATTAAATTTATTACAATTAGAAACAGCACTAAAAATAAATGTTTATTCAAGTTAGGAGAAATCAATAAAGATGTTAAAATTTACATACAATGACTTTTCAGAAAAAAAAAATTATTATGGTCAAGATATATAAGATATTTTGATGGAAATGTCTGCTATACTTTGCATTGCTAATTTTTTTTATTTCATACTGATATTTGTTACATTACTTTATTATCTCTATGCATTTTGGTCAAATATTACCTTCCACGAATGCAAATTAAAAATGAAAATTAGAGAAGGGGAAGAAGAGGAGGATTATTATCCACTAAGTAAAAATACTTTCAAAGATTTTGTTGAATAGGTTGTTTCCAATCATAAACAAATGGATACTAGAGTCAATATTGTTTTAGGGAATCAAGCAGCAGTGTAGACATAGATTTTGCTGTCAGAAAAATGCAAGAAAAATGTCAGAAGTAAAATAATGACTTATATATTGCTCTTATTGACTTGATCAAGGCATTAAATGATAACAATAATGAGATAATATGCAATTATTTTTAAAGGCAGCATGTATAGAAAATAAAAAATATGCTCAGTAATTTTTCTATAACTATGCTGAGTGAGATAAATGTGGTATTTGGAAATATATAACTGAAAAAATGAATATGAGTAAAAATTACATTTTTAATATCCAACCCAAGCAGTGATTGGTGTACATTTGGAAGTAAAAGTAACTAGATGTTTTTAATTGTAAGTCTCAATTTAATGGGATTCACCGATGAGGCAATATAAGATATCGAATAAGGTGATGTTAAAGTAGTGTTAAAAGTAACATTATAGTTATAGTCATATAGTTCTTCTCATTTTTATTTTATGATAACAAAATAATAAAATTTAACAAAATAAACAGAACTGTGTGCTAGACTGCAAAGTAGATGCCATGAAATCTATGTATAATCTGATATCTTTAGTAATATTATTAAAAAGTAATCAAATGGAACATGTTGTTTAGTATATATATATATTCTCATGTGTCATAGCATCAGCCGGGAAGCTAACCCGCTAACTCGGGACAACTGCTTGTAAAACAGCTGTTACTGACCTCTCAACCACCAATGCTTGACAATAACATTTAAAAAACTTGTTTTTCACTTTTTTGACAATAAATTAGAAAAGCAGTAAAAAATAAAGGTTGCTTAGGTAACCAAGTGGTGATTGAAATTGAGTTGCTTTTCAGTTGTAATGGTAAAATGCAAATGTATAAAAAATATAAATACTAAATATTTAAATTAAGAATGATCTTAATAGCAAATGTAAATGAAACAGGATCAGAAATTTGCATAATCAGTCATTGATAGCACTTAATAATCTTTCCAAACGTTATTACAAGCCTTTTTCTTTTATAGTTTACCAACAAATATATTATCTATCTCAAATTAAAATGTTTCCAAGTCCTTTTTTGTGTACTGACTTCTGATTGATCAATTGCCATAATCTGTCAGTTATGGTATTTATTTATTTATTTGTTTTGTGTTCATCTTATCTTACTTCAATTCTTTAATTTTTATAACATTAGTAATTGCACTATGAGGATTAATTTTATTCACTTTTATCAGCTCGTTATTTCTCATATTTTTACTACAGTGATTGATTCTGTAATTCAGTATTTGAATATTATATGATTACCTGAGCAATTAATATTAGAAATATTAATATTTTTAAAATTCACAATCTGATATGTTGATGTTAGAGTAAGTTATTAAACCACTAAACATCACATGATCACCATTCTTTATGCTTACACAAGCTGTTTAACACAGAGACAAAACTCTCCATACAGTAGTGCTATTCAGTGCAAGCCAGAGTAATCAATGGATACAGGAAGGCATTAGATAGGGATTTTATGCACTAACCCTTCCTGCATCCATTGATTATTCTGGCTTGCACTGAGTTGCACTACTGTATGGAGAGTTTTGCCTCTGTGTTAGAGTAAGTTATGCTACATAGCTTTGCCTGAAGAAAACTTTTCAACTACATTTCACACCCTTCTTTTCCAATAAATAAAAATACTTTTCAAGAAATATTATTTTATTCATTTATGATAGTACTATATAAAAATAATATGTATATGAGGAATAAGTATAATTTTTTTAAAGATAAAATATATGAAATTATTATAGATATATGAAACTTATATCCTTTACGGAAGAAATCTTATTTTTGTTTGGAGGTTTTTAATTGTATATGTTTGCATTTTTAGTCTATTTACATGCAATTTAGAATTAACATCTCATGATCACTATCTCTTATGCTTACATTATCTGTTAATACATTTGCAAACACTCTATACAGTAGTGCCACACAGTATAATCCTTAGTAATCAATGGATGCAAGAAGGCTTGTGTGTAAAATCCATATCTAATGCCTACTCATCCGGTATCTCCAGACTAGTTTCTATCTTGTAGCTTTCATCAATGAGGAGTGTTGGATCTGAGAGCAGTGCACCTAGATCTTAGGATCCAATGCAAACCTCTGGCAGTCACGTTTTGCTTATTTTGTTGACTATTTCTAATCAATGGTCATTCACTTGTATAGCATATAGCAGTTTTGTATGAATCCTGTCCATAACATAATGCTAACTGTGGTTTTAAAAAAAAACAAAGACACCAAATTATATAGATACTGAACTGGGTTCAGGTGTATATGACTATATTGAAAACATTGTAGTTAATTAAATAGGTAAAAGGTGACTTCTGGAGAGTTGCATTGGATTGTAAGTTCTAGGTGCAGTTCTCTCAGATCCAAGGTTCATCACTGATGAAAGACACAAGTTAGAAACTAGTCTGGGGATATTGGATGAGTAGGCACTAGATAGTGATTTAATGCACACACTTTCTTGCATCCAACGATTACTAAGGCTTGCTCTGGGTGTCACTATTATATGGAAAGTTTACTATTGTATCAAGTTTACATTTAATTTCAAGTTCTGAACAAAATGAAAGGAATTTGCATTTTCTATAGATATGAATATTTTAAAATGCAAAAGTTTTAATAATTCGTGAATAACATTTTTTTCACTGTATCTCAATTTATAAATTGTAATTTAATGTTGATTTTTTATATTCCTTTATGACACCGTTCTAAATTTTATATTTACATACTATATATTGCTTTAAAATATTGTTAGCATTCTTTACAATAATGTAGAACTTCTGACTAAACAAATTGAATCACTTAATGACAGCTATTATCATTTTACTTTTTCTTCTTCTATAATTGGGGGAAAATATATATTTTATGCAATTTTTGAAACTGTAATTATTTATTTTTTTTATAAAATTATGTAACATTTATTATTTATGATATTTTTCGACTATTGTTTATAAAAGTTCAAATACTTGGAAAACTCATTTTTGAAAGAAAGAGAATTGAAATACAAGGAAACAAATACATTAAAATAATAATAGTTTTGTTCTTTTAAGATACAATAGACCTCATTAAAATGTTTTTACTAATGTCTTGAATTATATATGTTGTAATGGAATGAAATAGAGCCGTATATATACATGCAGTTTGATAAAAAAATTTCATAGATACATACACGTATAATTGCATAATATTTGTGCTACGTATTAAATGCTTCAATTATGAAGATACCTATCTAAATTCAGGGCTTTGTATCTGCTTGTATATATGAGTCATATATTAAATATTAGTCATATATAGTGTTAGGTCTCTGCACTGCATGAGATTCAACCAAATAGGTGCCCAAGAGTGGATTGGACTAATTACTTCAATGGATTGTTTAAATAAATTTATTAAAATTCAAACGTAATGATTAATAATTTTATTAATTAATTTCTACTATCACTACTACTACTACTACTAATAATAATAATAAATAGATTACTATATCAGCATCACACTTATTTACAAATATCATATAGATATTAATTTATTTAACTGGTGTGAAACAAAACAATAATGTAGTAACATTGCTTAAATATGTCCATCTGGTTTACGCATACCTAAATGTAATATTGTAATACAAGTATAGTGTATATACTTAATTTAGATGTAATTAAAGGGGATTTGAACCCAGATTTTCAAGTTCCCTTCAGTCATCCACTCTGTCCAATATAACTGATACACATAACCTCATACATGTGAAAAAAAAAAAAGATCTCCAGTAGACGTATTTTGTGTTGAACCAGTATTTATCAGTTGGTCCAGATCATCATCCACTACACATAGATTTTCAGTGTTGTGGATGACTGAAGAGTTGGGGGGGTAGAGAGGATTAGCATGTCCATTAAAGTGTATAGAATTGCTATTTTAATATTAACTGAGCACTGATTATATGTATGTGTGGGATATGATGATCTGGATCAACTGATGAGTGCTGTTTCAGCATGAAGTACATCTATTGGAGAACATTTATCTCTTCACATGTATGTGGTCTTGTGTATTGGTTACATTGGATAGAGTGAATTATTTAGGGAGCTTGAATGTCTGGGTTCAAATCCCCATTAATTGCATATCTAAATGGTAAGTTGACCTACGTATGGCACACTTGTATGTGCACACACATACGCATTTAATAATGTAAAAAATATTTCAGTTATTTAATTATTAATTTGTCTTAAAATTATAGGCTAAATTATTTTAACAATATGCAATTTTCCTTTCACTTGCATATAAAAAGTGTAAACATATTGATCATTATTTCAGAATTTAAATTTTCATTTCCCAAGTAATGTGAACAGCATGCATTTGTGTTTTGTAAATAAAAATTAAACAATAGTCTTTTTGTAAGCAAAAATTGAATTTTCTATAATAATAATATGGGCAGGATTCGAACTCAGACTTTCACACGACCCACTACTCTCATTGCCATCTCATATTGCTGACCCACCTGATCACACACATGTTGTAATAAGGGCTTTGAACATTCCATCTTCAGATTTTCAATAAAATGGAAGGCTGAAGAGTTGTGAGTTAAAATAGTTTGAAGCCTGTCCATTAAAATATGAAGATTGGCTATTTTAATATAAAGCTGAGAACTGATTATATATATGAGTGAGGATAGTAATCTAGACCAACTGATGATTGCTGGTTTAGCATGAAATATGTATATTGGTGATTATTTATCTTTTCAACATGTGTGTGATCAGGTGGGTCAGCAATATGAGATGGCAATAAGAATAGTGGGTCATGTGAAAGTCTGAGTTCGAATCCTGCCCATATTACATATATAAATGCAGGTTTCAACCTGTACATTGTATTATAATAATAATAAAAACTTTTATCTTACTTAACTATAACTTCTTTTTTTTTCTTCTCTGGAATTTAACTGGAACATTGCTTCCTTTTCTTCCATGAATACAATTTTTTATAGTTTCTGAAATTGGGTTTTATTTGCATCTGTTAACATTGGCCAACTAATGCCACAAGTGGAAATATTCTTTTTACACAAATAAACAAACATTTTTCTTCTTGTATTTCCTTAATGGTAGAAATATTTCAAATAATATTCACAATGTATATCTATATTATTGGATTTTTTCTATCAGCAGTATATATTTTTCATCTTTGCTTCAATATATATATATATAGATAGAATGTGTATTGTTGGCTTCCTCCTGTTAATACATTAGAAGCCATTAACATATTTTGTTTTAGCAATTATAATTGTATGTTTGAAATATAGTAATCATGAAAATGATTTTTAAAAATATGAGATTGTATGCATAAATAGAAAAAAAAAGCAAACATTAAAAAGGAGAAAGTTTGGTAGGTGCGCAGTACTGTTCCGGTAGACAGCGCTTCAGTGCCCATCAAGAAGCACGTAATCGCTAAATTTCTTTCAAAGAAATCGCTCGAAATATGTAAATTTTAAAAAAGTACACACACACGTGTGCGGGAATCGGTAAAATACATAAAATAAAAACAAAGACTTCTCCAACTATCACACCAACAACATTAAAATCTCAGAAACTCACATGTTTGACTATTAATCAAACAAAATGAACCTCTTTTTGTTTGAAGTTCCAAAAACTTATATAAAAAATAAGTTTAGATAATGCTAACTATGAGAGTGAAATAGAATTCATTGCAGATGTAAATAAACCTATAGCGAAAGATGGCTCATGTTAATATTTCTTAAGACAAAATCATTAAATATTCATTTTTAATAATTTTGCCAGTACTCAAAGTCATCATAAATATATAATGTTAAAAATATATGCACATGAAATATTATGAAAATTTGTTGAAAATAAAAATCTCTTGAATTACCACACAAACAAAATCTCTCAGAAACTTGTATGCCTAAATTTTAATCGCTTAAAGTATATCTCACTTTGAGTAAAGTCAGAAAAACTTAATATGGGAAGCAAATGAGAGTCATTTTATTTAACTGCAATTAGATAGATGAGTTTCTACAAGATTCAAATGTTGTTTGGGTTATAATTGCATAGATCTTCATTGTCAACAAATTTACATAATCACTGATTCAGTTGTTACTATTTTTCTTATTTTCTGAGTCAATGTAATATCTGGTGAAATGAAAATACACACAGAAAATAATAGTTTTTAAAATAATATTTAAGTTTATTATTTCCTAGCATGCTTTCAATATATTTTTATTATATCATATTTATGACATTTTAAAAAATATATATATATTTTTTTAACATATTCCAAATTTATTTTACATTTTTACAAACAACTTTACAATGTAAATATTAAATATTAATGACTTTCACCTTTTTTACCAGCCACTCTCTTAAAATCTCCCATGTTCACTGAGCTGATAGGATATCTCTAAATGATAAATAGTCCGAGTAGTTTTGGCTCCCTCTTGATTATCTTTTATAAATAACTGCAAATTTTGAACATTCTGGTTAAATGAATATCTCAAGCTTCAGAATGTTCAAAATTTGCAGTTATTTATAAAAGATAATCAAGGGGGAGCAGAAACTACTCAGATCAATTATTTAACAATTTATGGATGTTCTATCAGCTCAACCAACATGGGAGATTTTAAGAGAATGGCTGGTAAAAATGGTGATAAGCAATGATTATATATATATGTGTTGGAGATTATAATCTAGCCCAACTCATGAATGTTGGTTCTGCACAAAATAGATATATCTTTTTCACATGTTTGTGGGCGTATGTATTGGTTACTTGAGATGGAGTGGAGGATGAATAGACTGAAAAATCCTGAGTTCAAATCCCTCTAATTATATATATATATAAGAAACATTAAATATAAACAAATTACATACTGCCTTAGAATTAAATATTGCTTGGAAATATATTACATCTTAGTATAAGTTCAGCCTGTCCCTCTCCTATTATTATATATGAGTACATAATGGTCCAATAATATGAGAGCTTAGATTGACGTAATGTCTACATGGATATGACTATAATATCAAATCCAACAAGGGCTTTGAACATTCCATTGATGGTTTTTCAATGAAATGGAAGGTTGAATAGTTGGAAGGGTGAAAAGATTGAAGCCTGTCCATTAAAGTTTGAGGAATTGCTATCTTATTATAAACTAAGCACTGATTGTATACATGTGCGGGAGATTATGATCTGGCCCAGATGATGAGTGCTGTTTCTGCATGAAACAGGTATATTGGGGATTATGTATCTTTTTGCTTATGTGTGGTCATGTGTCAGTTGCTTGTGATGGACTGGAAGATGAATAGACTGTAAACATCCTGAGTTCAAATCCCTCTAATTACATATATAAGAAATATTTAGTATAAGCAAATTACATACTCCCTTAGAATTAAATGTTCACACTGTATATTTTTAAAGTTATATATTTATGAAAACTTTATAGATTTGCATGGTTATTAAAAATGAATACTTAATTATTTTATCTTGAGATTATTAAGATGAGCCACTTTGAATAAGATATTATTTACATCTACAAAGTATGAAATTTCATTATTACAGTTACTATTTTCTAAACATGTTTCCAATTATAAATTTTTAATATCTCATTGTATTTTATTGTTAGTTAGATATATGAGTTTATATGAGATTTCAATGTTTCTCTATGCAGCAGTTAGATAGATTTTCACTTTCTACAAATTTATATAATATTTCATACTATATATTTCTGTTGCTACATACACTTGTTTATTATTATTGTTTATTTATAATTATTGTGATTTGCAAAATTTTTCCAATTTTATTAAGTTGTAAAGTCAAATAAAAAAAATCTGTTAAATTTCAGATATTAATAAATGTATTAGAAATTAGTAATGATTTGAGGACATATAAGCAATAAATTTGTTTAAGAATAACTTCCGGTGAAGGTTTACTTTTTAAGAATGTTCTACATATTTTTAACTTTATTCTTAGATATTTTTGATATTGAAAATTATATTACTGTTTCTCATTTAAAATGCAGTATTTTATTTTTCTGTTTGAAATATTAGAACTTCAACACTATAAATATCAAAAATATATTTTTATATATAAAATTTGTTTAATGGGATTTAAAAATGAAGAGATAACATTGATAAAGCTATGTTTCCTCTTCAGTTTTAATTCATTATTTCTAAAAATGGAAAGACTTTAAAAGAATGGTTCATATTTTTATTTTATTTAAACAAACAATTAAAAGTAGTCAAGAGTAGATGGCCTAGCGGTTAGCATAGCTACCTTGCAAACAGCCGGCCCAGGTTCTCTTCCTGGTCAATGCTTTGACACATATAAAACAAAAAACAGTTAAAAGTAGATGATGTCTTTATTTATTTTTTTTGGTTACCTTTTTTTTTTTACTTTAAAATAGGCAAAAAATAAAGAAAATTCTTCAGTCATCAAACTTGCATTTCATTTAATAATAAATTTTTTTCTACTTTAATTATGTTAAAATTATTGAATAAATTAGCATTTATTAGATGGAATATTTAAAATTAAGAAAAATTAGTTAAATAAAATAATGTTGTTTGACTATGATTAATATTTTTATTAATAAAGTTTTATTATCATTAAAATATTATGATTATATTTTAATATATTTTTTAAAATATAAAAAAATATTAAGTATCTAATAAAATTTTTAAAAAATGCACTACCATTTCAAGATACATTGATTTATAATGTTTTCATTATCATGGAATACTTGAATACATTATCTCAAAGTATATGAATTCATTTACCTGTTGTTCAAAA
This sequence comes from Epiperipatus broadwayi, assembly GCA_028023455.1. NCBI lineage: Eukaryota > Metazoa > Onychophora > Udeonychophora > Euonychophora > Peripatidae > Epiperipatus > Epiperipatus broadwayi. Next base: position 707,936 of record JAQFVV010012455.1, on the reverse strand, counting down.
ATATATATAAAAAAAAAAAATAGAAAAAAAGTGAAATTTAAATTTTTTAAATTTAATTTTTTAATTTATATTGCAATCATTGCCATTGTGGTAATAGTTTACTAGAAAAAGACACCACCTGATGGCGCCATTGTCATGCCAAAACTATAACATATGAACATTCCCAGGCCATCTATTTGAATCATTTTGTGGTGTTTTTTGTTGTCAAAAATAATCAAACACAGAAATCATGTTTTTTAACATTTTTTTTATTTATTAACATAAACAAATTAATTTAAATGAAATAAAATCAACAAATGTAATAAAATAAAAACAACAAATTTCAATTTTATTAAGTTTTTTTTGTCTTATGCTTTTTTTGTTTAAAAAATAATAGGAACAAAAATAAAAGTTCTTACATTTTCACTTTTACATAGAAACAGCAACAAAGACTAAAATGGTTTTAAACTTATTATGCTTTTTTTAACATGCTATTTTTTAAAAAAAAAACAATTTTCAATTTATTAGTCTTTTTTTGTGTTACCCGCTTTTTTTGTTGTTGTTTAAAAATCAATAATCAGAACAAAAAGTAAAAGTTCTTAGCCTTTCTTTTACATTTTCATTTCTACATAGAAACAGCAACAAATACTAAAATGGTTTTAAACTTATTACGCTTTTTTTTAACATGCTTTTTTTTTAACAAAACAAATTTCAATTTTATTACTCGTTTTTTTTTGTGTTACCCGCTTTTTTTTTTTTTCAAAAATAATCGCAACAAAAAGTAAAAGTTGTTAGCCATTTTTTTTTAAACTATAAACAACAAAAAATTAAAAAAGTCTTACAAATAACATGTTTCTTGAGTTTTTAGAAACCAGTTTAAAACTTTTTAAGCTTTTTTAACAATAACAACAACTAAAATGAAAGAGCAACAACTTTAAAAACTATTACCCAAATAACCATTGAATACTTGAAACCAGTTTTCTCTTTCAAGATAATTTTATTTGACCTATAAGTGACTACAAAAAAAAAAAAAAGATAACAAGAATTAACTAGACAAGGTTACAGGGTGATATATACAAAGAAGAAATGATCCAAAAGTCAGTAGAATATAAAATGAATGTTAGTGAAGAACTTAGTCTGTGGATGCAAGGTGAATATTATTCATCTAGTCTATAACGAAATACCTTTGTTAGTAAACCCTGTTTTGGCAAGTTATGGTTGGAGGGTTTTATTAAATCATAATAGTTATTTTCATATAAATTATTTAGAGGTTGGTTGGAGAGGTGCTGTTTAGGCCAGTTGTGAATTCCCAGGTTAATATGGCCAGGTATGGATCAGCCTCTCTCTTGTCTGTTTCTTGGATATTTTTAATTATGTTGAGGAAGCAGTTATTGATTTCATCAAGTGGTAATTTTTGAAAAATCACCTTGCATCTGGTCAACCAGATGGCAAAGTTTATGTAAGTGGCAAGCCTGATTTCAGCGAAAATGCCTCTATTTAAAACCCCTTGAAGAGATGTTAGGTCTGGACCATTATTATCAATGTGTTTCTGGAAGTTTTGTCTTAGTCCTTGCCAGACTGGACAATGGCGAAGGATATGGTCCATATCTTCTGGGCTGGAAAGACAGAGACAACATATGGGATCTATGTGGAAGCCTCTTCTATTAAGAAATATAGCAGTGGAGAGGCTACCAAGGTTAATTTTGAGAAGGAAGTCTGTGTGTTTAGGTGCTAGTTTCAATCTACGGGCTAGTTTGCGCAGTTTGTTTATGTCGATGGGGAGGTAAGTGTGTGCCTTCTGGGTATTTGAGTTGGATAGGTTGAAGGCTTCCCAATAGGTTATTTTTGAATTGAACATGGTCACGGAAGGTACTATGTGCGTAAAAATGTATGAGATCTGTGTTTGAAGCCAGATGGGAGTGAGACTCTGAGGGGGTGGTCTATCAGTGGGAAGCACTTGCTCTTTGGGAAGCGGACATTGGAAGGACCTGCAATCAGAATAAAGTTTATGGATTATATTGTAAGTTCTCTGTATTGCAAATACCTTTATTGAATGCAGTCCCAGTCCATTCATGTCTCTTGGCTTTTGAAGGGTGCGCAGACTGATAAATGATCTGTGCCCACCTCTACAGAGTCGCAGACAGTGGGATTCTACTTTTTTAATGAAAGCTTCTGTTGGTTTAAAACCCGCAAGATAATATATAATCTTGGGAAGTATGAGGGAGTTTAAGAGTGAAACCTTTCCAAATGTAGTTATATATATTCTTGAAAGGCATGTTATGGTGATGTCTATTTTGTTTAGTAGTCTTCATTGTATTTCCATCCTCATTGCTGTAGGGGATAGTGACATACTGAATCCCAAGAAAGGCTGAGGCATAGCTTGTAATGAACCTGTTATCCTGTTAGCTGTTTTGATATTCCAAATTGCCGATTTGTTCCTGTTAACTGTAAGCCCGTGTGTCTGAGCATAGTGCTGTAATAGGCTTTCAAGAATGTTTATTTCTTCATGTGATTTAAGAAACACCACCACATCATCCATGTAGGAGATGTGGGAGATGTTTTCATTAAGGAGAGGGATGGAGATCCCAGGGAGTGCATCCTCAATGCTCAAAAGCAAGGGATTTATATAGATCATGAAGAGGAGAGCACTTAATGGGGAGCCCTGGGGAATGGAGATGCAGGGTTTGAACCCAGGGGCAATTCTCCCATTTAGAGAAAAAAAATCTCTCGATTTGCTAGGAGATTCTCTATGATCTGAATGTATGCCAAAGGAACCTGAAGAACCTCTAGTTCACCAAGTAGTACATCTATTCGGACAGAGTCAAAAGCCCCAGCGAAGTCTAGTTGGACTGCGACCGGCCGGGATTGTTTTGTTCTATGGATATGATCAACGAGGAGTCGAAATCGGCTTACAGCATCACCAGTCGATGAACCCCTCTTAGCATATTGATGCCTGGAAAGTTTTGATATGATTTTCTCTTGAATTTTATCTTTTATAATGCTTTCGATAATTTTGATTAGGAGAGGAACCATGGATATTGGCCTAATGTTATTTAAGTCTACAGGTAGATCTTTCTTTTTTATGAAAGGGACCACTGATATAGGATAGATCCCTGGAAGATGTAGGCTATCAGTGGCTAAGAGATCAATGATTCCCCTTGTAACATGTATGGTAAATTTTTCCAAGTGTATCAGAAGAAATCTAGGAATTCCATGCATGCCGGGATGGGTGTGTTCAGGCAGGCTTTTAATTTTGGAGATGATATCAGCTTCAGTAATGCTGTGAGAGTTATTTGAGTCTTTCACAAATTTGTGTCATCTGGTAACAGTTCCAATGGGCTGTAGTTTGGTGGAATAATAATCCCTAATTTTGTTAAGCATACTGATGCCAGAGTAAGTAATACTGTCAAGGCACAAAGAGGAGTGTGTGTGATTTCTTTTTCCTGACCCCAGGGCCCATCTGATATAACCTGGAGTCCAGCAATCTTGTTGTTCCAGATAACTGCGTGCTCGCTTAATACGAATATATTCTACAAGAGTCATTCTGGTTTGTTTATATGTATGTTTTAGGTGTAGGATTTCTGGGATGTTGTGTTCTGTAACTTGGATGCTTTTCAGCTCAGATGTAATCCGATCAAGTTCTGAGAGTAATCGTAATGGCCCTTTCTGGTATCTATTGTATTGGTTAATAAACTTTTGTATTGTGGTTATGAATGTATTCCATCCTTGTAATGCTGGTAGATTCCATATCTTCTGTTCTTGAAAGGTGATGTATATGTCTGAGATTAATTGGGGGGGGGGCACATTGTGCCTGTTGAGTAATCTCATCGTCCAGGGGAGGTTGGTTGATGTATGAAGTTGTGGTTGCAATTTGATGGTAGCTTGAACAGCGAGATGATCTGAAAAGGCAATAGGCCAGAGCTGTGTATCTATGAACGAGTTCATTTCAGGAGAGTAGAATATGAGGTCTATGAGCGAGTCAGTACTTCTGGTATAGAAAGAGAAGGCTCCTTCATGAAAGAGTGCCTTTCCACTGTGTATGTTTCTAGTAACCATCTTTAAATATTTTTTCTCAAAATGGTCAAAAGTGTGGTTGAAATCACCAAGCCAGATAACTGGGCTAGGGTTCGATCTAATTGCTATGTTTATATTATGTATAACTTTGTGTACTATTTGTTCATCTTTAACCAGATACACATTGATAAGAGTGAACAGAAAACCCTGGATTTGTATAGTAGCAATAACACAATTGGTATCTATGTGGAGGATTTTGAAGAAGTCAATAATTGAATTTCTATTGATGGTAAGAGCAACCCCAGCAGTAGCTGAGATGGAGAAAGAGTATATAAAGTAACTGAAGCTCTCAATTGTTTTTATTATCGTGGGGTCTGTTTGAAGGTGGAGCTAAACCAGTTTTGTTTGCAAAAAAGAACAACAACAACAAATATTAAAAAATCTTCAAAATAACTTTGATTTACATGAACAACTTCAAATGCTATTTGTAAAAAGAGAATTTATTGTTAGGTAAACATTAAAAAATGAAAATATTTGTAAAAATAAACAAGTCAAAAGAACAACAACAAATATTAAAAATTTTCAAAATAACTTCGATTTACATGAACAATTTCAAATGCTATTTGACAAAAGGAAATTTTTGTTAGGTTAACATTACAAAAATGAAAACACTATTTGTCAAAATAAACAAGTCAATACTTTACAAAAATCCTATTGGGAGTGCCATGTCAAAGACATCTCTGAAAGGATGGCCAGGAAAACATCTTCATCCTTGTGAAGACATCGCCACATAAATTCTGCAAGGTAGTTTGGCAGAACTTGATGGTGAGTTCCATGTTGTTTCCAATTTTTCCACTTTAAAAGGCCCCAAAGACACTCAGTGGTTTATGTGTGAGTGCCTGTGGAAGGGTCCACAAAGTTGTAGGTGTGATTCACTCTCATATGATGGAATCCTGATGCCTCAAGATCAATGGACTTATAACCCTTCCAACAGTCTGAGAAGATAGTCGATCTGAATTTTACGTTGTCTTTCAGGGCCTGCAAAAGTGTGGATGCAGATCAGCAAGGAATACAATTTAAGTAACATTCATGTGTCTCACAGCACCACCCAAAAAAAAATCCACTATTGATATAGTACTCTTCCCTGATAGTTTTTCCTCCTGCTAAAGAGAGTTTCATCCACCTCAACTATCAAACCAGGCCTGCCAATTTGACAGCACGGTCGAGCTGCCAAACTCTCAGAGCACAGCTCCTGCAGACTGTTGGACCAATGCAAAATGGCATTTCTGCCAATCGACAGTTCTGTCCAGATGACTTGGACACTCAGCTGTTAGCGGCTCCAGTAATAAATAATCCATAATCTTGAACCAATGATATTCTGGAGCCGTCAAACCAACTCATCTTTCGAATGGAGCACATTTGCTTGCATGAATGCAACAGACATCGAAATTAAGCGGTACCTTTTGTACAGAATAATTTCATTGCTGATCCAAAATTGCATCTCTTTGAATGTGGAAGCACATTCATTTTTTGCAAAAATGACACAGCATCTGATTCTGTTGCTGGTAAATCACAGGATCGAACAAGATGTGGGATTTCCTGCACCATTTTGTTGGTCTCATGGAATGTTATGGACAGTACGTTACTTGACACATTACCTAATTCAAACTATCTTTACACATCTATTTGGACAAGGTTTTGCCACTTAAAACTTCAATACAGAATGGTGTAAAGTGTCAGATAATTATTACTTAAGAAATTTGCATTAGTTCAATACTAAAAAAAAAATTAAATAAAAAAAATGATTTTCATAGAATTCAAATACACACACCCTCACATGAAGTCATAAAAAGGTATGAAGTGTGCGAATTCACAAAAATTATTTACTGCGATGCGACAAAGTGGCCTGCAATCTGTAACACAACACAACAGTATCTTTATGTACTTTAGCACATAAACGGTGCCATCAGGCGGCGTCTTTGTCTAGTAAACTATTACCCCATTATCTTTGTGAAACATCACAAGAAAATGGCTGCTATTATTTTTATATTACAAGCAAATGTGTGCTTAAAATTTATCAATTTAAAATCACTTTAAAATTATGTCTTTCTTATTTCATGATCATCAATTTTCATCCCAAGAACAATAAAAAATAAAAAAGTAAATATTATTTTTGCTGATATCTTTCTTAATGGGTATATAATTTTTAAATAATCACTGTACATCATATTTTGCAAATATGTATTCTATAGATATATATTGTTCAATAATACATTTTCTAAAATAATTATATTTTTTAATGTATCATAGGTATTTATTTATGCTTAAAATTTATTATATATAAATTTAAAAAAAATGCATATGTAAATCATATTCTTGCCAGTGCTTAAAATTAACCAATAGAATATCAGCTATCTGTTGTCAAAGCCTTCTCAACAGATTGCTGATATTCTATTGGCTAATGTTAAGCATTGATTTGGGGATATATGATTTGTTATACTGTATATATATTTAAAATGTACATTATATAGGCTTGGCACTATCTATAGCTTTTAGATATCCTCTGAGGACAGAAAGTTAAGCACTAATAGACATGAGGTATAAAAATTCTGTAATTTTATATTCTATTACATATATAATAGCACAAGTCGAATATTAGATATAAAATGTTTTTTATTATTAATTTTAATATATTACAATATTTAAATTATATTTACTTTTTAATAAGTCATTTTATTCACACCTATCATAAAATTAGGAAAGAAAATAGTTTATGAATTTAAACTGATAATTAAAATTTTTAAGTGCCAAAAATTTGTTTAATTTTAATATTATGAATGAATTGAAGATATTTAGAGGTGTTCTAATGATTGCTGGGTTTTCCTGTTGCTTTTATAATTTATTGTTCTACAGAAGATGCTATGCAGTTTTATGTAACATTAAAATAATTAATAGATGTATTAATTTGATTTTCTGTTAATTTGAAATGGTTTAATTCAATTACTGGTTTATAAAAAGTGAAAATACATTGTTATCATGGGATATTCTTTTTTATTTTTTAGGTATGTTGCATGGAATTATCATGAACCTAACCCAGGAGAGTATCGTTTTGAAGGAAAATATGATGTGGAGGAATTTATTAAAATTGCAGATTCTTTAGGGTTATTGGTTATATTAAGACCTGGACCATACATTTGCGCAGAGTGGGACATGGTAAGCATAGTGTAACATAGTTTTCTTGAACAATCAAAGTGTTTTTTCTAAAGAGTGAAACATAATAATAATTGTTATGACATTAAATTAGGTTATTAATCTAGTTTAATAATTTTGGAAAATTTTTGAAGATTTGGTTTTTAATAAATTATTTGCAAGAAAAAGATATAACAATCAATAATCATATAAGTCAAAGGACTCTTAACTAAATGCAAAACTTGAAGTAATAATAATTAAATTATCACATTACAGACACTTGGAATATAGAAAATTTAAGAAGTGAGGTTTAATACATTGTACAGGCTTAAACCTGCATTTATATATATGTAATATATGCGGGATTTGAACTCAGACTTTCACACAACCCACTATTCTCAGTAATGATTATTTATTTTTTCAACATGTGTGTGATCAGGTTGATCAGCAATATGGGATGGCCACTGAGGGTAGTGGGTCATGTGAAAGTCTGAGTTCGAAGTGAGTTTAAAACTGCATTTTTTAAAATTTACAATTTTCAATACTCTTTGCATGCTTATAAAAAGAAAAATAAATAAAATAAAGTGAATAAACATTTAAAAATTTAAAATCATTGAAATTGTAGTCAATATTATATTATTTGTTATTATATATTTGTGTTTTTTTTTCTACCTTGTGCAAATTATTTCTAATAATCAAGAGAATTCTGGTTATCTTTATTTTAAGTGACTCAAATTTTAAAAAAAAAAAACTTATATAAAATGAAAAAAGAAATACAAAAGATATCACATGAAAAATTTCATTTACCTAAAAGATATTAAAATTTTCATATCAAAAATGTTTGCAGTTTTTGACAAATTGTTTTTAATATTGCAGCAGTGACAAAAAGATACCCATTACACATTATTTCACCCTTATATAATAAATTGACAATTCCATCATTGAAATGTAACAATCTATCTGCAATTATATCTGATATTTTCTCTATATAAACTTCATTAACACTCCTTTAACACTTTAAGCAAATAATCTTTATTTATTTATAACAGTTTTGACTGTCCTAGCAGTCTCCTTCAGGACAGTCAAAACTGTTATAAATAAATAAATATTATTTGCTTAAAGTGTTAAAGGAGTGTTAATGAAGTTTATATTGAAATATAAAAAGAAGCAAAATATAGAGGGAGAAATAAGATATTTTTCTCCATGTAAAAAGCATTAATGTAATTGTATATAGATTATTATATTTCACCTACATAAAGATTATTATACAAATATTATATCTAAATTTGACACAGCTTTTTGAAATTATATATACTTTGTCATAATTTCTTTGATATATTAACTATGTAAAATTTAATTATTTCCAATTATGTATATGATTCTCATTGGACATACTCCAGAAGCATTGATATGTTCAAAATCATTCGGAATTTCTTCCAAATAATATAAATTTATAAAAATTTACTTTGTACTTGTTATGAGTTACAATACTGTAACCACTAAAGTATGAGGATATCAAAACACTCCTATGGAATGATTGATCAAAACCCTTGATTGACTAAAAGCCAATACATTGGACAAGCCAAAATTGTAACCAATAAAGTTTAATAAGCTGTTATTAAAATATATACATACAAGGGCTAAGCCCAGGATTATGCATATGCTAATAATAAGTGCTAAAATAATAAATAAAATGAAAAATGCCAAAAAAAACACATCAATTTAAGAGGAGAAGAATTCTCATACTCTCTCTTTTAAAAATATAATAACTTTTAATATTTAAAGCATATAGCACAAAAAGGGTTATGTTATTTTAAATCTTCTTCACCAACACATTCTCAAAATACCATAAAATCTTATAAATATCAAGATTATCTTTATACAATGATCAGATTTAATGTGCAGTTCTTTTGTATAAAATTAACCCATGTATTCTTTTATTTTTGCACATAGCTCTTGCTTAAAATGATTTGATCTTCAATCATATCAATTCTTTTTCAAATAAAAGTATAAAAGAATCCATTTCCAAATTTTTAATATAGTTTTTATAATCTTGAATTTTTTCTTTTTATATATATATTTTTAGACTCATTACATTATTATAATATATTGTTTTTTTTGTTTAATCAGTTTTCTCTAATGATGTTCTTTTCTTTTTATAATAAATCTAAGTTCCGGAGGAAATATCGATAGAAAAATTCATATTTTGCTTGAATAGTGTTTAGTATATTCTTATTTATAATATTAAATATCACTAATGTTGTTTAAGAAATTTTATCACAATTTTTAAAACTTTCTTATATTGTATTGTAGTTACCTTTTTTAATATTTTTTTTTTTTTTGCAATCTGCATTTTTTTATTTCTTTTGTTGTTAGCTCTAATAATATTTCAAGTGGTCAATGATATTTATCAGTAGGTAATACTACTTCCATTGGTAATTTACATACTCTTTCAAATACATTATTATGCAGAGTCAAATCCAATGTCTTAATTGATTTTTATTTGTATTACTTTGTTTTAGCATGAGAATTTGTATTAAATTTAATAAGCCACATGTCTTAGTATCGTTCTCTGAGTGTAGATCAGGACAATAATAATAATAATAATAATAATAATAATTTATTGTTCAGGAACATGTGATGTTTGTACCAGTAATGATTGTGAACTGTGATCCAGGGATCTTTAGTTTTTTGAGTACATCACTTTACTACTGCACTAATGCACATAAGACAATTCATCTATAGATGGATGGAAGAATGGAAAATAGACGGATAAATAGATATACTAGCAACAAAGAATCAAGTGAATGGATAGATAGATGGACAGATAGGTCAATGTATGTATGGATGAATAGCTAGATAGATGTTATCGTCATAATCATTGTTGTCAACCATTATCATTTCACTGCAGGATAAATATCTTTCCAACTTCAATCCATTTTCTCTGATCTGTAGCCTCTTTTTCCTACATCACCCTAGCCCACTTCCTTATTTCATCCATCCATTTCACATGTGATCTCTTCCTAGGTATTTTACAATCTCTTGGAATCCAGTTTAAAATGTCAACTATCCATCTATTATCATCTCTTCTAACAATATGTCCAGCCCAATTCCACTTCAGTCTCTTAATTCTTTCAATGATGTCACTAACATCTGTTTGTTCTCTCATCTATTTATTTTGTTTTTGATCTCTTCTTGTTACTCCTAACGTGCATCTCTCCATAATTCATTGAGTAGTCTGAAGCCTCTAAGTTGGTTTTCTGTAATGTACAAATCTCAGATCCATAAGTAAGAATTAGTATAACACATTTATTAAAAACCTTCCTTTTCAAACTCATAGGCATATTTTCTTTTAATATCTAGTTATCTCTACCAAAAGTACTCCATCTAAGTTTAATTCTATGATCAATTTCATCCCTTATGTTTCCATCTTTAGTAGTGCACTGACCAAAGTATTTGTAGTTGTTAACTTCTTCCAATTCAACATTATCATTCTTTATTTTCTTCTTTTGAGAAAATCTATTGAACATTACTTTAGTCTTTTAAATACTTATCTTTAGTTCTACTTTCTTACTTTTATATAACTCTGGCTATATTTCTTGAAACTCTAAAAGCATTATTTGCAAAAAACAATTACATTAACTGCAAAATCTAGATGACTTAAATAATCTCTATTTACTTTTAAAAAATTTTGAAATATGGAATCATCCTGTCCTATACTCTTCTTAGTATCATTCTGTAATCTAATCGTTGTTATATTTAATATTATAAATATGTTTTTACGACACTTTTATATCATTTATAAAAAAAATATTAAAAGCATTTGATTTTAAATTATTTATTGGTATGAAATTATTGATATACTTTACGAGAATTATTATGAAGCATCTGCAAATACATATTTATAATAATAAAGAGATTCGGAACTAATTTTGTATTATTGATAAAAAAAAAAGAAATATAAAGGAATATTTTTTTTCAAAAAGTTGAATTACTAAGATTGTTGAAAACTGGTTTTTGCTATTTGTTTTTAATTGCGCGCTTATTGTTTGAAAAAATAATTATTCAATTTTATATTTTGTGAATTCTTCAAACCTAATTTTCAAATGTTTACTCGTAAGCTTTGATGTTTTTATTTTATTTTTTAAGTTTATTTTATACACACATGTTAAAATTTCTCAGATATTACATTTCTGTTCATTATCAATATTTTTTATAAATGTTTTACAGGGTGGTTTACCTTGGTGGTTATTAAAAGATAAACCCAATATTAAACTACGTTCTTCTGATCCAGGTAAAAATAATACTATATATATATTAATTGTATGAAAATGTCTGGGTATAGAAGTATGTATATACCGATAAATAAATCTGCATCTTTGAGTTAAAAATTCTTCTAATAATTTTTTTTTTTTGATAAAACGTTATTGATTTCCTAGTTTGTGATATATATAAAGGTAAAAAGTAAAAGAACTTTTGAATCACCAATTATTGGACTTTAAAATCTTTCCAACAGCTTCCACTTTTATGTAGGAACAGCGACAGGGAAGGCATTTTTCATCAGACCTAGTAGTGAGAGTTTCAACAGTTTTCCATTTTCGTTTATCTTCTAACTAAAAATATCTAAATACGTACTTATTTCCCAATCTATATTATATGGTTTTTGTGTTAATTATAGGTGGATACCTGGAAGAAAAATTCTAAGCATGAATAAATATCAAAAAGTTTACCTTGCCTGGATTCAAATCCAGTCCTGAATTAGCATATCTGCTGTCACTATGTCATAAAATCATTGATTTGTATATAAATTTTTGTTCAAAATAATGGGGCTTTGTAAATTTGAAATATAGTTAAAGCATTTTTAAATGGATTGTTTAATCAGTGCATTATGGCAGAATTTTTATTGCAAATTAAAAAGTGAAAAGGATAATCTAATAATATTATCTATATGTTCAGAAATGTTAAATGCATGAATGCATTCTGCACTGTAAGGAACTATGAATTTAAAATTCTCATTTTCTTAGACTGCAGGTGAATCATTCCAGTCTTATATCTGGAATTACATGATGACACTGACAGAATACATATATATATATATAATTTTTTTTTTCATATGTCATAGCATCGGCTGGGGAACAAACCTGCGAAAACTGTCTGCAAGTAACTGCTTGCTTGCAAGGCTACTGTGCTGACCTCTCGGCTACCAACGCTTGACTATAATTTTATTTTTATTTTACTTTAATAAACTTGATTATGCAATAAGCCTTACTAAAGCATATGGTGGTAAAGATTATCCTCATTGATTCAGAAGCTATATGTGTTGAAGTGACCTGTCATCCCAATGACCAAAGCAAAAAAAAAAAAAACAATTGATAAGTTTCATATTTTTATAAAAAATCTAAAATGTAAACATGAAAATAATATAATAAATATATTTAGAAAACAAACCTGAATCAGTATATTTAGTTAGCAAACCATTGCATTGTGATTATAATTGTAATACATTCCATAAGTTTGTTCAATACAAGCACTGTATAAGAAATTAAATTAGCAAAGAGACTAAATACATGATATTTAAAATAAGTAAGGCTTTAACCAGCATGACAATACAGATGGTAATAAATATGGGGTGTATTAAATGGCAATAAGGGTGTTCAATACAAACATTTTATATATATAAAAAAATTAGTGATTAATCCAAATGGTAATTCATAAGAAATTAAAGTACAAAATCAAACTGTCAAATAGGAACAACAATATTGGCAACAATAAGTGTGTTGATCACAATCAATTCATAAGAAAATAAATCCCAAAAAGCAATCCATATTTGACAAGAACTATATTAATTAAAATCATTAAAACTAAATAATGTTTTAGTGATGAGGCCAAAGATAATTTCATAAATTAAATTCAGAAAAGCAGAGCATGGAATGAATATAAGTAAAGATTTAGCAATGACAAAAATACAAAAAATAATATATCAACCATAAGAAAGAAATTGATAGCAATAGTTACATAGGAAATTAAATTTCAAAAAGTTTTTCAGATATGGTGAAAATAAAAACAAATAATGTAAGAAGTATACCAGTGTGAAAATAGGAAACTTATGACCCAACCAGAATTTTAATAATTGTCCATTTTCACCTTTGTGCATTTTATGTCATCTATGTTTTTCATTTTTTCTGTAAGTGGATAACTTTTTAGAATTGAATTTCTTATAGTTTATATTTGACCTCATCATTTAAATGTTATTTAATTCAAGATTTTACTTTTTACAATTACATCCATAAATCTATATTTTTATCTGTAATCATTAAAAAACCAGTCAACACTTAGACAATCCCAATATCACTAACAATCAACAATTTCAAACTGTTGTCAAGGCAACCTTTTAATTTTAATTTTTTATCTGTGCGCATTTTATAGCATCCACTGTTTTTATTTCCTCCATAAATAGATGATTTTGTGGAATTTAATTAATTAATACAGTTCTTGCTGAAAATGGTCTCTTTTTGAAATTTAAAGTTTTTATGGATCACTTATACTGAATACATTTATTGCTGTCTGATCTATTATGTGTATTAAATCCTTACTTATGTTTATTTAATGAATTGGTTTTATAATTTAATTTACTATGGATTTGCACTTGGCCTCATTGTTAATTAAATTTCTTATGGAATGCTTGTACTGAATATATTTATTGAATATAATAATCATTGTGCATTGGTTTGGTTACTAAATACTGTATATTATTATCAGATTTGGTTTTTAAATTTATTATGTTTTTGATTTTTTTTTTTTTTTTTTAATTAAACTTATTGATTCAGTTTTTTTTTTTTAGTCATTGGTACATGGTATATGTCTCTTTTCTATTGGGTAGGCTCTAATAGTAACATGCAGTATTTTATTCTTTATGATATATATTTTATTAATTTTGCTTTTTTTATTGTAAAAAGAGTGTATGTATTTTTTAGTTAATTTGCATGCATAATTTAAGTAAATTTGCCTAGATTTGTTTCTTTTCCAGATGTACAATTTCTTTTTCTAATTATTTTTTAAATAATTGTGGAATGACAGAGGAGGAAAAAAAAAATGGTGGATATTAAAAAAAAAAAAAAAAAAGACAACTTTAAATGATTGTACATTTAATTTTATTTTGTTTTAGACAAATGCTATTTTTTAATTTTTTTGTTTATATTCTCTGCTTAAAGATAGATTGGGATAGCTATAGGTACTATCAAATGCAAAAATATTATCATCATTAATGGTAGGTTGCTATTGCTTGGTATCTTCTTAACAATTTACTCTACCATGTCAAGCATTGGTGGCCGAGTGGTCAGCACAGCTGCCTTACAAGCAGTTGTCCCGCATTCACGGGTTCGCTTCCCAGCCGATGCTTTGACACACACAAAAAAAATTTACTCTACCATACCATATAAAATTTGCAACTATTATCATTAGAAAGCATAATGATCATATAGCATAATGGAAGCATAGTATTATATTGGTGCTGAACATATGGATTATGAATTATAATAGAAAATTTTAATATATGTTAGTATTACTACAAAATCTCCATTTACAAGATAAAAAAAAGCAAGCTTGAATTTATGTGCTAAAAACCAACAAGACAACATTTACAAAAGTTCTAAACTCATGAATCATCTAAGGAAATTCTGTGAGAGACGTCAATAATATGAAATATAATGCTAACTAAAGTCTACAATTTGTTCACAAGTAAAATTTAATTTGTAATAATGCATTATTTGGTCTTTAATGTATAACTCCACCAATTGTTAAAACAATTTACTATAATCTTGATTTTTATAAGCTATCAGAGTAAATACTGGTTATAATTATCAGATGATTTAATAAACCTTAAACTTCATCCACATTGGACAAGGATAATACTTCTCTATTCTTGAAGCTAACTTTATGTAAGAATGTTAGTTACATACAATCTGATGATTGGAGTATGATTCTTAAATTATGCAATACTTTTTGTTTTTTTGAAGAGAAGGATATAATAATCAGTGTCTTAATAAAATTATGTATACATGTTTTGTTCCAAAAGTGTAAAAACTTTTAAATTAGAAAAAAAAAGTCAATAGTCATATTAGTTGAATTAAAGTCAATTTCATTACTAATAATTGTTAAAAAAGAAAATATTTTTTATTTAAAAGTAAAAAAAAATATGTTGAATTATAAAAACTCATTTAGTAGTGGGGGAGGGGGAGAATGTAAATAATGCTGAAAATATTTTTTACATTTTTATCTTTACATGTAGTAAAGCATTAATGACTCACTAGATAATATTTTTTTTTTTTTTTAAATTGTAAATATTATATTTTAATAGTTATTATAATAACATAGGATTTATAAATAGCTCCAAATATTGAAATGCTGGAATAAAACATGCTAAGAAGATAGAAAAGATTGGTAAGCTATTATAGACATTGATTGAATGTTATTACTTGATTATGGTGTCTATTATCTACTTTCTTAACCTACCTTTTGACAAAGAATTTAATATTATCATCATCAATTGAATGAAGATTTTTGAAATTATTTAATTACTT
The DNA here is from genome assembly GCA_028023455.1 of Epiperipatus broadwayi. Lineage (NCBI taxonomy): Eukaryota > Metazoa > Onychophora > Udeonychophora > Euonychophora > Peripatidae > Epiperipatus > Epiperipatus broadwayi. The sequence continues at coordinate 692,175 of JAQFVV010012455.1, read as the reverse complement.
TCTGTCCATAGATTTCCATTTGAATAATCTCTAGACATTTTTATTAACCCATCCATCCATATTGTCTGTAGCTTCTTTCTAGATTACCACATTTTTGAGATTAATCTTAGAACTTGAGGTAGTAATTTATTTTTATTATTTCTAATGTATTCAGCTTTGTTTTATTGCACTGCTTCAATTTTATTAGTAATCTCATTGATACCTATTTGTTCACTTATCTAGTCTTTATTATTACTTCTAATAAAGTATTTCTTTCCTATGTATTTTCTATAACCTTTGCATTCCTTTTATATCTTAGGTATTTAAGTTTCGAAACTATAAGCAAATGCAGGAAAAGCATCATTTCTTAATTCTTTTTTCAAGCACAGATTAGATTATTTTTAGCAAAGGCACTGTAAAATTATTTGCAAAAACATTCACATTTGCAAAATATAAATGACTTATATAGCTCTTGTGATAAATATTCCCAGTAATCTCCAAACATCACATCCCAATCTGAACTAAACTACATTCTCCAATTGTTCTAGTTTTTAAATTTTTGGCTATTTCTTTTTTTTTTTATAATCATTAATAAAATACTTCTGACTTTGTCTACCTCTTTTCATCATATCATTTACAATTCCTTCTCACATGTCATTCAGAATTTCTTCTAATTCTAAGAACATGTCTAGTCCAGTTAATTTTTCTTTCATAAAATTTTTATAAAATGTACATTGTCACTTATATGTTTCAGATTTTCCCATTCTTCTCCAAATCATCATCTTTAGAGTATCCAATTTTTTTTCATATTTTTTAATAATCTAGATTTCACTATATAGAGATTTAGTTCAGTATATGCTTTTTTGTTAGATCTAATTTACATAATACAGAAAAGCACTTACTACCTTTGTTAAATGTTTATTAGTTATTGCAGTTTTTATTTTATTGCTTCTTCAATCATTAGTTATCCAACTGTTTAAAGCATTAACTGCTGTATAACTTTCTTTTCTCTATCTATATTTTCATTCTAATCTTTCTACAATATTTGCCACTCTATGTAGCATTTTATTGAGCATAGCATTATTATCTGTAATCATTACCATATTGCCGACATAATAAATCTAATACATTTAACTTCCTATCTTCGATATTAATCTTTTATCAAAATTATATTCATTTAACAATTCATCTAAATAAAAGAGGTGAAAATTAACACCTATTATCATTATCAATTTTAATTATTATTAATCTATAACAGGATGGTTTCTTCAAATTCAATCCAGTTACTCCAATTTGTAGTTTCTCTTCTTAAAATCATTTTAACAAACATTCTCACTTCCATCTATCTCATATATAGTATATTTTACTGGAGTCCTGATTAAGATACCAATTGTTCATCCATTGTTATCTTTTCTAGTAATATATTCAGTACAGCTTTATTTTAGTTTTAATTCTTTCTATGGTGTCAGTGATATCTATTTGTTCTCTTAATTACTATATTTTACTTTTGATCCCTCAATTGTTACCCCAATATACATATCTTCATACTTTTTTGAGTGGTCTGAAGTCTCTGTATTGTTCTTCTGCTAAGAAATCAAGTCTTAGATTTATAAGTAAGAACTGGAAAAACTTATCTATCAACATCTTCATCCCTCTTTCAAACATGTAGGCAGTTTTCCTTATAATATTACGTTATTTCTATCAAAAGTACTTCATCCAAATTTAATTTTGTGATTAATTTCATCCCTTATTCTTTTAATTACATTAATAATCTGACTATTTTGTGTAATTGTAGATTTATTATTTCTCTTTCTTTATTTCTTTTGTAAAAAAAGTCAATTTAGATATATATTTTGACTCATATACACTTTCTCAATAATCATTTTTGCTTCTAATCTATATGTTTGATTTTTATTCTACTGAATAAAATGACTCAATTCATTTTATCAAATGCTTCTTCAAGTTCAATTGATATCCTATTTTGCAATAATATTTCTCACTAGTCTAATTGCTACCTTTATTCCTTTACCTTTCTAAATTGAAACTGTTCTTCAAATAGAAACAACTAGATATATGAGAGATTAAGTTAATTGTTATAAATTTCTCACATTTTATTGAATTGAACATTTTTTTCTAGTAGACTCATAACTATTGAAAGAACATCTGGTTCCTCTCCTGAGTTATAAATTACAACACAAACATAAAAACATTTTTTCAAATCCTTTATCTCCATGATTTTCAATAATTCAACTGGATTTTTATTAATTTCCTGTATTTTTTCAGTTTTTTTAAATACCTTAGTTAATGGTTCTGTAACTTCATATTTTATTTTCACAGAACTTATTTCCTCATTATCTGCACAATTTTTATTGTATCTATTTTCTTTACTATTAATTCAAATCTAACTCGGAAACTTTGCATGCGAATAAAATATACTTGTAAAATAATATAGGTGCTATTGCACCTGAACGCAAAGCTACTTTATACTTAAAACAAAATAAAATTATACTATTCTGCAAGCACTTTCAAAAGACGTGCTTTCATCTTCATAGCTCTAAGTGAATTAATTATATGCAATTATGCAATGGCTTTGCATTCAGGTGCAATAGCACCTATACTATTAATTTAACATGTTTATTTTCAATTACTATTTCATTCCAGCAATTCTAGTTTTCCATCCAATCTTTTTTTCCCACTATTGTAATTCTTTTACATTTTTCTATATGTCTTTAAGCCAACCTCTCCTAATTTTATCTGTTTCAAGTACAGAATTCATATTTTCCTTTCTTAATCTATCTACTATTTTATTTATTGTCTTATAGTCCAAGACTTTTTGTTTTCTTATTTTTTTTTTTATAATCCATTACCTTTACTATAGCATCTTTTAAATTTTCAATGTATAATTGCATCTTGTATTTGAATTTATATTATCAATTAGATTTATATTATTTATACTTATTTTCTTAATAAATAACATTTAATTTTTTTTCTTTCAATATTTTCTATTATTTTATAAATTGCCTATTTATTTTTATTTAGTTTTTTGCTTATTCTTTTTAAAGTTAATTTCTATTCTGCTCTACTAAAATCACATCAGTTCTAGATTGTACCTATGCATTCTTATTGATGTTTTATGTCTAATTGAAATATATTATTATTAACTGGAGCTTTCTAAGAATAAATTCTTCTGTTGTGATTCTTTAAACTATGTGTTTATTATTACCATAGTATATTATGTTCAAAAGCATATCAATGTTTCTTTCCTCACTATTTAGCCGTAACATATAATCTTCTAAAATTTTATTTTCAATTTCTGTTCTGCACAATATTATAATCCTTCATTATTATTATGTAGCTATACATCATTTTGATGACATTTTTGATATATTCATTAATATTTTAATCATTATAAACTCATTCCAAAAGTATTAAGAAAAGGTAAAATAATGTAAATTTTATATTGCGTAAAGCATGCTTTTGGCAGAATATTGCCAGATTCATAGCGCTGTTTTATTTTGCAGTCGAAAATCTGTGTTTAAATGAATGCACTTTCTATTTTATTATAATTACAGGATGACATGTATGCTTGAACAGTAAACTGTTCCCTTCAAAACATTTTTGTTATGCTCTGTCATTTATTAAAAATGCTACTTATAAAACATTTATTCTTGAACTTAAAACAATATCTACATGATTATATCTATTTTTATCTCCAAATAGAAAATTCTTACATGATTTCCACTCATTTCTTTATAGCCATTTTACTTCATCTCAAGAGTTTTATAATACCAAACTTTATATATATATTTGACAATAAATATATGGTCAATTCCAGGAATTTCTTGTATTAAAAAAAACCTTCAATTATATTTTTATCAAGTATCCATTCCCATATATTTGCATTTATTTGTGAATATTTTTTTATGATTAAAGAATACAGAAGAAATCATTATATACTTGAACAAGACTCAGGTTATTAGCTTCTCATATTATTTTTAAATCTGTATAAATTATTTTGTTTATATATATATGGTAAACAAAACAAGTTACAAATTTCGTAACTTGCTTTAGCTTGCAATTAATGATCACTAGATAGAGCTTTCTGTTCTCCTACCCATCACTGAGGTGAGCCAACTAGCTCGAAACCATGGTCTAATGGTTGCAATTAACGAAAAAGATATTAAATTCTGTCTCTCTCAGCATTTATGTAAACAAAAAGCTTGTTTAGGAGCTATTGGTAAAGCTCCATCTAGTGATCATATATATATCAATGTATACATAAATGTAATTATCATTTCAGCATCCGTTAACTCTCTCACTGTACTTAATATATTCATCTGTGATTTTCTTTCCAGAAATAATAGAATTTTTCAGTAAAGATATGAAAAGATCAGAAATCTTTTTCTATGATTAGGATCATATTTCTAACCCAATAAAGGTAGTATGTTCAATTGTTCATCTAAGCAACAATTAACCAACTTATAATCTGAATACACTGAAACATAATTCTTTCTTATTCTATTTAGGGAATATACCTATTTTTCCTTGTTTAGTTTGTAGGAATAACCTTCTTGGAAAGCTAGCTGATTCTGTTTGTGGGTATGCTGTAAATACTTTATAGGTAGCTTCTTTAGCACTAGCATTTTTGTTGGTGAATATTGCACCCCTATTTAGAAAAAAAGTTCCCCCGCTAAATACTGGGCTACACTATATTTTTGTTGGTAAATATTACACCCTTGTTTAAAGAAAGTTCCCACACTAAATCCTTTGTATTGACTTCCTGTTTTTTTATATATCCCTCTATTAAATGCCAGGAAAAAAGTTGCTTTACAGAAAAATATATAAAGAGCTGTTAAGCAGGACTGAGATCACCATCTAAAACTCATCTCAAATCAAAATCCCTCTTTTGAATGTTCAATCAAGAATCAACAATCAAAGAATTTTAATGTAAAAAAAAAAGTTCTTACAATATTCCAAATAATTTCTGTTTCTAGATCCAACAATAAAATCAGTTGGGTTTGATTTGCATAGCTGTAACTGGAATCTCATCAACATATTCATGACAATCCATGCTCTGTGTGCTCACCTATTTCATAAATGAAATTTATCAGTGACTGATCTATGTAAACAGTCCCACTGCATGGGTGTGAGGTGCCTTTGTGCAAGATAAATTTCAGCATCCCTAGTCTCATGAACAGAGCTGGCTCGAGTGCATTGTGATGGCGCATGACCTCACATTTATCAATGCCCTGGGTCTGCTTGACCTATGTCTTTTGTGAAAAGTAAAATATTTTATCACATGATAAATGAAATTATGTTATCTTATTTTGCCTGTTTAATGTATAAGTCCTACTATGAATATCATATACAAAGTAATACAATTGTAGCTATACTAATATGTGGTAATGCAGATTTTTGAGTTACGTTGTTTACCTATGTGTTTTGGAATCACGTTAATGTGAAATCATCTCTTCATTAACATTTTTATGTATTGAATCAGAATACACTCAAAATGATAATAAAATTAGGACAATGTTATTAATGGATTTTCAGCGAAGCATAGAAGAAAATAAAATAAATATTTTTTTTGCATTATATGTATTTTATTTTTTCTCAAATATTGATTCAATAAAAGTCCACAAAATCATATTTATAATAAATAAGCAATTATTTATATAGAAGTATCAATTTGTGCAATTTTAATATATTTATATTTTCAAGTAAAATTATTTATTTTTTTAAATACCTAAATGTTTTTATCATGTGAAAAAGACCTCCCCTCTCCATGAAATAAAATTAGTTAATTAAAACAATGAATTCTATATAATTTTGTTTAATAAAAGCCATAATAGAATATTAAAAAATTATAATTATTTACATTTTTACTTTTTTATTTATATATTAACTCTCCTGATTTTGGTGGCTGCAGTAGATAAAAGTCAATCAATTTTGATTAGATCAACTCTAACCATCTTGTTTTTTTTTACTTTGGGGTCATTCAGAATTTTAATAATAAAATATTTTTTATATACTTGTTACTTCAATTTAAAAACTTCATCAAATGATATAATCAGTCTTGCATTAGTGGTCAAGAGGTCAGCGCAACTGCTTTGCACTTGCAGGCAGTTGCCCGGGTTGCGGGTTTGCGTCTCGGCCGATGCTATGACACTTAAAAAAAGAAGAAGATATAATCAGGTACCTAGGGATTTTAAGGATTTATCTTACATTTACTTAAGAGAAGAAATTTTCACACTTACATTGTTTATTTGATAAATTATTATACTATGCTTAGCAGTTTCTTTTGTTTACTGATAAATTATAATAAGGGGAGGGGATCAAACATTTGGATTCTACCACTTGTACAGATAAAGAATTTTGTAGGCATTTCCCCAATTGAGCAGTTACCAATTAAGTTGTGTAGGTGTTACAATAATGCCTGTTAATGAAATGTGTGAAATATCTTTTTAAAATAATGCCATTAGTAACAATTTGATAAAAATACATTTAAAAAATCCAACCTCACACAAATAGCTTACTTACATTTTCTATTAACAAAAATATGCTCTTGTGTTTATTTAATAAACTACATGTTTTTATTATAGTATTAATTTCTTTAATGCTTATTAATAGTGAAATCATATTAAATATATTATACTTTATTACGCAGTTGGACAATTAGAGATTTAGCCAGGATTTTTTTAAATGAAGAATTTAAATTTTTATACTTATATTGTTTATTCAATAAATTTTTAGAAGTCATTACCCCCCCCCCCCATTTTATTTTGTTTATTCATAGGTTATATCAAGGGTCCCCAACTCTATGCCCGTGGGCACCATGGCACCTGCAGATCATTTTACGTGTGCCCACCGCTATCCGAACACGATAAAAAATTATTTATCTGATACAAATAAATTTAATTTTTAAAATTTCTTATAAATTATTGTATTATATTGTAATCAAATGTTAAAATTTTATTTTTGAAATAAATATTTTTTTTGTACATTATGTGTATTATTAACAATATCCAATTATAAATTTACATTGAAAAAATAAATGGATCCCGCGACTTAGCCGGTATTATAGAATGTGCTCTTAAGTGCAAAAAGGTTGGGGATCGGTGGGTTATATCATGAAATTTGTTAAGAATTGTATTGATGTGCAATAATATTTTTTTAAAAATTAGGCCTTTTATTCAGTAGTGTGGATTATGGATTAATTACGAATTTTTAGCTAAAAAACTAATGCTGCGTTAAAAAAGGAAGATCATATCATTATTAAAAATAGGAAAAGCTATTTAGTAAAATGTGTAAAAAGATAATACTGTGTAATAATAACAAAAAAAAAAGAAAGATAACACTTTTAAAATAATTTTAGCACAATACAGCATTGAACTCAGACCTGAAATTTTATATGTGGACACTGCCAATACTCCTAAGTGAACAACACCTCTAAACCTTGTAAAACATTATTGATGAAGATAGTTTCATCATATGCAGAATTACTGTAATTACGAGGCAATATTTTTAAAATAAGTTTGTTTTTTAAATAAATTATTATTAATATTATGTTCACCATTATTTTTTATACCTATCAGGGTATTCAAATAAAAGTGATTGGGAAATCTAAATCTTTTTATTTATATATAAATTTTACTAATTATAGTGATAAAAGGTCATCAGCCTGCTTGGCTTTGTGCAATGGTAGAGTTTATATGAAACATATTTTGAGACTAGAGCAACTTCCACAATAAGTTTAAGTAAAGAAATATCCCTCTTACATGTAAATAATAAATATTTACAATCAGAATGTATTTTTAAGAATAAAGTGATTCAGAAATGTAAACATTTACATGTAAGTTTTATTAATTATCAAAACTGGCAAAACTCTCCATACAGTAGTGTCACTCAGTTCCAACCAGAGTAATCGATGGATGCCAGAAGGTTTGTGCATAAAATTCTCATCTAGTGCCTGCTCATCCAATATCCCCAGTCTAGTTTCTGGCTTGTGGCTATCAGTGAGGAGCCTTGGATCTGAGGGATCCTCACTAACGAAGGCCACAAGCCAGAAACTTGTCTGGGAATATTGGATGAGTAGGCACTAGCTAGGGATTTTTTGCACAAGCCTTCTGGCATCCATTGATTACTTTGGCTGGCACTGAGTGGCACTACTGTATAGAGAGTTTTGCCTGTTTTAATAACAGTTATGTGCAAGCATAAGAAATGGGGATCATGAATGTTTAGTGGTTATTAATTATCATGACAAAATGGCATCAGTGTGTTCGGTTTAGCATAATGATAAGAGTATATATGTAATATATTTTGAGCTCGTGCTAAGAAATTCAACCCCTGGATAATTGTTACAAATAAGTTTAAGTAAAGAAGTATTACTCTTATATTTAAATAAAAAATATTTACATTCAGAATGTATTTCTAACAATGAAATGGAGAACGCAGGTTAATAGATTACCAGTCTACCTTGTGGTATTATTCACAGCTCATCTTCAGGTGTTGCTGGTCTGACCAGTTACAATATTAGCATATGAGTCGAATTCTTTATATATTATAATCAAATTTTTTTTAAAAATTACTCTTTTTTTATATATGACAAAGGGTGACCTAGAAGCTATGCTAACCGCTAGGCCACCAACGCTTGATATCAAATTCTATAAAAAAAAATACTACAGCTGCCTTTGTTCTAGTTAGTTTATTATTTGTTAAATTTGATACAAATACTGCTTTTTTAAAAGAAATGTCTTTTAAAAGATAAAAGGCCTTAATTTTAAGTTTTAGTTTTATCATGTGATTATTTAACACCGATTTGCTTTTCTGTGTGAATATTCATTATGATAAAAGAATCCAAACAAATATAGAAGACCTTGCATGCGTGAACAAGTGTAAATTCCCTGTTTATTTAAATTGTGCTTCAGGCAGTAGAATTGTTTGAATAAGTTAATGACAATATAAATATATTCATTATAATTAATGGTTTATTCTTTCAAAAAAAAAAAAGCGGTAGAAAAAATATCAACTCAAATGATTTGAAGGCAAAATAAATATTTTGAAACATTTGTTTTGGTTTTTAAATATTTTACTTTCTTTTAAATAATTTAATATATCAATCACACAGTTCTTTTTTCCAAAATAGTTTATAAATATCCAATATAGAAATAAAACAAACAAACTCCTTTTTAAAAACTTGCTTTTTATATGACTATAATCATGAAAAAGAAATCCAACGTTTCTACTATTTTATATAGTCTTTTTCAATGTACACTAAAATAAAATAATTTAGTAATAATAAATATCACATATTCCCAAAAAAATATTAAATTAGAAATTACAAAATATATTCATAACCCAAAATATACCTTATCTCACTCCCCCCTTTTTTTTTCTCATGTGTCATAGAATCAGCCAGGAAACGAACTCGGGACAACTGCTTGTAAAGCAGCTGTCGCTGACCTCTCGACCACCAATGCTTGACATCTCATTCCCCTTTCCTATTACAAACAATCACAACTTAAACACAAACAATTTCCTTTTTTTAAAAAAAAAAAATCTATATATATCCTTTAAAACTTTCTTTTAAAATTAATTCATCAAAATCATCATTATTAATAAATATATAAAAAAGTAATCCAGTGGTATATTATTTTGGAGTTCATAGGAAGTTCAGGTACCATAAGTGATGTAGTTGATCATGGTTTATGGATCTACTCTATCATTGCACCAAATTACATAAAATATCATCATTGATGTCCACTGGAGAGAAAAAAAGAATGATTATATCTACAATCAATTTATATACCATAACTATGTATATCATGTATTCCTCCTCCCAAAATCTTTTTGACATTTTTTCTTCAGCAATCTTTTCCCCCTGAAAGGTGCTTTCCATTGTAGATTATCTTCAATCACATTCTCTCAAAGAAGGCAGTTAAAATGGCATCTCTTCAGAATTTCTTTGAGAAAAATCTTTATAGAATGAATGTAATCTGTCCTGCGTATGAAAATCATGCCCTGCATGGTTTAATGTAGTTGGTAGAGTGTCCAACTTGGAATCAGGAAGTCACAGGATTGATTTCGATGCTTGCAGGTCTGATGCTTGAACTTTTTATGATGTCCATGGCAATGTGTTTTGGTATTGTTGGTAGAGCATTTGATTTGGAATTGGGAGGTTCCAGGATTGATTATGGGGCTCAAACTTCTTATAAATTCCTGAGCAATAAAGTCTTTTTTAAAAATAAAAATTATGTTCAAATTTCCCATAAAATACCAACAAGCTGAAGAAACATGCTTATTGGTTTTTAGGTTTTGCCATTGTATTTTAGAAATTTTAACATCTTTAAGTGAAACTTATCATTTTTATATTAGGATAGAGGACCCATGTCTAGCTTCCATACATAAAATTTGGAAAAATAACAGCTCTCTATATAATTAATTTAATTGCAGTTATATAAATATTGATAAAATACTCTATCTTTTAAATTGTTAAATGGAGGAGCAACACTTCAGAGTCCAAGTTGCATCTCAAATTGAAATCTGTCTTTCTATTAGTCTCTTTCTAGATTATTTCATTTTTAATAGTAGGCAAAAATTCCTAAATAGGTCTGCCCAAACATATAACCATCTTCTGATTTGAAACTCTTTTCACATTCAATTCCAAAGCAATTCATTATTGATTTGTATGGCCATGTAAAAAATTTAAATTGAGGACTACCGGCCAGAGGCATTATGTGGATAAGAAGCACTTCTGTGCAAAATAAATTTCAGCACCCCCAATTCTGTGAAATAAAATTTGTCAATTAAAATAAAAATTCTATAAAATTTTCTTTAACAAAAAATACAGAAATTGTAAAAAAAAAAAAAATTATTTACCCTTTTACCTTTTTATTTACATATTAATGGCTTTGGTTGCAGTTATAAAATAACTTTAGAAATTTTTTCTCCATTTGATAAATATGATTCTGAAAATTTGTGACTAGACTCATCTTTAGGAAAATTATTATTAACAGTGTCTAGTAGAACTTTTAATTAATTTTATGTTCATAATTTTTGGCAAGTGCTTGTACTGTTAAAATTAAAATTTAATGTAACAACAAAAGGTTTAGGTTTTTCACTTTAAGAATCATCATTTTCTTCAACTTTTTTTTCTATTCTGAGTTCCAGATTATTCATGCGACATTTTGTCTGTGTTGTGCTCTTGACTGGAAGATCAGAATAAATAATAATCTTTTGCAAGTACAATAAAAAATGCACACAGAATATAATGACTCTGCAAAAAGTGGAGTAATTTAACATTAGCTTAATGCAAACAATTTTATATTCAACAAAATTAATATTCATATTGGAACTGAATGTACACATATATGGTAAGTTGCTCATCTATGAAATCCGATATACATGTACATATAAATATTTTTTACATATAATATACTTTGATATAAACTCATATAAAACTATTCTTTTAGATGTAATTTACTTTTAGTTTATCAACTTTTACAATCTACATGTTCCAATTGGGCTTACTAAAATGTTATAAAGTCAAGGTGACCTGCAAAGATTTATTCTTTGAGATACAATGTTCATTGGTGTCTTCTACTGCTTCACTCTTAAAATCTGAATGATCTTGCAGCTGTATCCCCATTGTAAAGATAAAAGATGATTCTTTTTTTTCTGTTTTTGGTCTCTATTATCTTTTTAGGAGTACAATTACTATACCGAGATTGATGTAATTCTTAGATTCTATTAGCAGTAATTAAGTTAACTTTAACTTCCATGCCAATTAGTTTGTTAAAAATAATTCCTGTGTTTTTTTTTTTTTCAAATTATTTTTAGTTTAATTCAGAATCTCTTATGCATAACTTGTTTACATTTTCTATTAACAAAGTTAGTTTCTTTTATATTTATCAAATAATAAAATATTTATATTCTTATTTAATTTTTTATATATTTGTTATTTCACTATTAATAATTTAGTCATATTGTACATGTTATATTTTATTATATATATTATAAAGTCCAGCATCTAGGAGTTAAAGATTTACATTATATTTATTTAAAAGAAGAAATTTTAAATTTTCATACTTGCATTTTTGATTTTGTTTAATAATAGATTATATTTGGTAACTATAAAAAAAAATCAAACACTTATTCCACTAGATAAGTCTTTTAGGCAGTTAACCATACTGCACCATTTAGAAAAACTTTCAAATGATGTTATATGTGATATGATGTGATGCATTGTGACTTCTCCTTATATGGATTCAGAAATCTCTCAGCAACTATGTCCAGAGAAACCTATTAGCCACTTTATCTTCCATTTCCATTCTCCACCCTAAGTTTTCCTGCTCCATCCCATTTCCACAACATAATATTTGTCAACTCCATGGCCTTCATATCTAAATCTCCCTTATCTTTTCCCAAACCCAGCATAAAAACCAATAACCCACTTTCTGTATAATCACTTTGTTTATATCTATTCTTCCATAACTTTATTATTTGTACCCTTTCTGCTTTCAAGTATTTACATTGAATTAACAGATGCCTAATATTTTTTATGCCTTCCTTACACAACTTGCAGACTAAATCAGCCATATTTTTCCATGGATGGTACATTAAACTGAATGACATGAAATGATAATATTGATATAATGAAATTTGTTAAGAATTAAATATTTTTGTGCATATTTCCTTGTATTTGAACTATCATGAAATTAAACTAGGTAACAAGCCCATAATGAAAAACAATTTTCAGATATATTTGGGTAATATTATGGATCAATTCTGAGTTTTTAGCTAGATAGCAAACCCCATGATGGTCTAAATCCAATGGAAAGCAGGTTAGTAAAAAGATAATATCATTATTAAAAATAGTATCAGTATTAGAAAAAAGTATTGATATTAAAACATATTCAATGGCTTTGTTTCTCAAAACAACGTCAGAATCTATTCTAGTATTGCACAGTCTAGAGTTCAACACTACTACTGTGTTAAACTAAACCTGCTATATTTGTATTTATAAAATATGATTATCTACTGTATGTATGTTGTCCAACATTTTGTAGAATTATCATAATTATTATGAGGGAATATTTTTTAAATAAGTTTATTTTTAAAGAAATTATTAATAGTAATATGTCATTTTTTATATAAATCAGGCTATCTAAATAAAAGTTGTCTGTTTGAAAGAAATCAATTACTAGAGTTGTGGGTTGGAGTAGTTTGAAGCCTGTCCATTAAAGTATGAGGATTGGCTATCATAATATAAAGCTGAGCACTGATTGTATATATGTGTGGAGATGGTAATCTGGACCAACTGATGAATGCTGGTTTAGCACGAAATACGTATATTGGTGATTATTTATCTTTTCAACATGTGTGTGATCAGGTGGGTCAGCAATATGAGATGGCATGGAGGGTTAAGGGTCGTGTGAAAGTCTGAGTTCGAATACCGCATACATTATATTCAACATGTGTGTGATCAGGTGGGTCAGCAATATGAGATGGCATGGAGAGTTAAGGGTCATGTGACAGTCTTGAGTTCGAATCCCGCATACATTATAACAGTTTTAATAGCAGTGGCATAACCTCTTCTGAATAGTTCCCTCTGAAATATCAGTTTGACTCTTTTGGTTTAGAATAGTGATAGAAGATATAATATATAGTATATTTTAATCAATTGTCACAAAAATTAAGTAAAAAATTGCTGTTAGCAAAGCTAAGGATTTTACATATTTGCATTCTTGTACATATTTGTGAACAGAAAGAAAAAAGAAAAGTTGGAATTTGGAATTGGTGTGAAGAAACTTAAAGGTTGCAAATGTACTTGCATGAAGATTTTTATTTCATTATCACAGTTAGTGCAGAGAGATGACTAAAAGCATGAGAATTTCATGATGATTGGGCTCTATATTAACATAAGTAACTGAAGATAATGAAGTAAAACAAAATAAATAAGGAAGTGAAGGGAATGAGAAATAGCACACAGAAAGGTGAAAGAAGAGATTTTATTAGAAACAATTTCTTTAATGAATCGATATTTTAAGCTCTAAAATAATATTTGATAGTTTTGGTTACGTATTGTTTAATCGTTGTGTGAATTAACCTTAATATCTGAAATCATTTCATTGTATACCATCTGTGAATTCATCAGTAGCAGACAATTTGAGATATACTAAATTTAAGCAAGTAAAGGACTTTTATAAATAGTATTGTATTTGTGAATGTCATAAAATTAAATTTATTTGGAAAAGTATTGTGTGAATTTATAATTAATGTTTACAAACCTTCCATTTAAATCACATTATTTATTGTAATCAAGGTAAATAATTATGATTTATCTTATTAAGATGAATAACCATAGTCTCAGTTTTTATAGGAAAATAGTAATCTCATAATATAACAATACTATTTTTTTGTTAACAACCAATGACTACATTTGTCTAATCAACAGAAATTAAATTGGATCTTTCTAACTAAAAATTATTGACTGTTACTACTATTAAAATTATATTTATTAATTATATTAAAAATAAACTATTAGATGGCTAGTTGGTATGATTATGGTCTATCTTCCTGAAATAAAAATATCATGTCTGTTCATGATTTGAAAAATTTTTTAAAGTTCATCTAACTAGACTTGAACTGTAGGCTGTCGGAATAGCTTAGCATTGAAAATAAATAATTTTCAGTATTTTTAATAATCGTCATGTAAATAATATTTATTTTACAAAGCACAGACGGTATTGAAATTAAACTGAGAGAGTGCAAACTCTCAAGTGCTTAGCCAATCAGAGCACAAATACTGAGACAGAGAATTTAACAAGAAAAGAGTGGTTCCACTCTCTTCTTTACTTGTCTTTCTATATATCCAAGCCAGTCCAAAGTACTTAGATCTGAACGCGTGAATCTTAAATATTTTCAATCCCTATGTGTAACAACCAGATATGTTGTTCTTGGAACTAAGAAGGATATTCATCTGAGAAATAGAGAATGCAAACCTATTGACTGTTTGTCATCTGCCCTGTGTTATGACAACTGATATACTCATGAAGCTATTAAAATTAAAGATGATTCACAAAATGTGGCTCTGAACTTTCATAAAGCAAGGAAGGAAGCTAAGTGTAAAGGGTTTCTCTTAACTAGCAAAAAGCAGGGCTGGAGGAAGGTGGTAAGTAAGGCATGAGAGTGCTGATACAAGAAGGCATGGGGGGGGGGCACAGAACCTTGCAGAATTAAGAATACATTTATTTTTCTTTTGTTACAAACATTTAATGCTATTTGATTCATTATTTCTACAAAATAAGGCAATATAAACATATTAAAATAAATAATCACTTTTTGAAATATGATTTGTCAATTATATTTTTCTACAGTTTGTTTTTCTCTCACGATTAAGTCAGTTATGTCTTCTTACATTTTACCTGATGCGTATTTCAATTCACATTGCTATGTGATGCAAAAATGAAATAGTTCATTTCACTATTAATATCCATATCATATGTATATATTGCGATGGTTATTTGGTATTTGTAAAATAATAATAATAAACATAACTTCAAATTTTTTTATTGGTTTATTATAAAATTATTATCCAACAAAAAATTAAAAAAAAAATCCAAGATGTCTTCTTGTATTTTTATAGCATTTGAAATTCTTGTAGCAATTTTGGTTTAATTTTAAAAACACACACATGCAAAAAAAAAAAACAAAAAGAGCAATATGCTAATAAAATGCATAATATTGTATATATGTGGATTAATTAGTTAAAATGGAATCAGTTAAAACAATATTAGTGAACACAATAATAATAATAAAGCTGAATAGTGACATAAACTTTTAATGTAATAATTAAATGTGTTGATGTGAGTATGAATGTTTTTGTTTCTCTGATATATTTTAATATAAAGGGATACCATTTTAAAATATTTAGATAGAGTTATTTTAAATCTGAAATAAAATCTCAATTATTGTGAGAAAGGTAAATAAAATAAAAATCATTTATCTTAATATCTGTTAATATAAATATTTGTTCTAACATTGTGATTTGTATATTTAATTTTATTAAAGTATAATATTTTATTTAAATGTTTTAAAATGTTATGTGCATACCTCTCAACTAAGATGATGTTGAAATGGGAAATTCAAAAGTCATCTGCCGTTACAATTAAAACAAATAGTGGTACTGTATTTAAATAATTATTACCCAAACACCTGTACTTGGATATTTGTTTTATTAAAGCAGTTTTAAAATTAATGAAATTACTCTAATTTTTTTTCCATATGTCATAGCATCGGCCGGGAGGTGAACCCGCAACAACCGTCTGCAACCAACTGCTTGCTGCGCTGAGCTCTCGGCTTTGTAAACAATTTTATAAGAAATGGCTAAAATTAGAAAATTCACTTCTCAGTAAATACTAATTACCCCTTTAGCATCTTTAAAATTAAAAAAAAATGTTTACCACATTAATGGATTGATTCAAAGAATAAAATTTCATCATCATTTATTGTTTTATCTAGATTAATTCTCTTCACACCTCTGTGATTTTACAATTAATGTGTCTAAGATTTTCAATCTTTTTTTTTTTTTAAGAAAAAACATTCTTAAAGAATTTAATAAAAATAATTGGAATTTTTAAATACTTTAAATGAATTTTAGATTGTAATGATACTAATAAACAACAGATGTTTTAATAAATAAAAACAGCATACATAAGTAAGTTTAGACTTCTAAAATATAATTTTATTATTGCTACTATTGTTACATGTTGATTAGTAGGGTGTTAGAATGGGGGGTTAATTCTTTGTTTCACTGGTTGTGTATCTGTATTGAAGATCATGAATGTGTTTTGTTGCTTGTTGTGTTGATATTTTCCTAGTGTCTTATGTGATGAGTTGAATTTGAAACTTTAAGTCCTAGGCAGTTGTGGTATAGTGAGTAGGTTCCATGTGTCTTTATACCGGGCTTTTGAAGGGAGGATTTTATCTCTTTTCGTCATTTTGATTAGTTTTTGTATGAAATAAGTGTCCTCATTCAGATGCGGCATTGTGAAAATTTTCTTGCACCTAACTGTCCAAATAGCGTATGTTAAGATGTATAAGCATATAATCATTTACACAGCTCATGATTTATGATATCCTTATTATGATATCATACATGTTAGCATACACATGCATAAAAAAACAATGGTAACATCATTTTGTGCTGTTTAGCATAATAATAAGTAATTAAATGGTTCATTGCTTAATAGTTTATAAGAAGTTTGAAAAATGGAAATGAGTAGAGCTGGAGCTATGATTCATTGACCTTGAGCTCAAGCATCCATCATTCTGTTACAGTACTATACCACATAAGGAAGATAAATAATCCTTTTTTTTACTCAGGATTTTATAAGAAGTTTGAGCATGAAATGGTCAGAGTTGGAACCATAATTCATAGACTCTAAGCTGTAGAATCTAATATTCTATTACAGTAACACACCATATAAGAAAGATAAATAATCTCATTGTTTATTACTTGAAAGTTCATAGGAAGTTTGAACATCAAAAAGGACAGAGTTGGAACCATGATTCATACACCTTGAACTTCGCAGTCCATCCATTCTATTATAGTACCACACCATATAAGGAAGATAACCAAATTGTTTATTGCTTGGGAGTTCATAGGAAGTTTGAGCATCAAAAGGGATAAAGTTGGAATCATGATTCATGGACCTTGAACTCCAAAGTCCACCATCACATTATATAAAGGAGATTCAAATTGTTTACTACTCAAGAGTTCATAGGATGTCTGTGCATCAAAAGGGATAGAACTGGAAACATGATTCATGGACCTTGAGATTCAGAGTCCACAGCTATATCACTGCACTAAATCACATAAGTCAATATAATGATAAAAGTGGCAGACTTAAAAGGTGTAAGATGTCTGGATCAATTTGCAGATGAAGAGTTTTATCCCAGTTCATTTAAGTAAGTGGAATTGTTCCAATCTGTTATTTTGATGCTTCATTATTTATTTAAACTTTGACTGAACTGATCATATTATATATAAATTCAAGAATTATTTTTAAACTACAATATGGTATGGCTGAAGATCTATCAGCCCCATATAGCTATTTGAGTTGGATAGCTGGGTTTGAAGACATGTAGATGTCTGAAAATTTCAGATTTTCCACTCAATAGATAACTTTTAAATAAGTGCTTGGCTTTGAGTTGGCATTTTTAGATCTAGTGTCTGAACCCAGCCTGACACCACTCTGAGGAGTGCCAAAGTATGAAACCATGGTCAGAGGTTTGAGAAGGGGTCCTGACAGAGATATTTTAAGTGCTGGCTCTGGCTAAGCATTTATCACAAAGCTTGTAGAGGAATTGGCAATTCTCATTGTTTATAACTGACAAACTTAAGAGATAGGGTCATGTGATCTATGACTCTTATTTTGAATTATTTTTATATAGAAAACAAGCTTCATCTTTTTACTGACGTTATTTATTCCTTAAATAATACACATGACAAAGACATAGTTCACTTTTCTTTTACTAATCTTAACTAATCATTTTTTATTTTTTAGAAATCATGAGCAGTTTTAAATATAGATGTGTGCCTGGGGGGAATTCATTTCTGTTTGAGTGATTGAAATATATTTTATTATGAAAATGAAACAAAATTTATATTGTTTCATTTTCATAATAAAATATATTTCAAATTTTTTTTTTTTAAAAATTGGAATATTTATTGCAAAAAAGCTTTTTACACTCTCTTAATCATGCACATATAAATTATAAGTATTTTTAAGCAAGGTCTTTTTAAATATATACATATATTTTATTTCAATATTTTTTAATTTTGTTGAGAATCATTTATTATTAATATAACAATGAAAGCAATATAAATATATTTTTATATTGGACTATTTCCATCATCTAATATGTGTGTTGAATGTCTTTAGAAAAGTTTTAATTTTTAGTTAAATATTCCAAATGCATTCAACTGTTAGTAATATCACAGCAAACAGGTTAGTATATGCACCAATTGTTAGTAATATCACAGCAAACATGTTAATAATATCACAGCAAACAGGTTAGTATACGCACAACGTTTCGAGAGGTATTTTTCTCCCCTCTTCTTCAGGTGTTGCTGGCCTGACCAGTGACAGTACTAGCATGGGATTCGAACCTGGGTCCTTAGATTCTTGATTATTGAATTTTAAGGTAATGCTCTAACCAACTGAGCCATCCTGCCAAAGGCAACAGTATGTAGTAATTTCATATACTTATCTATGAGGTTCCTCCTGATTTCTCCACTTTTTTCTAAGAGCAAAGTTGATTAGTGGTTTCCATACATTATGTATAGTCACACTAGATTGGCTTATGGGATTTTTTGCCATTGTCATGTGAGCAGCTTCTTTAAATTTTCTTCTTTGTACCTTTTCTTCTCTATCCAATATTTTTGTATTTTCCCAATCGAACATATGTTCATTGGTACATACATGGTCTGCTACCTTAGACACATCTGTTTTCTCTCTTCTAATCATCAGTTTATGTTCTTGCAAGCGCTTTTCAATGGGACGACTGGTCTCACCAATATATGTTCTTCCACATTCACATGGTATTTCATAGATGCAGTTTTTTCTTTTCAGCATTTCAAGTTTAGGCTTTGTAGATGTTAGAATTCCTCATAGTGTGGTATGGCTCTGGAAAGCTGTTCTGATGTTATACTGATTGCAGATTTTCCTTAATTTGTCTGCTATTTTTGGAATGTATGGGTACACTACAGTACCAATAATTGTCTTTTCTCTTGATGGTTCTTTTTGTTGTCTATTTAATGTTTTCTTAATAACAGCTGATGGATAACCATTTTTCATAAGAGTTTGTTCTATATAGATCTTTTCTTTTTCCAAATCACTGGTTTCTGAACAAACTTCTTTTGCTCTGTTCCACAGTGATAGTATAACTCCATGTTTTGTGTTTCTGGTGTGATTGGATGTATAGGCTAGGTATTTTCCTGTATGTGTAGGTTTTCAGTAAACTGTAGTTTTGATTTTGCCATGAGGGAGTCTTGTCACAAGAACATCTAAGAATGCCAATTTTTGTTCTTGTTCTGATTCTATTGTGAATTTAATTGCAGGGAATATGTTCATGATATTTGTCCATAAAGTTTGTAGCAATGCTTCACCATGTGGCCATACAACAAATGTATCATCCACATAGTGAAGCCAAACTTTAGGTGGATATGGAGTAGTTTTTATGGCTGTGGTTTCAAGTTCTTCCATGTAAATATTGCTAATCAGGGAGACAATGGTGAGCCCATAGCCATTCCTTGATTTTGTTGGAAGAATTCTGTGTTATATTGAAAGTAGGTTGTTTTTATACAGAATGTTAATAGTTCCATTATACTATCAATAGGAAGAGCTGTTCTGGTTTGTAAACTATTATCACCATTTAATCTTTTCCTTACAATAGACAATGCTTCTTCACATGGTACATTTGTGAATAAACTTTCCACATCAAAGCTTACCAGTAAGTCAGTTCTTTCAATTTTCATGTTCTTGATTAATTCTACAAAGTGTCTAGAATCCCTGACAAATGATTGGGTCTTGTATGCCAAAGGACTTAGAACTTTGAGAAGAAATCTTGCCAAATTCTGGCAAGGTGAATCTCTAGAACTAACAATAGGTCTTAATGGAACATGATCCTTATGGATTTTAGGTAGACCATAAAGATGAGGAATTTTGCTGAAATATGATGTTATTTTACTCTTTTCTGAATCAGTGAAGTACTTGCGATGCTTTCTGAGTAATGCTTGTAACTTTGTTTCTGTACTTGGTATTGGATTTTTTGCCACTTTTCTATATTGGCCTGCTGTGAGGAGTTCTTGTATTTTGTTGTCATAATCAGTTGTATCCATTACAACTGTTGCATTGCCTTTGTCAGCAGGGAGAATAATTATAGATTTATCTACTTTGAGAGATTTAATTGCTTTCCTCTCACCATAGGATATGTTTGACTTCAATTTTTGTTGCTTGTCAAGTGTTCTTTTTATTCTCCAGCATAATTCTGCTGCTTCTTCTAAAGGCAATTTTTGAGTGACTTCCTCAGTGGCTGCCATTATATCTAATAAAGGGATATTAGATGGTGTTATGGCAAAGTTTAATCCTCTTTCAAGAACAGAAATTTCAGTATCTGTTAGATGTTTAGAACTTAGATTTTTAACAGATGAAGCTGTTACATTGCTTGGTACATTATGATTTTTGATATGCCCATGTAGGTTAGCAAGTTTCTTCTTTTGACATTCTTTTATTTTTCCATGTAATGTAGAATATGATTTTCTTACTGCTTGAGAAACTCTCATGTAGTCATCATCAGTAAGTTTATTTTTTAGAAGACATTCTACATTATTAATTGAATGCATTGTTTGATACTTAAAAAACCTTTGAGCATTTATTCTTTCTCTTAACAGAGCTTCACTTGCTCTCTGAGTAATTTTCTCAGCTCTCTGAGAGTGAATTGGAGGTTTTAGTTGCAAACCTTTAGGAATTATCCCTTCAGATTTACATTTACATAAGAAAGTTAAATGATTTTCTACTTTGGCCAGCTTTAGACATAGTTTTTCATAATGTCTAAAGTTTAATATAGTATCAGGTCCATACCAAATACTTAGTGTTTTTCTGAAGGTTTGTGATGATGGTGTTCTAGCTGTATTTTTATATTGGACTATTTCCATCATCTAATATGTGTGTTGAATGTCTTTAGAAAAGTTTTAATTTTTAGTTAAATATTCCAAATGCATTCAACTGTTAGTAATATCACAGCAAACAGGTTAGTATATGCACCAATTGTTAGTAATATCACAGCAAACAAATGTTAATAATATCACAGCAAACAGGTTAGTATATGCACTAACTGTTAGTAATATCACAGCAAACAGGTTAGTATACGCACAATGTTTCGAGAGGTATTTTTCTACCCTCTTCTTCAGGTGTTGCTGGCCTGAGCGTTACCTTAAATTTCAATAATCAAGAATCTAAGGACCCAGGTTCGAATCCCATGCTAATACTGTCACTGGTCAAGCCAGCAACACCTGAAGAAGAGGGGAGAAAAATACCTCTCGAAACTTTGTGCGTATACTAACCTGTTTGCTGTGATATTACTAACAGTTAGTGCATATACTAACCTGTTTGCTGTGATATTATTAACATTTGTTTGCTGTGATATTACTAACAATTGGTGCATATACTAACCTGTTTGCTGTGATATTACTAACAGTTGAATGCATTTGGAATATTTAACTAAAAATTAAAACTTTTCTAAAGACATTCAACACACATATTAGATGATGGAAATAGTCCAATATAAAAATACAGCTAGAACACCATCATCACAAACCTTCAGAAAAACAATATAAATATATGTTTACACATACATTAATATCTGCATTAGAAGTAATTTATTAACTCTGCTCAGAGCCATCTATTGTAAGATTGAATTATCAATAGATACTCTATGATATTTTATATCATTTTTATTCTACTAATGCAATTATTTTTAGTATTCATTTTATTTGAATGCAAGTATAGTGTATATACTTTAGCTAGATATAATTAGAGGGGATTTGAACACAGACTTTCAAGCTCTTTTTAGTTATCCACTCCATCTTATATAACCGATACACATGACCACATGTGAAAAAGACACATGATCACATATGAAAAAGATAAACGATCTCCAATATATGTATTTTGTGCTAAACAAGCACTCATCAGTTGGTCCATATCATAATCTCCCACATATATATTATAACGATCCGGAGAATAATTCTTAACGTAATCTGCACTACAGGGCGCCATCTAGGCATTTGAACCTAGAAAAATTTATAAAGTAGGCAGATACGTAAGTCAAAAAAAATTTTTTTTTATATATATTTTGATATCCGGTCGTTAGCCCATGTCACTAGCTCAGGGAGTAGCAGAGATTTAATAATATAATATCTTATCTAATTATATTTCAATATTAAAAAATAAATAAAATAAGCCACTGCCAGTAATTAACATACAAAAATTTATTTACGCACATATATATATATTGTAACAAAATTAAATGGTCGATCAAAAGAAATAAGTAAAGGAGTTCATTGTAACATATTAAAGAATCAAAAAAATTCAAGTATTGTAAAAATCTTATGAATCCATTGTAATAAAATTAAGGTTTAGATCAAAAGATATTGATTAAATGATCATGAAATGTCAAATATTATTAAAAAATTATGAATCCAAAATATTCAGTATATTATTATATTCAGCTTAACTTAATGAAGAGGATCAAGTATATTATTTAATCAAGAAATGATTCAAATATAAATATTTATTTTATTTCAAAAAGCTTCCAATATAAATATTTAGCTTAATAAACGAAAAATGCATTGTAGATTTTTATATCAAAAGAAAAGAATTATTTAACCTGAGTAGTGGCTATTAAACCAAAGAGGTCAGATTGAGTTATCAATCATATTAAGGGTCATTGGACTAAATGAAATATACTTCTATAATTAGATTTCTCAAAATATCACAATATCAAGAATTATAAACAAATTATTAATAACAAGTATTATAACTCAGGTATATGAAATCACGTGAGGTGAGTACACTAGTAATTCAATAAAATATAACTCAGGTATACAGACAGTAGATCTTATCCACTTTCATTTCTTGGTTTGATGTTAAGTGCATGTTTAAACAAATACTAAGTGAATATGGTCTAGCAGGGCGCCACTAGATTATTTGAATCTAGACACAGTTATATCTAATAACCTTTTCACATGTACCGGGTTTGAATCCCTTCTTGGTACTTTATTTCTAATAAAAATGGGAGATTTTGCTTTTTGAGCCATATCACTGTACGCACTAATATTTAGGTAAAAGTAAAACATCTATAAACCAAAGTGGAGTATATTAGACATAAATCATTTCTTAGATCTTAGCATAACAAATGTGTTTCAATATTTTTATAAGTTTACTAGCTCAGATTATATATAACTAATTTAGGATGGCAATTCACTCATCCTTGCATGAAATAGATGATGGGATGTGGTTATAATAATACTAAGAAATCACTAAATATTATGAAATTAATATTTATTTATGGCCTTTAAACATTTAAACAGCTCATTAATTAAAATGTTGATGACGATGATGATGATGATAATAATAACGATAATGACAAAGGTTTCAACTACAGCTCTAGGACTAAGCCTAAACATAAAACTAATTTTTATAGAGAAATTCATAATTATTGCTTAATTTTAGCATATTTACTTATATCTTAAATAACTAATATTCAACCACTGATGATGATGAATGATCACACTTAACAAAGACTACACTTAATGAAATATATACACCTCATTTAATAAAACAAACTAATATTTATTACTGCATTTCTAACATATACATAAAATTTTCTAGAGAAACATGAAAATTGATATGAATAAGAATACTAATAATAATTGATTATATAACAATCCTCAGATTAATTTCAAGTTCTTCCCCCTTTCCCTTCAAATGTATATTGTATTAAGTTGGATGTCACATTGACCATGATTTTCACTCCATGAGAAAAGTATTTCATAAAAAAAAAATATTCACTCATTGGCACACATACCTTATAAATCTAACATGTAAGCAGAATGTAATAAAAAAAAAGGTTAGTAGAATTGAAAGAGCAAGTTTTAGAAACAAGTTTTAAATTATTTTCTCCCCCTCTCTTCTACCTCTGAAATGCTATACTTAATTTGAAACAAAATAATCTAATATTCTAATACTACTTGTTACTTCACATTCACTTGCAATTATACACATATAAAAATATTATTATGTATGTGCGTGTTTTATCCCATAATAACAAAATATTATTTAAAACCAAAATAATAATACAAAAAAAATTATTTTCCACATTAATATTTCATAACTGTAAATTAATAATCAAATAATTTTGATACATTCAAGATCATTTATGAAGCTCAAAGTTATTATTAGTAAGACATTCTTGTTTTAATCGATCTGAATAGTCTTTAAAAGTTCTTTAAATAAAATATACCACTTTATTGCTAAAATGTTTATTAATACTCCGATTGCATAAAGAAAATAGATATAAAAGTCATATTACCGATCCAAGGGTTCACTTGTCTTGTATACTGTCTATACTTGGCAGCAACAATTTCCATGTTCTTTGGAACAATCACTTTCTTGAAGTATATAATTATTTGATGATGAGGATCCTATTGAGGTTATTTACTTTAGTGGATAATTTGGAAATCATTATATCAATTTTTCTTCTCTTCCTGTCAAGCATGATTCTTTTAGTGGATGAAATACAGCAGTTGTTTTCACGTTATAAATTTCTTGAGTTTAAAATCAGTTGTTGGAACAATTAATTGGACTTGATGATTAATATTTATCGGTAGATTAATTCATCTTTCATTGAATGCAGGTGAATGCTTTCTTCCTTCTATTAAGAACATCTTATTTATCTGGTCAGTTGAAAGGTGTAGAATATTATTTTAGACAAAACATCTTTTCTTTCCTATATGATATGCAGCTTCCCCAGATGGTCCAGAAAAGATGGGACATATAATTTTTCTAGCCAGTCATTTCTTATATTTTCAACATTCAATTTAATAGTCTAATAATCTGAATCATAATCACAATAATAATAATTCAACTGATTTTTCCAGACACCTTTTTATATCCAATTTTTTAGCTAACTTAACCAATCAGAGATAGTGTCACTTGCTATTTTTGGACAAATTCGTTTTAATTAGATCTCTAATTTATTTTCAACTAAATTATTTTTCAACTGAAAAGTTTAATCCTTTTTCCAGACACTTTTGTTTTAAAAAAAAAATAGACTTAATCCTTTTTTTTTCTTACACCTAGGTAACATTTCAAATTTTTTTGAGCTTCCTTCTTTAGATCTTAAGATAAGACAATTTCAAAATTAGAGTTCCCACCCAGATTAAGCTCCCAAAGTGACAACCAATCATTTACAAAAACAAAATTCCTACAAAAATAGATATCTGATTCAACAGATTTTCTCTTTTAACATAAAATTGTACAAAAAAATAATTTGACAGATTTAACCCTTCTAGTACAAACTGTTGAATAAAAAAAATTTAACAGATTTTCTCAATTTTCTTTCAATATTTAATAAATAAAAAAATGTAGTTTATGTATGTAATATATCCAAGCATACACATTGCCATTATTCCAATCATTTATAAATCTGGTTGACTAATAATATAAATGCTAGTTCAGAAATTATAACCCTAACATTTAAAATTAAATCCTTAGCTTTTAAATCCCAATTACAACTACAGAAAAGCAAAATAGAAGTATAGAATAAGATATTAAAATTGATCAAGCATAGGTTAGTTTTAAAGAAAGTCAAAGTGTTTAATATTTGAAATATAAAACAATTAAATAACTTACACATACATTGCTTATACGTATGCGTTATAACTTTTCTTTTTAAAGAAAATTTAAATATTAAATGTGTGTACTGCTCTTTTTGAGATTTATTAACACACAAACAAGTAAAGCATACTCTCTTTCTGTCTAAAGCGTTTAAAATTTTGATCTGGTAGGATTTGAACTTGGATGCCCTACAGCTTCTTTTATGGTTATATAAAAATGTGATGATGATTTTTGGTTTTACATTTCCTCACATGCACATTACTATAAATTTGGCTAGTGACCAAATTGTAATGGCACAATATATATAAGATATAACATTATTATTTTAATATGTTTACTTTCACATTTAACATTATTTTACTTTTATTTTAGATTTTTAATTTACATTTTAAATTTTATACTATTATTAGTTCGCGCAGATTTGTTTAAAAATGTTGAGTATAGATCGGTTACATAGATTCCACGGTCAAAAACATTTCAAATAAACATAAACGATCAAAATACAAAATCATTGATACCGTCAATTGCAGAGGGAAATTTATAAGTAACCCAATAGCATTTACCATAAGATGCTTGCATTAACACCAATAACTTAAAAGACATCTGAATAAATACATTTTAGATACTCACCGTAAGGTATCAGTATTTACCGAATGTCTATATATATTTTGACCGAATATGAAAACCAAAAACATAATCAACCGGTAACGAATCCATGCAAGCGTCTATACTTAACTTAAATTTAATGCATCTTTATTTAGAGTGTCGAGTATGAATAGACTACATAGATTTGCATTTGAAAAGAAAATATTCAATCCTTGTTTAACCTTAGGCCAAAGGTTTGCAGTCAAACCAAACTTTAATCCATCTGATATATCGATGTGTTCAATGTAATATGAATATGGCAGCACAAAAGGTTAAGAGAAGAAACTGCTTCTTGTCAGATAGGAATATTACATCTATCTGACGATGAGAGCAATAAAAAACTCCATAGGAAGGAACTGTGGTCTCCGTCTTATAATTCCTCCCATAGGCAAAACGAGTGTGTGCGGCATATAATAGCGATTCTGCCCCTAGCGAATCTCGTACTACATCTACTAATTACACCAATATATCCAATCCATTGACCTAATTCAACTACGAAATGAATAACCTAAGATTACCCTCCCCTAATATAACTTTACAAATCTATATAGCCATTCACGCCCGACTTAAGTTTAATATTTATATAACTAGTTTAATGAAAAACAGAAATCATAATAAAACTTAAAGAACAAATAAATAAATAAATGGAAATGATTTTACAAAAGAAATACATTAAATAAAATTATAACTAATTAATAAATAATGTTGGTCAGATAGGATTCTATTTCTTAATTATTTTAAATACGGAAAGTTTTTAATTTAATGTTCATTAATTATAAAGTTCTCACTGTTTAAAACAGTTCATCTTTATCTGTTGCTTGCCATTTGAACATGAATTCCCATGCCATCCTAAAAAGATTGGTTGAGTTAGCCGTTGTTTTTTTATTTATTTATCCGGAGGTCTTTTAGTTTAGTTGGTCCTTAATGTAGAAAAACAAACGATGTCATTTCTGTTTTTTTTTTTTAACAAAACTAAAGGGATTGAAGAGTGCGTCTTTTTAATCCCTTCTCCTTCAACTCCACACTAACACATATAGTCACATCGTAATAACTAATTAATTCTTCTATTTTCAAACCTTTCCTTTTATAATAATTTTGTGGATTAACTCAACATTACATCATGATGGTGAAAAACTTTTCGTTGAGGTCCGATTTCCCGATGGATTTCTTTCATTTGCTAAAAGTTTCTATTGTTTTCCTATCTGACCGATGCTTATACATTTAAATGCCCAAAGGCTAGTTTACTAATTAAAATAATCATTTCCATTTTACAAAAGATTAATTAATTTGTTTTCAAACTTAAACATATATTTTTAACTCTAAATCTTTTCTGAAAATTTAGTTTTAAACTACTCTTTTTTTAATAAAGTTTTATTTTAATAATTATTTATCTGTGCGATTTTATATATATGCAAGTTTGAGATGATTTTTTAATTTTCAGTTTTTAATTCTTAAAAAAGAAATTTTTATTGGCAAACTTTTTTTTTTTATGTTTACTAATAAAAAATAATGTAATGTACGTATGTTCCCGTTACAATATATATATAATCAGTGCTCGGTTTAGCAAATTTTCAAACTTTAGTGGACAGGCTTCAATCCTTTCTGCTCTCCAACTCTTTAACCATCCATATCATTGAAAATCTGATGAGAAATGCTCAAAGCCCTTATTGATGCCAATATGATTGTCATAAAAATGGACATATTAAGGTCCTACATATGAGGGATCAACGTGACTTAAAGTCTACATGGATATGACAATAATAGTGGCATTAACAAGGGCTTTGAGCATTCCATCATCAGATTTTCAATTTTATAGATGGTTGAAGAATTTGAGAATGGAGATAATTGAAGTCTTTCCATTAAAGTTTGAAGATTTGCTGTCTTAATAAATATAAACTGAGCACTGTTGTATATATGTGTGGGAGATGATATTCTGGACCAACTAATGAGTGCTGGTTCAGCATGAAATACAGATGTTGGAGATCATTTAGCTTTTTCACATTATGTGGTCATGTATATTGATTATATAACATGGAGAAGATGACTGAAGGGAGCTTGAAAGTATGTGTTTATATCTCTAATTATTCATTTTATTGTTGTTGTTTTTTACATAAATATATAACATAAGCACCATTATATTAATGTTTACTTCTTTCCCTAACAGTGATCAATTGCAAGCCTTGATTGTCATGATCATGATTAATTTTAGGTCTATGATATTCAAAACTGGTTGAATTAATCCTAAACGCATGCTTGAAAAGTCATTTGCTTAACCATTAGTTTTAAAACTGCCTGCTCAGAGTCAAGAATTTTGGAAAAACCCTTGCAAGTTTTGTCAAACGCTTACAGTCTTTGTTAAATTCTAAGTTAATCCCAAGAATTTATATGTATAAATAAAATATTTCTATATGATATTATGAAATAAAATTTATTATAGATTCATGCATATAGAATTTTATTCTAATATATTTCAATTACAAATAATGGATATCAGGGTCAAGAATCCAAATAAAGTCAAATGTATAGTTATGATAACAGATTTAATGAGAAACAAACAAGGTAAGATAGGTAAACATTATGAATTATTAAGGAAACAAGTTGCAATCAATAAGTCAATTTATGTCTTGATAATTTCAGTACATTTGAATGTTAAGCAATATCTTTTACATTCAAAATTCTTTTGAAATATTTTTTACATTCATAATCTAGAAATATACTAATTAGTTGGTATTAATGAGTTCTACTTTATTTTATATTTAAATCATTTTGTTATTTCTCAAATCCTATATATAAAATTCATGTGAATGTATGTTTGTCCATAATATTTTACTGGGGAACCCTCATAATTACAAAATAATTACTAAAATAATTGAAACACCTTCTCAACAATCACAGCAACATGCTGAATTGAAAGTTGATAGACAGAAACTAATATAGGTTCTGGTTAAAACTATTATCTGGTAACCATTGATTATTCACTTTAGACTGATTAAAAATTAATTACTACTATGATCGCTAGTTTTGATATTTTTAGAAATGTTAACCCATCGAAAAACATCCTTTTTTTTTTTTTTGCAGGTTGAACATCATAAGATGGGGTTTATTCTTGAATTTTTTTCTTTGTTTTGATTTTTCAAAGAGTTTTGCAAACCAGTAGAAATAAATATTTAAATATTTTATATGAATAGATGATAGAATATCCTTTTGTAGGCTAAGAGCATACATTATTTAACATATTATGTCCAGTTTGTATTTAGATTGCAGAAAATCCTCAATCTCAGGACCACCACAAAATATATAAAATGATTGTTAGAGTCAGTTGTGTTAAGGGTGGTAATCAATGGCAAATCGTCACTCATAATGTTCAAGTGATTGGAACAAAGCAGGATCTATCTCTTTATTATATATATATATATAATTACTTTCTGCTGTTCAATACCATTTTCACAAATGAATCCAGATTGCCTTCTCCAAGCTTTTCTTCTTTTTTTGTGTGTATTCATAACTATACCCCCCTTTTATATATATTCTTTTTATTTTGAGTTTAATGATCTTCATTTCAATATGTCATTATTTTTAACCAAATTTTTAATTTCCCTATGAAAGCAATCTTTTCTATTGATATCCTTTTTTGTATTTCACATATTTTAATCTTACTTATTTATTTATTTTGAAGCTTATATGACAGCTGTTACAAGATGGCTTAATGTTCTTTTACCAAAAATAAAACCTTTATTATACGAAAATGGAGGTCCTATTATATCTGTTCAGGTAAGTTATTATTTAATTTTATATAAATATTAGAAATTTAAATAATATTAAATTAATTACAATTGGAAAGTAACATTTAGAATTTTAAAAAAAATCTGATAAATGAAAAATTTCCATTTCTCTCAGTCAATTTTTTATTTTATTGAGCAAAGAAAAAAAAAGAAGTTTTTTGTTTTCTTCCATGATGATGATGAAATAAATATCCATAACCAGATATATTTGCATTAATAAGTGAATGAAGATTTATTTTTACATAAATCATATCTTCAAATGATTAAACAAATCAATGAATTAAAAATTCATCTTAAGCTAGTACTATTTACTTTTTAAAAAGTCTGAAATCTCAAGCAATACTAATATCATCTAGGCAGCATGATTTGCTAATGCTAAATAAACTTAATCAGATGATAATTACAAACTTCATTTTGATATACATATATTGCATCTACTGAAATTTGAAATAAATTTCAATATTTTGGTGTAATATCAATTGTAAAAAAAACATTTTTTGGGGGTGGGGGGGATTTTAATAGTGAATATATTAACCTGAACTACATTGGACTATGTTGCTATGACAACATATAATATTGAGAGACAGAAATGTTTATTATTAATTATAGTTTGCAAAAATTATGAATTGACTTTATTCATTTTAAAAATAAATGTGTAAATAATAAAGTGTATAGTTTTGATAAAATTATTATTTTTCTTTTATTATGTATATTTTTGTTACTGCATTCACAATAGTAGATTACAAATAATACACCTAAATATTTAATATCTTAAATATATTTGTTATTTTATTTATATAATATTCCATTTGAAAGATATGTGTAAAAAGTTCATTTCCATTGTAGTATGAAAGTAATGTGGTCTTAATTGTTTAATTTATGTTGGAATGAAAGAAACTTATTTGTATTTTAAAAATGTAAATGTTTGTTATATATAATATTTGTGAAATATATATTTTTTATATGTCATTATTTTATGGAATAAGACTTCTATTTATGGGATTTTGGCTAAAATTGATCAAAGAGTTAGTACAAAGCATTGCTATAGTTTCTCTTATGTCAATGAAAAAAATTATAAATAGAAACAGGCAGATTAAATGCTCTCTCATATTATGCTTCCATAGAAGCAGACCTAAGTTTCTTCATATGATTTTTTAAATTCATTTCTAAAGGTATATGATTATTAACTGGATAGAATGATGGGGTGAAAACAATAGTCTTCATCCTTTCACTAGACAAATATATCGAGGATTCGTGAAGCGACAATTTATTGAAAGTATGAAAATTAATTCTTAGCATTTTCAAAAACCATCGGAATATTTTTTTGCTTTAAAAATGAATATTACCTACCTTTCAATACTGAGACCTAAATGCTAACAGCAGAAAAATGTACACAAAGATTATGTTTGCCTGCTGATATAATTTTATGAGCTGGGTGGATTATTTATACACAAGTTAGAAATTTATTCAATTTCTATAGCATCTGTTCACTTATAATGTTTTGTGAATTAATTACTTACTAAATGAATGGATATCAGCACTGCATCATAGTGAATATAAACTAGTGTTTTTTACACTTAGAATGTCACATAGATCAAATACCTGCTAAATGAATGAATAATTTGGGTATTTTAAAAAAATCAATAAAATGTGCTTTGAATCTAATAACTTTTCATAACATTTCTACTTTTCTGGAATAATAAAATATCATTGGATTATGGTTTAAGAAATAGACATTAAAACTATTGAACTATTTTGGAAATGCTGTATCTGAGGACTATTATCAGGTTATATGATAATATTTTATTTTTAATATATAGTATTTATTAATATAAATCGTAATATAATTTAAATTCAGTAGAGATCAATCTTACAAGTTTAAATTATAAGAGAGTTATTTTTATCTAAATTCAAATTTATATCTCATAATTTAGTAATTATTATTTTAATTTTTTAAAAAAAATGTATCTTCTTATTTGGAAATTATGAATTAATTTCAAGTATTTGTTTTTTATTTTATTTTTTTAAAATAATGTGAATATATAAGTATATTCATATTTTTATTTCCATTAACTATATATATATATATCATGTATGAAGATTAAGGATGTCCTTGATTCTTTTATGTTACAACATGTCTATGTTACATAAATATATATATTAGTTTTATCATTTCACAGATTAAGTTCAATATACAATCACCTATTTAATTTAAAAGAATTAATGTTAATTGAAAACCTATTGGTTAAAGTATAATCAGATCTTATACATATATATATTAAATGTTTATTTGCTATATATATATTGATTTTAATGTATATCCATTTGTTAATAAATTTTGAATTAATTTAAAACAAGTAAACTTGCTTGTTTGTCATTTAATTTTACAATACAAATTTATTGGTTAATTGTATTTGGATAAGACAATATTCATTAATTGATTATATCACATAATTCATTAGAAGCAGTTATGAAATAGTGTGGAATCCAAACCACAGCATTGTTAAGAGAATATAATTACATATTTTCTTTGTATTGAATTTAATATTTATTGTCTGATGAGATATAGATTTTTACATAGCAATAAAATAATTGATTTGATATTTTCAAATATTTAATAAGTAATTAGAAGCTTATTGTAATTATTTTGTTTGTAACAAGTAATAGTTATATTAAGATAGAAATTATATATAAATTGATTTGATGATTGATCAAGATACAAATATGATAATTATTAAAGATACGTAAAGGTGTGTTGCAATAAAATGTTTGTGTACTTTATTTTAAGTCATTATTGATTAAAGTGAATATTATAACAGGTCAGTAAACTGGCATAAAGATCATAGTCTTATTCAGTTATAAAGCTGGTAATAGTAATATATTTTATTTTGTTACAAATTAGAATGATTTGCTTTAATTATATTTAAAGTTTGTTGATGTGGATCATAAATTCAATTTAAATATTAAATTTTAATATTAATATTTGATTAATAAATATAATTAATATAACTTTCACATGTCTTGACAATTATAGTCTAAAGTTTTAATAACTTAGCTTTATTAAACTGAAGAGTAATTGGATATGATTTGTCCATAGTATTTAAATAAGTGCCAAATAGGAATCTATCATTTATTTTATATGTTGTTGTAATTGGATATTATAAATTTTAATGTTATCTAATATGATGATTTTATTTCATAGTGTTATAAGTTGGTGAAAGTGGAGAGATATGTTAGGTTAATTGATTTTGTATCATTATTGAGTATTTAGTCTTATTATAATTGACTTAATTAATAAGAGCATATTGGTATTAGTGGAATAGCATGGTTAAGTTAGCATTAGTTTTTATTTTACATAGTTGTAATTAGAAATCAATTATTGAATTATATCTGTAGTTAGATGTCATTGATATTGTAAACTTGTAGGGCATATTAAAATTATTATTTTATCCATTCATGAATTATTTTATTTAAATATAATGTTAAACTTTTAGTATAAGTTTGTATTACTATAAAGAGTGTTTCGATTCATAAGGAATATTAAGGTTTATCTGTCTAATTCTTTGTCATTACTTTTCTTATATTATAAGCAGGATTGGGTATTAGGCATAGTTCATTAATGATATTTGGTTTTATTTCTTTATTTTGAATCTATTGCAAATAATGCTTATATTTTAGGGTAGTTTGAAGTAATAATTTTGCTTGTTTTCTATTTGTTCTAAATGTTATTTGAATTCATGAGGTTACAACAAATATCATTATCATTGTTTTATTGAATTAAGTGTTAGATTATTATTCATTGATTGATATTCACTTTCATTTAGTTTATTAATTTCATTCTGTTACAAATGACTTTACAATTCACAGGCATTAATAAATTAGGATTGGTTCTTCCTTGGTTAATATTTTTATTCTATTGTAAATGGTGATCAATAATTAGACTATGACTAAGAATACAGTATGACTCATTCAACTTCAGGGTATATTTTATTCAGCTATAAATGGCGACCAATAATTGGGCTATATTTTCATTCAAATTATATCAAAGTTATCATTTCCCATTGTCATCATTTTTATTTGTTACTATATATATATAGTAACCTAAAAAAAAAAAAATGGTGATCTGAATTGCAACCTAAAACAGGAAATGGAGATCCAAGGCATGATTAAGATAACTGATGATGTATATAAAACACAATCTCAACTAAACAACAATACTCCATGGTGTATAAGCTAAAATTTCATGTAATAGCTAATCTTAGTGGGTTTATAAAATTAATGCCATATGTTACAATAAAAATATACATAGGGGTAAGCCTTTATAATAAAATACTGTGAAAATACAAGAAGAAAATACTCAAGAGGAAGAGAAATCCAACTCTAGCACTAATAAAAGATTCTTCGTATTGTGAGCATATGCTATTGAGATTACATTAAATTTTTCTCTTCTACAAATATCTACTACAATTATCACTTAATCCATCTTTTCAGTATCTCCGTGCCATGATCAGATAAAAATATATTTAATTCTTATAAAATTTTAAAATGTTCTTTGAAAATCTATGACATGTAAGATCCATATTTTTTTTTCTTCATTTTGAATGCAATTTCTTCATTATTACAATAAATTTAATAATATAGTCCACAAAGATTAAACATAAGGATATCTCAGAGTAAAATGATCTCATTTTAATTATAAAATAAATTCCTTTAACTCTTTAGATCAATTCAATATTGAATGAAATTCTAGTCAATAAAGCAAGACATACACTTCACCTAAGGTAATGTTTTATCACACTTATGTTAATAACAACACTATTGCTAACTTAAATAAAATAAAACATGATCTCTTAATTTTAGAGAATGATAATCTAAGATTACACTCAAATATTAAGAATGGGTAAGGGATTTCATAACCATTCTAAATACCCCAGAATAACTCACCCTCCTAAATATAAATTTTATCATAGAAAAATAAATATGATCTTCAAATATGAAAAGGATTTTAATAAAAACATGCACAGTGATTTGAAATAATCAAATTAAATTGTTAAAGTAATACAAAATAATAAATCAAATTATAATTCTTTATTAAGCAAAATACATCTTTCTTAGATATAATTTTAATATTTAAATAACCCAATAAAGTGATTCTTATTAGCTTCTATGTTCATGTACTCTTTTAACAAATATTCTTAAAATAATTTATAATGTTTTATAAATACCTAAATTTTGGTTCATCGCTGATTTCTGCTTGTTAAGTGGAATGATGTGAACAAATGACTATGAGAAATTTCTTAAATAACAAAAATATTTATTCTACAGAAAAACAAAATTACAAATACTAAATATATTCTGAGTCCACATAGTCAAATTTCACAACATTACTTCCTCAAAATTTATGACAGAATGATTAACAATTTTACATCATGTTTTATAAAAAAAAAATTTCAATTGGATTAAGCAAAAATACCAGATTAAAATAAACTTTCTATTGTTTAATTATCAAAAAATTCTCACTTCTCAATGCATTCATACAATGATAATAATCTTTATGTAATTAGTGCCCTTTTTTATGGATATTTAACATACTCAATAATAATAATAATATGTTACCAATTCAGTGATGAAGGAGTGATAAGACAAATGTATATTGTCTATTTATGCCTAAATATTCTTTAAAATTTTAGAATTAATTATCATATTTTGTCCTCATTATTAGCAAAGCTCAAATATAGGACTTACACATCTACAATGAATTAATTACAACTAAGCTAACCAGGATTGCTATAAAGGTAAGGGTGAAATTTCTCAATACCTTGATAAAAATCATAAAATGCCAGATAAAGTCATGGTAAAATATTATACATGCTTTACTAAACATACTACAAACTACAAACAAAATCCATCTTCAAATAATTATGTCAAAATGAAAATTGTGATGGTATAGCTCATAAAATGAACCTACTTTTGAGGGCTAATAAAGGATCTAGGACTTTGTCACTAGTCAGGAAAAATAATAAGAATGCACATCAGGATGACATATTAAATAGGATTGCCATAAATAAGAGAGAAATTAAGCTACTATCTCCAAAATATATGCATATGTGCTTACATATGTTAACAAGACAATTAGTAAGAGAGAAAAATAAGCTAGCAAAATAATGAGAGAAACTAATGTTAACATCTTTAAATTTACTGGCATAAATAAGCATCTCTAAATAGAGACTAAATCTCTATCTGTAACAAAATACTACTGCTAACAGACATGAAGATGATAAATAATAACTAATGCCAAATATGGCTCCATTAACATTAGGTAATAAATAAGCATAAAATACATATTAGAAACATACATCTACTTATTCAGGCTTACAGCATAACAATATACTTTTATAAATAAATAATTTATATGTAAAAAAGGGAAACATACTATTTTAAAATATGCAAATATGATAAATTGCTATTCTGAGAATGTTAACTGAAAATATTTCAAATATCTTATATACAATATGAAAATAATATGCATCTG
Organism: Epiperipatus broadwayi; assembly: GCA_028023455.1. Classification (NCBI taxonomy): domain Eukaryota; kingdom Metazoa; phylum Onychophora; class Udeonychophora; order Euonychophora; family Peripatidae; genus Epiperipatus; species Epiperipatus broadwayi. The sequence goes on along the minus strand of JAQFVV010012455.1, from coordinate 654,772 downwards.
AAATAAAACATGGTATTCAAAAATCATAAATACAAGTAAATTTCAACCTTTTACCATTTAAAATATAAAATAAATAAAGTCCTATTTTCTTCTTCTTCTTTAAACATTCACCATTAAACTGAACATGAATAGGAACATTTGGCAACAAAGTCTTGTGGACAGCAAATATATCCAACATAAAATGCAATATAATTATAATATCAAAATCTAAAAATAAATATAAATATAAAACTTCTTGAATATCCTTAGTAAAATTTCAGATAATTGTATTAGCAAATAATAAGATACATGTATAACCATTCCTTACACAAGCATCCATACATTTAAATTATGGTAAATGTTTATTAAGTTGCAATAAATTTCTTGCAAGTATTTGAATTCAGGTTTTTAATCCATCATACAAATTATTCTAAATTGTAATAATAATGAGAATATTTTATAGTAGAATACTTCTGTTAAATTATATTTAGCCAACATTCTCAAATCTTTGCAGGAGAAACATACTTATTTTAAAATGTCATATTTATGAAGGTCTCCATAGTAATGCTTTGGGAAGAGAAAAGAGCTCAGGATTTTTAATATTATTGCAAGCAAAGTTCATTTAAAGTTGATTCCAATAAAATTATTTTGCAGGAATATTTTGTATTTCCATTTTATGAAGTGAATAATTTATATTCTTCATAATATTTATTAAACAGTTTAATCTAGGTCAATTATTTTATTACCTTGAATGGAGTAAATAATTTATTTCCTTCAAAAGGGAGGAAAATAAAAACTGTCATAATAAATAAATTCCTTCATGCCATTTCAATTAACAATGTAATGTCTTTTATTAAACATTATCTTTTATAGACTTAAAATAATTTTTGTAAATGTCTAATAAAGCATACCCATTATAACAAAAAATAGTCTTTATCCTGTGAACTAAAAGTTCTTTACCAGAAATGAATAAATTCTGAATAATATTTGATATGAAATGAGTGTTTTAAATAAAATATCAGAAAATCATTAATATTTTTAATAACATCATTATTGCTGCTAAGAATTTTAAATATATTGTGGCAAATTTAAATTTAAGTAAGGCATTCAAATATACCTTGAAATCAACAATAGCTCTTGCATCATTGTAGTGATAATAATAGTAATAACTTTTGAAGTCTCCCAGTGTGAAAATTTTGAAAAGTAATATTTTAAATATCATAATAATTAAATTGTATTACCAATAAAGCTGGCAGATATGAAAACTTTAGTTTCTTGGAGTTTAAATTCAGACAAGTGTGCCCAGATATAAGTTCAGCCTAACATACTTAAGTTAAGAAATAATAAACTTTAAAGAAAATTACACTTTTAAAATTTAACTGAAGTTTTTAAAATTCAACTAGTACTACTAAAATAAAAATTAAATTAATTTAAGAGAGAACTGATAATAATGCCAGGTGTCAATTTCACTTTATTTATATGAACACTTAACAATACTTTTGAATAACCTTTTAACCTATAACTTCTTCCCTGATTAGTTTGAATTCCTGATCTAATGTAACTAGGGAAGGTTACCAACTAAAAATTAATTAATTATTATTCAGTTTTTTTAAAAAAATAAATCAATTTTATCTTGTCTAGACAAACAAAAATCAAATTTTCTTCCAAGTACACTAAAATAATTATTTAAAATTATAGACACCAGGATAAAACAGAATATTGCATAATGAAATTTACATTATATCTTTAATAAAACAAATATTATAGATATTTAATACATTTATTTATCATTGCTTTAACCTAGATAAGTTTCTCAGAATAGATTATTTAAATTGTCTTTTTAAAACTGGATCTTAAATAATATTTTAAAATAAATAATGTAAAATTAAATATAATACTTGTTCAGTAATTCAACATTCACTTATTCATTATTTTAAAATCATATCTTTAATTTTTAGTTGTATTGAACTCTTTCTATACAAATAAATTTAAAATATTTAACTAGAATATTATGTATTAAAATTAAAATGAATTAAAATGTTATAATTTTAATTTAAGTACCAGCAAACCAATATCTAGGGTTTGAACCTGGTTTCTTAATCTTAAAAATTAATACAAGCTTTTTGAAACATTTTAACAGTTAAATTAGGAATAACTTAATATTATTAGTTTGAAAATGCACTGTTTACCATTTTAATCTATCAGCTATTTTAAATTTAATATTTTAGTATGTTAAGCACTTATTCTAGCTTTAAAAATATTATAACTTAAGCTATCAGAAACTATTTTACAGCTATGCAATCTATAAAATACTGATATAGTAACTTTTCTATGCAAAAGTTATGGCATTATAAAGTATTAACAAAAATCTATTGATTACAGAATTAAACTATATAGTTTGTTTTTTAGATGTTTTAGCATAAAACTTGACTTAGCATTTAACTTCTGACAAAGCTAAAGGTCACAATATATATATATATATATTTTTTTTATAAAAAAAAAAAAAAAAAAAAATTTTATTTTTTTTTTTTTTTTTTTTTTTAGTGGCATTACATTCAGGATTAAATAAAATTACATTTTTACAATCCTAGTATTTATGATTTATATTCCAAATACTTATAAGATCATTAATTAATTCATGCATGTAATACAAGAAAAAAAAAAGAGTATTTATTTAGTGGTCAGTCTTAACTAAACTAGAACTTCAAAATAACCAGTATTGTTTCATGAGATTTTAGGATTTTCTTTTAAAAAAATAAAGTTGTTTTGAATATAAAGATTCAAATTTGGGTGCACTTAAAAATAATCTTCAAAATTAGATATCCCATAATTCTGATCTTATAGGGATAATTAAGATTAATCTTAATTTGCTAATTGTTATTGTAGATAAATAACATATAATGTATGGCAGAATATTTTGACCTTATCTATTGTTGGCAATTTGACTTAGACAATGAAAGACAATCAAAGAATTTCATTGATGTCATCCCAACAAACCATGACTTGTTAGTATTCTATAATTTGAATACAAAATAATGGAATATTGACAATGTTTTAAGCATTGTATTATTCTATAGAGATTTCAATTTAAACATTTTTTTCTTGCAGTCATTTTTCTTAGACATCAGTTATAGATTATATTTAGTATTACAATGATACAAAATATAATATTCACATTTTTAATAATTTTCTACTATATAAATTATATTTTAAATGTAAATCATAGTTTATTATTATTGTAATTTTTATTGCTTATTGTTAATATATCTTTTTAAAAAAATCAAGTCAGATGTCACATGACCTAATTTAATAAGCTTGTATTTACAAATGTTATATATAGAGCTTGCAAAATAAGCCCTTAACAAGCTTTGCAGAATATCCTCAACCCCAGACCTCACTAATGATGCCAGTAGCAGAAATCAGCCTGGGGTTGGGGATATTCTGCAAAGCTTGTTAAGAACTTATTTTGTGAGCTCTATATATAACATTTGCTAATATATCTATCTGTTTATTTTTAAAGGTAGAGAATGAATATGGAAGTTATTTTGCTTGTGATTCACTTTACCTCAGTGCTTTAAGAGATCTATTTCTACTTCATTTGGGAGCAAATGTTGTTTTATTTACTACAGATGGTTTTATTGGTAATGTTTTGCAATGTGGAACAGTAACTGGAGTTTTGCCTACAGTTGATTTTAACGCACGTATGTCATTTTGAATTAACATTATAGACTCCCCGCCCCCTTTTTATCACTTTTAATTTTTATTTATTTTGTTATATTTATAATTTGTGGGTATATATATATAATTTTCATTAAGATTAACTTGCACTAGCTATAGAAACTTTTAAGGTTTTTCCAGTGGCAGTCTTTGATGAAAAAATCAACCAAAATCTCTGTTGGATATGTGTATTGTTATAATCAACATCAATTAACAGTCTAGAAACTAGTTGTCAGAAATATGTTCAGCAGAGATTAATTGATTTTTTTGTCAAAAAGTGCCATTTGAAAAATTGTAAAAATTTCTAAAAAATGTGATGTTATTTATTGTTTTGTTTACATTTATATATTTTTCTGTAGTTAATATTTAATAAAATATGGAGGTTTTACAAACACACTTTTAATGTGTCAGTCTGTTTATACATTTTATGGACAATGCCATTTAAAAATCAGTTATTTTATTGATTATATTGTTTTTTTTTAGAAGTTAATTTAATAGAAGTAATATCTACACTTCGGCAGTTCTCTCCAAATGGGCCAATAGTAAGTAAAACAAATTTTTTGAATGTAATTGCAAAAATACATACACCCTTATATTATATACCCACAGTATATTTATATGAGGTAGTATTTAAGATATACTATCAATTTCTTAGCTAAATGAAACCACTGAAGATTATATGCCAATTAAACATTAGATATCTCTTTTAATAGTTTTCTTTTAAAAAAAAAAGATCAGTGAGAAGTGTCAAAATTGAGTTACTGGTATCTAATTGTAATCTGAAAATCTCTTCTGTGGAAAATATATAGCTTATTTTGGTGAAAAATGTATAATTTTATGTTTATATATATATGAACACATATACAAATGCAGCATAGGATTTATCTGGAAATACTCTTTTGATGGTGTATAGACTTTTTTTTGTTTGAATTAATTGCTAATAGAAAATTAAATATAACAGAGTTACAATATCCATTATATCTTGTTTCAAGTCTATCTTTATATACAACTTGTATATTTAGCTTATATTTTGTGGATAAGCTTTGATTACAATATAATACATATTGTTTACTGAACTGCATGTGTGCATTACTGTTCAATGTGCACATATATGTATATAAAACAGATAAATGTGTATAGAATGTAGAAATAAATTAAGATTTATATAAACAAAATTAAATATACATAATTATTAATGATAAATCAAGAGAGCATATTTACATATATGTTTAGTGTGTGTGTGTTCACTCATTCACATTTATTCAAAAAATAAAAATAATAAAAACTTACTGTACCATATCTTTATTTATTTAAATAAAATGATTAGCAAAACATTAGTCTTTCATTGCAATTAAATGTGCTTTGGACATTATTCTTTTTCTTTAATAACTTTTTTTCTTCTAATAGAAATGAAATAGTCTTGTCATCAGCAGACTGGCCTCTCTAGTTGTTTTGATGTTTTTGATATAAACCAAAGAAATGTTATTAATAAATAAAATCACATATGGCACTCCAAGATAGGAAAATGGCTGTGGCCATATTGTAAAACTTTTTAAATTTACAAATTTTAGTGCTTTTACTTTTTGTTTATTTATATTTTTTTTTAGTATATAATTGAAATAATGTATATTGATATAGCATATATTGTGGCTTCATTGTGTTATCTCTTGGATATTATCTAATTGTTGTTGCTTATTTGTAGATACTCTCTGGAATGCTTTATTGTAATCAGTTGTTATAATGAAATAAATTTGTTTTTTATTATTGTAAGCATAGTTATTATGTTTTATTATATTTTGTCTTAAAAAGTAGAAAAAAATATAGCAATCATTTGGCAAAAAATAGAAAAAAAATTACAGCTGTTTAAGCTACAAGTGGTATAAGATACCACTAAACTTGAATACAGAGGCATAAAAGTTATGCTAACTGGGCTAAATTCAAACTAATTTTATTTTTTGCAAAATAAAATCATACCTAGGAAAACACTGAGATGGACACCTGTTCAATTAAAAAAAAAAATGAAATTAAGATATTTGAAAAATTAAACTGGTCCCATGTACCAATTAATCAAAGTAAATTTATTTCATTTTTGTGATTCTATGACTATAATTTTTTAATTTTTTATACAAACATTTTTAATACTTATTAGAAATAATGCTTGTAATAAAAAATCAAATTTGTATTGACATTTATATATATATAAATATTCTTCAAAGTGGGATGAAATACTAATTGTAGTGTTTATATTACTATACTGTACTGTTACCATTGTGAGTTTAATATTAAGTCTCAGATCTAATATTGTATTTTTATCAATAAATGATCAAACACAATTTTTTTTAAAAAACCTCTTTTCAAGCTATATAGATATATTTCTTTTTAATAACAAATTATTTTTACCAAAAGCATTCTATATAAACTTAATTGTATGATTAACTTCATCTACTATAGTTGCATCTATATTAGTAATATGAGCAAAGTATTGATAGTTATTAATTATCATCAAAGTCATTGCTATCAACCTTTATTATTTTATTTTTGAAAGCATTGAACATTATTACTTTAATCTTTTTAACATTTATCTTTAGTCCTAATAATTCTTAAACATTTATTTTTAGCGCTGTTTCTAATTGTAATAAATTTAATCAGCCATTTAAGCTATTGTGTGCTTTTTTACGAGTGTTAAATAATAAATGAGTACTTCCACTTCCAACACAAGATATAGTATTTAGGAAGGAATAAAATGAATAAGTGGATTCATCTTATTCTTTCCTAAATACTATATCTTGTGTTGGAAGTGGAAGTACTCATTTATTATTTAATTCTTAAAATAGTTTATTAATGATAATACTTAATAATAAATAATTATAAAACATAAATATTTAAATAAAAGAAACATTCTTTGGTTATTTTACACACACACACACACACACACACACACAGAATTAATTGTGTGTGCAATTACTAATTAGAGAGTTTCTGTTAAAAATATTTAATCTACCTCTACTTAATGTTAAAAATTAGTTATATAAACTTATTCTTTTAGAAGCTTAAATGATTTAATAAGTATCTAAGTATATAATTAAATTGTCTAATGAGACAATATATAATATAATTACATATATTTAATAGGGTCATTTGACAGTTATATATTTTGATGGTATAGAATGTAGGGTATAAGTGGTATGATGCTAATCATTATCGAAAACATCACTGTTTTTTACTGAACATAAAAAAATAATCATCTTAAACTCACACATATACATGGTTAATACATTTATGTCTAACATAGCTTTGGAAATGGAAGAATTCTAGAGATTGGACACAAGAAAATATACACACTTAGTTTTTAAATACATAAATACGCGTATATCATATATATACACGATTCGCACAGGTATGTAAACCGTTACAATATAATATAAAGAAGGAACAAACCTTCAGTCATTCGCTTTATGCTGTGAGCATTAATTTGAAAAGTGTAAATATATGCTTATGCTTAGAGCTTATCTTTATATAAGCCAATATTTTCTCTCCATGCTGAAATCAGGGCTTTAATGTATTGAAGCCAATATTTTCTCTCCATGCTGAAGTCAGGGGTTTAATGTATTGTGTGTCTGAGATAAATTATTAATTGAATTGTATAAACCTATTCGATTTATAGCAGGAGAGAGCTAGAATCTCATTTTTAACCACCTGCGATTAGAAATATATAGTAAATTTGAATTTACTATAATAAATTGTCTACTATTTATATAGAACAGACTGCCTATATAATATTATAAGGAAGGAACAAACCTCCGGTCATGCACTTTTACAAATTTATGTGCACTCGCCATGAGCATCGGATTGAAAAGCATAAGTCTTATGCTTATGTTTAGAGATTATCTGTATATAAACCAACTTTTTCTCATTGTGCTGGAATCAGGGCTTCAATCTATTGTGTGCCTGAGTTATAAATTGTTAATTGAATTGTATAAGGTTAACATTTACACTATTTAAAAATAAAAATAGCAAGGAAAATTTATTAATTTTCCTGTAAATAATTTTTATTTTATTTTTGAATCAATTTTGCATTTTCTCTAAGAAAGATAAAGTTTGCTTGTCATTATATGTAGGGAAATTTTAAAAAAGAGAAAGACAAAACTGAAAGTAAAAAAAAATATCTAAGAATATGAAGTTTATGACAAAATGCATTTTAATGTTTTTAAAAATAAGATGTTTGTATGTCTAAGCAAAAAATGTAAATAGAGAATTCATTAGTAAAATTTAATTTTTTGATTTTCTAAAAATGAAATACATAAAATATATACTTATAAATATATTTATTATTAATTTCATTTAAAATATCTTTAAGATCCCAAAAAACACATTAAACAGATTAGAGGTTTATAAGTATCTCTTGAATTAAAGTGCATTATTGAACTATTCTTAATCTGTAAAAAATAGCTTATTAGGAAAGATTTGTAAACCAAGAATTCTGATTCACAACCTTGCACTTACATTCAAAAAAATAATCTATGGAGAAAAATTGTGGTATTTCAAAAATTAGGAGAAAAAATTAAACTTTTCACTTTCTCAAATTAGTTTAGCGTAACTGTTGTCTCTTTTTTTCCATATGTCAAAGCATCGGCCGGGAAGCGAACCCACGACAACTGTCTGCAAGCAATTACTTGACAACTGTCTGCAAGCAGTGCAAGGTAGCTGCGCTGACCTCTCGGCTACCAACGCTTAACAACTGTTTCTTTTTCTTCTGTATTAGATGTAAAAACGTAAACATTTTTCAGTCACTAAATTAGAAAGTTTACAATTGCTATTCTATTTAAAAGAAGAATTTAAAAAAAAGGGGGTGGGGTGGAATAAATTTGTCTGAGGATCAGTATAAAGTGAAAGAAAAAATAAAACTAAATAGTGGGTGCACATTATATCATTAAAGAATAATTAATGGGTAAAGTAGAATATGGCATTTATTACTAAGCAATAAATAATAAATTATAGCCAGATTTAAAAGAAAAACTTAAAAAAAAAAATTGTATTGCCTAATTCAGATGTTTGTATTTATTGCAGTTTTTTGCTATCCTGTAGAGAAAGATACATTTTTAAGAATATGAAAAAATTTAGTTTATTTATGTTTTCTTCCGAAATGCCTGAGTAACTTGATAAACTTTTAAGCTTAAAAAGAAAAGCTACTAATTAGAGTATCTTATATTGTTTTGATTTATGTTTGTGTGAAAGAATTATTTATTTCTGTGAATATAAACATTGGATTCTAAAATGGAGCTTAGATTTTCGAAAAAAAAACAATGCATTCAATCTTGGAATTAATATTGCTAATGTTATTGTATAAAATTAAAAGAATTTAAATGGATATAGGCTGGAACAAGAAGAAATGATTATTGAATGACTAAGATAATTCTCATCTGAATTCCAAGAAGTAAGAAATGGATTAAAATATCTTCTTTGATTTGGAACAATGTAATAAAGAATTTTCTGGACAATATAATAAAGTTTGCGGTAGAGCTTTTTAGAGGAATCTTTAAAATCTTTTTAATGGACTGACAATGAATGATGATTAATTTTTGAATTTTTTTTTTGGTTTGTTTAGTAAGGATTTCATCTAAATTGAACTAATCTACAATACAATTATCAGTCATTATCTAGCTGATTGTCAAATAAGTATTGTTTTTTTTTAAAAAAATTAAGCCAGTTTTAATAATTTAAATACTATTTTTTTTTTTAACCATAACTAGAAATAAACTAATACAATATATGATTTTAATTATTTTTTCTATACTCAAGTTTATAGTAAATAGAGGGATTTGAACTTAGAATTTTCAGTCTATATTCATCCTTTACTCCATTTCAAACAACCAATGCACATGACCACACACGTGTGAAAAAAATAAATGATCGCCAATATTTGTTTCTCATGCAGTTGGGCCAGGTCATAATCTCCCATACATATATGCATTCAGCACTTAGCTTATATTAAGATATCAATTCCTTGAACCCTAATGGACAGGCTTCAATCTTCTTACCCTTCCAACAATTCAACAATCCATTTCATTGAAAAACCAATGATGGAATGTTCCATCTTTGATTTTTTGATGAAATGGAAAGATGAATTATTGGAAGAGTCAAAAAATTGAAGCCTGCCCATTAAAGTCTAAGGAGTTGCTGTCTTAATATAAGCCAAGCACTGATTGTATATGTGTGTGAGAGATTATGATCTGGCCCAGGTGTGAGTCCTGGTTCTGTGTGAGATATATATATATATATTGGTGATCATTTGTCTTTTTTACATGTGTGGGGGGCATGTGTATTGACTGTTTGAAATGAAGTGAAGGATGAATATAGACTGAAAATCCTAAAGTAAAATCCTCTATTTACTACAGCAAACATTCAGTAATCTAAATAAATAAGTTAATTATACTCCAGTTTGTTAATAAATTATTTTCTTTATTTTAATTATAGTTTTATGCTTATTTATTAAGTGATATTTATCTCTTTATATTAAAGTATTAACTTTGTGTTTTTATTTTTTTTTTTAACCATTTGTTTGTGATATTCAAATAAGTTGGAAAATATCATTTGTTTTATGATTATTTTTGGTTATCTGTCAAATATTTTTTCTATATATTTTTATAATGCATTATTTTTATTTAAAAAAAGTAATTTGTTTAAAATATATAAAACTGCATTCAGTGTTTCTTAACTGTATTAAGTAATGCAATTTATTCTAGGTTAACTCAGAATTTTATGTTGGGTGGTTAAATCATTGGCAGCAGCCTACTATAGTTATTAAACCAGAATTATTAATTCCGATGTTATATGATTTATTATGGATAAACGCATCTGTTAATATGTAAGTACTTCATATTAATGTAATTCTTATATAAAGAGTTACTCTTTTTTTTTACTATTTGAAATGTAATCTATAATATTCATATTTCTGAATTTAAACAAATTTTTCCATTTCACATTTGATATATTTTCAGGAATTGCATTAACTGAAATTATTTTGCATTAAATTGACATTTAACACATATTACATAGGAAGATTACATTTGAGATGGCATTGTGTATCTTAAAGTGGTGATTCACTATTAGAATGTAGGCAGTGCAAAAACCTGCTATTCGTTTTTTAATTTTAGAGTTATTTTATAAAATAAATCAACAATATTGATTTTATAATACTGAATTTCAAAAATCTTACACTTTTCACTTTTCAGCAAAAAAACTCTTATTATTGATTACAGTTTCGACTGTATCATGCAGTCTTCAGCAGATCTTATTCTATTTTTTTAACCTTCTCTATCCTCTATCTTACTCTAGTAATATTGATTTTGCAGTATAAAAATTATAACATAATGTTGTATGCAATATGGTGAATGTTTATGACAATGTAAAATTAAATTAGAACTGTAAATATTTAATATTCAAATTCTGACCAACATGTGGAGGTGGAAAATAATTAAACCAAAAAATATTTATATATACTTATATTAATTATTTTAAGTAAAGAAAGAAAGTCATGTGAGTGTACTAGAAATGAAATGTATTATTAAATATTGAATAAATATTTCCTTTACTTAATTAGTATTTAGAAATATTTATGCAAACGTTAATGTAATAAAAGGAATGCATTTATTGATACACTTTTGCCAAATGCTTAGAAAAGTATTGAATATAATACTTCCCGTAGGAAAAATAAATTATATATATATATCAGATATGTGCATGTTATTTACAATTAAATGATATTTTTTCCCACCCAGTATATTAATTGATTATTAATTAAACTACAGTTCAAAGCTTTTCATAGCCTTATTGTAATAAGAGATATTTATAATCTGATATTAGTGATCCATATTAATAAATCATTATAGAATCAAAAAAATTACTAATGACAGATATTTACCAGATGTTTACAGTACTCTGATTTCATCACATGATTACTCTGGCTTGCACTGAATGGCAAATCTGTATGGATAGTTTTGCCTGTTTTAATATTCTGATTTCAATAGTAATGTTTTAAGATTTGCTTTGATTAGCAGTATCCTGCTCTATATTATTCTATCCTAGAGCCATCTTTGTAAAAATGAATTATCAGCAGTTATGAGATGGTAATGCCAACCAAATTCTCAGATTAGTAATTTGATTATTGGCTTTTGTTAATAAGGAACATTTGTGTTAAGCATTGGTGGTCAAGAGGTCAGCGACAGCTACTTTACAAGCAGTTGACCCAGGTTAGCGGGTTCGCTTCCCAGCTGATGCTATGACACATGAGAAAAAAAAAATAAGGAGATTTTGATTTGCATGTATCTATCCAGAAACTATTTTTGCTTTTATTCTACTATTCAAGATACGGACATAAAAGTTTCAATACTCTAGACCAGTTTAATTTGAGACTGTTGGTAATGAATGGCTACATAGTTCTGATATCAACATAAGCAACGTATATATTTGTAATCAGAAGACAGGGTATCAGTCTAATTGAAGGCACTGATTTTTTGCAAATGAGTATAATTTTTATAAGGAATCTAGAAATTGCAATTATCTCTAAATTAACTACTTTCCGTTTTAGGTTTGAATTAATCAATTAGAGCATCATCATGATTCAGCAATGTTCACGTGATAGTCACGCACATAATTGTTGATAAACATAGTGAAATGGCAGAACAACATTCGTACAGTAATGCGTACGTGGTTTAACACCAATCCTGCCTAACTAGGATATGTGGTGGCTATGATCTCAAAGAGAAAGCACCATAAATGCAATGAAAGTTTATTTGATTTGTTAGCAAACGTTATATGTTTAAAAATAAACTATGGAAATTTAGAAAGAAAACAATTATTCTATGTATTTGTTTATGAATAAAAGTTAATTTTTTTGAACCTCCGGTAAATAAATAAAAAACAAAGAATAAAGTGTGGTTTTTTTACAAAAAGAGCATAACAAAAAAAGGACCGAATGTTTTAAAAAGAAATAAAGACAAGTGCTCTTAAAAATCCAAAGCTCCGTCACTGTTTTAAGAAGAAAAAAGACCGAAGGTTTAAAACCAGAAGCTATATCTTGGGATATTGTTCTGATATGATGTAGGCAACTAGATAGGGATTTTAATGCATCTCAGCCTTATAGCATCCAATTGATGTACTGACTTTTTGGCAAAAGTATAATATATACAAAGCATCTGAAAGCTTTCCTAAATTAATATTTTCGTTTATTTAAATAATTGATTATACCAAACTATTTTACACCCATCTAAATAAAGATGAATAATCAGTGGATATCAAATAGTAATACCAACCAGATATTCAGACTAATTTGTAGCTATCTGCCTTCACCAATGAAGAGCATAAAAATTGTGATTGTTTATCCTTCAGCCATCTTTATTACTATTATGCTATTCAAGCTAATTGTTTGAAAGTTTTAACACTTTCAGAATTTGAAATCAAATCAACTTCTTTGCTTAGTTATATTGGTCTGATTCTAGATCAAAAACTGTAGATTTTAGTGATGTTATTTATACAATAATTGTAGGCACTTTTGATACATTGACAAAAAGATGACATTAAAACAAAGCTTCTTATGATTTTTTTAGTTTACGTTTTTAATATGAGAATTAAAAGACTAATCAGCTCTATAGCACTCTTCTTTAGATTTATTTGTACCAGATCCTAAATGACATTAACTTGAGTAGTGTAAAAGTAGCTAATGGATAAATATGTGCAATCCATTGCTCATTATTGATGAAGTCTAATAGCCAAAAATTAATCTGGGGGAAGATTTGGAACTATTATCTGATATCCATTATTACTCATATTTGACTAGATAGCTTTAGAATATGTTGTTTAATGTAAAATAAAAAAATCATGACATTATAACACTATTGGGCAAAAAAGTCAATAAAGATCTTACTAAGATGTATTGTTAAACCATTAAACATCACATGATCATTGTTCTTGTTCTAGTTTATATGTATAAAGATTGATTAGGATTCATACAGAAAATTTCAAATTATTAACTTTAATACTATAAAAATAAATAAATATGGCTTCTAGAAGGTTACACGAAGCCAAAACCTTTTCTGGGAATTAGCATTACCATATGGTATCCATTAATTATCTATGAATATCTAATTACTTCCAGAGTATTATGATGTAGAATATATTACTTTCTGCTAATAATGCAGATGTTAAATACAAGCCTGAATAATGATTGTGTGATCTTTCAACTTCAATAATCTGATTAGTTGCAGTAGTGAAATTCTAAATTCAAAGGATTTTATATTTATTTTTAATTTTGTCTGAAATTAAACCAAACAAGACCTTAAATTAAAACTAAAGATTATGCAAATTTTTTTAAATTATAGAATGTTCCATATTAGTGATGATTTGTACACTGAATAAATTTGGTTAATAATTTTAATTACAAAATAATTGTCTTCTCAGGATCGATATTTGGTATCACTTTTATATCATCATATTGTACATTTAAAATAAATGAATTATTATGGGTATTGATCCCCCCCCCCCCCCCCCCCCCCCCAACCCTTCCCCCCCCCCCCCATTAAAAAAGGGCTATAAAAAATAAACTTTTATGGGAAGATTCACAACCCACCACTCTCCACACTATCTCATAACACTTCTAAAGGATAATTTTTCTCAATATGCATAATTTTAAGCACAAATTAATTGAAGTTGTCAAGTATTGGTGGTCTAGTGATTAGCATAGCTGCCTTCCAAACAGCTGGCGTGGGTTCGCTTTCCGGTCAATGCATTTGACACATGAAAAAAAAAAAATTAAGTGAAGTTAAGTCATTTAAAACATTTTAAATATTAACCATAAAGGGTCAATCCATTGCTCATCACTGGTAAAGATTAGTCAGAAAAATTTAGAACTACTATCTGGATCCATTGATTATTTCATACTTATCTAGTAGATTTAGAATATGTTGTTTAATGTAAATTTAAAAAGTCATATGATGTTTTATTTTTGTTTATAACACCATTTTGCAAAAAAGTCAATCAAAGTGTAACTGAGCTTACTAAGATGTATTGTTTTGGTTCTAATTTACTTGTGTATAGATTGGTCGGGATTCATATAGAATATTTCTAATAGCTATTTAAGGACTTTGCCTATGAGCATTCTTGTTTTTCTATATGAATTAATCACTTTCTTGAAATATGGTTTTCATGTTAATATTTGTTTTGATTTCTAACACTATTGTTTAAATATTGCATATCATGTAATACTATAACTATCATCTTCAGGTGTGTGAAGTTATAATAAATCAGTTTGGATTCTGGATATATAAAATTATCAGATTTTCTAATCATATAAAAGTGCCTTGGCTTATCTTTTTTTCAGGGATGTACAGATGTATTCATACTCATATAAATATAATGGAAATAAATAGAGGAAGGAAGAGTCAAATAAACTCTTTTTATCAAAAAAGTTGATCAGAAGGTAATCTTGTTATATATTGAGCAGTTAAATGTAATTTAATGAAAAGAAATGAAAAGGTCATTCGCTACTGATGATGATCAACACATTCAATATGGATCAGTTGATTCCATAAATCAGTTAAACAAAAGCCACAACTTAATTTACTATTTACATGTACCTGAATATATAGATTGGTAAGGGAATAAAAGATATTGTGTTAAACCAGAAATGATAGCAATGATTATTTAAAGCACAAACATCTGCAGTAATTCCAATAATGAGAATGAAAGCAAAGATGAAATAACTAACTAGATAGATTACAATAATTAAATGATAAAGATTTATATTTGTTTGATATGTGCTTATTTTATATTATATATCTGTAATATTTTTTATCATATAATATAGTAAATGTATATGATAATTAAAATTTACTGCAAATCCAAAACTCAACCAGACTAGTCAAGAAAAAATAAAATCAAAAACACAAACAAAGGTTTTACTGCTACAAGCAGACTTTTCAAGTGTAAAGAACTACAAAAACAACATTACCCACAAATCCATTTACTTCCCATCCACCCTTAATATTAAAATAAATTTTAAATAAGTTAATTGCCTTCAGAATAATAAATTTTCAATAATAAAGATACTTTAATTTTTCTTTTTATTTCATTTCTCTCAAAGAAGACAACCTTAACTTCATCAAAATTAATAGTGTGACCTGTATCTTATTCATGGACATACAAAGCAGAATTAAGCTATTTATTTTTAACCCTACTTTTATGAACCTTTATTCTTTCATTTAAACTCAAACTACTCTGACCTATGTAAACCTTCTTAGAAATGAAATAAAAAGAAGAATTAAAGAATCTATTATTGAAAATTTATTATTCTGAAGCAATTAACTTATTTAAAAGTTAATAAACATCAAAATAAACTTATTTAAAAGTTCTTTTAATATTAAAGATAATTCTTTTAATATTAAGAGTGGATGGGAAATAAATGGATTTGTGGGTAATGTTTAATATAAATATGGTGTTGTTTTTGTAATTCTTTACACCTGAGAATTCTGTTTGTAGCAGTGAAACCTTTGGTTGTGTTTTTGATTTTATTTTTTCTTGGTTAGTCTGGTTAAGTTTTGGATTTGGGGTAATTTTTATTATTTATTGACTAGTTTAGCTTTATTCTTGTAATGTTTAAATGTATATGATAATATTCTTCATTCATTGATTAAAAACTAAAGAAAAATACTGTCCTAATCTGTTTCCTTTAATATGATTTATTCTCTTCCGTTGTTTTTTTTTTAAAGTATGTCCAACTAGCTCAATAAAACATAGAAACTTTGGGCACTATGATAGATTGTACAGATGGTACAGTTTAATAACATATTAATAAAACTGAAAATTCATTTGTATAAAATCAATCAATAATACAGACATTCTTACTATAATTAAAATATTTTATAAAATGTAATTATTGCATTTAAGTCATTAATAATCATTCAGTAAAGATAAAACCACTAAACATTACATGCTCACCATTCTTTATGCTTACAAAAGCTGTTTCCTAAGATTTAGGTGCAGTGCTCTCAGATCCAAGGCTCTTCGCTGATGAAAGCCACAAGCTAGAAACTAGTCTGGGGATATTGGATGAGCAGGCACTAAATAGGGATTTTATGCACAAACCCTTCCTGCATCCATTGACTACTCTGGCTTACCCTGAGTGGCACTACTGTATGGAGAGTTTTGCCTCTGTTTAAGATTAATCATTCATAAACTAACTTCTTTTAAATTTAATGATTAAGTTAATTTTTACAATATATGTAATTACATGGAAGAAAACTACTCTTTACACATGCATTATAGAATTGACACACACTCTCCCATTAATAAAGATAAAAAGCATAGATGGTCCACCTGTGCTTAGAGTATATTCTCTAAATAAATTAAGCTTTATTGACTATGCCTAAAATTAGGGCTTGAATTATTACGAGTCTGATTTTTAAATTGGCAAATTACTTGCACAAGTTTATTTTACATATCACAGGAAAGAGAAAGTTTTTCATTTTTAACTACTTGCAATACTGAATCTCATTAGTGTGGAGAGTTGATGGCCATTTGAAAGTCTGAGCTCAAAATATCCTAAACCCTCCTTCCAACCATATCAAATGAGTAATATATTAATTAATTGAATTAATTAATTAGCACCTTTATAGCTTTCCATTTTATTCTCGAAAGTTCTAAATTCCACAAATTTCCACCCCCCCCCTTTGGTTTCTCTCTCATGTGTTCTTCTAGGTCCGGCTTCTCTTTAAAACAAAATTAAAAGCTTTTAGCATCTTTTTTTTTCTTTGTCAAGGCAAATGAAATTCCGTTGAACACCTGTAAGTAGTATTTTCCTTTCACTCTTTGTTTTTTTCTTTTTGTTAAACTATTTTAGATAGTACCTTTGTTAAAAATACATTTCATAGATAACAATCTATACAATTTCAATATATCTTTCTATCATAAATAAAATGAAATGCAGAAAATTCCATCTTGGAAATAAAATATATATCTTTACTTGCATCTATTTATCCATCCATACAACAATATATATACATATGTTTCAACAAACAAAAGAGCACAAACACCCCCCGCCCACCTTTCATGTTTATTTTAACCCATTACCTGCCCATTTGGATATATATATTGTAACATGAGAGAGAGAGAGATGACGGGGGGGGGGTAAGTGGCGGAAATTATGAAAATAATGAAGAACAAAATGATGAGGAAAAGAAGAAAATTAAAAAAGAAAGTAAGAGAAAGGGAAATGAAGAGAAAAGAGAAGGTGATACGAGAGAGGGCACTAATTGTAACCTTTTAATGAAATGAAGATACAGGGGGAGTAGGTGATGATGATGATGAAGATAAGATGAAATGGTGAAAATATAAGATAAGATGGAGGTAAGATGAAATGATGAGATAGGATGGAAATGAAGATGAAATGGTGAAGATAAGAGAGACAAATTAATTAAGCAGAAGAGAGACAAAAGATGAAATGGTGAAAATATTAGACAAAATGAAGATGGAAAAGGATGAAACGGAGAGGACCAATAAAATATGAGATAAAAGAAATTGATGATTATGATGTAAGAAAAGATGGAAGAAGGAGATGGGAAAGATGAAGTGGACTGAAATGATATTGAGATGAAATAATTTATTAGAGTAGGTGATGATGCTTATACTATTAGAGAAACTAGACCAAAAGTTATGGAATAGAAATTATAAACTAATCAGAGAAATAAAGGAGATGAAAAGATGGAATGAAAATAATGAAGAAGATGAGATGAAATGGAGATGATAAATAGGATAAAATGATAATGAAGATGAAATAATGGAGATGAATAAAATGGTGTGGAATGGAAGAATAAACTGATCTATAAGAGATGAGAATGAACTAATTTATTCTAAACTATTTGGATGGAAGATGAGTATACTATTAGAGACTCCTAACAGCTTGGCTCAGTGGGGTTACAATAAAAATCAAGGATGAAGGATGATCCAGAGATATACAATCAGACAGAAACCAAATCCAATACCAATACAAATATAACTATTATGGCATATTAATAATCTACCACTAAACAATATAAAAGATAATTTAAATCTTTATTTAATAGTTATTAGAATCGGCCTACTATCAGATCATACACTCTGAATAACACAAATTATACTTTGTTTGGAAGGATTATCTCACTAAATTATAACTAACAAGGCAACAAGAGTAAACAATCTCAGGGGTTTTAAAACTAGACTCTTGTGCAAGATAAAAGTTTAAGTTGCCTAATAAATGATTGCTTGGATAAATAAACAAGTGAGTGATATCTTGGCCGACCATAAGATAACTATCTTATGTTCAATCATGGAGTAATAAACAAAAAAAAAATATTAATCCAAAGATTTGATCATTTAATCTAAATTTAAATTAATAATGGCCTATTACCCAAGACATCACTCGAGCAAGGAAAAGGACAAGGGTACTTTTTATGTCTTTCCCCATACTCACAGACAACCTACTAAGGACCTTAAATGCAGATGGATTATAATTCTTTAAATGTATGAGATAATGTAAGATAATGTGCCGCTTTAAAAATAGTAAATACTCTTCTGAATCACTAATATTCTTCATCTCATTGCATAATCTTCAATCTGAGAAGATATAATAATAACTTTAAAAAAATCAACTTTAAAACGAGCATTCTATTAAATATTTGTAATTATGTGATTATCTGTTACTGTGATTCAATCTGAGAATCACCTAGATTAACATGGCTTTTTATAATTTTAAACTAATATAAAAATATATTTTGTATACTTTATGAGATTTTTATGAACCTTTGGAACCCAAGACAATATTTCATATAAAAGTAAAACAAACAGAAACGAAATTTTTTAAATAATAATAATTTGGTTTATTAATAACAATAAAGAATAAAAATATTCACAAACAAGAAATTACTGGAATTATCATTGTTAAGATAACGCTGGAATCTTTTAAAACATTTTGACTCTCAAACTTTCTTTTGACTTACAAAATTATAAATTTTTTTTTATCTGACCAAAATTACTGAGTATTCTTAACTCTTTTTTTTAAAACTGTTTATTTTAATAAACACACAAAAAATAAATAAATAAATAAATACAAGAGTAAGCAGAGGCTATTTGATATTAAACTCTAATCTCTTTAGGTAATTAGAGATTCTAAATCTTTTAAACTTTAATTACAATGGTATGAGTTTAACAAACATAATTCTGTTTTGATTGCCATATTTAAAAATACTGTGGTGTCATTTGTCAACCAGACTAACACCCTAATAGGTTTACATTTACTACCCTAAGCTAAGCAAATGCTAAGCTGGGACTAGCATATACAGATATATTTTAAAATTATCATTAGTTACACTGACACTATTAAGATTATAGCTAGTGATGCATTTAAGTAAGACTAAGCTAACTTTAAATTAAATTAGATGCATGGGCCACTCACTCATCAGAGGTAATTTATACACATATTTCAAAAAATTCTGTCCACATAAAATAATTAAACCAAATGTTTAAAAACTAAAATTTAAAAGACTTACAATTCCAGCGGCAAAAACTCTGGATGAACATATTAAACTACTTAGTATGTGTGAATTGCCACTTATAACCATATGCATAATTTACATACTTAAAAATAAATATAAATTATTGTTGGTTGGTTTGTGGATGATAAAACTATCACAACAGCACAATTCAGACATTGATATACCTATAAGCATTAAAATAGCTAAACACAACCCGAAGAAGCAAAGTTCCTCAAACATATCTTGTCATTACATATCTAAAACAAATGCAACATCACCTACTGTGGTAGAACTAGTATTAATACATCATGAGTGATAGACCAAAATAAGTGCCTATATGCTCTGTATAGCTGAATAAGAATGTGGTAGCTTCCAAAAATACCTATTTTTGAGGCAGAAAATAGGATGCCTGGATCTTGTCTCAGTGCATCAGGAACAGGAAAGACGTACTAGGAAAGTGTGATCCTCTTCATAGGATCTAAATACTTCAAAAAATGTGATCACAATCACTAGAAATATAAATATCTGGTATACAATAATCCTCAATGGGAACAAGCACTATCACCTCATGGAAAAGCAATACAATAAGGATGGAGGACCTTGTCTACTCCATTAAGCATACTCATAATAATTAACAAAGCCTTGCTCTATGAGGCTAACAAATACTAAGCTAATAAGATATAAACATCACTTGAACTGACTAAGTCATCAATAAGAATTTTTAAAATACAATACGTATACTCAATGCCAGAACCAACAATGCAAACTATGTCAACCGACTAATATAAGAAATACTTAAAAATTAAATGCATATAAAATTCTAGGAAAAGATACAATGCACACATATAAAATATTAAAATATAGTGGCTAGTGGGAATTTAAGAGATTGTGAATTAAATGCGAGAAAACTAATTCTCAATGCATATATAAAAATATTTGCGGTTATTATTAATGTAGCATTTATAAAACAAATGAATGGAAAACCCTCTGATAAACTTCTTTGGCTAATTTTAAATAAAACTTAGTGAAATACCACACATTTTAATAGGCTAAGAATGAGATATTAAAATCTCCATGAATAAAAATGATTTAAAGATACGTTAACTTGTGAAACGCTTATCAATTATAATAATACCAATAATATCTGAGAATGGTAGAATGACTACTCATTCTAATAAACTCATTAAGACTAAAATTATAACATTAATTTACCTGGCATATTTATACCCAAGATTATTACACATTTATAAAGTAAATATAGCATAAATATTTTTCTGGTTTCTTTTTTTTTTAAACCAATAAAACAAACAAAAAAAAATACAGTAACTTTAATTCATAGTTTCAGCTTCCTCCGTACTGGTTTTTCAATTCAAAACGTATATAATTTATTGAATATTATTTATCTGATGGCACAAAGCTTCTGGTCAAAACATTTAACTCAAACATGGCAAAGATTTCCAAATGAAACATATTTAATAGTTCTTTAAAGTTAATGTAATTTTTCCTTCAAATATATTTTTAGATAATAAAACATAATACTAAAAATAGTAAGGATAAGCCAGCAATAGAATGGTAATTAAAACAAATTTTTCAGCTGAGAATATCGTTATGGGATCCCGGGTTTAGTTATACAATAATACAGTGTCATTTTTAATTCCATTTTTTTTTTAAAAGAACACACATTTTTAAACAGCTTTTTTTTTTAAAAAAAAATTATTTTCTCATACAATATTTTAAAATTTGTTTCCAAATAATTTCTCTTTCAACTCTTCTTAACATAAGAGTAGGAACATTTTGCAAGTAGAAAATTTCATTTTGTTTAAAGAGCTAGGAATATTTGTCACAAACTTTGTATAGATATATAAGCAAATATAACAGTTCATTATACCATACTATACATTTGACAGATAAGAGTTCATCCTTAATAATGGCAGTTTATAACATTTTGTCAAACTGTTTTTAGAAGTAGATAATTAATATACAAATAGCATATTTTTAGTTAAACATTAGGCAAAATGAATCTACTATAGATGATTGAAGTCAATCATAAATGGACTTAAACAAGGATATTGAAGCTTTTTAATAATAATAAAGTTACTACAAATGTTTTTCAATTCTTTGTTTTAAATTTTGTCTATTTAAATAATAACTAAGTAATACTTGACAAGAAAGTTCGGTGCCACAACAATTATCTAGCCATAAATACATTAATTGTCTATATCTTAAATTCATTTTGTGGTAGATATAAGTTATGCGGTTAGAAGATAAGATAGCAGATATAAAATTTCTTTTAAACATTTTTACCATAGTGTTTAAAAGTATTAATTGATAGTCAATGACAAGAAATGGTTTCATTTTCCTTTTTAGTAGTTGTTCATTATAATATTGGAAAAATTAAATACATTTTAACATACTTCTGTTTAAAAAAATAATAAAACTTTTTTTAAAAAAATTACAATTTGTTTTAGGTGAAGAATTCAACTGTAATTCTTTTTTAAATCTACTGGAAAATTAATAATTGACAACTGACATGATTTTGATCTACTTATTTGAAAATCACATAGTTTAATGACTAAATTAAAAGTTAATTATTAGTTTTTTATGTAACATTTAAAAAAAATTATATTACATAAAATAAAGATAGAAAGACAAATATAAAAATCAAACTAGTTTTCATTTATCAAAACTTTTTTAAATATTTAATTATACTGATTATATTCATTTGTTTTCTTGCTTTTAATTATTATTGTAGTTAACTTATTATTTATTCATTTACTTCATATATCTCCATGCATGCACATACTCACACAGGGATGATCTTTAACCTGACTTTCACTAATTAATTATAACTTTTTAACTACTACAAACAAAAATATTAATGAATACAATATTAGAAATAACTTTTAACAGGTCAATGCTAATTTACATTAAACATTTAAATATTATTTGACTGCTTTAATAAAACTAAAGATTAATTTTTAAATCAATTTGATACTATTTATTTTATTTATAATATTAGTTCAGTTATTAGTTATAAACTAGAAATAAACAAAACCAAAAGTTATTTTATGATATAGTTAACATCATTTATTATCATTTTAAATACTAACCTAAATATTTACTATGAATAAATGCTATCTTGTTTCTCCTGCAAAACTAATTATAATTGTGTCACTTACTTAGCACATATAATTATATAAAATTTATTAAATATCACTATATTATAAATAATTATGACATCTTATTCATTAACTAACTAGTTTCTTCTTTTTTTATCATTATTTTTTTTCTAAGAAATAATTGTCATAAAATGGTTGAGTTAAGATAAATTTTGGCATCCATTGGAGCCAGATGAAGGTTCACTTATGTATAATATATATATATATAAAACTCAAATCTAATCTACTAATAAATCATACTAAAACTATATACATATGCATGGATACAAAATTTTCTTTTTGGTAGAACAGGATTTGAACCCACCCTGTTACAATACATCCATATTTGAAAGCCTTCAAATACAGTTTGTGTGTTTGAATGACTCAACTCTGGGCGTTCAAAATAAATCTCCCCAAACAAAGAAAAAAATTTCTCTATATCTCTCTTTCAGCCTGTTCCCATTTGATATATCTAACATAACTATCCATTTATTAAGCAAATGAAACACAACAACAACAAAAAACTCCCCATGGGTCATTTTATATTTCCTTTGAGTCAATTGGACTACTATATTTTGGCCCAAGAGGACATGAACCCTTTTCTGATTCATTGTTTGGCTTGCCTGGCCATCTCAGCTTAACACTATACTGTGCTTCAATCTGATCCTTCATCTTCTGCCCAAATCTAACAACCTGTGCACCCTGACCTTTTTCTCGATCTATTGGTACACCATAATAGAATTTGGTGGCTTCCTCAATGGATGCTTTTCTTACCCCCCAGCATCATTTGTTCTATCTTCATTGGCATGTTATGTCTTACAATCCAAATGATGTGGCTCTCAGTCAAATTGCATGGGTCCAGCATCTACAACTTCGTCACTTGCCAATGGAAGAATTATGAGTAACTTTTCTGGCCCTCTCTCCTATATTTTTCCTGCATAATCCAATATCTGGTTAACTCCTGGCTATCCTCTGACCACAAAATATCTCGCAATTCTTTCTGATATTCCTCGAATGTCATGGGCTGTTGAAATAGGTAATCCCATTTGCATCTTTTCAGTTAAATTGCTACACACAATCATAATTTTGCTTTCCTCAACCATAGGGTTAATTCCAAAATATCGCCTCAGGATTTGCAGGTATTCCATGGAAGCTTCACCCATTTGGCTAGCAAATGGCCAAATTTTCAAAAAATGGTTCACATTAACTTGTGCCAATGCATATTTTGTCGTAGCTTCCCATTCTTCTGCTACTCTTATATTGTCTTCCCAGCTCTTTTTTCTTTTCACCTTCACCCTAGTTTTTGTCTATTTTCTTTTTGCTAGACTTCTCTTCATCTTTTTCCATACTTTCTATCACCACCTCACTATCTCTCTTTTTCCCTTGACTTCCAAATTTTTTTATTTCTACTTTCTGTTTTAATTCCTGAAATTTTTTTTCAAACCTATCTTCAAATTCCTAAAATCTGAGTTCTAAGCTTACTAACTTTTTTATAATAACCTTCACCATGCTTGATTCTCCCTTCATTTCTTTTTTCTGGTGATCCATTTTCTTCTGTGATTTCGTTTTCATTCTCTTTCTATTTTATTTTAATGTTACTTCTTTTTCTATTATATATATCTATATCACTATTTCTAAAATCAAACATGCTAGGCCTAACTTTCCATTCCCCAAAGTACATATATATGAATTTCCCTATTTAATCCGCTCTATCACATATCTTCTGATTTCTCTTTCTTAATCCAACAAAATAAATTATAACACCTCACTGGTACTCTCTTTTTAATTTTTTTACTATTGCTTAACCCTTATATTTTGTCCCTCATACTTTCTACTTTTCGGAGGCCAATGTAATGAATTGTGCCTTTTTTTCGTATCATATTTATATAGCTATCTTCACATATGCATGATTATAACACTGGTTGATTATTGAGGTAATTCTATATCCTACCATATTTCATATTAATAATATTTCATGGAAACAATGACCAGCTACCCCATATTCAGAACAGTATCATTAACTTTACCCACAGAATGATGCAATATATTTCTGCATTGTCATATTTCAATACTTCTTTAAAATAACTCATAATCTTTACTCATATTTCTCACCCAGCATATTTATGGACATCACTTATGACTCTAAGCACCAATCTTATTTTCATAAGAATTATGCTGGAAGAGATAAAGAAAAACAAAAAGAAATATGATAAGGGATAATTGAAGAACCCAGCCCTAGCTAACTCATTCAAGGCAGCTGGTATTTGAACCATGAGAAAATATGCAAAGGACAGCAATACACAAATATGAACTTAATGTAACAACAAATTTATCTCCCCGCACTCTCTGTAAATTCAAAATAATGAAACGACACGAATGTATATATATATGTTTTCTCTTAAATTTAATATCTAATATAATTAATAAATCCTGAAGGATAACAATACTATTTTGTGTTCAAATATTTTTTGTAAAACACATACATATACACACGCTACATAAATAGACAAATCAAGTAATAAATACATGAAATATTATTTTGAATGATGAAGAGAGTTAATCAGATTGTTGCTATATGAAAATCACTATATGAAAGTCTTTTTGGGTTATCACAAAAGGCACACTAATATTTGGAGCAAAAGAAATATAGATGATAAAACATATATACGACCTGGAATTTCCCTGGGGAAAATGATGAATCCATAAAAGTAATCATAACAGTTTGCTCATTGCTATGGCCATTGAAATTGATGATTTCCATCATATCCAGTTTGCTTGGTTCTTTTTTATTGATTTTTTTTAAGTCGATTTCAGCTCAAAGGTTCAGGGTCGGCTTCCTTCATGAATAGGCGATTGTTTCATCTTGTAGCAATTTAAGTATATTCATAGGATAGAAACAAAATCCCAGCACGCTTAAGTTTTTACCCCAACATGTTCATACCTGGTGAGTTTACTAGTTATTTTAGAAAATAACACAGATCCAATGCCTTCTGCATAATAATTTAATATAGCAAAAAAAAAAAAAAAGATAGATTTTTTCATGCTCCTTCAAACCGTATCAAACAAGAAATGTATTAATTAATTGAATTAATTAATTAGCACCTTTATAGCTTTCCATTTTATTCTCAAAAGTTCTAAATTTCATGAATTTCCACCCCCTCCCCCGGCTTCTCTATCATGGGTTTCTCTAGGTCCGGCCTCTCTTCAAAACAAAAGCAAAAGCTTTTAATACCTTTTTTTTGCTTTGTCAAGGTGAAGGAAATTCAATTGAACAGCTGTAAGTTATATTCTCTTTTCGCTCTTTGTTTGTTTTTCTTTTTGTTAAAACATTTTAGATAGTACCTTCAGTAAAAGTACATTCTATAGATAACAATCTATATAATTTCAATATATCTTTCTATTATAAATAAAATAAAATGCAGAAAATTCCATCTTGGAAATATAATATATATATTTATTTGCATCCATTCATCCATCCATAAAACAATATATATACATGTGTTTCAACAAACAAAAGAGCACAAATACCCCTCCCCCATCTTTCATGTTTATTTTAACCCTTTACCTATCCATTTGGATATATATATATATATAAACAAACTCGAATATAATCTACTGATAAATCATACTAAAACTATATACATATGCATGGATACATAATTTCCTTTTCGGTGGAACAGGGTTTCAACCCACTCTGTTACAATATATATATAAACATATATGTAAAAATATTTTAACATTATTATAATGGTAATAATAAGTAATAATATATAATTTTGAACAGAGGTACTTTTAATTATCTGGTTTGGAGTCATTATTGACTGAGCTTATGACTTCATACAGATGTCATATGATTTTTCAAGACCTGTGATTCTCAGCATTGGCACATTGCTATTTATTATATTGTCTTTAAATTGATTTATAAGAATTGTTCTTTAATTTTTCTTCTTTTGTGATATATTTATTCATGTAATATTCATGCATGAGTTAAACTGAAGTTCAATTTAAAGTACAATGTTTTTGTGATTAAAGAATTGGAATTACTATTTGTTATAGTCTTTGTACAGTTATAGCATAACTGGCATTCATTTAAACTTTTTTCTAAATAATATATTGATTTACTTATATATGGTTGTTTGCACTCACATATAGTTCGATAAATAATATAATTTTTTTGTATTTTAAGTATAATGTTTTTAAAGTTATTAATTAATTTGTTACATACAAAAATCATGAAATAATACAATGCGTATATCATTGAATATATTTTAATAAATTGAAATTGATAGAAGTGGTATTGATATCCATTTTTATTAATTGTATAAGATTTATTAATAATTTTATTTAATGAATATAGAATTTGCCTTATATTTATCATATTATAGATTTAACTGAAACGCACAGGCTTATTATATACCTGTGTAATCTGGACCAACTGATGATTGCTGGTTTAGCATGAAATATGTATATTGATGATTATTTATCTTTTTGGTGTATATGTGTTCAAGTGTATCAGTGTTATGAGATAGTGTGGAGAGTGGAGGGTCGTGTGAAAGTCTGTGCTCATGTACCCTATATATTACATATCATAGATTTATGAGGTTTTGATAAAATTCAAAATATTGAACTGATTTCTCAAGAATTCTATAAATAATAGTTTATGATAGAAAACAAATTCCACATACATTAAATAAATTTAATAATAAATCTTATAACATTAATAAAAAATGCATATCCATGCCATCTCATAAATAGTAATCAGTTTAAACTTATTAAAAAAAAATATTTGATGATATATACAATGTTTTATTTTATGACCTTCCAGATGAACAAATTTAATAACAATTCTTAACATTTTTTAATCTAAAAAACAAAGTAACATTATTTATCAAATTATATGAGATTGCAAAAAAAAAAACAACAACCCCAAAACATAAGTGTGTCAAAATGCTCTTAAAAAAAAAGATTAAGTGAATACCAGCTACATTATAAACACAAAGAAAAACATGTAAAAAGATAAAAATTAAAAAACAATTCTTGAAAATCACTTTAAAGATTGTAATAAATAGGCAATGCGCACTAAAATACACAATTCCTGACAAATTACATGACATCTACTTCTTGTCTATATAAATAAATTCAAGTGATAATGAACATGAATTAAGAAATTGAAAATACTTCTATAAAAAATTATATACACCTTTACCCCCCTTAGCGATGGCAAATGGTTCTCTAAAACTCATCGTTAAGCAAGAATATCGTATACCGAATACGTATTTATAAAGGGGGTCTATGGGGAAAATAATTGGTCGGTTCCTAAAGCTAAAAAATCACACTAACTTATGAATGAAGTACATATTAAAAATAATATTCATTACCATTTATTTTAAATGCAATCTGTTTTTCTTTTTAAACTTTTTTTCTAATTCAACATATGCATTTTAAAATGTTGTTTTTCTTTTGATTTGAAACCACTTAGGTATAAACATTTTTAACGAAGTTACAAAATCAATAACTATTTTTACATAATTACCAGGTCTTCCAAAAATAATTCTGAAAGTTTGTGATGATGGTATTTTAGTTGTTCTATACCGTATTTATATATTGGACTATTTCATCATCTAATAAGTGTTGAATGTCTTTAGAAAAATTAAACTTTATTTAAATAATCCAAGTACTATACATTATATTTAAATAAAGTTTAATTTTTCTAAAGACATTCAACACTTATATGTACAGTATATAGTATTATAGATTTATTAATTATATATATTTTAAGTTTATATGTTCTAAATTTATCATATATTATAACACAACTAATATATAATCACTTTTTTCTTTAAAATATATATGTTCTCCAATAACATCAACAAATTAAAAAATCCTTCTCCTTTTTCTTTTCAAAAACTTTATTTTTTTATATTAATACTGAACATATATATAGATTTATAGAATGTTTTTTTTTTAATTTGTTGATGTTCTAAATTAAAAAAAAAAAAATCCCGATCGTTATAGTGAATAATTGATTGTAAATTGAAGTAGTGGGTACAAATTGATAATGATCGCTAAGTAGCCAATCGCTAAGTAAGGTTTAGGTGTATTATTAATTATTGGTACAATTATTGTACTGTTAAAATAAATGAATATTTATTTATGTAAGTGTATAACTATAAAGTTTATATATTTATAATCATACATAGATATAATATATGAAACCAGTTACATTAATTACAATAAAAATGATTATATGAATATAACATCAATTAATTTAACTAATAATTGGCTAATGACAAGTGAAAGGAAAATTATATAATATAAATTTATACAGATTTTTTTTTTTCTTGTGTATATTGTATTATTGTCATAATAGGTTATAGTTAACTTTATATAAAAGATAGTTTGCACTATGTTTGCAATGTAGTTTGTGATTATAAAATAGTTCTAACACCTGAAATGAGCAAAAATTAATATTTGCTGAAAAAAGCTTTTATGTGTATGCTTGATCATGTGATATATAAATTATTGCTATTATATAATGTTATTTTATAATTTATTATGTCATATGATTTATTTAAATATATTTTTTTAGGTATATGTTTCATGGTGGGTCAAATTTTGAATATTATAATGGTAAGATTAAATTTCTTCAAATATTTTAATATTTGATTGTGATTATATATATAATAAAATTGTAGCGAATTGTCTTGCATTTGTATTAAAATAATAAATAAATGAAGCATTTTTTTAATATTAAAATAATTAGTCTACTTTCATAACAGATTATATTTGCCTGTTTATTGAGGTTATTTAAACTACTTTGAGTTTTAAAAAAATTATCAATCTCTTATAGTCAAAGTGTCAAATCTTGTCTATTTTACACCAGAACGAAACATGGTTTTCCACCTTTTACTTGTAGAAATTATCTTGACAACAGAAACTTGGGCTATTTTTCATGTGATAAACATTAATACATAAATACTTCTATCCATAACTGAATATTACATATAATGTCAATTAAATTTTGCTTTTTCTTTTCTTTGGATGGAAAATCATATCTATGTACTTGTATAATAAAAGATCTTCATAATATTTTATGTATGTATCCATACATGCATGACTATGCATTATATTTCTTTATTTACACTTTTGACATTATATTTGTTTTCTAACCAGTATGTCAGTTTCACTTTTTTATTCTCTAATAAGTGAAATTCTTAATAATTTAAATAATTTTTATTTTAAATAATCCTAATTAAGAATTTTTATAATAAAATAATATCCTTCTCTGGCTCCATATTTATTATCTAAAATATAATAAATAATAAAAATCATATATGACAACTATATTATATACTGTGATGTATACAGATATATTTGTATATAGACCGAGTTAAAAAAATAAAAGTTAGAAAGAAAAAAACAAAATATATATTTTTTAAAAAATAAAAATTAACAGTTATTTATTAAGTAAAAATGGAAATATATTTTTACTTTTATAAAATCAAAAGGTAGGAGTAAAACCTATTAAAATGTAGGAATTTATTTTAAATTTAATATTTAAAAAAAACCTTATCTATTCTCTTTTAACTAAAAAGAAAAGTCCAACGGAAAAAGAAACAAAAAATAAAGTATAAATGAAACTGTAAAAGTAACTATAAAGTTATTTTGTCAAGCATTGGTGGTCGAGAAGTCGGTGCAGTTGTCTTACAAGCAGTTGTCCCGGGTTAGCGGGTTCGCTTCCTGGCCGATGCTATGACACATGAAACAAAAAGAAGTTATTTTTGAAAGAATGTCTTGAATGAACAATAAATTAAACTAAGTAATTAACAATCTAATTAAAGATTTCTAATTTGTGTAAATTATCTGATCAGATGGAATTTATTAAAATTGACTATTCCCAACTGATTATATAATAAATTGATCAAAATTGTAATTAAAATTTGGAAGAGAAGATTAACTAATTAAAAAAAATAACTGGAAAATTAATTAATAATGTAATTGGGCAGACAATGGATAACAAAGGTATATATGCTATAAATTTTCTATTGTTTTATGCTCATTTTTATTCTCATTTTTCTGACATGTTTTATTGTGAGAAGTATATAAAATTTGCGACTTGCTGTCAGTTAAGTCAGTAGTGCACTCTCAATTATTCATTTTACTAGCAGAATGCCATGTCAAGTTCACAGTTATCAATCAGAAATGTATAGCAATATTCTCAGACCTTTACTATGCACTGCTAAACTACCAAGAGGTGTTCATTTGGGTTTCACCTCTGGGGTTCTTCACATCTCATGCCTGACAAGTAGTAAAGCACTTTGTCTACCATTGCTGTGATCCATGCCTGTTAATATAATGCAACACCCAGATATGTGCCAATCCGGACAAGCAGCCACCAAAAGGAAATAGGAATATTATCTAGTGAACTCCATTACCTTTGAGGAAGAGCGGAGTGATCACTCCAAAAATGAAGCTACAACAATAAAAACCTAGGTAAATCTAAATCTAAAATACAATGTTTAGACAAACTGATATTCTTTGAAACTTTGTAATTACACACAATTGAGTTGTTTACTCTTATTCTAGAAAGTCTAATCCTTAATGAAGAAGGGGATAATTTATTTATTTCATTTTTATTTGATTATTATGCTAATGTTTATTTTTGTTGCATGTGTGTGAATAAACATGTTATTTTAATTTGTCAACTTGGTTTAGTTTTCTTTCTCTATATCTCACTATATAACATTTTAATTAACATGTAATAGTATTAAGTAAATTTAAAATTAATCATATATGATATATTTGCTCTAATAGTCTGATTGAAATCAGTTTCTTACTCTTTGTGATAGCCTTGTAGAATCAAGCACTGGAAGCATTTAAACCCTTCTTTTGAGCATATTCTAGTCAGCCTTGGCTAGATGGTGCCCGGGAATCATCCCATTCAACTAATAATAGCTCCAGAGGAGCTATTGCTTCCTGCAGTTATGGAGGGATTCAATGATCTGGCAATGTGATTGTGGATCATATATTTGTAACCCCTTGGTCTGACCATTGGTATGGATGGTAGGGGAAAATATTATCCATATTTAACCACTCTGCTTGAATTAATGAAATCCGCTAATTGCAGAACATATTTATTATCAATTTAGAAATGGCACTTTAAGGCACGTGGTTGTAAATAGGAGCATTTTTGTTATAATATATAAACACATTTTGAATGCTTGAATAGAAAATTTCTCCTAAGTAATTTTACTAGCTGAACAAGCTTTCGACTGCCAATATCAGACTTGTAGTGCTCATAATTTACAAGGAGGATGTAGCATATAAGTAAAATCAAATTATGCAATTAGCTAATATAATATTCCATTTTTTAGACAATGCAACACTGGCAATTTTGTTGTTAATAGCATGAAGGTTATTGGAAATAAATCACACCTTAATTTGGTGATTGTGATCATCATGCTTGGAGCATACTACATTCATGTTTATCAGGCCAAAGATGTGGTCATATTCCAGTTCATGCTCCAGAAAGACAGACCTATAGTCAGAACTATTTTTAGTGTGGTTATACAGATATGTTATGTGATTCTGGTAGTAATACATGCTTGTGATTCCCCATAATACGCAGTGCCACACAGTGTTGCTGCATCTGATTTTATACATGATTTGTGGGGTTTGAAGCAGTCTATTCTTAGTGTTGTTTAGAAGTCTGTTTAAATTTGGATTAGTTCTTAAGATAATATATATGTACTGTACTGGAATATATTTTTTCCATTTTCCGAGATATCCAGGATATGTATAGAAGGCTTATCCAACCTTTTGTGTCTGCCTGTCATGATACCAACTGTATATTAATAATAATTACATATAAAAAGCCTTTTTTGGTACATGGTTTTGTGCCCTTTTCAAATGATAAATCATCTATTTTAACATTAACCAATTATTGCAAATAGAATGCCATCTAGTGTTCTATAATGGAAATAACAAAATAAAACATAAGTAAAATAGAATACAACCTTCATATAGAAATCCAATATTAGTTATTAGAATTGACTGTATAACATAACAACATACAGAATAAAAATTCATGTATTATACAATTCTATAAATACTATCTTATGTAATTTTCCATTCATTTTTAATTCACCAATTGTTCAACTAAATTTATTGAAGTTTTATAAATATTTATATAATTATTTAGAATTATGCTTATTATAATATATTTTGTATATTTGCTTTCATTTCTGGATCTTTAATGTAATTTAAAGATTTAATATTTTTAGTAGTATCTATTTTATGACTATATGTTAAATAATGAATGTGTAAAGCGGATTTATTATCTTGCCTATTAATTGCATTGTTATGTTCCTCACTTCTTACTTCTGTTTTCCTGTATAACCTTTGTAAATTATAATGCAAAGATTACAGTTAGAAGTTGACATGTGCAAACATGTATGATAACTAGAGGGCATCTCCAGGCCATAGCCTGGAAACAAACTAGGCTAGACTAACTTTTTTTCTACCTCTAGGTTGCTGTTCATAATTTATTTTTACTAGACATCATACATGCCACTATAAACTATTTTCTTATGTACGTAAACACCTACCCTAAACTACTGACTATTCACTGACCCCTCTAAAATGTTGAAATCCCAATAGATGGATAATAATAAAGAGTAATCAATAATTTCCCACAGTTTAAGTATTACAAAATATAAATCGCAATGCATGAATTACCTTACAAATAACTATTTAAAATGATCTATTTTAAATTCGCTCTACAATATTTATCCCCCCTCCCTTGTAAGGTCAATTACAATACTTTTTTGAAAAGCAAAACAAAAAACAATTCTCCTCTAAATAAACTATATATATATATAAAGCACAAAATAACATTCTCAAGAAGTATATGTGAATGTCAAATTAGCCTTGTATCTGAATTACTAATTTTAAGCAAGGAAATTTCCATACTAGTTTCAAGCTTATGGTTTTCATCACTGAGAAGTTTTGGATCTTGGTTGAAAACCATAAGCTTGAAAATAGTATAGGGATATTGGATAAGGCAGCAACTGGATAGGGATTTATTAAACATTATCACCTGGCATCTATTAGTTGTTAAATCTTGTACTAGATGGCAGAGATATGTGAAGAAAAAAAGGATGATACTGAAATATCAGTGAATAAACTGAGGTTATATGATAGAATCATGTTATATGTGACATTTTATGATATCGAACACTGTTTTTTTTAATTTATTCCTTTATCGAAAAGTCAAGAAAATCATCAAATATTCAATATTAGAAAACTTCAAAGAACATGATAGAGTCCAAGAATTCACTTTTTTAAGCATTATTATTTTTTTATCTGTTGAAATTGATCTCACATAAAATGCAAAATTTAGCAATGCATAGCGCATTGGCAAACTGTTTTATATGTCATATGACCATTTAAAGAAAGCGAAAAATAGTATCTTTTTTTTACCTCTTACGATAACAGAAGTCACTCTTTGTGTTGATATGACAATAATTCTATATTATCCATAATTTTATATAATCTATACTACTTTCCTTTTAAATAGTTTTACCTGAAGATTGTAGCAATTACTTGTTATTTCTTTAGATGGTTAAAAGAAATAGTCATTGCCTATTAAGAAGTGACAACGACACACACACACACACACACACACACACTTATTTATATTAAAAGAAACAGCAATATTGTAATTAGAGATGTCCTTTGATGCTGAAGTATTGAATTAAATATACTGTATATGATTTATATATATAAATCAATATACCATTTTCTTTTTAAATCTTTTTATATGTCTATTACAAAAAATATAAATATACACCAATGTTGTAATAGAAAGGGTTTGAGGTAAAGAGTATTTTTTAGGATTTTTTATTTATTTTTAATTATAACACTAGATATTATGTAAAATAGTTGAAACATTCATGTATAGTTATATTTTTATACTAGTCATGTAAGAAACAAGATTTAAAAAGAAGTTGGTGTATTGATTTATATATATTAAAAGTTATCATATATATATTGCATATAACACTTCTTTCATATACACTTTAATGCAACATATTTTCTTAAAAACTTCTTCATTTTCCTTACAGTTTCGACTGTCCAGCAGTCTTCATCAGAGCTCTATCTTCTCTGCTTTTTTTTTTTAATTAAAGCAGAGAAGAAGATATAGCTCTGATGAAGACTGCTGGTCAGTCGAAACTGTGAGGAAAATGAAGATGTTGCATTAAAGTGTATATGAAAGAGAAGAATAAGCGAATATATTAAAAGTTATGAATTATTTTTGAAAAGAAAACTGTGAAGATATTTTGAATTTATATGATTTGTATTGATGTTTTTGGGTTTTTTTTAAATTTGTAGTGTTACGTTAATAAAATTCTGTATATTGAATTTTGTTTTTTATTAAAACTTTTGCTTTTATTATTAAAATATTGTTTAAATCATTTTTAGGAGCCAATTTTCCACCTTATTTACCCCAGCCTACCAGTTATGATTATGGTGCTCCCATTTCCGAGACTGGAGAACTTACTCCAAAATACCACATTATTAAAGATGTGATTTCCAGGGTAAGTTATATTTTTATTAATTCCTTTAAGAGTTTTTTTTTAAAAGACTTGCATAATTAGCTATTTAAAAAAAAATTAAGCTAGCAAATAGTAATAAATAAAAAAGTATTATATATATTTCTGTTCTACTTAACTTTATTGGCTAGACTAGTTGTTAAACCACTAAACATCACATGATCACCATCTCATGCTAGCACATAACTGTTACTAAACAGGCAAAAACTCTCCATATAGTAGTGCCACCTTGTGCTAACCAGAGTAATCAATGGATGCCAGAAACTAGTCAGGGGATATTGAATGAAAACCATTAAGCATCACATGATCACTATCTTATACTAGCACATAATTGTTTATAAACAAAGCAAAACTCTCCATACAGTATTGTCACCCTGTGCTAACCAGAGTAATCAATGAATGCCAGAAGGCTTGTGCATAAAATCCCTATCTAATGCCTACTCATCCAATATCCCCAGACGAGTTTCTGGCTTGTGGCCATCGTCAGTGAGGAGCTTTGGATCTGAGAACACTGCACCTAGATCTTAGGATCTAATGCAACCCCCAAATGCAACCCTCCAGCACCCACTTTTTATCTCTATTTAACTACAAAACTATGAGAATAAAATTGAAAACACAAAAGTATTTTCAATCTAAGCTCAATAGCTTATATAGTCATATGGGTCTGAACTCAGTTCAGCACCCATACATTTTGGTGTCGTTGGCTCTTTAACAACCATAGCCACCACTATCCTATTAGACAGGATTGGTGTTAAACCATTAAGCATCACATGATCACTATCTTATACTAGGACATAATTGTTTATAAACAAAGCAAAACTCTCCATACAGTATTGCCACCCTGTGCTAACCAGAGTAATCAATGAATGCCAGAAGGCTTGTGCATAAAATCCCTATCTAATGCCTACTTATCCAATATCCCCAGACTAGTTTCTGGCTTGTGGCCATCATCAGTGAGGAGCTTTGGATCTGAGAACACTGCACCTAGATCTTAGATTTTATTCTCATAGTTTTGTAGTTAAATAGAGATAAAAAGTGGGTGCTGGAGGGTTGCATTAGATCCTAAGATCTAGGTGCAGTGCTCTCAGATCCAAAGCTCTTCACTGATGATGGCCACAAGCCAGAAACTAGTCTGGGGATATTGGATGAGTAGGCATTAGATAGGGATTTTATGCACAAGCCTTCTGGCATTCATTGATTACTCTGGTTAGCACAGGGTGGCAATACTGTATGGAGAGTTTTGCTTTGTTTATAAACAATTATGTGCTAGTATAAGATAGTGATCATGTGATGCTTAATGGTTTAACACCAATCCTGACTTATAGGATAGTAGTGACTATGGTTGCTAAAAAGCCAAAGACACCAAAATGTATGGGTGCTGAACTGAGTTCAGACCCATATGACTATATAAGCTATTGAGCTTAGATTGAAAATATTTTTGTGTTTTCCAATTTTATTCTCATAGTTTTGTAGTTAAATAGTGATAAAAAGTGGGTGCTGGAGGGTTGCATTCGATCCTAAGATCTAGGTGCAGTGCTCTCAGATCCAAAGCTCCTCACTGACGATGGCCACAAGCCAGAAACTAGTCTGGGGATATTGGATGAGTATCCATTAGATAGGGATTTTATGCACAAGCCTTCTGGCATTCATTGATTACTCTGGTTAGTACAGGGTGGCAATACTGTATGGAGAGTTTTGCTTTGTTGATATTGAATGTGTAGGCACTAGATAGGGATTTTATGCATAAGCCTTCTGGCATCCATTGATTACTCTGGTTAGCACAAGGTGGCACTACTATATGGAGAGTTTTTGCCTGTTTACTGGACTAGTTGTTGGCGACATATTTACACTGAAGTAATAAATAATAATTTTTTAAAAATATTGGACACTCTGCATGCCACTGAAATTCTAATAAAACTTGTATTAAGAATATTTTATTTGATTATAATAATATACACTATAGAAAAACTTCATAAAAAATTACAATATTTAAACATTACCTACTCGCTTGAGGTTCAACTTTTGGTTCTAACTTTATGCACATTTCCGGATTTTCTTCAGTTAAATGATTTCTATATGGGTTAATAATAAATTTCATTATTGAGAAAGTTTCTCACAATAATATGTTACACCAAAAACAGTTTAAAGAGCAAATGCGACTGTTTTCATACACAAAAATCTATCAAGAATTTCATTCCCCATGTTAATAGTTATATCAAAATAATTGCTTTCATTTTTCATAGTCTCATCTCTGGCATTTTTAAATTTTAATTTTCAATTTCAGAATTGTTAAATTTGATTAATTCTAAATCCAAATATTCAGTGTTCAAAAATGTAAGATAATGTTTATCTGTTTTGTAATTGATTTTAATGTCAAGGTGTAAATTACATTTAAACATGAGTGGTTTGTAAATTAGTAAAGCAATGTGTGAAATATTTTTGTAAAGTTGATATATTATCATAATTTTGGGTATAACAAAACCATTGTGTATGGTGTCCATAAACTTTTTTAAATTTGGAAAATATTGAAAACATTTATATTCAATGTCTCTTAAAAATCAGAATTTTTTTCAACAAAAAAATCCCAGTGCTCATATAATTGTAATATATATAGTTTGCTTTTTGCCTTCAAAAGTTTTGCTTAACCAATTTAAATGGTCTGTAATGTCAGTGAAAAGTATAAAGTTTAAAACCCATATATCTTTTAAAAATATTGGTTCTAGTCGACTAGCCAACAAACCACAGCCATTTTAGTAGTCTCGTAACTGTTCTTGCGCAAAATCCCTTTTTTGCGTGAATTCTATAAAATGGTGCTGGGATGTACACTTTTGCAATTTGTTTCACCTTAAAAAGATTTGTATGGAAGCATGATGACAGGCTTACAATTATTACTATCTAAAACTATGTCAGGGCATGTGAAAAATCATTACTTCGAATGCACATGAAAAGAGTTATGGCCACTTGAATTCTATACACCCTCACATCATACCATAGTGATCTGTGAAGTGTGCGCTATTTTCATAGTACCATGAAGCTCAAAAGTGGGCTATAATATTTGTGTGCAATGCCATCTAGACCTGCTTAACAGCTAATATGAACAGAACTGTTCTATAGACTGCATAAATGGCATATTTCTATGCTTTTGCATGGAATCAGTGACATCGAGCAGCATGTGGCAGCTGATCGACGAGTACCAAAATATTTTTACTTCCATTAAAATATTGACAATCTGTTAATGGGTTTTCCCCTACTTAACCACTGTTGTTATATGAGACATCTCCATTTTTTGCTAGAAACAGGTGCATAATAAACTTTATTGATGATACAATGTAAAGATAAAATTGGTCATTCATAATATTTCCCAAATAGTTGGATGATAACATTATTCTTGTCAATCGTTGCAGCTACTCCATTCATTATAACAGAAACATTTATTTATGCATCTTACTTCATAGTACAAAATGTCTTTTGCTATAGTTGAGGTGTACATTGGTCAAACAGTTGATACTTCTTTAATTATAGATTTATTAGAAACTAAATACAATTTTGATATTAATGTTAATTGCACAGCATTATTTCTATCAGTGATGTCATTCAAAGATAAACTAATAACATCACATTGTCCCATATTATTTTAATATTGTTGATTTATATATTAATTCAGGGAATTTATTCTTTGTTGAATTGTTCCGGCAGCTAAAGGGCTTGTTTTGTCCTCAAACTAAAATTATTTAGATACTCTTTTTGCAGACCAATTTTGAATGGGTATTTAAGCTATCTGCAAAAAATCTCAAACTTTTTTGAAACTTAAAAAAAAAAAAAAATTCAATTCTTAGCCAACATAGATTTTTTAACTCCAAGTCATGAGCATGGTAGATTATTATGGCATGACGTCCTTAGTACATATGTATATATGAGGGAAAAAAGTCTCTTTTATGAGGTAGTATTAAAATAATAACTTTGTATTATATCTGGAAAACAGCTTGTCTTTGATTGGTAGCATTGAAGATCAATCTCTACTCAAATATAAGCCCATATTATTTATTTATTTATTTTTATTATATATGTATGTAACTGTCTTTTTGGTAACCTTCATAATCAATAAAGGCAGAAGATCATTTATGCCAAGAAAGAGCTGTGGTGAATAATTATTGTGGACAAGCATACACCATTTCTGAAGCATCTGATCTACTAATCTTTCTACATGCAAATGATTTCTGGTCTGTCGCTACATATGGTAACTCTCCCCCCCCCAAAAAAAAAAAAAAAAAAACCTTTGATATTTTTTATGAGCCAGGAAAATTCAGATGTTGATGTCTCTATAACACCACACATATAAGTGAGATTTGAAGAGTATATTTGGACTAGAGATAATCTCTAGTTTAATGAATGATCAGTAATAAACGTTAATATAATTCTATTAAGTGGTTTGTGGCAAAGTTGTGAGAGCAGAAAGTTTGATGTATAATCAAACTATAGTCAATTTCAATCTATAAAATCCTAAACAAATGATGAAAATATGTATAAGTTATTATGATCTAGACCAACTGATGAGTCCTGGCTCAGCATGAATTGCCTATTTTGAGGATCATGTATCTATGTTTTTCATGTCTTTGGTCATATGTTTCAGAAAATTGTGATGAAATAGAAGTTTGAAATATATATATGAAGTTAAAAAATTAAAATTACCCCAAATACAAAACTCAAACAGACTATCCAAGAAAAAACAAAATTAAAAACACAACCAAAGATTTCACTGCTACAAGCAGATTTCTCAAGTATAAAGAACTACAAAAACAACACCATATATATATTAAACATTACCCATTAATCCACTTACTTCCCATCCACCCTTAATATTAAAAGAACTTTTAAATAAGTTAATTGCTTTAGAATAATAAATTTTCAATAATAAAAACTCTCCAATTCTTCTTTTTATTTCATTTCTCTCAAAGAAGACAACCTTAGCCTCATCAAAATTAATAGTGTGGCCTGTATCTTTTTTATGGACATACAAAGCAGAACTAAAATATTTATTTCTAATCCTACTTTTATGAACCTTTATTTTTCCATTTAAACTCAAACTATTCTGACCTATGTAAACCTTCTTACAAAAACAAGGGATAAAATACACTGCTACAGGAATAGTCTTCCTATCAAAAATTTCCTTTGTATTATTGAATAAATTATTCAAAGTAATACCCCTTTTCCAAGCAATTTTCTTTTTTTTTTTCAGAGTAGTTTGAGTTTAAATGAAAGAATAAAGGTTCATAAAAGTAGGATTAGAAATAAAAAATCTTAGTTCTGCTTTGAATGTCCATGAAAATGATACAGGCCACACTATTAATTTTGATGAGGCTAAGGTTGTTTTCTATGAGAGAAAGGAAATAAAAAGAAGAATTGGAGACTCTTTATTATTGAAAATTTATTATTCTGAAGCAATTAATTTATTTAAAAGTTCTTTTAATATTAAGGGTGGATGAGAAGCAAGTAGATTTGTGGGTAATGTTTAATATATATATATATATATATGGTGTTGTTTTTGTAATTCTTTACATTTGAGAAGTCTGCTTGTAGCAGTGAAACATTTGGTTGTGTTTTTAATTTTGTTTTTTTTTTGGCTTGTCTGTTTAAGTTTTGGGTTTGGGGTAATTTTAATTATTTGTTGACTAGTTTAGCTCAAAAGTCAACACTTATAAAACACCTTACTATCAATATTGTGACGACCACATAAAGTCGTCGACACACATATATATTTATTAATAAAATTAGAAAGTAATAAAGGTGAAATAAATTAGCTAATAAATTTGTAAAAAAAAAAAAAGGAAGGAAAAGAAAAAATTGAAATTCTAATGTCAAAATTACTGTGGATTTTGTAATAGTAAGAGAAGGGGAGGGGGGTGCATAAATAAAGAAATGCGTCTCTTTCTCTCTTGTAAGTCAAATGCTAGAAAGTTATTTTTGTTTATTGTGGGAGAGGGGAAGTGGATGCATAAAAAAATGCGTGTCTTCTCTTTCATTAAAAAAAAAAAACTATATAATAACAAATTAAAATAAAATGTAAAAAACAAATGTGAAAAAAAATGAATGAATTGTAAATTTAAATAAAATGTAATATGTGATATATAAAAGGGAAAACAATATGGCCGTAGGTGTGAAAGTCTGTTGGACAAATTAAATTCCACGGACAAAGAAATGTTATCAACGGAAGATCTTTGCCTGATCTGTTAAATTAATTGGGACTTACATTCCGGCCACTAATTAAATAAAGAAACATAATGATAAGAATTGGTTGGAAATCTAAGTCTTAATTAAAAAATTTTAAAAACAATGAACAAAAGACTGAGATTAAGAAAATTACAATTTTTGTCTGGCATTGCTAGTAGAGACTTTAGAGAAGCAACAGCTAAAAAGAAAATGGAAGAAGTGCATGGCTAGTGGCGTTAAAGGGACGTGGGTTCGGATTCAAGCCGTCTCATCACTGACTCGCAATGTAAGATCTTTGCCTGACCTGCTAGAGGGACCGCCGCTTCTGTAGCTGTCAATTGAAACTCAACCTAAAGAATCAACCAGCAAACTGGATGAAAATAACCCCACAAACTGAGGAAGTTAATGGAGAACCTAAGGAATCAACAAGCAAAACTGGAACAAAAATAACCCCACAAACTGAGGAGGTTAATCAAGAGCGCTCAGAAGAAATACCCATGGGACAATTACAACAAAGCCTAGGTAAAAGCATGCATGCATTTTCATTTGTCTACTATTCATAACTAAATATAAAATTAATGATTTGATAAAATAGAACTCTATCAACAGGACTTTAAGAACTTTAATATCTGATCTATTTTCATATGTTTATTATAGCCATGTATTTTATAAGTGTGTGTTTATTATTATTATTATAATGTAATTTTTTTATATAAAGTGTGAATATTATTATTAAACATATTTGTCATTAAATTTCGTATCCTTGCTTTATTCTCCTATCACCAAGCTACGACAGGGGGGAAAC
This sequence comes from Epiperipatus broadwayi, assembly GCA_028023455.1. Classification (NCBI taxonomy): domain Eukaryota; kingdom Metazoa; phylum Onychophora; class Udeonychophora; order Euonychophora; family Peripatidae; genus Epiperipatus; species Epiperipatus broadwayi. Next base: position 611,733 of record JAQFVV010012455.1, on the reverse strand, counting down.
TGTAAGTAGTGATTAAAGGGGCATACTGATTTGTTTAAGATATTCATGTGCTGCTTGTTCGTGCGAAATCCCAATTCTAAAAAATAAATAGCAAGCGCTGGACATTCGTTAAGTTTCTTTGAAATAGTTTGCTTTGTTCAGCAGCCGAGGGTATCTTGGTCAGGAAAAATAACGCCAAGATAATATGTACGTATTGCCTTGGGGTTCGATCAAGGGTATAGATATGAAATTAAGTTTGTATCTGTATTAGCTCTCTGCTTGTATTGTAATGGCATTGGTTAAAATAATAAATAAGATAATAAAGAATCTAAGTTGTAAACAATAAATGGATAGAAATAAAAGTTATGAAAAGAATAAATGGATATAATAAATAAGTATAATATAGAATAAAATAATCGAAATAAATATAGTTGAAAGTACAAATAATTAATCAACCGTACGAATAACCATTTCCGTTATAATTGGGGGCCAGTCCGGGATATTTTCACGTTTACAAGTTCAGCCCATTTGAATTCGAGTATAACAAAATTAATAGTTTATGCAATAATTAATAAACAAATCAAAAAATAGCTTGGTGGTAGACAAAAGCAAGAAATAAAATAAATATTAGAGGGTAAAAGGAGAGAAAGAGAATGTGATATAATTTGGGAAGTTAGGTTGTAAATTGGAGACAGTTGCGGAGGGGTCTTGAAGGCAGGCATGGGTGAGTGATGATTAGTGAGTGAGATGGGGAGAGTCGAACAAACGTACCTAGTGTCAGTGAAATATAAAGTTAGTAAAGTAAGATAAACCTATACGGATAGGGTTAGAATAATAAAGTCGTAGAATAAAATATAAATGATTAGTGAGTGTGTGTTAAATAAATTTGATGCACATGAGATCAAAAACAAAAATGGACGCTCTAGTGGGCGAAAGAGGAAAAACCTCCGAAGGGCTAATGGAACCGTCCGGAGAAATAGCTAATGAAGGGGAAATAGAAATTAGCAAAAGAATGGAGACAGTGGGGGATGATAAAAATAAAATAGAAAGCTATAATATAAGGGATATGTTCATGAAATTAATGGAAGGCCAGCAACAGTTGATTATGGAAATGAGGGAAATAGATGAAAGAAATAAAAGGAGGATAGAAGAGTTGGGCGAACGACACAGTAAGGATTTTAGCCAAAAGGTTGAACAAGTAATAAAAAATGAAAACGGAAAGGCTATAGAAAACATACAACTAGAGGTAACTCAGTTAGCAAACACAGTTGAGAGGATAGAAGTGAGGATAGAAAGGGGTGAAAATAAAATAGAAAATATAACAGAGATAATAAGAGCTAACAGTAAAGAGCAAGAAAGTGCGAGCAAATGCTTGCACATAAATAGCGAAAGTAACAATGCGGAGCAAATACTTATAGGCCCAGAAGGGAAGACTGTCGGACAGGTTACTGAGTCACTAGATGCGTTTGACAGCACTAAACCTAATTACAAGGCGGAGGATCGGGGATTTAAACCCCAGCCCAATGATCCGCACATAGGGAGAATGCAATACAATCCTCATCGCGATTATTGGGAAGGAAACCAGGCATTTCTTTATAGATCAGAAAGGGCTGAAATGTCCGAACAGACCGGAAGAAGTTCAGACTTCAATTATCCATATGAGCAGGTTGACTCTAGAGGACATCGGAACATTGCTCCAGTTCCAAGCGAAAGTGGAAATATGTATGGTAAAAAGCATAAGAAACCTCCAGACAAAAACTAAGCCGAAAGAAATAAACGGACGGAAATGTCGGTTCAGTGAAATGGATAACGTCATGGGATCACGAGAAATAAAGTTAATTTTTTTTTTAAAAGATAGGTGGGGCAAATCGTCTCATGACAAATAATTAAAGTTACTATAATAAACAAAAAAAATAATAATGATATTCACGGAGTAAAATCAATGATAAACTTAATGAGTATTTATGTGCAGTCAAGCACAGCAAGACCAATGTAAATAAAAGTAATAACAAAAAAAAGAAAAGAAATCTATAAATAGTTTATTCGTATCACAATCTGTCAGTTATAAATGCAGATATAATTGACAAATAAATAAAAGTAAAAATAAAATAAGAATCGTTTAGGCTCATTAAAGAGCCATTTAATAATTAATAAAATAAACTAAATGAACAACAGTGATAATGCTTAAATGATAGATATCACTGATAGGTGTATGAGGTTGCAGATTGAGGCATATATGTGTGTGTGTATGCATTATGTTGGGTCGTATTTTGAGCTTGATTCAGCCGTCTCTTCGCACTTTAGATTCTCATGGCTCTCGATGGTTAAACTTTTAAATGAAGTGCCAGTAAGAATCCTGGACTCATTATATAATAAGAATTAGTGTCCCAATATAATAAGAATTAGTGTCTCAAAATAAATAAATGAAGAAATAAGAATTAGTGCCTTGAATAAAATAAATAAATAAATAAAGAATAAGAATTTGTTGTTTGCGCAAGATGAGCAGGCAGTAGAAATATCCTGCTGTTCACACGCTTTAAACCCCTGTTATGTTTTTTTTGATAGAGTTAAGTTATGCCATGGTCTCGTAGGCGTTGAGATTAAATTGGTTGATCAGCCAAAATCGATCGGAAAGAATTGTGTAGCTTTACCTAGCTGTCTCTCTGCAGTCATCCTCATCATCATTATCACTCGTCATGACAGAGTGGGAAAGTATGTAATAAAAGCAGAAGTAAGAGTTGAAAGCAAAGAATTAAAATAAGCTCTCATCTCAGAATAAGATTCGACCCGATTTTAATTCTCAAAAACGGGCGGAGTGTAATGTGACGACCACGTAAAGTCGTCGACACACATATATATTTATTAATAAAATTAGAAAGTAATAAAGGTGAAATAAATTAGCTAATAAATTTTTAAAAAAAAAAAAAGGAAGGAAAAGAAAAAATTGAAATTCTAATGTCAAAATTACTGTGGATTTTGTAATAGTAAGAGAAGGGGAGGGGGGTGCATAAATAAAGAAATGCGTCTCTTTCTCTCTTGTAAGTCAAATGCTAGAAAGTTATTTTGTTTATTGTGGGAGAGGGGAAAAGGATGCATAAAAAAATGCGTGTCTTCTCTCTCATTAAAAAAAAAAACTATATAATAACAAATTAAAATAAAATGTAAAAAACAAATGTGAAAAAAAAAATGAATGAATTGTAAATTTAAATAAAATGTAATATGTGATATATAAAAGGAAAAAACAATATGGCCGTAGGTGTGAAAGTCTGTTGGACAAATTAAATTCCACGGACAAAGAAATGTTATCAACGGAAGATCTTTGCCTGATCTGTTAAATTAATTGGGACTTACATTCCGGCCACTAATTAAATAAAGAAACATAATGATAAGAATTGGTTGGAAATCTAAGTCTTAATTAAAAAATTTTAAAAACAATGAACAAAAGAATGAGATTAAGAAAATTACAATTTTTGTCTGGCATTGCTAGTAGAGACTTTAGAGAAGCAACAGCTAAAAAGAAAATGGAAGAAGTGCGTGGCTAGTGGCGTTAAAGGGACGTGGGTTCGGATTCAAGCCGTCTCATCACTGACTCGCAATGTAAGATCTTTGCCTGACCTGCTAGAGGGACCGCCGCTTCTGTAGCTGTCAATTGAAACTCAACCTAAAGAATCAACCAGCAAACTGGATGAAAATAACCCCACAAACTGAGGAAGTTAATGGAGAACCTAAGGAATCAACAAGCAAAACTGGAACAAAAATAACCCCACAAACTGAGGAGGTTAATCAAGAGCGCTCGGAAGAAATACCCATGGGACAATTACAACAAAGCCTAGGTAAAAGCATGCATGCATTTTCATTTGTCTACTATTCATAACTAAATATAAAATTAATGATTTGATAAAATAGAACTCTATCAACAGGACTTTAAGAACTTTAATATCTGATCTATTTTCATATGTTTATTATAGCCATGTATTTTATAAGTGTGTGTTTATTATTATTATTATAATGTAATTTTTTTATATAAAGTGTGAATATTATTATTAAACATATTTGTCATTAAATTTCGTATCCTTGCTTTATTCTCCTATCACCAAGCTACGACAGGGGGGAAACTGTAAGTAGTGATTAAAGGGGCATACTGATTTGTTTAAGATATTCATGTGCTGCTTGTTCGTGCGAAATCCCAATTCTAAAAAATAAATAGCAAGCGCTGGACATTCGTTAAGTTTCTTTGAAATAGTTTGCTTTGTTCAGCAGCCGAGGGTATCTTGGTCGGGAAAAATAACGCCAAGATAATATGTACGTATTGCCTTGGGGTTCGATCAAGGGTATAGATATGAAATTAAGTTTGTATCTGTATTAGCTCTCTGCTTGTATTGTAATGGCATTGGTTAAAATAATAAATAAGATAATAAAGAATCTAAGTTGTAAACAATAAATGGATAGAAATAAAAGTTATGAAAAGAATAGATGGATATAATAAATAAGTATAATATAGAATAAAATAATCGAAATAAATATAGTTGAAGGTACAAATAATTAATCAACCGTGCGAATAACCATTTCCGTTATAATATGAAAGCCTGAACTTTTCAGACATATAAATGTCTTCAAATCCAGCTTTACAAACCAGATAGCTATATGGGTCTGAATTCAGCTCAGTTTCACCATATAGTAATAGCCTCTGCAATATAGTATTGCAAAAGCCTTCAAAGGTACACTTATAATAATATCTGTTTTGTAAAGCTGGATTTGAAGACATTTACGTGTCTGAAAAGTTCAAGTTTTCAAATTGATAGTAATGTGTTTTATAAGTGCTGACTTTTGAGTTAGTATTTTAGATCTAGTTTCTAGATACCCAGTGCTCCACTGAGGTGAGCCATAAGCTTGAAACCAATTGGTCTGGAGATAGCGACTTAACGATAGATATTTTGAATTCCTTCTTTTTTGGCACTTATAAAATAAAGCTTGATTAGAGCTATTGGTAAGCTCCATCTAGTCATATATATATATATATATGAGGACCTAACTCTCCATACAGTGGTGTCACCAAGTGCAAACCTTTGTAATCCATGGATGCAGGAAGGTTTGTAGATAAAATCTCTATCTATTGCCTACTCATTCAACATCCCCAGACTAGTTTCTAGCTTGTGACTTTCATCAGTGAGGAGATAGGGATTTTATACACAAACTTTCCTGCTTCCATTGATTATGAGGCTTGCACTTGATGGCACTACTGTGTGGAGAGTTAGATAGTCTTATTAATAGCATGCGTAAGCATATGATGGATATATATATATATGTACGTGTTGAAAAATATTGAATGCTTGCAGTTTTATAAATAATATATATATTATATTCTAATCAAAGTTTATCAACAAAACTTAAGCTCTTATATGCTATATATAATCAAAATTGGAAAAGAATAAATATTAAAAGAATAGATTATTAACATTTAAAAAGGGCACTAAATCAGGTGCTGAAAAAGGCTTTTTATGTATATTTAAAAAAATTTGATATTTACGTAGCTGTTGTAAAGAATTTATTATTTTCTGATTATTATGTTATATATAATGTATGTAAAGGAGACTTGGATCAAAACATAGTGTATATCTTGGTTCTAGTGTACTACATGAATAGTTTTCTATTGTTTTAAAACTATTTACTTAAAATATGAATTTGTCAAATTGATTTTTAGATTTATTTATATTTAATGAAGTTTTAAAAGAAATTAGAAATTTTTACTGTTATAGTGATAAATTTTATTTATTCAAAATTGGGCACGGAAATGGGGCTGACTAGGTAGATCTATAAATGCCAATAATCTTAGTAAACAGTTATGTATTTGGATAAAATCTACACACACACACCCCCACCACCACCAAAAAAAAAACAACAAACAATTAGTGTAATTGTAATGTTTTTCTTACTAGATACGGAAAATAGTATAGGGCAATTGCAGTTTTTTCTTTTATTCACATTATAAATAACCTTTTATTGATGAACTTACATTCATCAAACATCTCACTACTGTATGGGGAGTTTTGCCTTTGTTTACTTACATTCATCTTATTAATTTAAAATTAACTAACAAAATTATGTATACCCATAAAATAAATTAAATTCTTCTTATAATCGCTTGGCTGTTGGTATTTTATTGTATATTTACTTTGTTGCACACATTAACATATGTGCATTTTGTTTTATATATTATCAAACATTGGAATTTAACTGCAATTTTTAAGATAGCAAAATATAAACAAATAAATAAATGAAAGCTATAGTCAGTTTATATCAAGATTCTAAAGAATTAAATTTTTATTAAATAATTAAAAGGGTTTCAGAAGTATGAAAGGATCTTTAGTATTTTCCAACCAATGACGTATTACCCTGACGTCTCCAAGTGATTTGCGGACAAATGCAATCGCTAAAATTTGTCCGCAGATCACATGGACCCTGTACGTTAAAGATCGCAAGATTAGATTGATATGCCTTCAGGGTATTGCATCATCGGTTGAAAAATACTAAAGATGCAGATCACGTGATTTATATGCCTTCAGGGTAATACGTCATTGGTTGGAAAATACTAAAGATGATCGGTGAAAGATGACCGTCGGGCAGATAATGAGCACCACCATGCTTATTGGTCCTGAAAAAAATACAAAATAAAAAAAATGTACATGCATGAAAACAGTATATACGACTTAATAATATACGACTTAATAGTACATAATATATGTCAAAATAATAATACTAATGTACCGTATGAAAAAGTTTATATCTAAGTTCTTTATAATACATAATCAATGATTGTAATAAATAGTCTATTATTTAGGTAATATTATAAAAATGGAATATGCATATACAGTCTGCACTATATAAATAAGACTATTTATTACAGTAAATTAAAAATTTACTATGTATTTTTAATCGCAGGCAATTAAAACTGAGATTCTATCTTTCTCTTATTATAGAACAAACAGGTTTGTACAATTCAATTAATGATTTATAACTCAGATACACATTTTATTCATAGTGAGCAACGGTTGGCTTATATGTAAGCTCTAAACATAAGCTATATTTATACTTTTCAAACCAATGCTTATGGGCAAGTGTATGTAAATTCATAAAAGCGTGTGACCGGAGGTTTGTTTCTTCTTTATAATAATCACCTATTGTATATAGAAATTTAACAAATTAACAGTTTGCTTAGCCTGGAAGATAAATTAGCATTTAGCAATCTACTTAAACTGGAAGAAGAAAAGATACACTTTTATATATTGTTTGCTGGAGAAAATGAATAATGATTTTAAGATTTGGTTAAGATTTTCTTTTAAAAGAAATTTGTTTGTTTTTTTAAATTGTTAAAAAAAAAGTCTGCTATGTATATTATTGCTTAACTTGTATATTGACTGAAGTTAAAATAGAGTAATATTCAAAAGTGAATTTAATTGTTATATTGTTGAGGGAAGATTCCAGAAATATAAAATTCATTATCAGACTGTTTTACCCTGTGCATTATATCACATTATATGTTTTATAGTTTAGGTTTTTAATGACAAGTTCATTGGTGATTAAGCCAATCTACCGTTTAGCCTTACTACCATGAATATCTGTGCTAAAATTTCTTTTTATATTCACACTAAATTAATGATGTTGACATAGTTTTATAAAGGATATTGCACTGATGTATTGTGCAAAAATATTCAGAGTCATTTTACTGAGATTGTTCTAGTTGTAAAAAAGAGATTAAAATGTCTATCCACAGATAGGCTGATGTATCTCTTCTATTATATAATTTGTTAATACATACAGTATTGAGTAAAGTGATAGTGTAATTAAGTTAATTATTTGTATTTATTTCTTTACGTTATAGTGAGTAAACAACTTGACTTTATATTTTATGTCATTGATTATAAAGTTTATTTTTGTGAAAGCAGACTTTCTTTTGGACAAAAGTCAAAATAGTTGGATACTACTTGTATTGTCAAATGTAATATCTACGATTATGTAATATTTTTTTGTATTATGCAGATTTTGCTTTTTTATCTAGATGTACAAAATCGAGTTAATTGGAAAATCCATGTATTATTATATGTGTGTAGAATATTGTATTTTATACTATTTTACTAGTTTTTTTGTTTTTTTTTAAATTTATAATCATAATTAAAATTTTAAATATATCTTTATTAATATTTAAATTTATATCTTTATGCGATATTTAGTTCCGATCAATTCCAGAAGTGAGATTGCCTCCTCAAGAAGAAAAGTACGCTTATGGAAAAGTTGAAATGAAATTTGTAAGTGCATTCTAATTTCAACCAAATTCTTTTCTCTTTTTTTGCTGTTATTCACAGTTTTGAATTAATACATTTTTATTTTAAATATTCAATGGATTTTATTATCAATTGTATGATGCTTATATTTTTCATGTGTCCATTCTTTAGTAAGAATCAAATTTAGTTGTTTTATATATATATACATATTTGTTATATCACAATTTTTAATTTTTTTTAATAGCTTTCAACTGTTTCCCAAGCTGCCCATCAATTGTCTTGGAAGAAGCCAATCAAATCTCCTCATTTGCTTTCAATGGAAGAAGTTGGGCAGGTTAATTTGTAATTTTATTATCAAAATTTTGTATATATATATTTTATTATTGTTAAAATGAATCATCTTTTAATCATGATTTTAGGGCTATGGTTTCATAATGTATCAACATGAATTCGAATCTTCTGTTTCAGTAGGATCCTTACTGAAATTACCAATAGTAAAGGATCGTGCTTACGTTATGATTGATGGTGTAAGTTAAACTTTTTATTAATTAAATACATTTTTAAATTTCAAATCTTATATATAGAGTTCGCAAAATAAGCTCTTAACAAGCTTTGCAGAATATCCCCAACCCCAGACCAGTTTTTACTACTGCAAAGCTTGTTAAGAGCTTATTTTACGAGCTCTATGTATAACATTTGTAAATACAAGCTTATTAAATTAGGTCATGTGACATCTGACTTGATTTTTTTTGTCATTTTATTTTTACATTTCTTACAGCATTACAGATTTTCTAAATCTTTTTTTTTAGATTGTTATAGGCCTGGTTATTAAAGCATTTGGAATAGTGCAGTTTCCTTTCAATGTAACAGCTGGTCAGAATTTAAATATTTTGGTGGAAAATCAAGGTCGAATTAATTATCAGACTTTTATTAATGACACAAAGGTAATAATAGTTTCTCTACTATACACAACTGTAATATTAATAATCAGCCTTTAAGCTAATGCACATGGCTTTGTGCATTAGCTTAATGGCTGATTATTAATATTACAGTTTATAAAAAACATAGCACTATATAAAATAAATATCTCATACATACAACTGTATTTTTTTTTTTTACTTGAATTAGCAAAATTATATATTTTAGTAAATAAATGAAAGTATAATTTGCGCATAAATTGCAAAGTTATAATATAGGATTAAAATGATTAACCAAACTTTAAAAAAAAATAGAATAAATGATTTTTAAAATATATAGTTTTTTTAATGATGTGAATTTTTTAAAAAAAGGCATAATAAAGAAAATGTTTGTTTAAATTTTAAATAATTTTTTTTTTTTAAAAAAAAAATGCCAATTTAAATTCTTCAATATTTTATCTATTCTATGCAGATCATTTTTGAAAAATATTAACAACTAACTATAATATAATAAAATACTAAGCAATGAATAATGTATTACACAATGCCTAGATGGAATAATAGAAAATCAAAAAAATGGAAGATAATTTATTTTTTTTAATAAAGTTACTTTTTTCTATAAACAGAGCATGATATAACTAAGTAAGGAAGAATGAATCAAAATAATTGTTATAGAATAGTCTAACATTTTAAATAAATGTTTTATAATTAATATATATATATATATATGTTAATTCTAATATTTTCATGGATAAATAATGATTTCATATTATTATTATTTTCAGGATATTCCGTGTAGTAAAATAGCTGACATTTCAGTACAATAACAAGATACTTGTACCGAAACATCAGCTATTTAGCTATTTTACTACACGGAATATCCTGAAAATAATATTATGAAATCATATATATATATGTGTGAACTTAATTATAGTGCTTTAGACTTATGTAGGTACAATTAAATTTAAATGACTCCTATAAATGTAATTCAGCTCATCCCTCTACTATTAATGTATATGGATACATAATTCCCTGATAATATAAGGGGTTAGATTGACATAATATCTATATAGGTATGACTACAATATCAAATCCAATAAGGACTTTGATGTTCCATTATTAGTTCTTCAATGAAATGGACAATTAAATAATTAAATGAATAAGAAGATTGAAGGATGTTTATTAAAGTTTGAGGAATTGCTATCATAATGTAAACCGAGCACTGATTGCATATATGTGTGGGTGATTATGATCTGGCCAACTGATAAGTGCTGGTTTTGCATGAAATACATATATTGGAAGTCATGTATCTTCTTCAAATGTATGTGGTCATATTTATTGATTGCTTGAGATAGAATGGAGAATGAATAGACTGAAAAATTCTGAGTTTAAATCCCCCTAATTACATATATAGGAAATATTGAGCATAAGCAAATTACACAGAGGCAAAACTCTCGATACAGTAGCGCTACTCATTGCAAGCCAGAGTAATCAATGGATGCAGGAAAGTTTGTGCATAAAATCCCTATCTAGTGCCTACTCATCCAATATTCCCAGACTAGTTTTTAGCTTGTGGCTTTCATCAGTGAGGAGCCTAAGATCTAGATGCACTGCTCTCAGATTCAAGGTTCCTCACTGATGAAAGCCACAAGCTAGAAATTAGTCTGGGATATTGGATAAGTAGGCACTAGATAGGGGTTTTATGCCCAAATCTTCCTGCATCCATGATTACTCTGATATGCACTGTTTAGCACTACTGTATGGAGAGTTTTGCCTCTGTGTAAGCATAAAGAATGACGATCATGTGATGTTTAGTGGTTTTAAGCAAATTACATACTGCTTTAGAATTAAATTACTTCTGTAACTTATCTTGGAACTCAACTCAAAAAATGAGTATTGCAATTTGATTTTATGATCTCATTCATTGCCATTGAAAAGGGAAATTTTCTGCAAATTTTTACATTTTATATCTACTTATTAAACATTTCCATAGAAACTTAAATATATTAGGTGTAATATAAATTACTAAAACAAGGCAAAACTCTCCATACAGTAGTGCCACCCTGTGCCAACCAGAGTAATTAATGGATGCCAGAAGGCTGTGCATAAAATTCCTATCTAGTGCCTACTCATCCAATATCCCCAAACTAGTTTCTGGCTTGTGGCCTTCGTCAGTGAGGAGCCTTGGATCTGAGAGCACTGCACTTAGATCTTAGGATCTAATGCCACCCTCCAGCAGCCACCTTTTATCTCTACTTAACTACAAAACTATGAGAATGAAATTGAAAACACAATAATATTTTTAATCTAAGCTCAATAGCTTATATAGTTATATTGATTACTCTGTTTGGCACAGGGTGGCACTACTGTATGGAGAGTTTTGCCTTGTTTAATAACAATTATGTGCTAGTATAAGAGAGAGTGATCATATGATACTTACTTATGTTTAACATTTTAAAATTTTCATTTATCTGTTTGTTATAAATATTTTTTAAAAATATATATAATAATTTTTTATTACCTGTTAAATTAATATTCACAAACTGTATTTTTATAATTGCATATAATTATGAATCTGTAGTGATTTCCCCATTTAAATTGTGCATTCTTTATTTTTTTTTAATTATTTATAAGAAATTATTAAAATATTTATGTATTTGAGTTCTTATTGCACAATAAAATGTAAAATATATATAAAAATAGTGATAAATTGATTCTAGAATGTATGTGTAAATATATATATTATAAGAGCTATTATTTGTTTTTATTTGATTATCCATTTTTGCAATATTCAAAATGAAGAAAATTATTTCTTTATGAACAATTTTTGAAATATTAAAAAATACTATAAGCATTTCATTTCTTATTTTACGTTTAGAAAAAAATTTTTTTATTACTTTTATTTTTAAAAAATAATAGCAATAATATTTAAATTATTTCATATTTTATGAATATCAATCAATTACAGTTTTGTTTGGTGACATATTTGAACTTATTGCTATTTTATAATTCATTTTTTAAAATATTGATGCATTTTAAATTGGAGACTTGATATGAAGTTAAACTTGAAGCTTGCAATGAATTACATGAATGCATCTTTATAGAATAAAGATGATGATGATTGAACCCCATCACAAGTTAGTATCAGCTAGTTTTATAACCATTAAGCATCACATGATCACCATCTCTTATACTAGCGCATAATTGTTTATAAACAGGGTGGCACTACTGTACGGAGAGTTTTTCCTTGTTTAGTTTTATAAATATAAATATGTTAATGAATTAAATAGAAACATTTTTAATTAAACAAACAGATTCAGATTAAAAATATATGTTTGTAGATATAATATATATACACACACAGCATGTTGATTTTATTCTTTTTTTTTGTATCACAAAGAAAAAAAATCTCTATATATTTTATCTATCTAAAAAGTTAAAAAGAAGACAAAATTAAGTCTTTTTATTATCTCATAAAACTATAATTAATTATCGAGGATTTTTTTTTGCTTTTGTTGATATAATTTTTCTTTTGTAAAAGTGAAAAGAATTTTGTTCTTTTATTAAAGTTAGAGATTCAAAAAATATATTTCCATTTTTGTGTATTGATTGGATCCATTATTTTAATAATTAATTAAAAGATTTATCTGGGGATTTAATTAGAAAAAATAGCAATAAGAAAAACCTGGCTGACAACAATTTCCTTTCATGTGTATTGCTGTAAATTAAGTTTTAAATCAGAGTCAGGGATTAGAGATTGTTTCTTGGGTTGCTTTGTAGCAGAGAGTGAATGGCAAAACTGTACTACTGAACAAAAAAACTGTCATATCTCACCTGTCTTCAGAAGTGGACTAGTCCAGATTCTTTCCTTATCTGATCGAATTGAGAATTCATTGCTGCTAACTAATGTGTAGACATATAGGTAAAACACAGCCAATGGTTAGCATGGGTCAATGGGCAATGATGCTCTCTGAATCCAATTGCTTCCAGTGAGATTGGGGATCTGGCAATAAATAGTCAGCCTTTTTGGAGGTAAGAAGAGAGTCTGTCTAATCTAAGTGATGATATACATTCTCTATTGAAACCACTGCTAACAGTGAGTGTTTACATTATAGCCATTACAGTATAGGTCTTCACAGTGAGTCAAATTTATGACAGGACTGGAAGCTGTTAAGACCAGAGCCAACTCAAGACAAGCTCTGGTACAGCCAGAAGAGTCATTAGACAAACTCACAAGGCAGACTGTTACATACAGCTGGAAATGAGTCAAGTCTTTTGGGCACCACCAGCCCTGAATTAATTGAGATTATATATGTGGGAGTATATTCATTGATATTGTATATGATGTAAATATATTTAATCCTAATAAATCATATTAATTGAATTTCAGGTGTTCATATTTTTTGTTACTGTTGTTTTGAGTCTGCTTATTTTGACCAACCACAACAAAAAGTTTAGTCAGAAAGTCAGACCCTGGATTGCTGGGGAAAACTGTACAACCACAGATCACTACCAAGTTCCAGCAATCACTTGCAGGGAATAAACATTACTACTTATATTATGAATTCTTGCCTTCCAAAAATGCTATTTTCTACGGTGATTAAAGAAAGCAAAATGGATTAGAGGAGCTCAGTTGGTACACTGGTTCTTTTTTCTTCATCAACATGTAAGCCTATACATCATTATTCTGTATGCAAATGCTTGCCTAATGGAAAAAATAATTCTGTAAAGTAAATCTAAATTCTTGTGTTTCCTGTTTTATAGTTTTCCACATGTAGAATATGCTGGAAGCTTTGAAGTTCATCAATTTTCTTAAAGAAGAGAAAGAAAAGGAAAGAAATCTCATAACAGATTGAAACATTTTTTTTTTCTTTGAAGAGAACTTGGCTCCGGATATTTTTTTGATTTTTGTGCAAATCAGGTATTTAATAAAGAAAAAACAACAACATATGCCTGGGAAGTAAGGTTAATTATGTATTTTAAATTTTAATATATTTTCAACCTATTTAATATATGACATATCAATACAGAATATAAATTAATCGATATGAATATATATTGGGGGGGGGGGTATAATATATTATTTTAAATCTAAATATATGCCCTTAATTTAATTTTTTTAATTGTAAATACAATTGATAATTCAGTCTTTATGTACACATATGTATGTGTAGTAAATGAAATATTATTTATTTTATTTTGTATAGAAATATTTAACTTCTTAAAATTCAATGTTTTTTTTAATTATTTATTAATTTTTGGACAATATATGTGTGTATATATGTGTATACAACTATATATATCTGTTTAATTCAAAAAATATGGGGAGGTTTTTTATGTATATCTTAATATTGTATTTCTCTATGTTATAATGTATTAAATTGTGGTTATGGGTTTTATTTATTTAATATAAATTAGTTACTAAGTTGTGTCAGCATTTAGTGTTCAATTTATCTGCTCATCTCACTTTACAGAAATATAAATTTTGTTTTGTCTGTTTTTTTATATTGTATATCACTCACCTTGAGAGTTTAAGAGTTTTTACTGAGCTTGAATCTGGAATTTGCTGTAGAGAAATGTAGATGGATGTCTCTATAAGGATTTTTTTGTTTTGTTAGCAAGTGGTGCATAGAGGTCCATGTAATTCAAGCTTTATAAAAATACTTTATTAATGGAAAGTTTTGTTGATTCTTATAGGGATTGATATCAAGAAGGTGATCAGGAAATAGAACTAATAATTGATCCCCTTTTTAATAATATAGATTTATATCTTCAGTATGTCTATCTTTTAATTGACTTGTGTTCTCCACAAGCTTGTAGTAGTTAATTTAAATAACTAAGTTAATTGTAGATTTCACTGCTTAGAAATTTATATCTTTCTGTGTATGCCTGGAATTAGTGGTGTAAAGTTACAAAGTAGAATGTTGCAATTAGGTTTCCAATATAATATAGAAATTCAAATATAAATGCTTAAATATAGAAACTACTATTGGAATGTTTGGTCAGATTTAACCAGAATCAATCTTTTTAATCCAATATTTACAATGCTTTTAATATTAATTCTCTTGAGATTTACATCCACTTGATTTAGGATTATACTTTTTACCTGGCAAAAATAATAATTTTGTGTGAATATTTATAATTTATAAATTCATTCTATCTGTAAGTGCATCTCTCAGTAAAATATTAATTAATAGGATGCTTTAAATACTTGTCTAACTAATTTTAATCTACTTTTAAGATTTCAAGTAACCATTCTATAATTATTGATGTAAAATATCTATTTTGTGTTAATCTAATATATATAGTATTGAATTATTTATTTATATACTATTCTAAAGAAAGATGAAATATAATGGTCTGTGAACAGTCTGAAAATTGGGTTACGATGATTTATGTTTAGTTAGAAAATATATTTAATAGTATTTAATTAAACTTTAAATTTGCCATTTAAAGTTAGAATATGATAAATTTGATTTTATGTATCAAGCACATGTATCTGTAAATTCTTAATTACTTTTTAATATAACACATTTTATGAATGTTAATGATATAAAGCTCTTTTTTTATTTTTAATATAGCTTTAAACACTAAAGCTTATTTAAGTTAAGAAGTTATAAACACAAGTATCAGAACAGATGTATTAAATATGCTATCAAGGGCTAACAAATGAACACCAACATAGATCAGGTGTTATTTTTGGTCATAGCTTTAATTGCTTAATGTCTTCATTTAAAATATTTATGGTAAATAAAAAATAAAACAATTTTTAAATAGCCCTCTACAAGACAATAACTCCTTAACAATTCTTCATGCAAAAACAGTGGAGAAGAAATTCAGAATTACATGGCTTGCAGACTGATAGTCGATGAAGATTTAAGAAATTTTCTATTATATTTTTCATCTTCTAGCTAAGAATAGCTAGATGTTTATTTTCTAATCAATATTGAATGAGTTGACTGTGACCAAGGTACTTAAAAGAAAAATACTAAAACTAATTTAATTTGAATTTTTTTTTATTTGGCCTATAGTACAATCCGGATCATAAAATCTAGACAGATGCATTAACCCAAAGTAATACATTTTAATATACATACTGATATTTTATATTCAGCATCATAGATAGCACTTTTTTATAGTTTAAGTGTTTACATTTAAATTTTATATATATATAGTGCTTTGTAAAATTGATCATATTCCATCTGGCTGATAAAATAATTTTACTCTGAATTACCAACATTGTCGGCAAGGTATGCTTATAAACGTCAGCGCTCCAAAGAATACATGATTCATTCTATTCTTGAGCCTTTGTTCAACATTTAGAGTTTATAGCCTGGGGGAGGGTGATTTACTCTCTTTGTTTATACTTATATAAGGCTAAAACCTTAGTACATGTGCCTTGAGTGCTTAATTTTAGCAAGAGAAACCTCTACAAATCATAATGCAAGATTCGATTTTATAAAAATAAGAGGAACCCCTTCTTATCTCTAACCTATTTTTCATAATTATATAGGCAAATCTAAAGCATTTTGATTTGGGAGCATGAAGCTAATAAATTCTTCACTGATTAAGTCCACTATTTCTATTAAACATTAACATTTGAGAACAACAAGTTAATATTCAGATATTAAATTTAGAAATATTTTGAATCAATTTAAAGTTGTAAATATTAATTCTTATTAAGTGCAATGTCAGCACGTAATACTTATATAAGGCTAAAACCTTAGTACATGCGCTATGAGTGCTTAATTTTAGCAAGAGAGACCTCTACAAATCATAACGCAAGATTCAACTTTATAAAGACAAGAGGGACCCCCTCTTATCTCTAACCTATTTTTCGTAAATATATAGGCAAATCTAAAGCATTTTGATTTAGGAGCATGAAACTAATAAATTCTTCACTGATTAAGTCCACTATTTCTATTAAACATTAACATTCGCGAAATGCATAACACCCAGATTTATTTACTTTTTGATTCCTCTCTCTTCACATCATGGCTATTTCTTTCATTTTTTACAATATATATATATATATCGTAACTATATATTTAACCCTGTGGGTTAGATACATGTTTTAAAGCATTAAAAAAATTTTTTTATAAGATTTTAATAAGTAAGTTTCTTTATCTGTACTATTTATAATAAAAATTGTAAGTTATGTGTTTCAATAGTATGAGTTAAAGTAATTCAATTAGCCTATTTAATTAGCAGTTATTTAAAAAGGTATCTTAGATTGTTTAATATTTGCTTGAAAGAATAAAATTAATATTTTGAAAGTAAAGAAGAATTAATCTAGAGCTTACTATGTTTCAAATAGATGTAATAGATAAACTTATTTTATGCTGTCTAAAATGGTTAGTTAACTTTTGTTAGGATTCTTAGTTGGTAATTTTTAATAGTTATGATTTTTTTAGATATCAATTTATGTGAGGGTATTTAAAATTAGATTTTCAAAATATTAAATATAATTCATTGAGATTAGTGTTAATTTTAAATTAGTTTTAAATATTAGTCAGTAACTAATTTAATCCAATAAACATCACATGATCACCTCCTCTTATGCTTGTGTATAACTGTTGTTAAAAGAGGCAAAACTCACTATATATATTGCCACACACAGCAAGCTAGAGTAATCAATGGATGCCAGAAGGCTTGTGCATAAAATCCCCATCTAGTGCCTACTCATCCAATATCCTCAGACTAGTTTCTGGCTTGTGCTTTTCTCAGTGAGTAGCCTTGGATCTGAGAGCACTGCACCTAGATCTAGAGCACTGCACCTAGATCTTAAGATCTAGATGCAGTGTTCTCAGATACAAGGTTCCTCACTGATGAAGGCCATAAGCCAGAAACTAGTCTGGGGATATTGGAAAAGTAGGCACTAGATGGGGATTTTATGAATAAACCTTCTGGCAACAATTGATTACTCTAGCTTGCTGTGTGTGGCAATATATATAGTGAGTTTTGCCTGTTTAACTAATTTAATTTCATTGTATTAAAAATGGTTATATTTAGTGTGCATGGGTGTGTAGATATTTAGTGTATGCAGATGAAATATTGAAAGCTGAAAAGATTTATTAAAAGTAAGTGTATTTTAAAAATGGGTATATTTAACCACTTTCTAATTATTACAAAATAAGCTTTTAACTAATACAAGGGAAAGAGTGAAATAGAAGTGTTTCAATAAAAAGAATATTTAATTTGATAAATAGATCATTTTTATTAGTATTAAATTGTTTACAATTTTTTCTTCATAATAAGACAAAACAAAACTACACAACTGTGTCTCCATTTGTAATCCCATTGGCATTGAATGATTTTGAAATTTGCAAGATTTATTATTAATTATTTTATTGGATTGAATGATTTTGAAATTTGCCAATGGGATTACCAATGGTGGCACAGTTATGTAATTTTGTTTTGTCTTATTATGAAGAAAAAATTGTAAACAAGTTTATATTTGTGGGAAATATTAAGATATATGTGAGATATGTAGATGATGTTTTTGTATGTGCTTCTTCAGAAATGATTGATAAAATTTTTGATGAATTTAATGAATTAAAAGGTCTTAAACAAGGCAAAACTCTTATACAGTAGTGCCAACCAGAGTAACCAATGGATGTGCTAGTATGAGATAGTGATCATATGATGTTTCGCGGTTTAAAAGGTCTTAAATGAACTATGGAGAAAGAATATAATAATAGTATTAAATATTTGGATTTGATGATTTCAAGGAACAATAATATGATTGACTATAAATTGTTTGTTAAACTATTGAAACGAGAGGATATATTCCATATTTATCTAAAGAGCCATATAATTATAAAATAGCTGGTTTTAGATATTTTTTACATAGAAATAATATTTTGTGTAAATATTTGTGTGATAAGAAGAAAAATATTGAAAATTATGTAAATGAATTATTGAGTGTGGGTTATAATATAAAAGAAATTTATCAGGTAATTTTTCAGTTTAATAAGAAAATTAATAGACATGTGGATGATGAAAAAATTGAAAATAAGAAATGGATTTCTTTGCCTTTTTATAATAATAATCAAGTGAAATTTATGAAAAAAGTTTATAATGGAATATATAATGTTTCATTTTATTGATCAGGTAATTTAAATAGAATAATCAATAATTCAAAAGATAAGTTAGAAAAATAATTTGAGTAACGTAATTTATAGAATTTTTTGTGGGTGTAACTTATCATATGTGGGGGAATCTAGGTGTAATATGAAGAAGAGAATTAAAGAGCATAAATTGTTGTATAAGAAAGTTTTGAAAAATGTTCAGATATATAGTGATGGAAATAATGAAGTGAAGTTATATACTGAATCTGTTTTTTATGATCATGACATGAATTGTAATTTTAAATTTGATTTTGATATAAAAAAGATAGAAATTTTAGATTAAGAAAGATATAATGAAAAAAGAGAAGTTAAGGAGGCAATTTTTAGTAGTAGATATAAAAATACGATAATAAATAGACAGCAAATGTTAAGATTAATGAATTATGGGATATTTAAATCAACATGTGTTTCCGGTTGGTAGTAGATGATTTCATTTTGAAATTTGAATCGAGTTGATAATGATTATGAATATAATCAAAAATATTTCTCTATGATTTTTTATTTATATTATAAGTCGTTTACCGTTATTTGGAATATACTTAAGTTTTATTATTGTATTATTAATATTAGTGGACATTTTATATATATATACTAAATTTTTAATTATATATGAAATATATATTGCCACAACTTACAACATTTGAATATCATCTAGGGTTGTTCATAAACTTTTAAAAAGTTTGAGTAAGAAATAATAAAAAGAAAAAAAACCAATTAAATTGGTCACTGGCAATGATTTTAAGAAATATCTGAAAATTTTATTAATTTTTTACCTGAAATAATATATAGTATTATTTTATCATTATATATATTTTTCTTTTTTACAGGGTCTTTTTGGAAGAATTGTTCTTAATTCTAAATATTTAGAAAATTGGAAAATCTTTTGTTTAGATTTCAATGTTAACGAAACAGTTTTAAATAGTATTTATGAATATTCAAACAATATTCTATGGGCAAATTCACCAAGTTTGTTTATTGGCCATTTTAAAATTCCATTGTGGACTGATCCTCTAAAAGATACTATATTAAATGTTAATGGTTGGAGAAAGGTAATGTTTAAAGTTTTAAACCTTTTTTAAAATAATATTTAAATTTAAGTTTTAATATCATATATTGTTTTACAATGTTGCTTTTTGTTTTATTTTTCTATAAATATATAAAAGACAGATTAAACGATATACTTCAGATGCACAAAAAAATCTATTAAGACATATGTATAACATTTTAAAGAATAACATGCTTTTTGTTGTTGCGAATTAGGAGCCATGATCCCTATTAAATTTTGCAGAAAGTACTAAAAAGAATCTAGGGGGTTGAAAAGTATAGATCATATAGATTTTATATCACTTTTGTAAGTCTGAGAATTAATTGATTAAATCTATAGGTATTATATTTGTTAGCACTTAATATATGTATGTTATAATATTTCTCTTATAATTAAACATTGTATTTAGCTAATAAACATATGTATAATTTGGTTTTGCTAATCAACTCATTATACATTTATACATATTTTACTTTTGACAAAATTATCTATCAAAAAGAAAAAGTATTAATGAAGGTGAAAACAACAGAATTTACTTAAATTATCAGACAATAATATTAACATATCATACTATTTCCACCTTCTTTGACACTTTATCAATACTTTTATTTTTATTATTTTTATTACACTAACAGTTTCGACTGTCCTGCAGTCATCATCAGAGCTACAATATTCAAATATATAATTATACAATTATTGCAGGACAGTCGAAACTGTTAGTGTAATAAAAATAATAAAAATAAAAGTATTGATAAAGTGTCAAAGAAGGTGGAAATGGTATGATATGTTATAATAGAAATCAATACATAGGAAAAGAAGAAGTAGAAAATTATATTACAATAATATTAAGTTACACTAGTATTGTTCTCTTAAAAGAGATTAATAATAATTAAAAAAGGTCACAGAATTGATTTGTTAATGGGAAAGTAATTGAAATCACAAATAAGTTGTGTAATACTAAGCAATCAGAGAAATAAAAATATAAAGAAATAACAGAAAAATTAAATCCAAAACTGACATAACATAATGCAAGATTACATTTTCTGAGCAGATGAAAAGGAAAAACTGAAAACAATGGATTACGATTTAACACTTTAAGAATTGGGAAAGCTCATGGGTTTATATAAGTATGGAGATGAATCATTACAAGAACAGTTATTGATAAGGACCTTCAAAATGAAACTATCACAGCAGATAGTAGTAGATAGGAAAATAACTTACAAGGAAATAACATATGAACTGACCATGAATAAGGCTAATTAATTTCAGACCTTAAGAATAGATAAGAGGGAAAACATTACAAATACAGGAGAAAAATTGAAAAGAGTTCACTGCTACAGTTGTGGTAAAGAAAGCTACATGGCCTCTACATATAAATTGAAGAAATAAATATATTGTATAAACAAAAGCTATCTGCAAAAGCTGAAAAATCTTCACATATTCATTAAAGCCAATCTTTCTGGTTGTATGCTGCATTAATATTCAGGTGTCCAAGAGCTTCCAGTTATATTCTAAAAATCTAGAATACTGTAACAAAGAAGAATTTGAATCCCATCATGGAGACACAAGCCTTATGGTAAAAGATGTAAGCAGAATAAAAGTAAAATATTAGGGCAAATAAAAGAACTAGTAAGACTGAAAAATAAAAAGCAAAAATACAATTATATATATAATTAATAACCACACAAACATCATTATAAGTAGAGAATAATGTAAACTATTGGATATTAAATTGAACTTTGTTAAACATTTAGTGTTAAAAGGAAAAATTAAGTCAGAATATATAAATCTATTCAAAGCAGTCCAAAGAAGTATTAAAACAAACCCATCTAGATCTAATGATGACTGAAGAAACACAACCATTTAGTTGTAAAACTGCAGCAATTGTTATTTGTTCTTAAATATAAAGTAAAAGAAACTTTACTCAAATTAATAAAGAATGAAATGCTCACCCCATCTTAAGAGAATGAAAATAAACAATGATGATTATTGTTAATTATGAAAACCTAGTGGCCATTTATACAAATGTGAAAACTGCAAATGGCATTCAATTAATATCTCGAAATATACTTCCCCGATTCCAAATTCAAGGAGATTCTAGCTTCAAACTTTTCAGTCTTTGCAAAGTTAGATCTAAAAACAGCTTTTTACCAAATTCCTGTTATTAATAAGTCATCTAAAATATTAGTTATAACCATACATATTGGCCCTTTTAAATATAATAAGTTGCCTTTCAAAATTTAGATCTTCCTTAGCATGATAAAGTTAGAGAAAATTTTAAAGGATAAAGGAAGGTTGTGATTATTTTAAAGTATGTTTAAATGAAAGTAAATCTATATGGAACATGCAAGAAATAATGAGTTTTTGGGCCACATCATCTTCAAGGAGAAGTCACCATCACCTGGAAAAAAGTCAAGCTAAAATGAATGCAAAAGGTCTAAAACTCAGTAATGGAATGCAGGGTTTTTTTAAAGACTTAATTATTATTATTTGTTTTAAAAGGAAAATGTATTGCTACACCATTTTATGATCTCCAAAAAAAAGAGAAAAAATAAACATAGAGAAAAATGTAAAAGATAGTTTTTCAGTTTACAAAGTATAATAGTATTAAACAAGGCAAAACTCTCCATACAGTAGTGCCACCCTGTGCCAACCAGAGTAATCAATGGATGCCAGAAGGCTTGTGCATAAAATCCCTATCCAATGACTACTCATCCAATATCCCCAGACTAGTTTCTGGCTTGTGGCCTTCGTCAGTGAGGAGCTTTGGATCTGAGAGCACTGCACCTAGATCTTAGGATCTAATGCAACCCTCCAGCAACCACCTTTTATCTCTACTTAACTATAAAACTATGAGAATGAAATTGAAAATAGAGTGGCACTTCTGTATGGAGAGTTTGGCCTTGTTTATAAACAATTATGTGCTAGTATAAGAGATGGTGATCATGTGATGTATAATAGTATTATGTAGTTTATTAGTCCATTAGAATGAAGAATTAGAAATTACTGACAAGAGGCACATCTGCATACCATGTAGATGCAGGATTTACCCATAAGATAAAAGATTGAAAAAAATCAATAGCCTATGCATCTCATATTCTATTCAAAGCTGGGAAGAATTATAATCAGCTATATAATGCTCTATGTATAGTATTTGTGATCAAGACATTTCATCAATATCTGTGTGGCCAGAAATTTAAGATGGTCACAAACCACAAACTTATCCCAGATGACATAATAAACCCAATTGGAAAAACATATTATCTATATATCATCAGTTAAGGTTCAAGAAAGAAAGCCAAATTCTTTATACTGATTTATTATCAGGTTTCTAGATAACTAATTGCCGTATTCAAAAATTATAAAGATAAATTTTATAGATATAATTAAAAAATAATATAGCTTAACAATAAACCCATTTCATAATGCACAGAAAGATTCAGGTTGTCAAAAAACTAGTGGATTGGATAAGTGATGGATGGTCACAAAACTATTCAAATTATCTGTTATTTATTTTTTGGAATGCAGAAGAGAAATTATATCCACCAAAATAAGGTATATTAATAAATGATAAAATAGTGGAAGCACATTAGGAAAAATAAAATTTTAGTGGATTCATGCAGGACATTCAGAATTGTAGAACCAAAACCCTGGAATTTGGATACATTTGATAGTTTAGAGATAAATTGACGTATCAAAGAGAAAATTTAAAATATGTGAAATCTGTTAAAAAATTACTAAATTTCCCATAAAAAATATCATGCATGAATAAAGGCTGTTAATTCTGCCATAGAGTGCATATTAATGATATGGGACCTTAAATAACAGTTAATGCATCCTCTGGATGGAGACTATTGAGTGACACATATCAACCCTAAAGAACAATTCTGAAATCTTGTCAAGCCACATTGAATTTTGGGGATAAAGTAAAGAAATTGGAGTTACCATATTTATTGTTATTACCCTGATTGAAGTAGCTTGACAAAAAAAAGCTGCCAGTTATGAAATCCATAATGGAGGAAGGCTTAATTATGTACACAAAGTCATGTATATTATCTTATTTCCAACAACATTACAAACACCTTCAACAGTGATTGGGAAATATTCATTAGAAGTACTGATGGAAAGAAAATAACATACCAGATTGTGTTTACTAATTCCAATCATGGGATGGGAAAGATATTTCAAATTAATATAAATTAATGATAGTTTGAAGAAAACATTAGTGCAAGAGAAAATTAAATTTTTAATATTATTAATTATCACCATTGCAAAATCTGAAGATGTGGGGAATATAATAGATATTCTAACCATCTAAACCTGAATCTGATATAAAAAGTAGAGTATAAAGCAAATTCTTTTGAACATGTCAAAATTTCAGATTTGTTGACAAGAATAGAAGAAATTCAACCAAAGAAAAAATCCCAAAAAATAAAGAATCACAAGAGAAAACAGAAATAAAATTGAATGACTGAATTTAAAAGATTAAGAGAGAGATCAAATGTTCCTCACTGATGAAGGTCACAAGTTAGAAAGAGTCTGGGGATATTGAATGAGTAGGCACTAGATAGGAATTTTATGCACAAACCTTCCTGCATCCATTGATTACTCTGGCTTGCACTGAGTGGCGCTACTGTATGGAGAATTTTGCCTCTGTGTATGTAACAGATTAGTCAGTAGCTTTCCTATACTGTTGTAGAAAGGTATTGCTTAAAGTTTCAATTTTTTTTTTTTAAAATATCATCTGACTTATTGGTTTTAATATATTTTATTGCTTTACAATCTTGCTATGTATTTCTTTTATGAAACTTGTTCATTTTCTAAAATATTTATTTTCTCCATCATTATTAATTCATATGATTTTCATATTTATTGATATTAATAAAAATCTTTGTTAAGTTTTTTTTTTTGTTATTTCAATTGATATTCTTTCTGATGATATAAAGAAAAAAAATTGAAATATTAAGTATTTAAAATATTATCAATTTTTTTCTCTCATGTTAATCAATATTAAAAAAGTCTACAGTATTGACTTTTGACAAAAATAGAAAGAAAACTATGTACATGATTTTTGCTATTTGTATTACATCTGAAATCCTAATTCGATTTGGAATTTGAATTTTTATTTATTACAAACATTACAAGGATAAAAAATTATTTTAAAGCCTAAAGAAATTTCAGAAGTATGGATGATTGGCATTATAAATTCACTTATTACAAGATTTGGACTAAAGTATAAGAAAAATAGGATATTGTGCACTGGCTGTTAGATTGTTTTTTACTTCAAAAGTCTGTAATGTAATTATTTTATTTCCATTCCAAAGATTTGTACTTAATCAGACTCTTTCATTAATTCTGGTCAGATTCATTTTTTTTAATTTTGTATTGATAGTAACCTTTCAATTGAACTACCATTTTTGTGTTGAAATGTCTTCATCTCATCCATTCCTTTTTAATAAGCAAAATCTTTTAGAAGGACTTCAGCAATACCTTTTACATATTATAGAAATTTTGATCTTTCATGTTGATATTGTAGATTCTAGAAGTATTAGCCATTTTTATTCATCAGCTCTAATTAGGAAATGCTAAATACAGATTTTCATGAAAACATCTTATAAATTTAAAATTTTAAAATAAATTGTATTAATAGCTGATGGGTATTTCTTTTTATTTATCATAGTTCATTCAGTAACCCATATATACGTTTTAATTGGTGTAGAGATTAAAAATATTGCAAAATATTATTTGGAAAATAACTTGTTATTCATAGAAGCAGTAGATAATTAAAATTTGTAAAACCAAGATAAAAACATTTGAGATGTTCTTCAAAAATATTGTGCAGATACACATAATAGCTTCTGAGTAGTGGTAAATGTTTTTGATAAATTATAAAAAATTGTAAAAGACAGTTTAAAGAAGTTATATTATCAAATCAGAGTAGACATCAGCAGCTATCAAATTAGAAGTGACAGATTACTCATTGAACTATAAAATTCAACTCTCAGTCTGTCTGTCTGTCTATCTATCTATTCATCCATCTATCTCTATCTGTCTGTCTCTCTGTCTGTCTGCCCATCAGTCCGTCTGTCCATCCATCCATTCATCTACTGAATAATGAAAAAGATATACATAAGAGATTGGGATCTGGCCAAACTGATGAGTGCTTGTCTTTGGTCATATGTTTATGATTACATCCTTCCACAAGATGTTAAAAGTGGATAAAAACCAGTCCTTACCTTGCATGAGAGTGGTGTAGTGAAAATTTCACTACAGAAATATTATTTATTATAAGATAGAATGTAGCTCTATATGAAATAGAGACAAGGCAGTTAGGAAATTAAGAACAGATTGTTGGCTGAAGATATAGAGAAGATTGGGGAAAATAATTGGAAGGATTAGTTTGTAAATACAAAGGAGTGAATTTAATGTAGAGGAAAGTCAATAACTAAAAAATTTTGGATTAATTTTTAACCAAGGAATGAAAACAAATATGAAACTGTTCTGCAATTACTCCATGATAATACTGGCTTTACTGTCCTGCAATGTTTTGTGCAGTGATAAAATGGCTGATTGGAGTTCCAGATCCATGGATTATGGATTAACTGTCACTTCTGATGCTCAAACTTTCTTTTTTACTTATTTTTATAAATATATTACTATTATTATTTATTAAGAAATTAAAAAGAAGTGGTTTAAATATACTATGTATACTCAGAAAGTAGGAAAATGATATTTTTTAAAGGAACTATGGATACTTCAAAGAAGGATAGAATAAGAAAGAACTTAAGTTCAAGAGATAGCTATGAGTGATTTAGTATTAATGAAATAATTATTAAAGTGATTAGAAGATAGTTTGGAATAATATGGTAAAACTATCTTTCGAAATATGACTCATGAAAATAAGGTTACACACAACTTTTATGAAAACATCCACTACATATTCAGCTTTACTATTGCCTAGCATGCTTTCAATATAACATGTATATCATAATTGTGGCTTATAGTAATATGACTTAAGAGTTCTTAGTGCCATGAATATGATATATGTGTTATATTGAGAGCATGCTACGCAGTAATAAAACTGAATATTTTTTAAAAACTATCTTTTCTGTGGATGTTTTCACTAAGAATCGTATTACATTAGCTCAGAAAAGAAGGAGATTATTTATAGTTGAATTACAAAAATAAGGTTAGACTCTCTATACGTATTGCCACTCAGTCCAATCCAGAGTAAGCAATGGATGCCAGAAGGCTTGTGCATAAAATCTCCATCTAATGCCTACTCATCCAATAACCCTAGTCTAGTTTCTGGTTTGTGGCCTTCATCAGTGAGAAACTAGTCTGGGGATATTGGATGAGTAGCCACTAGATGGGGATTTTATGCATAAGCCTTCTGGCATCCATTGATTACTCTGGCTTGCACTGAGTGGCAATATGGTTAGTTATTCATTTGGTACTTTTTGAAATTTTCATTATACAATAGTCAGTAACAAAACATCGGAGCACCCTCTCATATATATGTACATATGCATACATTATTAGAAATATACAGGATAACTCAAAAAGTTATGAAAAAATTTGAAAATATAATTATTTTGGTTAATAGTTAATATTTTATATAATAAAATTTGCACAGTGGAATAATGTTGAGTTAATTCTAAGAATCTGCAATCGAAATTTAAAATATATATATATGTAACCAATAAAATATATAATAAATGTAAACTCTTTTCTGTTTTTTGGACTTTGTACATGGATTGATAGATAGATTAAACATTTGCAATATAACAATATATGTATAAAATTGTCCAGTTAATTACATTTAAATTGCATTTATTTTTAGGGTCAAGTTTTTATAAATGGAAACAATGCTGGACGTTACTGGACATCAGCTGGTCCTCAAATGACACTCTATATTCCATCGTCTTTTTTAAAACCTCATCCTGAAGTTAATAGATTAATTGTGCTAGAATTGGAGAATTCCCCTTGCCTGAACAACAACAGCTGTTATGTGGAATTTACGACAAACCATATTATTGATGCATACACTTCTGACATGATAAATTTTGTTATTAACAATCATGTTTTATCTGCAGTTTCAAATAATTTCAACTCTGGCAATATAAACCAGACTTTTGTGCAAGAAAAAGGTGACGTAAAAAATGGTTCGACTTCCACCAAGGAAGAAATACCATCATTAGAAAGTCTTTTAAGAACTTTGTTACAGAATTATCAAGTTTGGGTGAAAGATTTTTCATTTGAAGATCATGAAGAAATGTTAACAGCTGTAATAAAGGATTTTTTTTCTTTTAGAACTTCATCTCTCAATGGATCAGAAAATATTCTAACTCGATCTGAAGCTTCATGTTTACATAACTCTTATAATTTAAAATCAGACGAACCAAAAAATGACTCTCTTCTTTATAATTTAAAAAAGTTTCATATTTTTCTATCACATTTTACATATTTTGAAGAATTATTTTTAATTTTTATGTGCCTTTTGTGCTTTATTCTTTTAATTTTTCTTTTTTATAGTTTTTTAAGTAAAGGCAAATGTTTGAAACAGTCAGATGGAAAACCAATGTATCATCTGTTAAGAGATGAGGATGGAGGCTTCTAAAGCCTTATATGTATTTTGGATGTATATATTCAAGATACTTGATTGCAAAGTTCTTAAATCTGGAATTATTTTGAATAATACAGACAAGTTACCCACCACTTGATATTTTAATTTATATTCAAATAAAAAATTCAGGAAACAATTTTTCATTTTGTCTCCATATCATGATTTAATGAAGTCATATTTAATACAATTATAAAATTTTTATATATCATACACATTCATAGAGTCCAAAGATTTTTATTAAAGGGTAGTAAGAAAATATATTGAAAAAAGAAAGATTTTGAATAATTGATATCAATATATATATTATTCATACCATAAATGCATTCATATCTTATTCAAAATTATTGAACTTCATAACTTAATGAAATTATAACAAAACAGTAATACCTCTATGATAATAATGTACAAATAAATTGTGCATGGAAAATGTCAAAATTATGAAATCAAATTAAAAGAAAACAATTTTTTTTGTATCTAATAAATCATTTTTAATATGCATATATATATATGAGATGTTATATATTAATCTTTTACATATATATAAAATACATATTTTGCGGGTTCATCCGTGTTAAAAACTTTTAATATTAATATACTGATGTTTCGACTTGGTCACACAAGCCATCCACAGAGTTATAAAAGGTAGAAAGACGGTTGTAGAGGTGCTACAATCACTGATTTGAATAAAATGTTAAAATTCCACCAATAGGAAAAAATGTTAAATTTAGGAATGTTTTTTAAAAAAATCTTTCCAAATAGGAGGAAGTTTACATGTATCATCTCGCTTATTGATACAATCTGGCCTTTTAAGTATCTCAATGGCTTCTCTAATTTTGCATTGGTAGAGATTATCACATCTGGATATGATCCTGGTACTAGAAAAATCAATTTTATGACCTGAATCTATAGTATGGAGTGAGAGTGCTGATGATGATGAGTGTTGTTTAACTGCATTAGCATGCTCATCTCTCCTAACACTGATGCGATGATTACTCATACCTATGTAAGAAGCTTTACAATTTTTACATGAGATTTGATAGACACCATGAGATTCAAGAGGGATTGAATCTCATGGTGTCTATCAAATCTCATGTAAAAATTGTAAAGCTTCTTACATAGGTATGAGTAATCATCGCATCAGTGTTAGGAGAGATGAGCATGCTAATGCAGTTAAACAACACTCATCATCATCAGCACTCTCACTCCATACTATAGATTCAGGTCATAAAATTGATTTTTCTAGTACCAGGATCATATCCAGATGTGATAATCTCTACCAATGCAAAATTAGAGAAGCCATTGAGATACTTAAAAGGCCAGATTGTATCAATAAGCGAGATGATACATGCAAACTTCCTCCTATTTGGAAAGATTTTTTTAAAAAACATTCCTAAATTTAACATTTTTTGCTATTGGTGGAATTTTAACATTTTATTCAAATCAGTGATTGTAGCGCCTCTACAACCGTCTTTCTACCTTTTATAACTCTGTGGATGGCTTGTGTGACCAAGTCGAAATATCAGTATATTAATATTAAAAGTTTTTAACATGATGAACCCGCAAAATATGTATTTTATATATTTAACCCGTGCAAATCTTCGTTTTAACATATATATATATTGGATGACATTTATGTATTTTAAGTATGTATTACAAAGATGCATTGACATTTGCTCTGATAATTATATACAGTTTCTTATGTAAGTAATATTAATTATATATATTTTAAATATATGTATATTTTATATACCTGGAATCTAGATGTAATATAGGGGATTTGAACACAGACTTTCAAGCTCACTTCAGCCATCTGCTCTATTTCATACAATTGATACACATGACCACACACACAAAAAAGATAAATGATCTCCAATATACATATTTCATGCTGAACCAGCACTCATCAGTTGATGTAGATCATCTTCTCCACACATACATAATCAGTGCCTTAAAGTCAACAAGGGTATGACAAATAATATTGGCATTAACAAGATATTTGAGTGTTCCATCATCAGATTTTCAATGGTGTGAATGACTAAAGAGTTGGAGGATGGAATAGATTGAAACCTGTCCATTAAAGTCTGAAGATGTGCTATCATAATATAAACTGAGCACTGATTATATGTGTATGTGTAGGAGATAATGACCTGGACCAACTGATGAGTGCTGTTTCAGCATGAAATATATATATATATATATATTGGAGATCATTTATCTTTTTTATATGTGTGTGATCATGTGTACTGCTTGTATGAGATAGAATGGATGGCTGAAGAAAACTTGAAAGTCTCTATTCAAATCTCTTATAATTATATATATATTGTAATCTGACAATCCATAGGGTGATTTAATCAGGTGACAGGTAACCAACTCCAAGTATATAAGACAATGGCCTATTGACCCAAATTTAAACTGTGATGAGCATAATGAGGGATCTTATCAGTTTAAAGTTTATTGTTGATAACGTTAACTCCCCAATGATAACATTTTCTGTCCATGATTCTGATTTAACATGACACCTGAGGTGGCTATAATATTTGTTAGTTTGGCCTGGTTATACTATTCAAGATCCATAACAGTGCCACACACAACCTAATTTTGAAGTTATACCAAATCCTGTTAGCATCAAATCATAGCATTGTGGTTCATAAAACTCATTTGCAATGTTGCTCTACTGCTTTAACTTGATTAAATGCATAAATGAAAAGTGAATAAAGCGAATATATATATATATATCAACCAGTTTTATTCCTAGTGATAGTAACATGGAAGTCATTTTTATATCCTCAAACAATGGTTGTTACAACCCTGGTTAAGGCATCTGCATTACTAGGTAATGATGAATTACATTATTTATTTTATGAATTATATAAATACACACACACAATTATTTGTATTACCCCAGATACCCAATCAAGGTTGGATTGCATATGTGAATAATGGTATTAATAACACATGTATCTAAGTCCTCGATTAGGAATTAGATAATACATAAAAAGAAAGAAATATAAATCTTACTCTAGGCAACCAAACATAATATTTAGAATATGTGAGTTAGTATAAATAAAAAAATTGGTACAGATTAATTAACTAGGAGAGAAAATATATACATATAATAATGAAAATAATCACTCTTATTTCAGTTGTGTTTATCTTTTGGCCAGCAAAAAGTAATTATATAAAAAATAAAACTGATACTTTAATTGTCTAGTTGTTCTCAAGAGTCTTTTTATTTGTTAACACAGTTATATGATTGCTAGTCCAATTATTAATCCTATACATTTTTATGACTTTGTTACAGATGAACAATTTAATCCATGTGATTCTTTTAACATTTATTGGGTTTACAGATTAACAAAATAGGGCACACTTTCTCTATTTCATAGATATAGTTCACAATGATTAATCCTGCAATTGATTCATGAATTTCTTATACTATACTTTAATTGGATCATTATCAGACATCAGTCGATCTTTTCTTTTTTTGGGTAGGGCACATTCATTCATATATATATATATGACAACTGGAATGGAACAATTAAAGTTTTCTTCATGCTAGGTCATTTTCCACTTAAAGGCAGGACAATATATTTCTTCTTTCATGGAGCAACCATGTGGTCAATAGATGGACTTTTGAAGCTTGTAGAATTTCATGCTAATAAAATTTAAATCATATACATATGAAGCTATCATCTATTTAAGTAGTAACACACTTTATAACATTTCAATTGCAGTGTAAATACACTCTGGAGGGTCTTCACAATAAAATTGTTCTGGTCCACATTCTCTGCCAACTAAACATATTCTGTTCTAAATTTACAGCCACAGCTTTTTTATTGTTTTCCAGAAGATTTATGATGATGGTGTTCTAGTTATATTTTTATATTGGACTATTTCCATCATCTAATATGAAAAGAAAACTGCATCTATGAAATACCATGTGAATGTGGAAGAATATATATTGGTGAGACCCATTGAAAAGTGCTTGTAAGAACACAAACTGATTAGAAGAGAGAAAACAGATGTGTCTAAGTAGCAGACCATGTATGTGGGAAAATAAAAAAAAAAATTGGATAGAGAGGAAAAGGTACAAAGAAAAAAATTTAAAGAAGGTGCTCACATGGCAATGGTAAAAAATCCCATAAGCCAACCTAGTGTGACTATACATAATGTATGGAAACCATTAATCACCTTTGCTCTTAGGAAAGAGTGGAGAAATAGGAGGAACCTCATAGATAAGTATATGAAATTACTACAAACTGTTGCCTGGCTCAGCTGGTTAGAGCATTACCTTAAAATTCAATACTCAAGAATCTAAGGATATAGGTTTGAATCCTATGCTAGTACGGTCACTGGCCAGGCCAGCAACACCTGAAGAAGAGGGGAGAATAATACCTCTTGAAATGTGCATATACTAACCTGTTTGATGTACTATTATTTACATTTGAATGTATTTGCAATATTTAAATAAAGTTAAATTTTTCTAAAAACATTCAATACAGACCTTAGATGATAGAAATAGTCCAATATAAAAATACAAACGGCTTTTTTATATGTTATAAATTGTTTTTCATGAACAACTTAATCACTTTCATCCAAACTTTATCTAAATCCCATCACAATATATTGTGATTATTGAAAAACAGCTTAGTCAACCCCCTCCATTTACAAATGTTACCAATTGCCTGTATTTCAAAAACAGAGCTCAAAATGTATGATAGTGATTCATAATCAAAAATAAAAAGGGAAAAGAGAAAATAAGCAAAACATTACCCTTTTCAGTAATACAAATTCATGTCAGAACGCCACATTTATTTAAATAAAACTTTCTATTGCAGAATTACTCATTTTAATAACTTTATTTTGGGTCTGCTTTACTTCATTTTTTCTTTCCAATAATTAATTTTATAAGTTAACAAAATCCTTTTTTCCCCATTTATTTTATATACCTAAATATTTGTTTGAGATAAAATGCTAAGACACTCATAAGCACAACTACTAAGAACAAAACTTAACACATTATCTACTGAGTGTTTAGAATCAATGCAAATGTAGTCATTTATTATTGTTACATTTGATACTGTATTTGATGCTTGTATCTAGCTATGCACTGCTGCAATATTATCATCTAACATTGGGAAATAAAATTGCATTGAACTGTATCAAATATGCTTCATCCAATTACATTTCATATTGTTAAACATTTAATCTCACACTCAAGTTATTTTTATCATTATCCTACTTACGAGCTAGTTTTATGATGCTACTCAGGACTATCTTTATATGATGATTAGTTTGTCTCTTTCTTTTTGATTAATTTGTTTCTTGGAATTGGGGTGACCTTCAGCAACTAAAAAGTATGGATGCTGACTTCAACTCCATGATGGATAAAACATTTAATCACAGATCATAAGTAACCAGGAATGAAAACAAATTTTTTGACATAAGCAAGCTTTATTCATTTATTATTTATGAGTCTTAGAAGTCTCTGACCCATGGCATAGTTTTTCTCATGGTTATCAGCACAGTAGATATTTGATATCAAACTCTGCTCTTTTGAGACTTGGGAGCTAGTTTAGATGACTTTGAACCTTAAACTTTGTGTAGGTGCAGTACAGTGATATATAATTCTTATGGAGCATCATGAAGACATTGCATCCTCATGCTAATGCAAAATTCTTCATCTGTCAACAATATCGAGTACAGTAAATACCCTTCAGCAGTTAAAATCAATTTCAATCTCTACATAAGTCTTTTGTTTTTGTTTGTACTTATCTTGCTTATTACTTTGCATATTTCACTTCTATATCAGAAATATAATTGCATTCTGCTTTGGAAATTGGGGCTCTTGATCAGTTCTGTGATACTGTTTATTTTGTTTGATGCAACTGCTTCCAGTTCATCTTGTTATGTGATTTCTAATTTTCTAATTGGACTATTAATTGATCTTTGCTTTTTTCTCTTTTTCCAGTGGCTCTGCTTTTAACTTCCCATACTTGTTAGCATTCATATGAATGTCATTATCTCTTCTAAATGCATAAATGCCCCTTTTCCCACAATCACAGGCTTGCTACTGTCAAAAGATTTAACAGTTTAGCAATCTGTTTAATAGCATGCCTATGTATACCTATCAGCATTCTCTCAATATGGCTTGGTAAGCTATGACTCAATATTCATATGATTTGCAATTTTGATGATGGGTAAGCTATTAGACCTCTCAAGTTTGCTACTTGTTTCCTAAAAAATGGAGTGCAAGACTCACCAGATGGACACTTTTTTTGGGATATCTTGTGTTTGATAACCTTCTGATAATCCTCACTTTAGTAGCAATTTAATAATGTATTTCAATTCTGTAAAAATTTCTAGAATAGATAAACAATAAGATCCATCATGTCTGTAATATTCTCTGCAAATGACCAGGCTATAGCTAGCTTTGCCTCTTTCATCATAGCATTCAGACTGAAATATTTTTCCAGGTTGCTTGAATATTCAATAGTTGTTTCCCTTGCGTTGTCTAGAAAATATCAATTTTTAAAAACTGATTTACTATACCAGTTATATGACTTGATAGTTGGGGGTCCATATTTCTTTCTTCTTTATTTTTCTTTTCATTCATTTCCCTTTTTGAATTGCCATAGTCATTTTTTCTATCTGGCCATTTTATCTGCAAGTAGCATCTAGATTTTCAATTCTCCCCATCACATTTTTTGTTGATCATCATTTCTTTCTTATTGCACCAGCTCTAGATGTTCTTGTTATTTATATGTTTAGTAATTCTATTGTTTCTTATAACTTCTTATTTTGCTATCCTGCTCTCAATTTATTTATTTTAATCATTTCATGAATTTCTTCCATCCTTTTATTCAAGCTCTATAATCCATTTTCTAATTTCTTTATAAATTTCCTCTTTCAGCAATTATTAATTTCATTCTTCTGATTTGCCATCCTTTATATCTGGCTTTTCATTTATGCTATAAACTTATCAATAGTTTTTTTCTTTTGAAGTTTCAGAATTTTCTTCAGCCTGTTTTTCATCACTAATTACCATACATATCTTTGTAATATCTATCTATTTTGTTAATAGTACAGTGTTTTCTTCCAATTTTCAAGTTTGCATTATTGCTTTAGCATATTCTTTTTATGTATAAATATTAATGATTGTTGAGATCACTCCCCAGCTACACAACTACTCAACATAGTTTCTTTCCATATCTAGTCCTATTTTCCCAAGCCTGTTTGTTCTTGCTAATATGGCTCTGTCATACTATTCTTCAACTTTGCTTTTCTCCACTATTTTTTTCACTTGTCTATTCCCACATTTCACGTAACATCATCTTATTCCCAGGGTTTCTGTTTACTTCCATAATATATGCAACAGAATGGATGTGGGTGAGTTAATTGCAACATGTTGTGGTAACAAATGTAACCAGATCACACATAGGATGATCTGATCAGGCCACTTTTTGTCAGTCAAATTTAACTGGCTCCAAATATATACCACAATATCCTACTGACCCAATCATAATCTATGATGAACATACTGGGGGTCATTATCAGTTTAAGACCTATTGTTATTGATGCTAATTCCCCAATAGTAATATTTTCAGCTCATCATATGGATATAACTCATGATACCTATGGTAGCTAGAATGTTTCTTAGTTTGGGTTGATTATACTATTAAAAACTCATATAGCATCACTAGAAATCTAAGTTTGAACTTATATTCTTTAGAAGATATTCTGTTAGATCATAGCTTTGGGGTTATGAAACTCATTTGCAATATTACATTACTTAGTCAATTTGATAAAATGCATAAATGAAAGTGAATAAAGCTAATATATATTGTAACTTAAAAAGATAGAACAAAACATGAATGGTCATCTGAATTGTAATCTAAAACAGCTAATGGAGATTCGAGGCACAACCAAGCTACTTGATTGTGCATATAAACACAACCTTGGCTAAAACAATACCCATAGTATATACGCTAAAATCTCATGTAATAGCTAAACTCAATGGGTTTATAAAATAAATGCTATATGCAAGCCTTTATAATAAAATATGAAAATACAAGCAATATTATTACTAACTCAAGAGGAGGAGAAATATCCACTCTAACACCAATAAAAGATTTCATATTGTGTATATGCTATAGAGGTTACATTTACATTTCATCTACAAATATCTACTAGAATTATCACTTAATCCATCTCTTTAGTATCTTCTAAGCATCTCCTTATTCTGATCTGATCAAATCATTATATTAATTCTTATAAAATTTAGAAATGTTCTTTGAATATTTATGCCATGTAAGTTCCATCTTTTGAATGTAATTTCTTCAATGTTAAAATAAATTTAAGTAATATAATTCATAAAATTAAATTTAAATATATATCTCTGGGTAAGATGATCTCATTTTAATTATAAAATAAATTCTTTTAACTCTAGAACTATTCAATATTGAATGAAATCCTAATTGATAAAATAAATAAAACATACAATTCCCTTAAGCTAATCACTTAACACAATTATAATAATACTATTGCTAATCTGAATAACATAAAACATGATTTTTTAATTTTAAAATAAGATAATGAATAATCTTGGATTAAACAAATATTAAGATTGGTAAGGGATTCCATAGCCATTCTAAATACCCTAAAATAAATCTACTTAAACATCTAATTAATACACTGTACAGGCTTGCACACACCTGCACATATATAATGTAATATATAAGGGATTCGAACTCAGACTTTCACACGACCCTCAGCTCTCCATGCCATATCATATTGCTAACCCACCTGATCATACACATGTTGAAAAGATAAATAATCATCAATATACATATTTCATGCTAAATCAGCAATCATCATTGATTGTATATATGTGTGGAGATAGTAATCTGGACCAACTGACGATTGCTGGTTTAGTATGAAATAGGTATATTGATGATTATTTATCTTCAACGTGTGTATGATCAGGTGGGTCAGCAATATGAGATGGCATGGAGAGTTGAGGGTCATGTGTAAGTCTGAGTTTGAATCCCTTAAACATCTAATATGAACCTGGTTCTAGTAAAATTAAATGTTATCATAGAGTAATAAATACGATTTTTAAATATGAAAATGATTTTAAATGTACAATGATTTGAAACAAGCAAATCAAATTATAATTCTTTATTAAGCAAAATATATCTTTCTTATATGTGATTCTACTATTTAAATAATTCAATAATGAATCTTATTAGCTTCAATGTCCATGTACTCTTAGAAAATATATTTAAAATAATTTAATAATATTTTATATGATTATTTAGATTTTTGATTAATATATGGAATAATTTCTGGTTAATAAGTGGAATGATAGGACAAATGACTGAGAAATTTCTTAAATAACAAATATTTATTTACAGAAAACCAAACGAAGTCACAAATACTAAATATATTCACAGTTCACATAGCCAAAGACCTTTACAAATGTTACTTCCTCAAAATTTATGACAGTAGGATTAAATAATAAATTCAATTTGATTAAGCAAAATGATCCAGCAGATTAAAATAAACGTTCCTATTGCTTAATTATCAAAAAGTTCTCATTCATACAATGATAACCTTTATATAAGTAGTGTCCTCTTTATGAATATTTAACAATAATAACTTACCAATTCAGTGATGAAAGAGTGATAAGACAGGTGTATATTGTCTATGCCTAAAAATACACTTTAAAAATTGTATAATTATCATACTTGTCTTCATTATTATCAAAGCTTAAATATAGGACTTACACATCAATTGTCATCTACGACAAATAAGAATGGTATAGAAGTAAGGGTGAAATTCCTCAATACCTTGATAAAAACTCATAGATAATGCCATGGGAAAATATACATGCCTTACTAAATATATTACAAGTAAGGCAAAGTGTAAAGTATAATAGCATAGCTCATAAAATACCCCTACTTTTGAGGGCTAATAAACAATTAGAACTTTGATACTAGTCAGGAAAAATAATGAGAATGCACATCAGAGAAAATATTAAATAGGATTGCCATAAATAAGAACTTAAGCTACTACATCCAAAATATAGGCATAGGTAAGCTAGCAAGACAATAAATAATGAGATATTGCTGCCATCTCTTGAAAAATAAGATAGCAAAATAATGAGAGACTAATGCTACCATCTCTAAATATACAAGCATAAATATTCCTAAATAGAAAAACTACAGCTACTATCTATCTAACAAAAATACTATAACGTGAAAAATAAATAACCTATGCCAAACATAGCTCTATTAACATTAGGCAATAAATCAGCATATAATACATTATAGAAACACACATCTTAACCTTACATCTTAACAATATATCTTTATCAATAAATTATTCATATGCAAAAGATAACACATACTATTTCAAAATTTGCAAATATAATAGATTGCTATTCTCAAAATATTTCAATAATAGCATATAAAATATGTATCTGAAATAAAATATGTGCAAAAATCATAAATACAAATAAAATTCAACCATTTAGAATACACAATCAAAGAAATAGGTACTATTTTGTTCTGTTTTCTTTAATCATTAATCTTGAGACTGGAAAATTTGGCTACAAAGTCTTGTGGACAGTAAACATATCCATTATAAAATGCAATGTAATTATAATATTAAAATATAGAATATAAACTATGAAATAAAGAAAGTGCATTTTGGATGTCCTTAGTAAAAATTTCAAGTAATTATGCTAGCAAGTAATAGGATACATAAACATTGATGAATTTTATGATATATATATATATTGCAACCTTCCATCATATGATTCCTAATAAATTATGTACACAAATTATATGTTAAGACAAAGATATTATTTTCTAACTATTGAACTGGTTAGCATGAAACCACAAATCTAAAGATTACAAAGTGATCATGAAGATAACAACTTCTGGTCAAACTAGCTTTAAAATTCCCAAACAAAATATGAAATAAATTTAATACTTGTCAAATCAATAAGTAATTAATCTGGTCTACGCAATGAATATGAGATTGAATTATAAATGAAGTAGTAAATAAATTAGGATGTAGACAAAATGGATGATGAAGATAAAGAATTAAATAATAAAATGAAAGCCTAAAAATGAAGAGAAGAGAAAGGTGTATTAGAATTCTGAAGGATTAAGATAATGATAGACTAAGAGCTAATGACTGATTAAAAACAGTAATAGGATAAGAGCCAGTGAAGAGTGAATCAATTATGATTATGAATTAAGATGAAAGAAGAAGTAAAGAAAGATCGAGATGACAGATAAGAACACTGATGATGGAAGATGATATCCTGAACTATAAACTGATATTGTCTTAAAGGATAGTAAGATAAACTAAAGTAAAATATGGATTCCAAGCTTAACCAAACCAGAATATTTACCATTAAATTAAAACAAAATATAAGCTCAAAAAGTAAGGAAGAAGAAATTTATACATTAAGTTACGCTAACTGTAAAAAAAACTGAAAATAAACATAAATCAAAGTACAGTAAATAATTCTAAATATAAATACCATAAATTTAACATTATACCACAAACTACTAACTTGTTCTTCCCAGGGTTCAAATAAATTAACTATTATCCTTTTTCCAGTCATACTTGGGTCAGTGAGAGGGATTTTGCCACTACCCAACTATAACAGACTAAACTGCTTATAAACACTTAGAATTACCAAAATATCTAGCAATCTCTATACCAAACGAATATGAAATTTAAGCTCTATAAAGTACACACATACTCTTAATCAAGCCAAATAACTTACAAACTCTCTTTTATTCAATAATTATGATCTATGTGATCATAGATCAGTGAATGATGTATTTGATAGTTCAAATAAATAAGCTATATCAAATTTATTGGTTTCATCTTTACTATATTATTTAAAATAATATATGCACTTTAGGTGAACAATGTTTAAATCACTAAGTGATGATGCTTTAAATGTACCTTTAAAAAAAATAACCAAATTTATTATTGTATTAAGGTATAGTAAATTTGAAATAAGATAAGGTGTGGATAGCAATAACAATAATAATGTGGGTGATGATTAGCAATAATACCATAGACAACTAGATAAAAATTTCAAAATCACAAGATTTATTTACACTATTTACAAATTTTCTTAACATCATAAACATTTAAACATCTATTTTCAGAAAACATATATGAAACAAGATATATTTTCTTTCAACTACATATATGGGTGATAAAATAATAAAATACTATAATATCCTTATTGTCACCCTCATTGTTAATTAGATTTTCACTATTGTATATTATAAAACAGGTATATTACATTGCTTGGCATAAATAAGCATTGTAGTACAAGATAAGAATGTTTTCCAAATAATAAGAGTAATTGACAACCGTAATATTTAAATCCAATGCTTGAAACAGCATTTTTCACTATAGCTTTCTTAGCTGTATATAAGAATATGATAATGGCAATTATCATATTAAGCACAAATGTATGAATTATTCTTTGATATAATTTGTTTAATATTATTTAATATGACATTAGTTAACCATATGGTTAGATCCTTATTATTTAACCTAAAGAAATTTCTAAATATAGATATACATTAGAAATCAGACATACACATGATATTAACCCTGCCTATGTCCATGAACGATCATGCTGATTATAAAAAGGCATTACCGATCCATTGGTGAATCACTGCTTACGTATGTGCGTGTCTCCTGTTATGCTAGACATAATCTAAGTCTTATAATTATTAATAA
The DNA here is from genome assembly GCA_028023455.1 of Epiperipatus broadwayi. Classification (NCBI taxonomy): domain Eukaryota; kingdom Metazoa; phylum Onychophora; class Udeonychophora; order Euonychophora; family Peripatidae; genus Epiperipatus; species Epiperipatus broadwayi. Next base: position 569,971 of record JAQFVV010012455.1, on the reverse strand, counting down.
GTTTTGATGGTTTGTCTATAAGTTATCAACATGGTGCTACATCCCAATTCATACACTATTTGACTTAACCTAATACTATAGATAACAAGTGTTCCTGACGAACTTTACCTTATCATTTCCATACAAATTTTTAAAATATACAAAATAACTTCATCTTACCTGATGAGAAAATCACTCCACACCCTCCTGAGGGATGAGACACTAAAAAAAGGCTCTTCACAACAACATTACCTCTTTGTGTAATAATATGGCAAATTCCTATACCCTTTTCCTAGGTATAAATGTGTGGACATTGTCTCAACACAGAGAAACAGAATATGTGCCTTGAAAATAACCCTCTTGCTAGGAATTGATGATGCTACTTAAGCATTCGTTATTTAGTTGCCTCAATAAAATAATCTGTTCATGGAGTAAGTGATGGGTGAGACTATTCTCTCTGCCTATGCATCCTATACATAATACAGTGTTTAAAGCAACTTTATATTTCATATATTCATCAGATGTACTCTCACAAATCTTTATCACCACAATGGCAAGATAAACATAATTCTCACATTAAAGCTAAAGATAAATATCTCACTTCCTAATGCATAACTGATAGTGTAATAAACAAGCCAACATTTTATAAGTCAAATGACTAGGAAATATTTTAAAATTATGATAAAATATTGCTGTAACAAGAAATAGACAGTCAACAAAACATTGCAGATTATACACTAACCTGGACATACTGATTATAAGCAAACTTTAATAAATATAAAATGCTTATATGGCAATTCCATAATATAAAATAACTATGTTATCATTTAAAGTTTATCAATAGTTAAATAAAATATAAATAATATATATATATTGCAACTGGTTGGGTTACATGGCACACAGCAACATAGTGTATGTACACATCTAAAAGTAGAAATATAGACAAATTTTTATAAGTATTTTTCTACATTTCATTTGGAATAATAATGATTGTAAAGGGTTAAATATCTCTCAGTTTAAAACAGAATTTTATTATGAAATAAATATTTTAAAAAAGTTCTAAATAAGTGATTAACATTGAATTCTGATTTTGAAATTTAAAAATAAGCATGTTTTATTATAATTGTAAAAATCTATTATCTATTTTTGAAAATCTTTTTAATTAATTGGTAAATCTCTATCTAACTAAAAACATGTATATCATACCTTTGGTAAAATTTCAAAGTTGCTTACAAAAGTAGATTATAATTAAAAGTGCTTTCAAAAGGATTAGAATTGTTTTTAATCAAGATAAAAAAGCAGTTTTAAATTAAAAACAATATATTGTTGTCACCTTAGAAATTCAAGACTATAAAAGGTTTGGATGGAAAGATTAGTTCAATCTGGTTAAGAGTTTTTGAAGAGAACAGTCTGGTTTTCAGTTTTGAACAGTTTTTGAAAAGAACAGTCTGGTTAATATTTTTTGAGCATCAGGTGGCCAAATTGGCCCGCTGTAAAGTTTGGATAGTAATTTTTTAAGACAGTTCTTGTCTTAATATTTTTGTGAAGCAGTTGGCTAGCAGAATTGGTGTTTGGAGAGTTCTGAAAATAAAAAATAGCTCCCATAAAGATGTAGCAGAAATCAAGCCAGTAGATCCAGCAGTGAGAGTCTACTAGTTCTACATATTGGAGTTTTGATTTACTTGAAGACTGGGTCAACTTAAAATGGATCAATTAGCCTGTACAAATATGTAAAAGAAGACAATTTTCTGGTCTGAAGCTCATCAAACCCTAGAAAAAAAGGGAGAATGCCAATATACCTGATTATACTTTTCCAATGCTGAAAATTGCCTGGACAATGCTCCCTTGATTATGATACTTACCCATAAGCTTGTCAAATAATTGGTAGATGTATGCTGATTCTTATCTATACCTGTAAGGAATCACAGATAAATGCATTACATGTATATACTGTGTTATTTCATTTTTTATATTTTTTGATCTGAAATGACATTTTAAAAGAGAATTTTTAGTACAATATTAAGTAGTAAAAACAAAATATGCACTTTCTTTTATATTTTTAACATCTTTTTATTATTAAGATGATTTGGATAGTTTTGATTATCCACTAATCTTTTTCAAAAAAGAATGATTGAATTACTTAGTGCTAATAAGTTTTAAAAAGTGTTAAACAGAAATAGAATGGGGTGAACAGAATAAAATTATACAGTTTGGCTTAAAGGTAAGTATAAGAAAATAAGTCTTAAGTAAAGCAGACAATTAGAAGAAGGTACATGAATATTGATTATTCTTAGATGTAAACCCAAATTTACATTAGATAAAAGTATGAATATATGTTTGTATTGTGTTTGAATGTATTGCATATTTAAAATAGATAAAATCCATGTAATCAAAGTTTTTTTAAAAAAGCAAAATATAAATTTATATTTTAATAATTTAATAATCTTACTGAAAAAAAAATACATAAATGTATGCAAAAATATGTGTAGGTTATAAAAATTCATACTATGGATATAAAAGGATTAGGGGGGGACAAGCATTAGGAGCTTGCCATCCTAAGTAATTACCATATGCTAGTAAATAAATAAATTCAATAAAAATTGTGCTAATATAAATAGCAATATTAATAATTTTTCTAACATTTGAAAGAGTTTCACTTAGAAAGTAGTATTTGATAGGAAATGACAAATTATCTTAATTCTTTTTTAATATCACTGAAAATTTTTTTTTATTAAAATAATATTTAAATTTAATAAAATGAAATGCAATTCAAATGACTTTTGACAAACACAGAATATTAAAAGGATGTTCTAAATTCACAACACTTTTTGCTTTCTAAAATTTTATTTTTAATATGTTTAATGCAGAAATAATAAAGCAAAATTTGCAGATGCACAATATAAACTCATATAAATTTTTAAAAACATTTATGGGATATTTTTAAGTCATACTTTTTTTATTAAACAGTTGCAAACATTTTGGTATTAGAATAGTATACAGTCTTTTTACTTGATGGAGTTACATAGTACTTAACGAAGAGCAAAGCAAAATTAATCATTAAAAAATAAAAGTTTCCCATTTGTTATTGAATTTTAAAACTGTAAAAATAAATTAAATAAAGACTATAATATATATTTGCAATAAAACTAAGTTATTTACTAAAACAATGAAATTATTCAAACAAAAATCAATCTCAGATAATGTGCTATTTCTTAAATATTATAAATTTCAGTACTTTATAATAATAGATTTAAATAATATTTGTCTAAATTGCATGTTGTTAATAAATTTGTAATAATTGAAAGTTTGCTAATCTTTCACATGCGCGATTGTCTCTCAGAGAGCCAATCAGATTTTAAACAGCTGTCTTAAGAATGATCAGGCTTCGATACATGACAAAGATTTTGATAAGAAAAGGATGATACCAACCTTTTCTCAACTTTTTATATATATAAACCAGTCTTAAGCATCTTGGCCTGAAAGTTTGAATATATAAACATATACACTTATCATTCATTGTGTTATTAATTTAAGATATTACGATGCGAAATCTCAGATTTATTACACTGCAATTTTCTAGATGCTAATATAATTTATCAGCAATGTATATAAATAATATTTGTCTAAATCGCATGTTGTTAATAAATTTGTAATAATTGAAAGTTTGCTAATCTTTCACACGCGCAATTGTCTCTCAGACAGCCAATCGCGCATATGAAAGATTAGCAAACTTTCAATTATGCTGTTTAAAATCTGATTGGCTGTCTGAGAAACAATCGCGCATGTGAAAGATTAGCAAACTTTCAATTATTACAAATAATAGATTTATTAAAACAATATGAATTATTTAACATAAAATTTGCCAATAAATAAAATGTAAGAAGAAATAAATGGCTGTAATTATTATTGAATTTATGACGTACATATTAATTTTTGAATTTATTAAATGTACACTGAATAAAATGAAATATATGTGTATTAAATATAACAAAATAAGAATGCAATATTTAATATACACTTGCAAGTGTAAATTCAAGAATATGAATACTGTAAATTTAACAATAATTGCAAGCATTTATTATAGATTTACATATTTGTATAAATGTTAATAATTTATTTTTTTGTTAAATAATTGATATTATTTTATTTTTATTGCAAAATAAATATAAGATTTTATTTCATATATTCCACTAGGTGGCATTCTATCTTCAGAATATTGCAGCATAATACTAAAAGAAAGAAGTAGCGATTATTTTACTGATAAAAAATAATCTGAATTAATATTCATTTATTTCATTTTTGAATGATATTAAAAACACACTGTAATTTAATTTCTCATTCACCACTTTCTTTTGAAATTATAGTAGTTGTCAACATTGTTTTTTTTTTTTTTAAGAACTATTCAAATTTGCGAAAAAATAAATAAATCCAATAATACATGTATTTTATTATATAACATTTTTATTTATTCTTTAACTTTAAAATAAAGATATTTAATTATACTCCAAAATTATAACAAGAAAAAAAATGAAATATTAAAGTTAGGCGTTAACCAAGTATTAGACTATAATATTACGATTTGATAAACATTAGGCTAAGCTCAGGGTTCTCCATTAATGATCTTTGCTGATAATAAAAAGAGATACTTATAATGACACTGAGAATTATTAAACATTATAAATACTCTTAATTTATAATTAAAAAATAAATTTTAAGAGGAGAAACCTCAATTCGCTCTTACAATCCACAAAAGCTCAACATTTACATCATACACCACAGTATAGTTAAGTTATAATCTTTTTCTCATAATGAAATTTATTTTATTATCTTCTCCCCCTCAATATATAATCATACACCTCATAGCCACTATTCCATCTTATTGCCATGATTAGATAAAAAAAAAAAAATGATATTCTTTAAATCTTATTTGTCTATTTGTGCCACTTTGTTTTTCTCTTCACAATAATTATTTTACTAAAATATAGTTTTTTTTATTATTGAATTATGATGTTAAGGTCTCAGGGTTCCTTAGAAGTGTTCTGAGTATTAAATTTCTCAGTCTTTATCTACTTATATATTAATCAAATGAATGGTATCCTAGTGAAAAGTGTGAGGAGACATATATTTATTCCGAAGATAATATCTACCTACTATGCAATAATAATAATGAACTTTAATAGAAAAGTATTTTAATTAAAATAAGGTGCATAAAAACTCTTAATTTTGAATAATATAATACTCCTAGGATAACATTCGAATACCAGGAGTGAAAAAGGGATTTTATGTCTATCATGATTTTATAAAAGCATACAGATTTGAATAGATGTGTATATCTAAATGTTCATTCTTTACAGTACAGTCAACGAACACGGTTTGACGTTTTTAATAAAAAGCTGTTTTTTAGACGTGTACATAACAGTCAGGTATAAATACAATAAGGCACATACGGATCCAGAATGCACTTCAATTTTTACTCAGCATCAAAAATTGTCGGGACATGTGTTCGAACCCACATCTGCAAAATTAGTTTGTACTGAGCGACATGACGTTAGGCGAAAAGTAAAAGAAGCATACTTTATAGCAGAGGACTCTTTCGCCATTAATCGTAAAGATGCATGTTTTGCGATATCTAAAAGATGGTCTTAGTGACTCATTTGCATATAATTTGCATATCAGATTTATTTATATAATGATTTCAAAGAAAGGATCATAACTGGCTATGAATATGAGAAGTACATCTTCTTGAAAGCGCTTAGCCATTAAATTTAATTTTCAATTTGTTGTTATAGCTTTACGTTGGAAGTGTGAAAGCACGATTTATTATTATAAAACAAAAAAGCAGTTATTACTACTATATTTTAATTTATGATATAATTCACAGAGGGCGTAGCTGAAAATTTCTTACCGTTTGAGGTGATTTGATATTTAATATATGATGTATCATAAAAAAGGGTGGGATTTAGAAAATGATTTGTAATTAACAACCATTGTTTTAAAGCGAATGCACATTCGCATATCAATTACAGCTTAAAATGCTTTCAAAGTTTGTTATCAAATATTTAGCAATAGAAATAATATTACAGCAAAATTAATGTATATTTTGATTAATGGAGTACTGTAGTGGTTTAGATAATCAAGATTCTGCTGCTCATAAATATGCCATTTAATTATCTTATCATCTTAGAATAATTAATTATTTTCCTTTTAGAAAAATGATTTAAATTCATCCCAAAAATAACTCAAAAATATCTTTAAAATTAAACTATAAAACTGATAAGACAATTATTTTTACAAATCATATTAAAGTGAATATTAGCAATTTTTTAACAATATATACAATCACATATACATGTATATCATATTTAAATGTACAAACATCTATACACATGTCATAATAAATGTATGCACACAAACATCATATATTATTAGCATAGCTGAAGAAATGGATATATTTTCTAAAAAAATGTTTGTGATTAGTAAAAATTAATATAATATGTATTTGTTACAATCATTTCTATATAAAATATAAGAGGTGAAATCATAATATTATATGTAATATAAAAGTTAAATAAGCATAAATAACTCTAAATTAAGGTTCATTATATATAATAATGGAAATTAAATACTGTCTAATACTTTACAAGTAATTATAAATAAAATAGAAATTCACATAACATTACAATACAACCATGGTTTTATCTACTAAAAAATAGACATTTTCCAAGTGAAATTCAACTAAACATACAACAAAAACAAAAAGACTTCCCATCATTCACTTCAAAATAACTTCCTTTAACATCATACGATAATAAAAGATAAAATCTGCATTGTCAAATAATATTTTATGACCTGCATTTAGTTTATGAATACTGTATATACAACTTTCCATTTCTTCTCGTTCATATTCTTCCTTTTTCTTTTTAAAACTTGTTTATTCAATTTTTTTACTATAAATTTATTTTTCCAAGTGAGTTATGATATCTATTTTTAACTCTACTCTTATGAACTTTAACACTTTCATTAAAGATTAATTTACTTTGACCTCTATAAATTTTAGAACAACTGTAAGAAATCTTACAAATTACCCCAGAGATAGATTTGCCAACAATTGATTGTTTTGAACCATTTAATGAGAGTACAAAACTCCATACAGCAGTGCCACCAAGTACAAGCTTTTGTAAGCAATGAATGCAGGAAAGTTTGTGCATAAAATACCTATCTAGTGCCTACTCATTCAGCATCCCCATATTAGTTTCTATCTTGTGCCTTTCATCAGTGAGGAGCCTTGGATTTGAGAATGCTGCATGTAGACATTAGGCTCTAATGCAATGTTACAGCAGCCACCTTTTACCTGTTTGGTTAACTATAAAATTAGGAACCCAAGATGAAAACACCATAAAGTTTTCAACTCAAGATCATTCACTTGTATAGTCATATAGATCTGAACTCAGTTCAGCATCTATACATTTTGGTGTCTTTGATTTTTCAAAAACCACAGTTACTATTTATTCTGTGGGCAGGATAGGTATAAAACCAAAACATCACATGAATTACCATTTCACATGCTAACATATGCTGTTAATAATAGTATCAATCTCCATACAATAGAGCTACCAAGTGCAAGTTTTTATAATCAATGGATGAAGGAAGTTTTGTGCATAAAATTCCTATCTAGTGCATACTCATCCAACACCCCCAGACTAGTTTCTAACTTGTGGCTTTCATCAGTGAGGAGCCTTGGATTTGAGAGCATTGAACCTATCCTGCCCATAGGATAATGGTGAATGTAGTTTTTGAAAAACCAAAGACATCAAAATGTAGATGTTAAACTGAGTTTAAATCTATATGAGTATATAAGCTAAGGAGCTTGGATTGGAAACATTTATGGTGTTTTTCATCTTGGGCTTTTAGCTTTATAGTTAACCAAATAGATAAAACATGGCTGCTGGAGGCTTGGTATTAGATTCTAAGATCTAGGTGCAGTGCTTTAAAATCTGCGGTTCCTCACTGATGAAAGTCACAAGATAGAAACTAGTTTTGGGATGCTGGATGAGTAAGCATTAGATAGGGACATAAACCTTCCTGCATCCATTGATTACAAAAGATTGCATTTGGTGAGCTTGCACTTGGTAGCAATACCATATTGAGAGTTTGATACTCTTATTAACAGCATGATCATGTGATGTCCTGATGGTTTTGAAGCATTTAATGTATTTAAATTCAGGTCTTTATTATCAACAGATTTATATATTTTTATTATTAAATATAATATTTCTAATAAATTTATGATTGTATCCTAACTCAAGATGGTCAGAAGCAAATTAACTCATCTGAATAAAACTATTATTTTCAAACTTATTAAGCCTTTTATTCCTATAGCAAAAGTTCAAAAAAGTTTCTTATGAGTAAAATGTTGTCTGATCTTATCATATTTCTTACATTTTTTGCTTTAATAAAATGAATCTCAGCCTCAGGGTGGCCTTTGAGTGTTCCATCATCAGATTTTCAATTGGATGGACGGTTGAAGAGTTGGAGTGTGGAGTGGATTGAAGCCTGTTCTTTAAAGTATGAAGATTGGCCTGTTCTTTAAAGTATGAAGATTGGCTATCTTAATATATATCTGAGCACTTATTGCATATATGGGTGGAGATGATAATCTGGACCAACTGATGATTGCTGGTTTAGCATGAAATATGTATATTGGTGATTGTTTATCTTTTACATATATGTGTTCAAGTGTTTCAGTGATATGGGATAGAGTGGTGAGTGGTGGGTCATATGAGATAGAGTGGTAAGTGGTGGGTCATGCGGAAGTCTGTGCATATATTGATACAGATATATATAATAAGCCTGTATTTCAGTTATTACATAGTAGAGATGTCTGCCCATCCCTTGTATATGTATTAAATGGATTATGTCCTGTACATGAGGGGTCAGATTGACTTTAGGTCAACATGGATGTGACAAGAATCTTGGCCTCAGGGTGGCCTTTGAGTGTTCCATCATCAAATTTTCAATTGGATGGATGGTTGAAGAGTTGGAGTGTGGAGTGGATTGAAGCCTGTCCATTAAAATATGAAGATTGGCTATCTTAATATATATCTGAGCACTTATTGCATATATGTGTGGAGATGATAATCTGTACCAACTGACGATTGCTGGTTTAGCATGAAATACATATATTGGTGATTGTTTATCTTTTCGACATATATGTGTTCAGGTGTTTCAGTGATATGAACTAGAGTGGTGAGTGGTGGGTCATGTGAAAGTCTATGCTCGTATACCCTATATATTTAATAAAATGACTACAAAATAAAATATTATCAACTTTATCAACACTTAAATCTAGAAATTTTAACTTAACTAATTCAAAAGTACTCTCCCCCCCCCCTAGAAAATTTATTATTAGAATCAAAAGCATACAATCAATGAAAAAAATCCTTCAATTTATCTTTCTATATAACAAACAATCATCAACATATCTAACAAATTTTTTTAAAGAAGCAGAAAAATTACTAATAACACTATCCTCTAAAAAATCAATAGAGAAGAAGAAATAACCAATAACTCATCCCTCTTTAATTTTATAAAACATATCATTACACACAAACTATATAGACTCCTCCAATAACAACAGCAAATCATGAATAACCGTAATCTTATTTTCAGAAAAGTATTATTTCTTTAAAATAGTAAAAAATATTTTAATGCTTTTTATCCTATCAACTGATTGATACCAAAAACCATCAAGCGTTGGTGGCTGAGTGATCAGCAGAGCTGCCTTACAAGCAATTGTCATGGGTTTGCTTCCCAACCGATGCTTTGACACATGAAACTACTAAAAACACAATCCTTTTCTAAAACAAATCCCCTAATTTTATTATATGCCTCATAAGAAGAAAATATACCTTAATGGAAAATTTCTTTAGAAGCCAAAAAAATGACTAGGATAACAACTTAAATAAGTAAATCTATCTAAAAAAATTTAATTTTTATAATTTCAATTAACTCATACTTTCCTTTGAAAGTGACTTTGTCATAGCAATCCTCATCCTGATTTTTTAAGTACACCTTTACCCTGCTTAGCAATTGACTATTTAGCGATATTTCACAATAGCGAGCATCATCACTTTGTATCCACTACTTCAATATACAATCGATTTTTCACTATAACAATTGGGAAAAAATTAAAAAAAATTTTTTTTTGGCAGCCATCTTGAATTTTGCATCACTGATGATATTAGAGAATAAGTATTTTAAATTCATTTTACCCAAAAGCAAAAGTATATTATTGTAATACGTACACAGATAATGACTCTGCTGTAATTGTATACACATACAATATTTTATTCATAAAACACAATGTTAGTACTGCATTCAGTATTTTGAATATTGAACGTATAAACTTAAAATATCTATAATCACTGAATCTGTAATACTGTATACTGTAATATAAGTGTTAAATGTCTTTAGAAAAATTAAACTTTATTTAAATATAATATACAGTACTTGGATTATTTAAATAAAGTTTAATTTTTCTAAAGACATTCAACACTTATATTAGATGATGAAATAGTCCAATATATAAATACAGTACAGGACAACTAAAATACCATCATCACAAACTTTCAGGAAAACACTAAATATGAATATTAAACTGCACATGTGTGTTTATTAATTACGATATATTATTTTTAGAACACCTGGATAATTATGTAAAAATAGTTATTGATTTTGTAACTTCGTTAATAAACATGTTGTTTACACTCAAGTTGTTTCAAATCAAAAGAAAAACAACATTTTAAAATGCAAGTGTCGAATTAGAAAAGTTTAAAAAGAAAAACATTGTATTTAAAATAAATGTTAATGAATTTTCTTCTACACGAATGGGGGGGGGGCACTATTACATGACTAAAAATATAGTACTGTATTTATTAAGATTCCAACAATCGACTTATAGCAAATATAAAATAAAAGAAAAATAAACTTTGCGTATGTTTTAGAAAATTAGTACAATTGGAGTTTTTTTTCTTTTAAAATAAGTTGAATTTTTTTTTCTAAAGTTGACTGATTTATGATACACATTAAGCGTTTTGTTATTCTGGTGTACAGTAATAAGTCTTTATGTTCAATTAAATAATTTATAATTAAACATTGTTTTTTAATTTGAATAATTTCACATAAGTAATAAACATAAATGTACAGTAATATATACTGTAATACAAATTTTTAAAAAATGCACTTCAGTATGGATTTTGTTTTTCATTATGATGAAAAACTTCTGCAGAAAAATCTAAAAACTCTTAAATTCAAATTTAGTTTCACTTTCTCTCTTTTTTTTTTTTTGCTGTACTGTACTTTTTAAACAGTGAAAATAAGCATTTTTTTTCCTAGTGATATAAAACTTTTCTTTTTAGATACCGTATTTAGTCATCATTGTCATGAAAAAATCAAGAAAATTTTTGAGCTTGGAAACCAATGTGGATATTTTACGTCGACTGGAACCGACCATTTTTCCCCCATAGACCTCCATTATAAATACGTATTCTGTATACGATATTCTTGCTTAATGATGAGTTTTGGAGGACCAATTGCCATCGCTAAGCAGGGTAAAGGTGTATAACAATTTTCATTTTGATCTAAACTAAATAAAAGCTCTTCATGTATCTTTCTATGCTGATTATCATCATCAGAGAATGTTTATTTTAATTCCATTTTTTATGTGTAGTTTATATATTGAAATAATTTAATGACAGTGAACAACTCTATCTAATTTTTCTATTTATTTTCACTGGTTCAGTCAGTCTCATATATTGACATAACTGCAACTATGCCTGTAATAATATTGAAGATACTGTCATGTATGCCAAACTATTTTCTAATAATCAATATAATAAACATAAAATGTTCTCCCATATTCCAACATCTCTTCAAAAAAATGATAATGGGAGGAAAATATTGGGGTGAAGGTGGGGTGATTGAATCATCTTCCCAAAATATTTTAAATAATGAAATTTAATATAACATAAATCATTATAAGAAAACTGAGCATGAGCGATCTTGTGAGATTATTCTGATGACTGAAAGATCAGCCCGGTTAACTCACTAGAGTAACTGACCAGCATTAAAAATAAGTAATGCTCATCATTATGAGTGTTTAACAATAAAATCAAAAGTCAATCTTGGGACTGGATTTGAACTGGGTCTACTGTAGATCAGGCCAACTATTTAGCCATTGCCACCTTGGGACAATTATTTAACATAATTTGGTGGCAGAAACTAAGTGCTCATTCATCAGAATCTATAACTATAAAAACAATAATGCTGGGTTTTTAAAACATACTGATCATCATCAATGCTCTGGCCACTTAATACCATTAGTGTACTGACCAACTATAAACTTAAATTCTGATAAATACTAAACATACTCTTCATGCCATTCCAGGATGATAGTCATTATCAACAACTGGGTATCCATACCCTAGTATATATCTTTTTCATATAATAGACTTGTGAACAAATCCAGCCCAGAGAACACAAGCTCTATAACTTATGGTGAACAAGAGATGATGTAACACAATACCATAAACTATCTAGAATTAATTTCACTGGAATAATTTTAACAATTGAATATAAGTTTATTAATATCAATAAAAATGACATTAAGGTCTTCAGAATATGGTTATACATATATGAATTTAGCCTTCTGATTTTGATTAACATAGAAACAAAATTCAAGTTAGTACATAGATTTACCTATATGTACCAATATAAAACACCTATATATCTGCACCCAGACATGCAGTATAATTTATGGACATATTTAGATTATCATATAAACATAAAATAAATGATTAAAATTTATATATACATGACTATCTGACACATATTGGTATATAAACACAGACATGCAGTACAATTGATGAATATATTTCAATCATCATATAAAATAATAAAAAAGTGTAAGTTATCACATTTTAATGATACAGATATCTCATACTAGGTTTACATAAAATACAAATATATTTTACAGTTAATTCTTTGTTAAAAATATATAAAAATCCATTTATTATTTTAATAGTAAGTTTGCTCTTTTTTCTTCATTTTTCTTTTTTTTAAAAAATAAGATCAATATTTGACAGGTTACTTTTAATTAATTATAAATGCCTTTTTAAAAAATATTACAGCAAGTTACTTTTTTAGAGAATAAAAAATTGTCTATAAATTCTTTCTGTCTATAAATTAATTCTTTCTTTTAGACATTTGACTCGAGCACAAATTATTTATGTGTGCTTTTGAAATATATGGATTTTAAATGTCATTTTCACTAAAGAAATTATTTAAAAATTTTGTTCTCATTATATATGTCACTTTTAAAATGTCATTCTAAAGGAATTTAACACAACTCACCAGCTGCACTTTATACAAATATGATGTACATTTATCTGTGGTTCTTTGCATATAGACAATGCAACATACATATACCAATTCTTTAGTCAGCTGATGGACTCTCTGGGTGTCATCATCAGGAGAGGTATAATCAGGTAACTGTTTCTATTTAATCAGATTCATCTAGACTACAGGCTAGCCATTTAATACTATGTCAGCTATGGAAAATGAAGAAATTGAGTCCTTCTAGGTGAATCCAAACTTCAAAATAGTGAACTAGTAGCAGCCACTGCATTTTTTACATCTTCATGGTATCTTTATATCTAGGAAAACCAACTACTCTAATCTTTTTATCAACTCTTTATAGTTAGGATGAGGTGGGGAGAATTCATTAACTCAATAATGTTTTTCCTCTCTATCAATTTTTTAATCTACTTTAATCCTTTTATAAGCAACTTTGAATTTTATTAGTATAATCTATAAGCTTTGCTTACAAAAAAGATTTCTAAAATAGACATTTATATAAGTTTTAATTTAAAAAAATTCTAAAATAGATATGGAAAATTTTACATTTAACAGTAGATCTATTTTAACATAAAACATGTTTATTTTAATTTCAAATCAGAATTCAATAAAAATATTAATTAGACCTTTTTGTTGTTTAATTTATAATAGAATTTTGATTTAAAATTATTTCACCCCTCACTATTATTCCAGTGGGATGTAGAAAATATCTACAAAAAATTTGACTGTTTATTTCTACTTTTCCTTTCAACTTTATATATATATATATTTTGTGCACACACACACTACTATGTTGTGGTATTCCATGAAACAATACAGTTATAGTACCAATTTACATCCCTAATGCTTTTCGCTTTAATAAAACCCAATTAGTTCATTTCAAGTACAGATTTCATTTTGTTATTAACTTATAGATTTTTGATACATACAACACTAAACTTAAAGAGTATGATCCTGATTGCAGTCTATTGTGATTTTTGTTGGTATTAGAACAATCATAGCTATAATAAAATTGACGTTTAAATGCTATTAACCAAATCAATAAGTTAATTTTGGATAGACACACCTGCATTTTAAGTAATTCAACAGATTTTATCAGCTCTGGCCCCTTAGCAACAGGTATTAATTTTATTGTTGTCAAATTTGTCTCTAGTTAAAAATAAATCATCATCTCAGTCATTATATCCAAGAGGTCCATGATTACAAGTAGCCTCTTCCCTCTTCTTTTTGATTTAACTTCTTTCTTATATAATTCTACATATTTTCCCTGTTGTATTACTTTCATAGCCTTGCATTTTTATTCTGCATAAAAAATTTAATAAAAACAGGCAAAACTCTCCAATGCAGTAGTACCCCTCAGTGCAAGTCAGATGTATCAATGGATGCCAGAATGCTTATGCATAAAATCCCTATCTAGTGCCTACTCATCCAATATCCCCAGACTAGTTTCTGGCTTTTGGCCTTCGTGAGTGATCTGAGAGCACTGCACCTAGATCTTAGGATTTGATGCAACCTTCCAGCAGCCACCTTTTATCTTTACTTAACTACAAAACTATGAGATCAGAATTGAAAAATATTTTTAATCTAAGCTCATTGGCTTATGTAGTCATATAGGTCTGAACTTAGTTCAGTACCTATACATTTTGTTGTCTTTGGTTCTTTAATAACCATAGCCACCACTATCCTATTAGGCAGGATTGGTATTAAACCATTAAATATCACATGATCCCCATTTCTTATGCTTGCTCATAACTTTTATTAAAACAGGCAAAACTCTCCATACAGTAGTGCCACTCAGTGCAAGCCAGAGTAATCAATGGATGTCAGAAGGCTTGTGCATAAAATCCTTATCTAGTACTTACTCATCCAATATCCCTAGACTAGTTTCTGGCTTGTGGCCTTTATCAGTGAGAAGCCTTGAGCTGCACCTAGATCTTAGGATCTTAATATCTAATGCAACCCTCTAGCAGCCACCTTTTATCTCTACTTAATTACAAAACTATGAGAATAAAATTTAAAACACAATAATATTTTCAATCTAAGCTCAGAAGCTTATATAGTCATATAGATCTGAAATCAGTTCAGTACCCATACATTTTGGTGTCTTTGGTTCTTTAATAATCAAGCCACCATTATTTTATTAGGCAGGATTGGTATTAAACCACTAAACATCACATGATCACCATTTCTTATGCTTCATAACTGTTATTCAAACTGGAAAAACCTCCATATAGTAGTAATTAATGGACACCAAAATGTATGGGTATTTAACTGAGTTCAGACCTATATGACTACATAAGCTAATGAGCTTAGATTGAAATTATTGTGTTTTCAGTTTTATTTTCATAGTATTGTAGTTGAGATAAAAGGTAGCTGCTGGAGTGTTGCATTAGATCCTAAGATCTAAGTGCAGTGCTCATAGATCCAAGGCTCCTCACTGACAAAGGCAAACTAGTCTGGGATATTGGATGAGTAGGTGATAGATAGATTTTTTGTGCAAGCCTTTCGATATCCATTGATTACTCTGGCTTGCACTGAGTGGCACTACTGTATAGAGAGTTTTGCAATTTTTAATCAGTTATGAGCAACCATAAGAAATGGTGATCATGTAATGTTTTGTGGTTTAATACCAATTCTGCCTCATAGGATAGTGGTGGCTATGGTTATTAAAGAGCCAAAGACTCCAAAATTTATGGGTACTGAACTGAGTTCAAGCCTATATGACTATATAAGCTAATGAGCTTAGATTTAAAATATTGTGTTTTCAATTTTATTCTCATAGTTTTGTAGTTAAGTAGAGATAAAAGATGGCTTCTGGAGGGTTGCAATAGATCCTAAGATCTAGGTGCAGTGCTCTCAGATCCAAGGCTCTTCACTGATGAAGACCACAGTCCAGAAACTAGTCTGAGGATATTGGATGAGTAGGCACTAGATAGGGATTTACACACAAACTTTCTGGCATTCATTGATTACTCTGGCTTGCACTGAGTGGCACTACTGTATGAATAGTTTTGCCTGTTTTAATAACAGTTATGAGCAAGCATAAGAATTGGTGATCATGTGATGTTTAGTGGTTCAAATTATTTAGTACGTTCATTTTCCTTAAAACTATTATCATTCTGTATGTAATGTTATTTATATCTTGTTTTTCTAACAATTCGTTTTCTTACATTTCTTCTACCTTCTTTCTTTATTTCTTTATATGACTGCTTTCCAACTATATCTTTCCTTCATTATAGCAACATCTCTGACTTGGATTTAGAGTTTTTATGTTATTATCTTTCTCTGACCTTATTTGGTTTGTAGTAGTCCTTAGGATATATTTTTCTGCATTGTCTAATATCTCCAATTACTGGACCATCTTTTAGTAAGTCTTTCAATCTCCTAATGAAAATTATTTCTTACTAATTCTTCAACATTGTTTTCTATTCCATCTAAGTCCATTCTTCCTTTTGATCTTTTCTTTCATTTTAATCAATATTTTATTAAGATTATATTATAGATTGTGTTTACATCACATTTGATTCCTCTATCATTATTTTAGTACAATCCATTTGGATTTGATTTACTTCTACTTAACAATTCCATGTATATCTTTTTAAGAGAAATGACACCATATAAGTGATGACATATTTTTTTCCAAATGAAAAAAATAAATCCTTTTTTGTCATATCTCATTTCTAGTACCCAATCATTATTCATTTAGAATACCCCTCTTCCTGCCATCACACTAAATTTTAGTAACTCATCAAGATATTATTATCCACTTCTTGTCCTTAGTACACCTTTGTTTTGCTCATTTCCTGCTCCCTACATGAGGGGTTTGGAAATCTGATCCGTAAGTCATATTGATTGCTATTCTGATTGTCTCAATTTTGTGGTGTAACTTTACATTCCTTAGAACTCCTGTTCATCAACAAAGCTATATTTTCCTGCATATCTATACTTCCAGTCTCAATTGGATAATATTTGCTACTCAGAACTCTCTCACTCCCTATCTCACCTTATCTAGATCAAGAATACTAATTCTATATTTCTTCATTCATTTTTTACATTCTCCAATTTATCTGACCTCATCATCATACATTCATAACTATATGCAGCCATGGTTGCACTTATTGATGACTTGAAAAGCTTTTCCTATTTTTTTTCTAGGAATGATGTGGATTTTTGCAAGTCATTTAATACCTATATGGTTTTAATATACTAGAAAGTGATTTGTGTTAGCTTTTTTGTTGCCTTACACATTCCAGTATTAGTGCCAAGAATCTGAAGATATCATGGTTAACATTGGTTTTCAAGAGTACTACCATAAATCATTTGCCCTTATGCTAATCTGAAGGACTTGGGACAAAGCCCAACTAATCATTTTAGCACCTAAGGCAAGGTTTAAAAACTGCATCTGACCTCAGAATTAAAAGTAGTAACCTGGTTCAAATCCAGACCAAATATTTTTTGATTCATAGCCAATCTAGCTAATACCCAACATTGGTTACTGAATGCTATTCTTGGCTAGATGGTAAAACAATGATAAAAAATGTTAAAATTTCTCATCCAGTATTTGATAAGCTTGGTAAATAAGGATTACTTTTCACTATTCTCTGTGAAGGGCTGCATGGGCTATTTAGTAAAAAAAAAGAGACCATTTCACTTATTTGAACAATGGAAATAAAATAAATATGTACTAAATAAAAATAAATATATTTGTTACAAAAGTATACAATAATTATTCAGAAATCAGGATAAAATTTCAGTAGATGCAAAAAGAGATGAGAATTATCATTTATCAAATATTACACTTCAGAGGGTGAGTAAAAAAGAGATTCACACATACATAATCTGTTTTGAAAAAAACTGAACGTATTTACATTTTTATTAGTTTGCTGAAGAGAAATATATATGCATATATTTTTTTCATGCAAAATTCTCATCATTTTTCTTGAAACTCTTTTAACCAAAATATCATCATCTTATAATTTATTGTTGAAGACAACTCACGAATAATAACAGTAATATAATATTAATATCATCATATTTTTTATTACTGTTTACAATGCTTTTTTACAATCCACTATTGACAGTTTCGATTGCAGCAGCAATCTTCTTCAGAACTTCTACTTAAATTTCCAAGTAGAAGTTCTGAAGAAGATTGTTGGAGCAATTGAAACTGTCAATAGTGGATTGTAAAAAAGTATTATAAAGTAATAAATATAGATGATATTAATATATATATATATAGGTTTGGTGATGCAATAAGAAAGATAAAGTTATAATACTTCATAAAGAACAACAATAATAAATTATTTTCAGGCTTTTGTTTGTTTAATAATTAATAAGCAATAATAATTTTTAGTTTTATCTTTTAACAATGTTTAAACTCATTTATTTTATCATTTGTGAATTTCAACATGTTTAGAAAAAAAAGAGCAGTTCCCCCCAACTCTTTTGTTTATATTTGAATTAATGTATACTTATTTAATCAAATGATTATTAAGAAAAAAATTAAAATAATAAAATTTATTTGTTTAATAATTTAACATATTTTGATTAAAGTTAGAGTATTCTTTTTATTAAAAATATATTCAAATTATTAAATATTTTTCTGCAGTTAATTTAAAAAATATATATTTTCAAAATATTATATCTTTAGTGCATAATGAAACAGTTGCCTCTTTACTTCACTTATTGGATAGACAGACTGTTCTTTCTAAATAGCAGCACATAAAGTTATCATTCGTTACTAATAGTTTATTTGAATGTTTGTGAATTTTTTAGGATTATCCTCACCATAGCTCTGATAATACTGGCTAATTGATGAGATTATTTATTGATTGCTTTGGTAATAAATTGAGAGATTGCCAATCTCTCGCATGCGCCTACTGTTGCTCCTCGGACAGCCAATCAGATGATAGACTATTCTTTTTATTAAAAATAAATTATTAAATATTTTTCTGCAGTTAATTAAAAAAAATATTTTCAAAATATTATATCTTTAGTGCATAATGAAGCGGTTGTCTCTTTACCTCACTTATTGGACAGACAGAAAGACTGCTCTTTGTTAAATAGCAGCACACAAATTTTCCATTCTTTACTAGTAGTTTATTTGAATATTTGTGAATTTTTTAGGATTATCATCACCATACCTCTGGTAATACTGGCTAATTGATAAGATTGATTATTTATTGATTGCTTCGGTAATAAATTGAGAGGTTGCCAATCTCTTGCATGTGCCTACTGTTGCTCCTCAGACAGCCAATAAAGATGTTAAGACAGCAGTCTGAAGGGCAATCAAGCCACAACACCTGACAGAGTTTTTAATAAGAAAAGGATGGTCCCGATAATCCCATCCTCCATAGCCAACTTTCATACCTAAAGCCTGTTACTAATTCATCACCTGAAAAATCATCCAGTGACAGTTAGCTTTGCCTTATAAGATTAAATATGTGAAACTAAAATACTTTATGAGAAACCAATCAGGTCTTACTTTTTATTATTCTGAGAATGTAGACATTATTATAAAACTAATGGAAACGTCATAAGATCACCATTTCCTATGCTTACACAAGCTGTTAAAACAGTAGCAAACTCTCCATACAGTAGTGCCACCCAGTGCAAACCGTAGTAATCAATGGATGCAGAAGGTTCATGCATAAAATCCCCATCTAGTGCTTAGTCATCCAATATCCCCAGACTAATTTTAGCTTGTGGCTTTCACCAGTGAGCAGTTTTGAATCTGAGAGCACTGCATCTAGCTCTGAGAATTTAATGCAACCATCCAGCAGCCACCTTTACCTATTTAGTTAACTATAAAGCTAGGATTTCCAAGATGGAAACACCTTAATGTATTCAACCCAAACCCATTCACTTGTATAGTTATATAGATTTGAACCCAGTTCAGTATCTATACATTTTGGTGTCCTTGGGTTATTAAAAACCAGTCACCATCATCCCATAGGCAGGAATGGTATAAAATAAAACCTCATCATCATATTCTATGCTTACACAAGCTGTTATTAACAATAGCAAACTCTCCATGCAATGGTGTCACCCAGTGCAAGCCTAAGTAAACAATGGATACAGAAAGATTTGTATATAAACTCCCCATCTAATGCATATTCATCCAATATTCCCAGACTAGTTCCTATCTTGTGACTTTTATCAGTGAGGGTCTTTGGATTTGAGAGGATTGCCCTTAGATCTAAGAATCTAATGTAACCTCCAGAATTTGCTGCCAACAACAGCTTGTACAAGCATAGGAAATGGTGATCATATGTTATGGGATGGTGGTGACTGCAGTTTTGGTAAACCAATGTATAGATGCTGAACTGGATTTAGATCTATATGACTATACAAGTGAATAAGCTTAGGTTGAAGATATTAATGTTTTAATCTTGAGCTCCTAGCTATATAGTTATCTAAATAGGTAAAAGATGACTGCTGGAGGGTTGCATTATATCCTCAGATCTAAATGCAGTCCTCTCAGATTCAAAGCTCCTCACTGATGAAAGCCACAAGTTATAAACTAGTCTGGGGATATTGGATGAGTAGGCAGTAAATGGAGATTTTATGCACAAACCTTCCTGCATACATTGATTACTAAGTCTTGCACTGGGTGAGACTACTGCATGGAGGGTTTGCTACTGTTATAAAAGTAACAATTGTTTTCAAGTCAGCCTTTCATCTTTGTGTTCTTTTATCTTCAGTCAGGTAGGCTGAAAAGAAGCATTGTTATGAGTTACTGGAAGTCTCTCAGCACTAATTGTGACAATGGGATCATATGATTGTGCGAACATGTTTCCATTCTTTAATTACACGGAAAACATTCCAGAATCTTTCTATTTTTTATATGCGATTATATATGAGTACATAAAGGAAGACAAGATCAGTGTTAAAAAAACTGATGGAATAAGACTATCAAACATGGCAATCAATAAGTCAGTTTAAAATTTGTCTTTCACATGCAAAACACATACACCATAATTGGAAAACTTTGTTTAGCCTTTTCTGCTCTCACTAATGTGAATGTATAAGAGAAAATGGTCCAATCCATGTCTCACAAAAATCTAATCATTATACCTAATGGATAGTTTGTTTAAAATCGAAAGTTATATCATAATAAAGATAAGCATTTAGTTCTTTAAAATTAAATTGCTATATGAAATAAAGAATTAGCTTGAAATACCAAAAGCAGAGCGTAAGGTATCAATTGTAATTAAGCAGTTAAGATTTATGTTTTTAAAAACTTATCTTTCTTTTAAAAATATGTAGCGTATATATTGAGTATGAAATTATGAGAGCGTCTTTAAAGTATTTATCGTTTCTATACATTATTCGAATCTTTACGGCATTGTTAAGAACAATAAATGTAAGAATAAAAAAATTATGTATTTTTTGATCAAGAAAAAAATAATTTATTTTTACAATTTCATTATCCAAATCTAAAAAAAAAAAAAAGTTAAAATGGTAAGTACAGTATTAACGTAATAAATTTTTTATTTTAAAAAAATAATTTATATTAGTAAAACCATTCTAATTTAAATTTTCTCATATCATTATTATTATCACTAAAGCTTTCATAAATTTCAGTAAGATTCTCAAATTTGTGCCAAGTAGAGTGAAATAAAATAAACCTGCTACTTAGTTTGTCTGATGCAACAATTTTAACCAATCAAACTTTGACAACTTAGTTTTAGCGAAGTTAAGCTACGTTTGTTTTTGTCCTTAATTTGCAAATAGTTTTTTGGTGAAACATATTTTACAAATATATATATTTAAATGTAATAATATATATTTATTAAGATTATATAGACATAGTGTAATTTTAATTAAAAAAAGATATTTATATCATTGTTTTAGAGTTACTCCCGGTACTGTCAAATAAGAAGATCATGCTTAATGAAGAACCTATACGATTAATAGTTAAAGCGCCGAATCAAAAAATTGAGGACCAAACTATCGAGTGTATGCTAGATTGGACAGTAAAAACACTGAAAACGCATTTATCTAACGTTTATCCTAGTAAACCTGTAAGTAAATGGAGACATTATTGCAAATATTTAAAAATATATTGTATATATTAATTGCATAGTAGTAATACTATATATTATGCTGTCAGATGTCAAAACATTGATTTTATTGAAAATTCGAAATAAATAGATATTTAAGATATTTTATTATTTTGTTTCTAAACTCATATGTGATAGTAAAAGATTAAAATTAAGGAAAATGAAAGTTTTACATAGGAGAATTGTGAACAATTCACAATAATAGTTCTAATGTTTGACAATATGTATATTATAGTAGTAAAGCGATTCATTAAACTTGCTAATAAATATAAATAACTGCATAGAATTAATATTTAGAGCACGCAATGTTTTATAGATTTGTAGTGCTAACCATGCCTATATATATATATTTACCACTAAACATCACACGATCACTTTCTTATGCTTGCACGGAGTGGCACTACTGTATGGAGAGTTTTGCCTGCTTTAATATATATTTAAATACAAGTATAATATATATATACTTGAAGCTACATGTACTCGGACGTTCAAACTCCCTTTAGTCATCGACTCTATCTTATAAAACCGATACACACTATCATATGTGAAAAATATAAATGATCTCCAGTATTCGTATTTCGTGCTGAAGCAGCAGTCATCAATTGGGCTGGATAATTATCTCCCACACACATATATAATCAGTGCTCGCTTTATATTAAGGTAGCAAATCTTCAAACTTTAATGGATAGGCTTCCATCTTCTCCACTCAAACTCTTCAGCCATCCATATTATTAAAAATCTGATTATGGTATGTTCAAAGCCCTTATTTGACAATTTTTGTTGTCATACCCATGTTGATCGTAAATCATTCTGACCTCTCATGTGTAGGACCTTGAGACCATTTAAATACATGAAGAGAGACGGACAGATACAGGCTAAATATGTAATATTTAAATATATATGTATTAAGTGTAATAATACTCAAGGCTAAATGTGTTTATAAATAATAATTAAAAACAATCAACACTTAGACAATCCCAATAATATATTTAAATGGAAGTAACTCAACTTCCATTGGGCTATGCTTAATCAATAGTCAAACGTTAATAAATTATAAAAAGAAATGGAATGATACCACCCATCTTTTTAGCTTTTATATATAAGCTTACTTTATAGTGTAAATGCTCTGAAATCATTCGAAGGATCAAAGTGGTGCTTTAGTTTTAATAAATGCAACCATAGATTCTCATATCTTATCTTTTATTAAAATTCTTTTTAAGTGGAGCCATGATTTATACTTTTAATTGTTATGTTATCTCAATCATTATAAAAACGCAGGTTAAATTAATAAGGTGCAATATTAAATTTAAATTAAATTTTATGGCGTTTATGATGTCGAACCGTTTTTTCCTTCCACAAAATGACACTTATATTAGAAAATAAATAAAATT
Organism: Epiperipatus broadwayi; assembly: GCA_028023455.1. NCBI lineage: Eukaryota > Metazoa > Onychophora > Udeonychophora > Euonychophora > Peripatidae > Epiperipatus > Epiperipatus broadwayi. The sequence continues at coordinate 546,123 of JAQFVV010012455.1, read as the reverse complement.
TGACTATGTTGAAAAATCTTATAAATTTTGAAAACATTCAAGATGGTGGTAAACAAAAAAAAATCATAGTGAAATAATAAGCAAATGAACATATAGTGAAAGGAAGGTCTTAAAATGAATTCCATGAATTTAACTGAAATATAGGAATAAAACTTCACGATTGATTTGAGTTCCTAATAATATAATTGTTGATAATTCCAGTAATTATTTATTACTTATTGGTAATTATATTTGAATTAATATGTATCATACTTTTTAATTAATGGATATAATTTGTTGAAATTGCTATGTACATATGTGAGTTTTCTGAGACGTATAAGCAACAACACCAATAATATTTTATCGTAGCACAATTTATTCTAGCATTTCAAAATTGGGAACTACACAAAATGCTGTAATGAATTAAATATGATATAATAAAATAGCTTTTTGTTTTAATTTTCAAAGCAAGTATTGATATCACTATATTATTATATCAATCTTTTATTTTTTTAAAAACTGTTTCATAATCATCTGCATCTTGTCTTCCTGTTCTATCACAGCTATCCTATCTTCTCGATCGTAATATAACTTTTTATCATTTTCAATTACTTATTGATTTTATAGAGGATCTCTTTTTTGATTATCTTGTTTATTGGTCATCATCTACATCTTTATAGTAATTAAATTTCGTATAATTTATCAGATTGCTATTTATGAAACTTTCTCTTGTTTTTAGCTTAAAATACTACATATTTCATTTCATCTATTTTTATCGAACAACAAATTATTACACTTCTTTCATGTAAAATACCATCTTGCTTTATAGGAACTTACAATCTTTATCCTTTTCAAATTTTTGTTTAATAATAGGCTCTATATATTTTTATTCATAGTTTTAAGATTATTTTTTAAATAGAAAATTTTTGAAAGTAGATTGTAATTTGAATAAATGTGATCAAAACCAATCATCTGCAAAAATAGTATTCTGTTGCTTTTTATGGCTTTCTAATTTACATTTTTACTTCATGAAATGTGTTATAAAATTTAACTTTATTTGTTTTGCATCAATTAAGAAACTTTTTTTTTTTACTGATTCCATATTAATTATACATGTAAATTTAAGTTATAGTATTAAGCACATATTTATGAAAGGTTTTTTTTTTTTTTTGCTATTATAAATATAACCTTCATTATTTATAAGATGGAATGGATAATTAAAGGGAGCTTGGAAGTCTGGGTTCAAATCCCTTCTAATTCCATCTTGTAATTATATATTACATTATCATTTATATAACAAGTAAGTTATTATTGCATTAACATTTTTAAACAAAACCCTCTTTTAATTGAATGTAAAAAAAAAAGGCAAGCAATTTTAAATATTTTAAATAATAAAAATATAATTACTTTAAAGGTTTTAATGAATACTTATTATTTTATAAATTGTTTTATTTAGAATAGATATATATGTTGATACGAAGACTTTCATTGGTTGGATATATAAAAGACATATTTTGCGGATTCATCTGTGTTAAAATATTTTAAATATTGATATACCGACGTTTCGACTTGGTGGATGACTTGTGTGACCAAGTCGAAATGTTGGTATATCAATATTTAAAATATTTTAACACGGATGAACCCACAAAATATGTCTTTTATATATATGTAATTTGGTTTCAGAATAATTAAAATCATATGGAGAGATAATTAAAAATATAAATTTGTTTTAAAGAAAAATAAAAAAATATCAATATATTTAATAATTCTAAATATTAAAACAGGCAGAACTCTCTATACAGCAGTGCCACTCAATGCAAGCCAGAGTAATCAGCAGATGTCAGAAGGCTTGTGCATAAAATCCCTATCTAGTGCCTACTCATCCAATACCCCCAGACTAGTTTCCAGCTTGTTATGAGCAAGCATAAGAAATGGTGATCATGTGATGTTTAGTGGTTTAATTCTAAATATTGTAAGCAAACAAAACAAATTTTAAAACATTTTCTGATTATGGATAGTAATTAGAAAAAAAAAAAAAGAAGAAACTTAAATACAATATTAATAAAACTGTATTAATTATGAAGTTACAGAGATAAGAGATTAAAACTTCTTATGTATTTTACTAGAACAAACGAAAATAAAGTAAAAGATTGAATTATGTGCATAGTTAATAAAATTGCACTATTTGTTGATCAATTTTTAAATAAGCTAAAAAGAAAGCATATATGAATAAAGTTAATCCTAATTTACGTACATAAAACAAAGTCATTATGGCATATATATATATTTAAAGCAATATGCAACAATAATTACATTGATATAACTTTTTTTCTTTTATTTTTTAAACTATTTTTCGGTTTTGGCTGAATCTGAAGACTATTAGAGATTTATTTTATTTTTTATACAGAATATTTAGAAGAAAATGAAATTTCTTGAAAAGTGCAGAAAAAAAAAGTTATTTTATTAAAAAGATAACAAAGATAATGAATCTTAACAATTATTAATAAAAAAAAATTTATAATGTTAATATTTGAAGTAATAAGAAATACAGTAGTAGAAGAAAAGCCTGATGCTTGTCAAAAAACAGAATTGATGACTGAAAATGTTGAAGACAGACTTCTCTATATTTTTTATTCTTGATTATTAATTTTAAGAGGTTTCTTTCTAAATTTTTTTGAAGAAAACTCATGAATGATAAAAACACAAAAAGTGTAAAGAGAAAGGATTTCACCTTTTTACATATGCGCCTTACTGATTTTATAATAACTTATGAATGTCGTGTTGAATGTAGAGGATACTCTCAAACACAAAATAGAGACTTTATAAAGATAAGAGCAGCTGTCTTATCTTTAACCTAAATTCTGATTTATATAGGCCAATCCTTTCTCTTCAATTTTGAACGTTAAAGTGTAAAGCTAAGTGCTTTTATGGGTGAATAGATTTTTATTTAATTTAGTTGTGAGATATTTAGCATAGAATTTATTATAAAATCATTTGTTCTCGGATGCATGTCAAAAGTAGGATTAGTATACCAAACTAGATCACCATTTCAAACTTTGTTTTTTTTTTTTGCTTTATGTAATTACTCATATTACTTATATCTATCACCACTTATTTTTGTATTGTTGTTTTTAATCTCTGCATCTTATTTCTTCGTCTTTTCATAATTTTTTTCTAAATATTATTATGCCTAATCAACTTTTTTTTTTTGCTTATTTAGATGTAATATTATCCTAGTACATTTTTAGAGTTTTTCTTTAAATACCGTATATCTTTGTGCCATACAAAGCTAAGCTTTCTTTAAATACCATGTCTTTGCACCATACAAAGCTAAGCTTCAAATAAGCCTCTTTTTCTACTTTTATTAAAATGTTTTTAATCATTGCAGCTTTTCTTGTAATTTTTTTTTGTTATTTTCAATTTCAGTTATCCAATTTTTTTTAATATTTAAAAGTATGTGCCTGCTAATATTAAATCTTCACTTTTCACAAACTATTAAATTTAGAATTTTTTTATCATTAGACTTTTAATAGCACAACTTTAGGATATTAATCCTAATCCAAAAGTCAGCTATGCAATTATGGGTAATAATATGAAATATTTCAGATTGCAATGCAATAGGTAATAATGAATTAATTCTTAAGAACATTTTTTTTTTCATTTCTTCACTGGGTCTTAACATTAAAAATCAATCTTGCACAAAAATATTTAATCTGTTTTGTTTTTAGAACACTTCATATATTCATAATAAATGTTAATATCATCAACATTCATCCTTAATGATAAAAAAATAAAGTCAGCTTTATTTTTTTAATGGGTTACATTTGTTATAATAATTTTAAGTTAGTATTTTCTAAGAACTATTCAACTTATAAAGGTTGTGTGGCTTTTTTTTATTTTTTATTTTGAAGAAAGCATATGCATTGATCTCCGGCTGTTTTTCTTGAATGTAGAAATTGAAATATTGATGATTTATTCTCCACTCTGGACATGTCTGTTAATTCATATATTTATTGATCTCACTATAAGAAGAAAGTATTCACATAATTAATTATTATACTGTGCTTCATAACGTCGGACACACCAGTGAAGCTATATCTTAATTAAAGTCTGATTCAATGCTAAAAACGCTTTTGAAAATAAGGCCCTCATATTCATAGCAATGTGTATTTTTAATTAGATATGTTTCTACCAGACAGCTAGCTGGCTTACAGATTAGTATCAAAATGAGTATAATTTTTTTACTAAATCCATGCTGATGTATCATTATACTAATATTGTTATAGTTCTCAGTTATATATGTATCTTTGAATATTTAAGCTTTAATATATATACTGCTTATATATAAAAAAAGATAAATTATTTTAAAAATGAGTAGGAAATTGTATGTATATATTTATCCATTCACACACAAGTATAAAAGTATATATATGTGTTCAAAAGCAAAATAAAATGTATATATATAGCACTACAGTTGCTTGATAATGCTTGATTATTATTGATGAAAATTTGCCATTTTTTAATGATAGATATTATAAATATATATGTGTCATTGATAAGTGCAATTTTTTTTTAAAAAATATATATATATAGTCTTAATCTTTCTATTTTTATTAGTTTGAAGATTTTAAATACATACTTAAAAGTTACTATATATATTTTTTTAAATAGAAAACTAATCAACAAAAACTCATTTATTCTGGAAAATTGCTACTCGACAATGTACAATTGAAAGATGTTTTACGTCAAGTAAGAAATTTTTGTATATTTTTTTTAAAAATGGGTTATGAACATTTTCATTTAAAATTTTATTTTTGTTTTAAAATATAGGATGATGGTATTACTCATACAATGCACTTAGTTTGCGCTCCTTCTTTTGAAAATCCTGGTCCCAGCATTACCTCTTCACCAATGAATGTATGTTAATTACTTGATATATTTTTTATTTTGTAAATAATGTGCAACAGAATTAATTACAAGATTGAGCATATCAGCCCAAATACTGGTGTATATTTACTCATCATTAGATTAGAAGATAAACATCACATGATCACCATCTCTTATGCTTGCTTATAACTCTTATTAAAACAGACAAAACTCTCTATACATATTGCCAATCAGATGGGATTTTATGCACAAGCTTTCCGGCATCCATTGATTACTCTGGCTTCCACTGAGTGGCGATATGTATAGAAAGTTTTGCCTGTTTTAATAACAGTAATAAGTAAGCATAAAAAATGGTGATCATGTGATGTTTATTGGCTTAAAACCAATTCTGCCTAATAGGATAGTGGTGGCTATGGTTATTAAAGAACCAAAGACACCAAAATGTATGGGTACTGAACTGAGTTCAGACCTATATGACTATATAAGCTAATGAGCTTGGATTGAAAATATTATAGTGTTTTCGATTTAAGACTCATAGTTTTGTAGTTAAATAGAGATAAAAAGTGGTTTCTGGAGGGTTGCATTAGATCCTAAGATTTAAGTGCAGTGCTCTCAGATCCAAGACTCATCACTGACAAAAGCCACAAGCCAGAAACTAGTCTGGGGATATTGGATGAGAAGGCACTAGATGGGGATTTTATGCACAAGCCTTCTGGCATCCATTGATTACTCTGGCTTCCACTGATTGGCAATACGTATAGAGAGTTTTGCCTGTTTTAGATTAGAAGATATTATAAGAATAATTACATAAAATATTAAAATAATGAATAATGCAAAAAGGATAGTCTTGTAATCAATAATATATAAATACATATTTAGAAATTGTCTAGATAAGCGCGCAATGAAGTTCCATTTTTATTGTCTTTATTGTTATTTTATATTTGATAAAAAAAAAAAAATTAATGGTAAAAATACTAAAAAGATATATTGTTTTTATTCACCTTTTCTTAAGTTTGAACATTTTCATCTAATTACCCTAAATCTATTCAACAGTGTTTCAACAAATATAAATGATGAAAAGAAATAATAAAATAAATTGATATTTATCTAATTATTATTTCGTATTGTTAAAATATTTTGAATTTTATTATTTTATACTAGAGTTAAATGTGCTAAATGTTATTTACTAACATGTGATAAAACTATCTAGTTAAAAAAGATTTAGTTTGTCAGTAATGGAATTGTGAAAAAGACAGATTAATATAATGATTTTGTTATATGGCCTGAACCTAAATGAATTATCAATGGAAATATGTATAAATTTCTTCATACTTTATTATGTAAAATTCCAGCATTGATATTATATATATTTACAATTTACCAGACCAAAAAGTAAAATTAATGAAAATTGATATAATAAAACACTTTATATATTAGAATGCCTAAGAATAAAAAGAATTCTATCTAGAGATTAAAGTTTAACATTATTTATACCTTCAATTAAAATCAGTAGTGGAATTTAATAATTTAGTATAATTTATCTTTATTTAAATGGATGAATTAAAAGTTATTCATGAGATTTCATATATATCATGACGTAATAAAACTAAAAACTAAAATATATTACATCAAAAGAAGTAATATATTGAATAACTTTGTTGTTCAATGTAGCCGTAGAATAACAGATTGGAGACAAGTCTCTGGATCATAACCCAATTCTGCTATTTTCATTGCTTGAACTTATGCCCATTCGATTATTATTATTTATATATTGCATAATTTAATTGTATTTTTGCTTTAAAAAAACTATCTTACACTAAAGTAGATAGTATATTGTATAATTGAATTTTTTGCTCAAATGAAATAATTAGTTGCCTGCCTTTATATTATGACCGAGTTCCGTCCAATCCATTCAAAGTTTGTTGATGAAAAAATTTATTTACAGATTTTCTGGATTTAATATTGGACAGTTAAATTGAAAGTCTATCCCAAAAACTTGATTGACTTATAAAAGAAATTTTAATATTTATTTATATCTTTTATTGTTGATCAAAAAGATTGTAAGAGATTTTATAATTCTGCAATGGATTAATATTTATGAGAAAAAGTAAATCCATTTATAATCAATTTATAAATTCTTTATTATTATTTTCTCAAGAAAGGTAATATTATTATGTGGGAAAATCACTGTGCAAGGTAAGAGATGTTCTATGATGATAGATGTTATATTTTTATATATAAAATATTAATTGAAATGAAAACAAAAATAAATAAATTCAATATTAAAATTAGATGAGGATGAAAAATAAAGTTTACTGAAAAATGGAGGAAAAAATGTCTTAAGTATTAAGAGAAATTATTATTAAAGTACTATTAATGCTTTTTGTAAACATTAATATGAGTGCACAAATCTTTATATGCAGTTGAAATGCATATTCTTATCATTATTCTTATTATTTTATTGAAATAAAAAAACTTTAATTTTGAAATTATATATGAAATTGAAAAAAAAAAAATTAAAGTTATTTCCTTCTTTAATTAATTTACTAATTATTAATTACACTGAAATAATGCCATCAAGTGGCCATGATCGGTTATCAAAAGACAACCAATTATTAACATTTTAACTAAATTGATCTCTAATTTTTAATGGGTATACATTAATCTTAAATTATGTTAGATTATAGTAGTGTATAATTATATTTGAAAACTAAATTTTTAAAACAGCAAATGTAAGAATTCCTGATATTTAAGCTGTGTTAAGAGTCTATCCTAATTCTAGATTTTGTTTCTTTTATTAATAAATATTATTTATATGAAAGACATCCATTTTGTTTTTTACTAATGTGTTAGTTATACATTAATTTTGCACTTTTAGTGAGAGGAAAAAAATCTTTTTAACTAATGTAAATTTTTTCAATGTTATGTTTACTATAATCCAGTACTTAAAATTATTACAAGTATAAATTTTCTTCAGTTGATTTCTAGAAAATTAATATACTTTGTAGTGATCTTTAGAGTGTAGGTAATTTTAAACTTATTAAATCTCTTACTTAATTTATAATTTTGCTTTTATTAAAGATGGAAAAATAATTTTATATAAATCAGTAAGTACATTTAGAATAGTATTGGCGATATTTTAACTTTCACTGCAGTTCAGACTTTATTAAATTTGCCCATATATAAGCATTTGGGTTGGAAAGAATAAGTGGATTCATTTTATTCTTTCCTAAATACTATAGCTTGTGTTGTGAGTGAAAGTATTCATTTATTATTAACACTCGTAAAAAGCGCATGCACAATAGCTTGAAAAGGCTGATCTTTAATGTATTACAATTTATAAAACATAGCGCTATAAAAATAAATAAATGCTTATTTACATATGTTTAAGTTTCATTTGAGAGTGACGTTTAGTAAATTCTAGATAATTTTGTCGACGTCATTCATTCAGACATCGTAAACAGTAATTTAAAGTGAGTGGTCTATCCTCACGCTTTCACTTCCAGTACTTAAGATTTGCCCATATATAAGCATTTGGGTTGGAAAGAATAAGTGGATTCATTTTATTCTTTCCTAAATACTATATCTTGTGTTGGGAGTGAAAGTATTCATTTATTATTAACACTCGTAAAAAGCGCATGCACAAAGCTTGAAAAGGCTGATCTTTAATGTATTAAATTGATTATTGTAATCAATTCCACTTTGTTGTAGCTAATGTAGATTGAAATGTGCTTAGGATTCATGTAATGCTTCTCTTGATATTATAGCATTTCTATCATTAAAAATATTTTTAATTGCTCTTAAAGTGTGTAACTATATAATAAATTTGTAAAGTTGAACACAATATAGTAATTGTAATATAAATAAAGAGTTGTTAGCTTCAATAGTCATTCCTCAAATACATATATACTGCAGAATGATTTGTTAATATTTTTCATATAGTATGGTGGCCATATTAAAAATATATTACACATGATGATTGGAGCTGAGATCTCTTCAAAATTTTTTTTAGCTAATTTATGTTGTGTTAACTTATTTATTATATAAACATAATATAATATAAATATTTTTCAATCATTTGATAATAACAAAAATAATATAAAAAATCAAATATTTTATATTAAACTGATTTATTTTTGAATATCTATTTTTTTTTTTTTTTTAGAGTTCTAGGTCATCTTCAACAAGCAGTATACCAACCTCAAGTAATTCATCTTATAATGAACTTCGATATCGAAATCAGCCCAATAGTCAATTCTGGTAATAGCTTTATATAATATTTATATATAAATAAAAAAAACTATAGTTTTTTTAATGTATCATATAGGTTAATTTACTGTTTTTAAAGCTTTTTTTAATTTGTTATATTTATTGCATACGATTATTATATTTGTACCATAGCATTGTTTTGTATGTTAATTTTAAATTCAGTAGCTATTTTTAAAACATATAAACAAATTAATTTAGAATTTTAAATTTTTTCTATAATTAAGCTGTGTGAATGTTATTGTAAAGAAACTACAAACGACTATGATTCAAAAGTTAATTTCATAAATTTTAATTTGCAGAAAATAATAATGTTATTTTTATAATTTTGAAAATCTGCTTTAAAGCTTAACTCTTAAATTCTCTAGCTCTGAAATTAAATTAAATCCTGTTAAAAAGCAAAAATAAAAATTCTGAAGAAAATAGAACTAATTAATATCACAAATCATCTTATAATAATAAAGTTAATTGTGAAATATTAAGCAATATTCTGAAATAACAACTGGAAACTATATATATATATACTTTCATAATAATGAAATTAATGCGTAACAGCTTGAAACTTTCGAGGCATAATGTTATTGAAAATGATTGGCAATTATATGGAGATTGAATGATGTTTTGGCAGTCATTTGTAAAATTATAACATCTCACTCAATATGATACTTTTATATCTCCTGGAAATGTATTTTTGTATATGAAATATTACTGTTATATTTTTTTAAAATTTTAGTTGAACAATTCCATTTCTCAATAGTTGGTCTATAAAACGTAAAGGCACTTTTAATAAAATAAACCAATGTTTCAAACTTGGAAGCTCTTTTACTGTACTTTTCAATGAAACCTCTTCCAATTTTGAAATATATAATTATGATTATAGCTTGGTATCCAGTTTAAGATTGAACAGTTTTCAGCAACTTATTGATAAAAGTTAATACGATTCACTGTTTTGAATGAAATTATAAAGACTATCAAACTCAAAGTACATAATCTAGACATATAGTATTTGCAATAATTTTGGTTATCTGGGTTATTTATGTTTCATTCAAATAAATAGGAAAGTATGGATTGATATAAGTAACCCTTCTGACTGAAAAGTTAAAAAAATTTGCTAAATAAGGATTAATCAAAAAAAACATTGCTGTAGAAGTTCATTTTAATACAGATTGTTTTATAGCTTTTTTTTTTTTTTAGTTATATACATACCATAATAGAATATTGCTGTTCTGCTCAAGTATCAAAGAATATATGATGAATGTAATGTATGAACTAAAAAGAAGAGGGAGTAAAGATAAATTGAATTTCAAAAATCAATCGTACAAAAGAAAGTTATTGTTTCACTATCTTGGATTACTGACATCAGGAGACAAAAATTATTCTTTCATATAAAGAAGACGAACAATTAAAAAGAGATTAAAATGGATATAGTTAAAAATGAGTTGTTAGAGAGAAAGAAAAAAGTCCTTATATAAAAGAGACACATTAGGGTGGGATCTGATAAATAATTGATAGATATGGCATTTTTAACAGAAATAAAATAGACCAAAAATGCTTCTCAGAATTTTATTATACTTAATTTTATCTATTAATAAATTACCAGTGGCTGGTATTATATTTTTAATTTCATTAAAAGATATTAAATATTACAAAGAAAAAAGGACCCAAAGGTGATTTGGATAATCAAATAATTCTGATGGACAGGATATCTATTATTAATCTTAATAAATCATTTTTAAATAGATATTAAATTCAGATAGACTTTTATGTATTGTTTATCTCACAATTTAGTGAAATATAATAATTGAATTCTATTGTAAAGTTGTAATATATTCTGATCAACTATTTTATATTTGTAGATGTGATTAGTGACTGTAAGCTTTCTTTCTGGAAGTTGATCTCAAAGTTATATATAAAATTGATGTAAGAGATACCTCTGAACATTTCTAATTTACTTCTCCTGCATCTCATTATTTAATAAGGATTAATATGTTATTATTAATAAAAAAAATGCTGATGTTTGTTTATAGTTTGATAAAGAAAAACTTTAGTCAAGCATTGGTGGTCGAGAGGTCAGCGATGGCTGCTTTACAAGCAGTTGTCCTGGGATAGCGGGTTCGCTTCCTGGCTGATGCTATGACACATGGGGAAAAAAAAGAAAAACTTTAGCACAAAAGCATGATATTTCTTTATACTTTTTAAAATTCTACTTAAATACTGAAATTAAGTAGATAATATCCTTATAGCTAGAGATTAATAAATATTGCCAAAGCTTGAAAGTATTAATTTTCCAAAAAAAAAAAAAATCTGGATTTCTGATTCATTGTTGCAATCAGTTAGTAGAAACTTGCAATAAGCAGGAATCTATCTTTTATTTCTTTTACTGCTGCTTCATCAAAAAATGTTGATATATAAATCACCTTATCAGGGAAGAAATTTCATTCCATCTTTGAATGACTACTAGTCCATAAAATTAAGCAAAGTAATCAGTAAATTACTGAAAAGAATTGAATATAAATCCATAATCTTTTTAACAATATGTATATAAATATGTAACAATATGCAATAAACCGAAAAGAATTGTGCTTTGCAATCTCCAGAAAATGGTCTTTATGAAAGAAAATTTTGAATAAATTTTGCATAAATTACCGATAAACTTCCCTTAAAATCTCAATGTAAGCTGACACTCCCAAGATAGGCTGTGAATATGGAGACTTAAGTTCTCTGAAAGCGCTCAGCCGTATAATTCTTTTCTAATAATACTAAACTTCACTTTTTTGCGTAAAGCGCAATTTAAAACTTAACAATATGTATGTATAATTAGAGAGATTGGCCTGTAAGATTTTTCATCAAGTGATAGTACAAAATTTGTTATAATTTTGGTGGAGTGTATTGCAAATTTGAAAGATTTGATTGATTATACATACTCATTTATATAATGAGTTGTATTTGTGATAGCCAATCTAAATTGGCAAATAAATAAATATTGTGCATTTTAGTTGACTATGATGTTACAGAATTAATTAACTTCTTGATCTTTGAGAGATTTTATGAAAGTCAAGATTTTTCAGATATTAAAGGTGATGCTTAGTACTAAACCAGTTTGATTAATCTTTACTCTTGATTATGGTGATACCTCTCATACAATTTTTCAACAAGATAGCCAATTATGAATGCTCTCACAAAAGAAATTAAAAAAAAAAATCTAGCAATGTCAATATTAATAGACAGTTAAACCATATTTTCATAAAGTATTACTTTCATTAATACATTCTTGAAGCAATTGATGTAACATCTATTTTTATGATGCATGTTAGACTTTTTAGCAAATGTGATTATTTTAGAAATATATAATTAATTAAACAGGACAAAATTCTTTTTTTATTATTATGATAAATTTATCAATTAAAATAGGACCAATTTTGTTCTCATGTTCTTGTATTACAGATATAGATTTTTCTTCATTCATTATGTTGATGCATGTGTGTGTGGTAACAATATGTGTAGAATAAAACAACAGAGGTGAATATACAGAATGGAGGTCGTGTTGCCAGACTTCCTATAATGGGTTTCATACGTCTATTGAGTATATATGCTTGAGCAATTAAATCAGAAAGCAAATCAATGAGTTTGTTGAATACCATGTAATTAATTTAGTTTGAATTCATATTTAATAATTTAGATATGAACATCTATTGATTATATTCTTTAACTAATATTTTTGAAATAATTACACCTGACCTGGGTCTTGTTTTACACGATAGATAGGTTCCTCAGAAAACACGTGCAAAAGAAATCGCTCAAAAATAGACGTAACTTACCTTGAAAAAGGGGGGATATGGATTGTGATTTTTCAAAAATCGCGTAAAAGCAAAGCACCAACGTAAAATTACTTTAAAATTCGCGCAAAAAAAAATAAGGAAATAAAATATGACTAATAAAAAATTTCAAATTTGAAAAAAATTGATACAAGACAAACTTTTTTTAACTATAATATTTAATTTTATTCAAAACAATATATTTTTATGCATAATTTACAGTAATTTACAGTTTTTTAATACACGTTTTAATTATTATCGCTATTTGCCGATAAACAGGTTCGTTTGCAAACTGGTAAAAAATCAGATCCTTCACAAGAGGAAATACAACTAGCGCCAACTTCACTCTCATGTTGTGTTAATGGTTTTCTGGTGACACCGTAATTAGTAATTAATCTAACAACTAAAAATTAAATTCTTATTTTTGTCTTTAATTTTTTAATTTTCAATACCATTTAAAAATCAAATTACAATTAAAAATCAAATTTTAATTTTTAATTGTCAAATTTAATTGTGCCCACTGCTATTACTCACTTTTTAAAAATAAACTTGTGGACACTAAATGATTAATAATTGATTACGTTCTTTTTTAAAAAGCAAAAACAGAATGTGATTTAAAATGCAAAATTAACACGCACAATGTTTGAACAAATTTACATTATAATCTTGTAAAATTTAATGTGGGTATACATAAAATGTGGAAATCATTATTTTAATTTCATTTTTTGCATAAAATCTTACTATTATAAAGCACTGAAAATATTGAAATTACTAAGATGAAAGTCGAATTCCAATAATGTGCTATTACTTTCAATATGACGTAAGTGCGCAAAATTTATTATTTAAAGTAATAGCGTATTATCAGAGTTCGACTTCCGAAGAAATACGAATCGCATAACTTCAAAATCGCGTTAAATAAATCCGCGTAAAACGAGACCCGGGTGTAGATATTTAATCATTCATTAACCAGTATAACTGTTTGTTGCACATAAATAAATATTGAATAACATATGTAATGCTAAGGTAGTTATTATTAAATAGTTAACATATCTCCTTCCTTTATATTCCTTCCATTTACTGTTTGCAAATATAAAATCTAGGACATCTATAATTCAAAGACTATTCTAAGGCAGACTAAATATATTAATTAATAACTAAAACAAATTCTATTTACAATGGTAACTTAAAAAAATACAATAAACAAATGTAAATTCTCTAGGTATTTTTTTTTACATCAACAATTAATAAAATACTTAAACCTAATAATTAATATATTTTTTAAAACATTGATTCTGTAAAGCTTGTTATGAAACTATATGAATAAAAAGATTAAATTCAAGAACAATTTTATTAATTTTTATTAATTTCTTTTACCATATGCATTTAAATAATTGAATTATTGGTCAAATATATTAATGGTTTGTTAAATTTATATGCATTTTTTGGGAAGATGATAGAAATATTTGTAATGCCAGAAAATTTAAGTCTATACTATTTTTAATTTATATTTATTCTTTAACACTAATTAAAATATAGTGTTTCTTTAAAAATTTCTTACTTTTAAAATTTTAATTATAACAACAAAATAAAAAATAAGACATGCCCATGCATGCAATTATACACTTACGTTTATTATAAGGGACTTGAATTTAGACTTTCAAATTCCTCATAGCTATCTATTTCATGTTATACAATGGATACACATGACCAGATACATGTGTAAAAGATAAATGATCTGCAGTATATGTATTTGGTACTGAACCAGTACTCATCAGTTAGTCCAGATTACCATCTTCCACACATATATACAATCACTGCTCAGTTTATATTAAGATAGCAAATCTTCAAACTTTAATGGGCAAGCTTCAATCTTCTTCACTCTCCAACTCTTCAGCCATCCATATCATTGAAAATCGAAGGATGAATGCTCAAAGCTCTTGATGACGTCAATATTATGGCCATACCCATGTTGACTTTAGGTCATTCTGATCCCTCACACATAGAACCTTAATATGTCCACTTAATTATACAGAAAAGGGATAGGTAGAATTCAGGCTGAATATGAAATTTTTAAATACATGTATATTGTTTATACTAAACTTAATGTAATTATAAGTGACTTGAATTCAGACTTTCAAATTCCTCACAGTTATCCAATCCATTTTATACAACTGATGCACATGACTACATTCATGTGAAAAAGGTAAATGATCTCCAATATACATATTGCATACTGATCCAGCACTCATCAGTTGGATCAGATCACCATGGTGATCAATCTTTATTTTCTTCTTTTGAGAAAATCCTTTGAACTTTACTTTAGTTTTTTTAGCATTTATTTTTCAGTCCTCTCTTATTTTCATCTGATAACTTGACAACATTTCCTGAAGATCTGAAGTATTATTTGTAAAAACAAATGCATCATCTGTAAAATCTAGATGATTTAAATAATCTGCATTTACTTTTATTTCCTTAGCTTTCCATTTTAATCCACAAAATATTTTTTGCAAAACTGCTGTAAAAGGTTTTGGAGATATGGAGTCTCACTCTTCTCAATATTAATGGTTTTAGTATCACTATGAAGTCTTATCATTGCTGTTGCATTTTGATAAATATTCTTCAGAATATGACAATATCCTGGGTTTATATTTTGATGAAATGATTTAATCATTGAAGAAATGCTTATAGAATTAAATGCCTTTTCATAATCTATAAATTCAAATTATAATGCCATCTCATTTCTTTCTATAATTTTTTTCAGTACTTGGATAAGATCCAAACATTTTTAAATTCAGCTTGTTCTTTTGGTTGATTAAATCCAAAGTTTGCTGTATACGAGTTGTAATCATCTTGGTAAAAATTTTGTGCAGAACTAATAAAAGATTGATAGATTTGTAATTTCTAATATCTTTTTTATTACCTCTTTTTGAATATTAATATTAGTACTGCATACTTTCTATCATCTGGCATATTTTTATCATTTAGATATTTAGTATGTAATTTTGCCAACAATTTTTCTATTTTTCATCTGCTTTTAAGATATCAGTTAGAATTTCATCATTACCTGAAGCTTTTTCTTTTTCATAAATTTAGTTGTGTGCCTCATTTCTTCATTTAAAATCCTGTGCAATTCAGAAGATGTAATAAATATAGGAGATGCTATTTCTTGTTTTTTATTGCTATATAATTCTTTATGAAACTCTCATGATGTCACCTCTCTTAATATTAATAGTTCCATTTTTTCTTCTTATTGCAGAAATGAATTTCCTACCAATATTAAGATGCTGTTTTACACTTTTGATACTTATATTATCTTCTTTAGCTTTCTTTTCTAATTCACAAATATGTTTTCTTATATCTTTATTAACCTTTTTTACCATTTTAAAACATTCAAGATCTTCAATTTTCTTCTTTATTCTTTTTTTTCTTCACAAATTGTTTTGATTCAGTATAAATTTCACTGGTCAATTGCTGCTTTTTGTACCAGTTATCTTTGTTGCAGTTTTTAAAAGTGTATCATTTATTTTCCTATTGATTTCGTTCAAATCTGAATCATGTTCAAAATCTGTTAATATTTGGAAACAACTTGCAAGTTCTTATTTAAATTTATTGGAATGTTTCTGAAGATTAGGAATATCAACTATTATTTTTCTTAATTATTTTTGTCTCTCTAGTTTTGTATTAACATGTATCTTACATCTTATTAATAGATCCTCACTTCCCGTATTGAATTTATTAAGAGCATTATAATCTTGAAATATATATTTTCTATTAATCAAAATATAATCCAATTCTGCTGTTCCTTCATTTGGATGCTTCCATGTCCATTTCCATTTAGCATTTTTTTCAAAGAATTTATAATATAAAGTTTTTATTTTTCTGTGAACGCCACAAGTCTGTAGCCCCTCTCATTTCTATCATGATAGCCATAATTTACTCGTAGCATTTTTATTTTCAATAATTTACCAATTCTAGCTTTAAAATCTTCCATGCCAATTTTAAAATGTTGTTTAGGCTGATCAAAAGTCTTTTGTATATTCATATAAAAATTTTCTGCTTCTTTACAATGAGAAATTGTTCTTGCATAAACCTGAATTATCTGCATTTAATTTTTTTCCACTAAGTTGAATAATTAATTTTGCCACTCTATCTAATATATCATCAATTTCCCCAATGTTGTTCTTCCTATTTTTATTTATAATGAATCTCACACCATTTGTGCTTTCAATAATCATGTCTTTGTAGTAAATCAAACATCTCTTCACCTTTTCTTATGATTTTCAATATCCAACATTTTCCTTGACTTGAATGTGATCTGCAGTTGTAAGTTCACACCTGTGATATTAAACTATACTTTTAACTTTATGTAATCACTGACATAAAAATGCATACCAATATGATATTTTTTACAAATACAATTTTAAAGAAATAATGATGAGAGTCTCTGAGGAAGTTGATATCATTTTTATAAACTTCTGAGAAAAAGTGTTACTTAAATTTAAAGGCATTCATGTTATTTGTTCCTGATCATTTACAATCTCGAGAATAATGATTGCATTTACTAAACCAGAAAATATAAAGTCTTCTAGATCGATTGTGGTCAGGAATCAGTACGTGTTGACTTATGAGAATTGAAGCCATTACATATAAAATTATCTCAGAACAATGCATTATTTATTATGAACTTTACAAACTGATCTAACATTTGAATGCAGGAAAAACTGCTAACGTAAGAACATTGAACAACTGAAAGCATGTCATATAGTTCGACTAAACATATTTTGCAAACAGACAACCTTCTCTCATTTGTACTGGAAATGTTATGAATTTGGTAGCTATATCATGATATTCTCTTAACCATTTGCTTCTGTACAGCATTTGGATATTTTGGAGAATACTTATTGTTTAGAGCAATCATAGTTTTCTAACAACTCTGTTATTCAAGATTATTATGCTTTGGCTTTATACCATTTTAACAATCAAGTTTTAGTTTAAAGAATATGAGGATGATGCTAGACAAGTCCCATGATCCTCTAGTTATTAATTTTAATATTAATGAGCTTCTATGAATCGTTCTTAAACAGTGAATGAGAGATTTAGATTTTTTATGTTTTTCACTTCAAGATTTTGTTATGGAATGAATTAATGTTTGTCTAAATATTATTCAGTCTTTGTAAATTATTCTTATCTTTTTTTTCTAATTTATATAGATATTAGAAAAAAAGTAATGCAAGCAGTTATTTGTTTAACTTTTATTTATTTGATATATATGCCCACTATATGTGTATCAGGAATAATATTTGGATAAAATCTAACTTTTCTGAAAAATGTCATTGAAATATAGTCTTTTTATTCATTATTCAAGAAAAGCAAACAGATATTAATTAATATTAAATACGTTGATTGAGTAAATCATGAGAAATGTATAATATCATTTCTATAATAATAATAATCTAAGCATTAATATCTCGGAAGGTTATTCAGAAACAATCTTTATTATAGTTTGAACTTGATTTTCCAAATTATAATATGGCTACCAACTAATGACAGTTTCATTTTCGTGATTAAAGAAATGAAAGAAGACTTTAATTGATACATTTCTTTGGTTAATATAGGCAGGATAAACTGAATGGCTTGCTTCTAATCATGTCTGTTCTTATGTTCATGACTTTGCTGCTTTTATATCACAGCTTTCATATCAGAAGTAAATCTTTCATTTGTGAAGTTTTTGATGAACGATTTCGCAGTAATTTTGAAAGTTTTAAAAAATCTTTGTTGTTGTTCTCAATATTCATTTCAGTAAATATTGATTTTGAGATTACACTATTGCATTGATTTTATAACGTTAACATTATTTCAGCATGGATATTAATACTAAAACTAATTAAGCACCAACATTATTCCGTTTACATTCAAAGAGATATGATAATTTCATTAAACTTAAATTAATTTTTTGAGTTACACTCTTTTTTTCTCTTTTCTAAGTTTTAACTTTTAAAAAAAGTTGATATCAATACTTTTATTAAAAATATGACTTTTATGCAAGTGTCCCTAGTGTTTAGTCTGAATTCAATTTGTATTTCTTTAAAAGAATCTTAAGCTATGTTGACAGATTATCTGTAGTTATACATATTAAAATGTGTTATTAAATGGTTATTATAAATACACTCCACCGCTTGATGGCGCTGTTTTTGCCCAACGCACATCAATATACATGTTCATGGGCCGATGGTACGTACTAGTATCTTTTTATTTTGATTAGTATATTTATGTTAGACTGATTTGATATTTTTTTTTGCCGATTATTTATAATTAGATTATTTTAATACTTAATTTAAGTTTGATTTTTTTTTCTCCCTCTTTTAAGGAATGGTTATGGTTCTGGGAATTTAAACTGGTTCAATTTTCCTGGTTCACCCAGTACTCCTAATAATACTTTAATGACACCTGAGCAAATTGCTTGGATTCAACAAATGTACACCCAGTATCAGCAATATTATTCTCAATAGTATGTTTCATTTTTATATTTTCTAACTTTTCACAAATGCTATTTATCTGATTTTCTTAGGTGTATTATTAAATTATTTGATTACATTATTTAAAATAATTTTTTACATATAGTATTATTATTATTTCATACAATATGATATGAATGGAATACATATTACAATACAGTTTTTGTTTTTTAGATGTAATAGTTTAATTATAGTATCTAAAATAGTTTTTTATATGTGACCTTATTTTTTAATGCACTATTTTCATACATATCACATGATCCATTATGACGAAATACATATCACAAATGCTTTAAGTCAGTGGTCTTCGACCACTGGGCCGAGGACCGGCACTGGGCCGCAGAAGTTTTCTGCCGGTCCCAGCTAGACTGGCAAGAAAGTTTGTAATAACAAAATAATAAGACTTTAAACTTTTAATTAATTTATTTTTTCATCGCATTAAAAAAAAAAGAAACAGAACAAAAAACAAAATCTAATCAATCATACATAAATTAATTTGTTTTTCTATTTATCACAGATGTTTATGGGGGGAGGGGGAGAAATTTTTTTTTTATTGTACAAACTCCGGTTATCTTTTGATAGTCAATCACGGCTGCTTGTCAGCGTTGTTAAAACAATAAAATGTAACGTGACTTTTTTTGATCTCTTAAATTTTTTCTACTCTCTCTTTTAATATTTCATTTTTAGTGTTTTTTTTTGGCTATATGGTGATTTTTTTTTTTTGGCATTAACTTTTATTTTGGAAATCAATTTTTATTACCTTTTTTTAAAAATAAAACCCAAAAAATAAGTTCTGTCTCTAATTTTTACAAATATTTCTCAATACACCCTCACCACCCCAAAATAAAGTAAAATCAAAACTTTTGACTTTTTCAAGTTTCAGGTTTTTTTTTTTTGTTTAAAAATACGGCCATTTTTTTTTTAGCCTATAAGGAGATATCTTTTTTGCCTTTGTATACCACTGATATACTAAAACTTTTATTTTTAAAACCAATTTTTATTACCTTTTTTAAAAATAAAAACAAACCAAAAATAACTGTTGTCTCAGTGAAGACAAAGTATTTCTCAACCCACTTCCCCCAAAAAAATTAAAATAAGATCTTTTTTGGCTTCAACTTTTATTTTTGAAATCAATTTTTATTACCTTTTTTTAAAAATAAAAACCAAAAAAGAAGTTCTGTCTCTAACTTTTACAAAGTATTTCTCAATACACCCCCACCACCCCAAAATAAAGTAAGATCAAAACTTTTGACTTTTTCAAGTTTCGTTTTCTTTTTTTTTTGTTTAAAAATACGCCCACTTTTTTTTGGCCTATAAGGCAATATTTTTTTTGGCTTTATTTGTATACCGCTAAAATACTAAAACTTTTATTTTTAAAACCAATTTCTGTTACCTTTTTTAAAAATAAAAACAAACAAAAAATAACTTTGGTGTCTATCTTTTGTCTCAGTGATGACAAAGTATTTCTCAACCCCCCCCCCCCCCCCAAATAAAATAAGATCAAAACTTTTGACTTTTTCAACATTCAGGCGAATAACATTTTATTCTTGCATGTTTTAACAATGAAATAATAAACCTAAAATGCAAGCACATTAATGAGAACGATTGTTATTGTATGTTTTCTGTAGCAGTATGACTGCACAACTTGAGAAAGAGTGTTCAGCATGTGAAGGTAAGCAACACCATTACAATACACAATAACTAGTGTGCTGTTTTGGTCATTTATAACAATTATGCTTATCTAAGGCTAAGCAGGTTACATCTTTAAGAAAATTTATCTGTAAACTTCTGCCGGTCCGTGAAATCTTATCCTTATTTTTACCGGTCCGCAGGTGTGAAAAGGTTGAAGACCACTGCTTTAAATGATCAAATTTCAATGTTAAATTTACCCATAATACTGCTTTGTATATATAAAATTAAAAATAATCAATTTAAAACAAAATTGAAACAAACAACTCACTATAAATAAAAAAATTATTTAACATGTCAACCTGGCTTTCATTCCCTAATGGAACTTTTCAAAATGTTTCTTTTTATACAATCACATGTGATGCATTGATATGATACATTATGACTTCTCCTTTCTCAGAGTTGGGAATCTTTCAGCCATTATGCCCAGAGAAACCTATTACCCACTTCACCTTTCCATTCCCCACCCTAAGTTCTTCCCATATTCTTCTCTTTCCTGCTGCATACCATTTCCACAACATTATCTTTGTCAACTCTATGGATTTTATATCTAAATTCCCTTATCTATTCCCAAACCCAGCATAAAAACCAAGAACCCACTTTCTGTATAATCACTTTATTTATATTTATTCTCCCACAACTTCATTATTTGTACCCTTTCTGCTTGTAGGCATTTACATTCATTTAACAGATGCCTAATATTTTCTATGCCTTCCTTACATAATTTGCAGACTAAATCACCCATATTTTTCCATTTATGTGTATATTCCTTTGTTGCTAACGATCCTGTTCGAGCCTTAAACAGTAAACTACTTTCCTTGATATTATCATAAATTAACTTGCACCCAATATTCTGTTTACTTCTATATATATTTAAACTCTTTTTACTCTCCATACTAGTTCTCCATCTCTCCAACTCCTTATTTTTTATTAATGCATCTATTCTTCTATCCCATTCCTTGCCACTATAACACCAAACAATTCTCCTAACACAATCATCCCACCTTTTGTATAAGTATACTGACAAAGTCTTTATCCAAATCTTCTGCATGTCATACTACCTTTCTCACTCATTTTGTTGCCTGTCCTTTACTCATAACACAATTAAATACTATTTTGGCTATTCTCTTATTATCCATAAATTACAATCTACTGAACATTTTCATTTCGCTTTTTGCATCTCTCATATAAAAACTTGACCATCCTCTTTCTCCTTGAATTGCCTCCTTTGCCATCTACACATCTGCATCTAATGTACGTCTTCCTACTTCTCTTTGTATTTTTTCTAGGCAGTC
This sequence comes from Epiperipatus broadwayi, assembly GCA_028023455.1. Lineage (NCBI taxonomy): Eukaryota > Metazoa > Onychophora > Udeonychophora > Euonychophora > Peripatidae > Epiperipatus > Epiperipatus broadwayi. The sequence goes on along the minus strand of JAQFVV010012455.1, from coordinate 523,677 downwards.
TAAAATCTCTTTACTAACACATAACACATGGTTACCATAAGTTAACCCTGCTATGGCCACTCTCTTCCATATAATTCTAGCTACATGATATTTATTATATGAAAATAATATTAATTTCTTTATCAATTCCTTTTTTTTTTTGGACTAACTATCCTACTGCAATTCCACTCAATGAACATTATTTACATCACATTACAATAAATATAATTAGTAAAATACATATACGTATATAAAAATGATTAAATTTAATATAATCCTTTTTTTTCTTCATAATATACATATAAAAAACAATAATAATTCCTTTCTTTTTATTTTTAAATTATAACTAAAGTTTCCAATAATCTAACAATGCCCATTTCCTCCTTAATTGCGCTGGATCTTTAACCATGTTTACCCAATGGTTTAAATTTTCTGGAATATATAAATTTTCCTAACATTTTCTCTCCTTGTAATTTTTAATATACTTTATTACCTGAACATTCTTTTCATAATTCATTCTGTGTCCAGTATCCAACAAATATATATATGGCCCTGATCTTATAGCCTTCCTGCTAATTGCTGTATCATGCTCATTACCTCTTTCAATGTAGTCTTGCCTGTCTGCTTTACATATATCATATTGCAAAGGTCACAACTAATTTATAAACCAATCCTGCTCTATTTTTAAGATTATCCATCTTTTTTGAATTACACAACATTGTCAACTATTTTTCCAACTTATTTTAATATCATCAGATAACTTTTCTTTTATCAATGTCTTATATAAATGCTCTGAATATGGAACTGCAACCCATTCCTATTTGTATACCCCTGCATGGCACTATCTTTTGTATTATCATTATTTTTATTTCTGAAAATCTTTTTAATATCTTTTCTTTTATATTCCGTACTAACATAATCATTCTCAACTTCCAATTTCTGCTCAAATGCTTCTTGTATATTCAGTGTTAGCGTATCATTTTTTAATTAAGACCCTTTCAAAGCTGCTATTTTCTGTGACTATGGCTCATATGAATTTGGATCTATTGTACTTCTTTTTTCTTTTTTCTTAATATGTTATTTCACCATTATTAGTTTCTTTTCTTTAAAAAAAAGTCTAAATACTTTCATCCTTTCTCCTCTTTTTTCATTGTAAATATTGTATTTATTATTGTTCAGTTCTTTAAATGCATTATACTATCACCTATTATAATTATATCATCAGTATATCTATGGGATATTCTAGAATTTCCTTATTTTTTATATACTTATCAATTATATTTTTCTTTGTATAGTCAATCACAATTGATGATAAAATTTCATTAATAGAGCAACCCATAACCCATCTCTATTATATTCCAAAATTCTTCATTATATTTAAAATATAAAGCATCATTTATCAATAATAATGCTTTTCTGATAACATATAACTATTCTTTTGAAATTATATTACTCATTTTTATTTTATCAATAACTATTTTTATACTATCTTTCCTTGGTATAATCTGATACATTTTTTTCACATTTTTTTCAATATCAGATGACATAATCATTCCATTTCTATTTATTTTTACATTATTTAATTTATCTTTAAGTTCTTCTGAATTCCTAATACAATATTTGCCAAATTCTATTGCAATGAGAATTTTTTTTTTTTATATTATATCATATAAATCTTTAAGAATATAATTATTAAAGTCTAATATTACTCTTACTGGCATGTCATCCTTATGGGTTTTAACCTTCCCAAATATACATGGATGTTCAAAGGCTGTAGGATATAAAAATCTGTATTCTTGCTCATTAATTATTTGTTTATTAAAATCTTATAATTTGTTTTAATTCTATTTCCTGAATCTTTATTTATCTTTTGATATGCCTGCTTTAAAGTATCTTATTTTCCTGTCATAGGCTATTTCATTTAAAACAGCAAACCTTGATATCTTCATTTGTTACTATTAAATGATCTTTATTTATCTTTTCCATAATTTGTCTTATAATAGACTTTTCCTTATATTGTTTTTTACTACATTTATTATGCTTTTTATTAATAACATTATTAATTTTTGATTGTAATTCTGCTTTCAAACTATTATTAATATTTGCAGCTTCCACACTAACAACTGTTGTTTTCTGGATATCTCTATCCAAAAATGGTATATATTTGGTCCCTTTATTTAAAATCTATGATTGCTCATTTGTAAAATTAATATTAGATATATTTACAAAATTATTAACATTTATTAATGTACACCATAATTCCATATATATATTTAAAATCCTTTTCTGTCTATTAATTTTCTAATATTGCAATCCACTTCTATTTATTTTTTTTTCAAAAACTATTCAAAAACCGTTCCCTGAATTTTATTACACAAACTTTTATTCTTATTAATTTTAAATCTACATGACACGGGTATAATTCCCTTATTTTTACATTTATTTTATAATGACAATTGATGTTTTAGTTTTTCAATTTTTCTTTGTATATTCTATAACTTTTTAAATCTAATAAAATTAATATTATCTAAATTTATATATAAAAACATCTATACATTATTAATACAAAAATGTTCTATTGTTAAAGTTTTCCAAAAAAAATATTCCTATTTTTTCCTTTACTTTTTTTCTCTTTATCAATCCTTGCTGTAGAATAATGTTTATTATTACTTATGATGCAAACAATCAAAACTATAAATACTTTAAATGGTCAAATTTCAGTGTAAAATTTATCCATAATGTTGTCTTGTGTATATAAAATTAAAACAAAATTGAAACAGACAACTCACTATAAATAATAAAAAAAAGGTACTCATCTTATAGCTAAAGACGCCATTCTATGGCGCGGTTTTCGTGCTAAAACACATAAAAATGCTGTTTCCGCGGCCGACATGTTCGAACCCGCGTTTTCTATAATACAACTTTTTTGTTGTGCTACAGAATGCAGGCCACTATGTCGCGTCGCAGTACAGCATGTATGTCGCTAAGCAGCAATTACATTTTCCGAATTCGCACAGTTTATAAAATAATTACGGCTTGATGAGAGAGTTTGTATTTGAATTGTATTGAAATGTTGTTTTCATTGTATTTTTTTATATTTTAAACTATTGAAATGTTCAGATTTTTTAAAACAATAATTATAAGACTTTTTACAATGTACTGTATTGAACTTTTATTTGGGTAAATGTTAAATATCTATGTTTTTATTGAGTTGCAATTAGGTAACGTGTCAAGTAACGTACTGTTAGTAACATTCCACGAGACAAAGAAGATTCTACCGTCTGTATATTTTTGAAGTAAAAAAGAGCGGTACGAAAAAAATATCCAGTAAGAAAAGTCCAAATATACAGGTTTTTTTGTAAATTTAATAAAAAGCAAATATTATAAACATGTTTAATAAGTAAAGAAGACATTTGTATGTGTTTGTTGTTGTTTAAAAAAGTTTGAGTTTCTTTCTTCTGTCCGAGTACGCTTACGATTTTGAATTTTTTTATTTTAGCATTACAAACAAACAGAACACTAACCCTAAAACTAACCCTAACCCTAAAACTAACCCTAAACCTAACCCTAAACTAAGCCTAAAACTAACCCTAAACCTAACCCTAAATCTAACCATAACAACTTTTACTTTTATTACGATTATTATTTTTTAGTTAAACAACAACAAAAAAAGTCGTAACACAAGTAAAAAAATATCCGATAGAAAATTGATAAAAAAAAAAGCCGTAACACAAGTAAAAAAATATCCGATAGAAAATTGATAAAAAAAAGCCGTAACACAATTTAAAAAGTATACGATATAAAAAACACGAATCAAATTGTAATTTGTTGATTTTATTTTACATTTATTATTATCATTTAAATTGTATACGTTAATAAAAAATAATATTTAAAAAAGGCGATTTTGTTTTGTTTTTATTTTCGCATTACAAAAAAGCACAGAAAAATTATTAAAATCAACGGCCCGTGAATATTCATATTTTATAGTTTTAGTGTGAAAACGGCGCCATCCAACGGCATCTTTAGCTATAAGACAAGCACCAAAAAAAATTTAATATATCAATCCAGCTTTCATTCCTTAATGGAACCTTTTGAAGAAGTTTGTTTTTACGCAATCACATGACCAACTATCCTACAGCAACTCCAGCCAATGGACATTGTTTATATTACATTACAATAAATGTAATTAGTAATATATATATATGTACATAAAAATGATTAAACTTAATATAATCCTTTTTTTGTTGCCCATAATATATATTTACAAAATAATCTTAAAAAAAAGCCAAAACAATAATAACACCTTTTATTTTTAAATTATAACTTTAAAGTTTCCAATAATCTAACAATGCCCATTTCCTCCCTAATTGTGCTGGACCTTTAATAACCATTTTTACACATTTTTTAAAATTTTCTTGAATATATAAAGTTTCATAATATTTTCTCTCCATATAATTTTTAACACACTTTATTAGCTGAATATTTTCACAATTCTTTCTATGTCCAGTATGCAACAAATGTATATATGACACTGATCTTATAGCCTTCCTGCTAATTGCCCGATCATGCTCCTTATCTTTTTTAATGGCAGTTTTTTCTGTCTGCCTTATATATATCTTATTGCAAAGGTCACAACTAATTTTATAAACCTCATCTTATTTTTAATATTACCCATCCTTTTTGAATTACACATCCATTGCCTTAAAGATTTACTATTTTTCCAATCTATTTTAATATCATCAGGTAACTTTTCTTAATAAAAAGCATAACTGTAGTAAAAAACAATGGAAGGTGAAGTCTGTTATGAGACAAATTATGGAAAAGGTAAATGAGCACTTAAAAGTAACAAGTGAAGATAAAGGGTCAAGGTGGACTATGATAGGAAAAGAAAAGAAGATATTGGAAAGCAGACATACCAAAAGATAAATAAAGGTCCAAGAAGTGAAATTAAAACAAAATATGAGATTTTATTAAATTATATGAAAATGAAACAATTAATGAAAAGAAATATAGATTGTTATATCCTACAGCCTTTGAACATTCATATATATATGGGAAGGTTAAAACAGATAAGGATGACATGCCAGTAAGAATAATATTAGACTTTAATAATTATATTCTTAAAGATTTATGTGATATAATATATAAAAAGATTTTCATTGCAATAAGTTTTGGCAAATATTGTATTCGGAATTCAGAAGAACTTATAAATTTAATAATGTAAAGACATAGAAATGGAATGATTGTATCATTTGATACTGAAAAAATATACTGAAGTATATCCAGGGAAGATAGTATAAAAATAGTTATTGATAAAATAAAAATGAGTAATGCAATTTCAGAAGAATGGTTATATGTTATCAGAGAAGCATATTTTAAATATAATGAAGAATTTTGGAATATAACAAAAGGATGGATTATGGGTTGCTCCATTAATGGGATTTTATCATCAATTATGAGTGACTATATAGAGGAAAATATAATTGATAAGTATATAAAAAATAAGGAAATTATAGAATATCATAGATATGTTGATGATATAACTGTAATAGGTAATAGTAGAAGTATTTTTAATGCATTTGAAGAATTGAACAATAATAAATACAATATTAAGTTTATAATGGAAAAAGAGGGGAGTAAAGTATTTAGTCATTTTTTAAAGAAAAGGAATTAACGGTGAAATACTTATTAAACATTATATTAAGGATAAAGAAAAAAGAGCTATAATTAATTCAAATTCATATCAGTCATGGTTGCAGAAAATAGCAGCCTTTTTTTTAAAGAGGTTAAGTTAAAAAATAATAGGCTAAGATTGAATATAAAAGTAGCATTTGAACAGAAATTAAAGATATTAAAAAGATTTTCAGAAATAATAATAATAATAATAATACAAAAGATAGTGCAAGGTAGGGTATACAAATAAGAAATGGGCTTCAGTTCCATATTCAGAGATTTATATAAAACATTGATAAAAGAAAGTTACCCGATGATATTAAAATAAGGGAATATCCAAAATAGTATTTAATTCGGTTATGAGTAAAGGGCAGGCAACAAGATGGGTGAGGCAGGTAGTACATTATGCAGAAGATTTGGATAAAGAATTTATGTCACTATACTTATACAAAAGGTGGGATGATTGTGTTAGGAGACTTGTTGTGTATTATAGTGGCAAGAAATGGGATAGAAGATTAGATGCATTAATAGAGAATAGGGAGTTGGAGAGATGGAGAACTAGTATGGAGATTAAAAAGAGTTTATATATAAAAGTAAATGGAATATTGGATGCGAGTTAATTTATGATTATAGCAAGGAAAGTAGTTTACTGCTTAAAGCTCAGACAGGATATTGAGCAATAAAGGAATATACACATAAAGGAAAAATGTGGGTGACTTTAGTCTGCAAGTTGGGTAAAGAAAGCATAAAAAATATTAGGCATTTTTTAATTGAATGTAAATGCCTGCAAGCAGAACAGGTACAAATAATGAAATTGTGGAAAAATAAATATAAACAAAGTGTGGGTTCTTGGTTTTTATGCTGGGTTTGGGAAAAGATAAGGGGGATTTTGATATAAAGACCATCGAGTTGACAATAATTATGTTGTGGAAATGGGATGGAGCAGGATAGAGAAGAATATGAAAAAAAATTTAGGGTAGGGAATGGAAAGGGAAGGTAAAGTGGCTAACAGGTTTCTGTGGGCATAATTGCTGAGAGATTCCTGACTCCAAAAAAGTCACAATGCATCGCATGTGATTGTGTAAAAAGAAATATCTTGAAAAGATTTCATTAAGAAATGAAAGTCGGGTTGATATATTAAATAATTTTTTTATTTATAGTGAGTTGTCTGTTTCAATTTTGTTTTAAATTGATAATTTTTAATTTTAAATAACAATGCTTACTCAGTGCTTTTCAGGAACAAACTCTATCCATTCTATTTCACTGTCATTGTGAACTTTAACAGTCAGTTGATACTAGATGGTAATGCTAATTAAATTCATATTTTCTGTACTATTCTATCCATAATTATTGACTAGTTTCTAGCTTATGGCTTTTGTCAGTGAGTACCTTGGATCTAGATTTAGTGCACATGGATCTTTTTATTTGTGTGAACATTTTATCCAAATGCTCTCTTTCCTCCTCTCTCTCTTTCTGTTTTTAAACTATCAAATCACTCTTATGAAATTCAAAAACAATGAATGTTTTGAATCCAAGTCTATTTGCTTTCATAGTTACCATGTTTCCCAAAAATAAGACCGAATTTTATATTAATTTTTGTTTCAAAAAATACCATAGAGTTTATTTTCAAGAGTTGTTTTATTTTTTCATGTACAGAAATGTACATTTATTCAAATACTTCTTCTCTTTACAGAAATCTGTAAGACCTCAGAGTCCTCCCACAATTCCTCTTTTGTATTCATCAGAATAGTTTTTTTTTTTTTAACACTATTAAATCAAGTGCTAATTGAGGACTTGTGTGACCGGAGCGATAACAAAAATGATTATATTTAACTTAAGCTAAACTTTGATTATTAAAGACACTTCCATTATTTAAAGTCTTTTAGGAGGAAAAAAATGTTTAAAAAATAAAACTAATTTTTCTTTTATCTTAAATATTTAAAAAGCTGCCATGATGAAACTCTAAAACTAAATCAAGCATTCTAAATCTAAGTATTACATGTAAATAAAATAAGTATAAAAAAATACATAAATTGAATTATTAATTTTCTGATATAATGGTTTTTGGTAGATAAAATGTTTCTTCATGTAAGTAGGATTACGTTTGTCAAAAATGGTCAATGGAAAAATACATAAATGGCATATTGTTTATATTACTAATAATATTGTTTATTTATACATTCATTACTTTGAAATTTAATATATCCATTATGTCTTTCAAAAGGAAAACAAAAGCCATCTATCTGGCTGACGATTTTAACTAGGACTTATATTTGGGGATGGGCTTATATTATAAGCATCCTGAAAAATCATACTAGGGTTTATTTTCTGGTTAGGTCTTATTCTCGGGGAAACAATGTATATAGTTCAGAGATTACTATTATTTACTAAAATTTACAAAAGATGATAGCACTGGATAGCTTATTTTCAATTATTTGGGAATTGTCTTAAGTAAATTACTTGGATAAATGGGAGAAAACATTGATAAATGAAGCAAAGAAAAGAAAGGGACTGATAAAGAAATGAACAGTATAATAAATATGATGTAGCAAAAATTGTATGGAAGTGAATGGCAGTAGTAGTGTTAACTTATGGTAATGATGCATTATGTGTTAATAAAGGGATATTAGATTACTTAGAAAAAGTACAAAGAGAAGGAGGAAGACATGAATTAGATACAGATGTGTGGATAGAAAAGGAGACAATTCAAGGAGAAATAAAATGGTCAAGCTTTTATTTGAGAGATGCAAAAAGCAAAATGAAAATGTTCTGTAGATTGCAATTTGTGGATAGTAAGACAATATTCAAAATAGTACTAAATTATGAGTAAAGAACAGGCAACAAAATTGGTGAGAAAGGTAGTATGGTTTGCAGAAGATTTGGAGAAAGACTTTGTCAGTATACTTGTATTAGAAGAATTGTTGAGTTGTATTGTAGCAAAGAATGGGATAGAAGAATAGATGCATTAATAAAAAAATAGGGAATTGGGAGATGGAGAATTAGTATGGAGAATAAAAAGAGTTTAAATATATACAAAAATAAATAGAATATTGGATGTGAGTTAATTTACGATAATAGTAAAGAAAGTAGTTTACTGTTTAAGGCTCAAGCAGGATCGTTAACAACAAGGGAATGTACTCATGAATAGAGGAATATGGGTGATTTAGTCTGCAAGTTATGTAAGGAAGGCATGGAAAATATTAGGCATCTATTAATTGAATATAAATACCTACAAGCAGAAAGAGTACAAATAATGAAGTTGTGAGAGAATAAGTATAAAGTGATTATACAGAAAGTGGGTTCTTGGTTTTTATGTTGAGTTTGGAAAAAGATAAGGGGATCTAGATATAAAGGCCATAGAATTAACAAAGATAATGTTGTGAAAATGGGATGGAGCAGGATAGAGAGGAATATGGGAAAAACTTAGGATAGAGAATGGAAAGGAAAGGAAGTTGGCTAACAAGTTTGTCTGTGCATAATGACTGTGACATTTCTGACTCCAATAAAGGAGAAGCAATAATGCATCACATCACATAAATCTAAATATCCCTGAAATTATTGATATACAATGAATCTTTTATTAAAATTATTTTGTTAACACTTAAAGTGTAATTATTTAAAAAAATTTGTACTGTAGAAAAAGTTGTACATTTGTGCTTAAAAAATGCTTGGCGTTTTATTATAGAAAATTTTTTTTTTTAATAATTAACATTTCCTAAAATTCATTTGATTAAATAAAAGATTTCTCATGCATACACAGATGACAAATCAGAATATAGAATATGAAATGGATTATTGTTGTCAAAATAAAAATTTCATTGAAAAAAATGTGAATTATTTTAGAATCTTAAGAGTATTTATTTCTGAATTTTACTTTTAATTCATTGTGAAAAACACTTCACAAAATAGTATTTTAAAAGGGAATCTAATTTGAAATTAAGTTTTTTTGCCATATTATAAACCAAGAAAGATAAAAAAAATACTACAAATGACTTGAAAGAGTTTATAAATCTAGCTAAAATCTGTCAAGAAGGTATAGAAATATTTCTGATTTAATTATAAATAGATTATGGGAGAGTTTTATGGCTAAATAAATGAAACTGTTTTTATAAACATTTTTTCTAAACAATAAAAAAATAAAATCATAATTCAAATACTTCACTCAGTTTTAGAAATAATTTTTTTTAAAACATACATGTGTATTTATGGAACATAAATGCATATTTATATATGTTTTTTTTTTATGTATCTTATGTTATTTATTTAGAGTGAAATATATTTTATTAAAATGCATAGAATTATCACTTCATATAGTATAGAAAATTTTTGGCATGCATTATTATAGATATTTCTGCATGTTTGTGTATATATGTATATATATAACATTTAAAGCAATAAACTACTAAGTGCTAACCATATTAATACAATTCTCTCTAATATCAAATTCAACCACATTAGAAATCAAAAAATTAATCCATTTTCGTTTGCTGTTCAGCCCTTAGAAATTTATCACTTTCAACTATTACATATTTATCAGCATGTAAAATCTCATCAATATATATATATGAAACATCAACTCATATTTAAAATTAAATAAATCATTTGTTTATATGTATAAAAATATGATACATTTTTTAATATGTTGTAAGACTTTTATTTACATCAAAAAAAATTTTTTTTATGTAGGTAGTAATCAAATAATATTTGATTATTTATAAAGAAAAGCATCTCCTTATTTAAAAACATCATAAAGAGTCTTATTAGTATTTAATTCTTGCAATTTAGAAAGTTCTGGGAAATTTAATTGTGTGATGCATATGAATTAGGACGTACCACTTGCAGTATGACATTTGTATTTAGAAACAGTGTTTAATAGTGAGATTAACTTGCCCAAAACAATCAAATTGTCTGCAGCTGTAATGCATTCATATAGAATAACGATTGGACCAAAAGAAAGGATATAATGACATAGTTGCTTTAATTATGTCAGTTCCATCATCACGCTCTATAGTTGGGAGAAAAGTCTAGTTGGTGGGCTTTTTTAATAGGTTGCTAATATAAATCATTCTTTGATTAATATGACATTTTCCAATCATCCAATTATTATATACATGAAATGTTATATATTGCTTATATTACTCTATTCATATACACGTTAATGCAACAAATTTTCTTAAAAACTTCTTTATTTTCTTACAGTTTCGACTGTCCAGCAGTCTTCATCAGAGCTACAAGATTTGAATAATATAAATATACAATCATCATTTCACATATATATATAAAATAAATACATGTATATAACCATCACTTTACACATATATAAAATACCCACAAATATACACATATATCTTCTTCATACACATACCTATGAATTTACAAGACATATATATATAATACATACCTACATCTATATATACACATATGTACATCCAATATATATACATAGCCCTTTTAACTATACATATATACACACACAGATATACATACACCCACAGACATACATGCAATCTTCATATATCTTTATAAATACACATACATATCTATACTCTACCTACATATACATATATAATACAAAAACACAACCAATACACCTTTTTTTAAATCTTTTACCTTTTGAAACTTTTTATTTTTACTTTTTACCTTTTAAAAAACCCTTTAAATATTATTTCTTTATAACATTACCTATATTATTTTATTATTTTATAATTATCTAATATATAAAACATCTTTTATTTTACTATCTTTAATCTACCCTTATATTTATTCTTTTATAATATTTCCAATATTATTTTATAATTATCTAATATATTACATCTTTTATTTTACTATCTTTAATTTTACTTTTTATAATTTTTATCTCTACATTACTAAATAATATTTTTCTTTAACACTTACCTCTATCTTCTTCACTGCCTTAATTAAACTGACCGTTATTTTAAATTTTCTATCTTATTATTCATTTAAAACAGCTCCCTCTGTTATCAATTTTATAAAACTTATTCTATTTTAAACTTCTAACTTCCAAATTATATTCATTAACCATATTCAAATATTACAAATACAACTACCTAACCTTCATTTTACATATAAATATACATATCAAATTCCATACATCCCCTACACATAGATACATATCTCTTCACATCACCTCTATACATATAAATAAAAATAATATATAAACAATATAAAAATATATTAAATTAAAAACAAAAATTAAAAATTCTCTATGTATATAACACATATACATACATATACCAATCCTCATATACATTTATCTATGCCTCCCATATATACTCAACTTACTTATAAATTGCATTTATAAATATACTAAACACATCCAATATCCCATTTTTTATCTATTACCTTTAAAAACTATTTTATTTTTACCTTAGTTTTTCATTTCACTATCTATCTTGTTTCCTTATTATCTAACCCATATTCCTTTTTACCTCCATACCTATAATACAAAACCTATCCAATACACCATTTTTTATATTACCTTTAAAACTATTTCATTATTACCTTTAGTTTTAAAAAATTTAAACAAATTTTTACTATTTTTAAATGCCTTACCCTTTTATTATTTATTATTACCCCTATTTATATCATCACTATTCTTTAATCTTCCTTTCATCATTTTTTTATCTTGTCCAATTATTATCTAGTATATATCTTTTTTACTTTAATATCTCTACTTTTTTTCTTTTAATAATATTATCTTTATTCTCTGCTGTTTTAAAGTCACTATCTTTTATTCCTTTAAACCAACTTCCTCTTTTATCAATTTTATAAAACTTATAAGTCTATTTTTTAATCTATATTAATTAACAATCTTTACATGTCTTTTATCTATATTCACATATAACTTTAAATCTACTTTCTTTTATTACTATTATTATAACCTTTATTATTAACAATCAATAACAACAATAATCATGCCATAACACCAATATAATTTCATATTTAATGTTTCCTTACCTATATACCTACTTACCTACACCTAATATATACATTTATCTTTAATTACCAATAACCTTATAAATCCAATACTACAACCTACCAACACAAGGTTCTTAGTCCACCATCTCTATTTAAACTAGGCCTTATTCTCTTAATTAACATTGCTTCCTTTATTTTTTTATCTCTTCTTTTATTAGTATATCCTATCATTTTTATACTTTCTTTGTCAAATACATGCCCTGTTTCCATAGTATGCAAATAAATTGGTGAATTTTTGTCATACCTATGTTGATTTAGCCTCGTAAAAATAGAATTCTTTGTCTCACCTACATATTTAGTCCTTATCATATTCTGCTTACAATATCTACAATCTATTTGATATACGCCATTTATACATTTTCCTATATCTTTAATATATTTATTATCTAATATACTCATTAAATTTTTTTCTTTTTTTATTTACTACCTTATACTTAATTACATTATTATATCTGTTATTAATTTTTTTAATAATTTTATTAACACTCTTAACTACATTATTACTATATGTCTTAACCCCTATATACTTTTCCTTTATATTGTTCTTACTATATTCATTATTCTCTCCTTCCTTATTATTTTTCTTTTATTAATTTTATATTCTTCACTATTACATTCTCTGGATATTCATTTTCCTTAAATTCCTTAACTATTAATTCTACTTCTTTTTTATATTCCTTTTCACTTGAACAATAATTAATAGCCCTACATATTCGTGAACTTATACTACTTATTTTATATTTATTATCTGTATTAGAATTCCAATTCATTATATTACTATTCCCATTCACTTTTTTATATACTGATGTTTCTATTATACATCTATTTTTAACATATGTTTTTGTTAACAATATGTCCAAATATGCTAACTTATTATCTTTGTCTCTTTCCACTGTAAATTTAATATTCTTATCTAATTTATTAATTTTATCTAAATATTTATCTATTTGTCTTTCACTTCTATTAAAAATCAATAGATAATCATCTACATATCTTTTTAACATTATTGGTCCAATTTCCTCATCTATCATCTTTTTTTCTATTTCCTCCATATACATACAACTTAATATCCCACTCAATGCCCCTCCTATCAATAAACCTTTTTTCTGCTTAAAATATTCCCCATTAAACTCAAATGAAATGTTCTCTTATGATCATCATGTAATTTGGAAATGGTAGCTCTGCATTTTGCCATAGCAGTGGAGTTTCTGGAAAATTGCTGTATTGTAGTTTTGTGAATTTTTTTTTTTTATGTTCAATGTTTTTTTTTTCTCAATAAGCTTCGATTTAGCACCACAGTTGATTCTAGATGTTTTTATTCTTTTATCTTTAATGAATGTTGTTACTCTTAAGACTTAATTTTGAAAGATTAAACAATTTTGAAGATTTGGATACTAATACTCGAATAATTTGAAATCTTTTAAATTTGAATCAGTCCAGTAAAATAGGCAGATAAAATTAATAACAATTTTCTGTCAGATAGTTAAGGTTTTGTCTATAAGAAGAGGAAAAATTGTGACATCAGTCCATATGCTTAATATGAAAAATGCAATGTTAATATGATTTCTGTGCCCGTTATTTTTTCCAGTTTTTTTGTATACATTAGCTTAACAATAATCTGAAAAGAAAAATGATAAACCTAAGTTTATTTAGCTTGGGAGGGGGTGTGTGTGTGTAGAAATATTGAAAAATTGTAGCATATGTGATTTTAAATTGAGGTACAATTTATTTCAGGTTAAATAAGTTAATAAAAATCCAATAGATGGCAAATCAAAACTGGACATTTACTTAAAAAACAAATTCACCAAGAAATTAAAAAAAAAAAACCATGTGTTTTGTAGGATTAAAATATAAATTTGCACCTCCCTAAATTGATATAAAGAAAAGTAAAGTGAGTCAAAAAGTTTAATAGATATCAAAAGAAAATTTATATCTTAGAAATTACTTTCGAGATTTAAAAAAGAAGATAGATAAGTCGACAGAATTCAAGTTAAATTGTTAAAAGATGTGAGGAGAAAGGTCTAAGAAGAATATAATATTTCTATTGTAATTGTTGATTCTGATGAATGTCTACTATTTTTTTTCTTTTTCAAATGTTGTGATTTTAGTAGAGAAAAGATTTAATGAACTGATGTTGATGTTTTTAGAGTAATTTAGTATAATTTCTTACGGAATTCATTTATGATTTAGGTTTTTATATAGAAGAAATTTCTAATAAATTAAAGAAGTTTTTCATTGGAGAAACAATTTGGACTTAAAAAATAATAAGAGATGCATTTGAAAGTGTAAGAATTATTATATGGATAAAAAAACCCAGAAGGTTTAATATCCTTTAAATTATAAAGATGAGTTGTAAAGCAAGGATATTAAATGTCTTATTTATAAGATTAATAAATGAGTCTTATTCAGAGATAATAGAATTATTTTTGGAGAAAAAGTATTTATTATTTTGTAGTTTTCTAATGATATAGCAGTAACAGTAGAAAGAGAGATTGAACTTTATATAGAGCTGATTGGTGTTAAGCCACTAAACATCACATGATCATCATTCTTATGCTAGCACATAACTGTATGGCACTACTGTATGGAGAGTTTTGCCTGTTTAATATAGCTAATTGCTTTGTTTCTTTACAGTCATACTTTTAGATTATCAAATGGAATAATGTATTATCAACATTTTACAATTCTTTAAATAAGGATGACTTCTGCACTCATCTAATAATCTTATTCTTGGTCAATTTACAAGCGATAATTAATAACTGAAATACTTAAAGATGAACATTTCCAAATCATAAATAGTTCATTGAAAGGATAAATGTAAAAGATACTCTTTTTTCCTTGTTTTTATTTTTAATCTAATTGAAAATAAGAATTATTTTGTGTTCGTATGGAAAATTAATTTTTTAAAAAGATTTGTGTTTATTGTTTTAAGAAAAAGTAATGTTATTATTAAGTACACATTTCATTTCATTTCGTGCTTACAAGAACATATCTGTTCTGTTTAGTTTATAACAAATAATCACACATATTATATTCCTACTTATACTTACATAAACTAATTAAGAAATAAAGTTACAAATTACAATATCAATTTAGATTATAAAATAATAGATTTTTAAGTGACTAATATAATAATTTTTTAATTGGGATTAATTACTATATAAATAAATTAGTGAACTTTTTTTCCATATAGTAGTTTATTATTTTGAAGAACGTAATTAGTTTTTTCTTTTATTAACAGTGCACTGTATTATTCTCAAATTACATCTCCCCTATCTTATTCTGATTATATTGGAACATCATCTCATATTTCCCAGGCTGAGGCACCAACTCCTCCTAATCAGAATGTAAGGAATAATCAACCAGCCAATCAGAATATTAGACTGAATGCTCAAGGAGGTCCAGTAGTTGATGAGGATGATGATGAAGAAGAGCATAACCGGGATTGGTTAGATTGGATCTATTCTTTTTTTCGAATAGCTGTTATATTTATGGCAGTATACTTTTACTCATCCTTAGGTCGTTTTGTTCTGGTCATGACATCTATTTTATTAGTTTATTTGTAAGTTTGTTTAAATATATTCTTAGTTATTACATCTTTTTTTTTTTTTTAATTGGGTATAATTTCTATAAAAGAAAATTTATTATTGCTAAATATGATTGTTTGCAATTGTCAATACATTTTATATTTTTAATTTTATATTTTAAGTCATTAATCTTGTTCATAAAACTAACATGAATTTTTAACAATTTGATATTTTATTTCTATTTGTTTAATTGAATTGTGAATTTTACATTGAATCTGATTTTCTTATTTAATTCAATGACCAGTTGTTTTTACATCACTGGCTTTATCTAAAGAAAAATATCAGGCAATGTTCTTTAAATGTTTAAAAAAAATGGATCAAAGTAGAATATGAATTCTGGGAGTAGTTCATTTATTTGTGAGCATCTTAATAAAAAACTGAGAATACTTAAAATTAGACCAAATAATAATATTAAAAATAAGAGATAATTTGGAAGGAAAAGTCAAGATTTTAATTTGCGCATTTAAAAGTTATAAGAAAAGAGAATGATCAATAATTATGGATAAAGAATATTCTAAATCTTGGATATAACAGATTTTTTTTTTATAAAAAAAATAAGTTTTACATAATTCTTAAGTTTACTGATTGAAGATATATATATATGTAAAATAATCGATAAAATTTGAAGCAAATTCAAAACTTCCCTTTTCAAAGTTTTTAACTGGGCATACCTGAATATTTTAAAATCAATGGATCTGTTTAAGGAATCACTTAATTTAAAGTCATTTAGGCTTCAGAAATTTAAAATACAATATATTTCATCCCTTGTATATGTATTAAATGGATTATGTTCTGTACATGAGGGGTCAGATTGACCTTAGGTCAACATGAGTGTGACAAGAATCTCGGCCTCAGGGTGCTTTGAGGATTCCATCATCAGATTTTCGATTGGATGGATGGCTGAAGAGTTGGAGTGTGGAGTAGATTGAAACCTGTCCATTAAAGTATGAGGTTTGGCTATCTTAATATATATCTGAGCACTTGTAGCATATATGTGTAGAGATGGTAATCTGGACCAACTGATGATTGTTGGTTTAGCATGAAATACGTATATTGGTGATTATTTATCTTTTCAACATATATGTGGTCAAGTGTATCAGTGTTATGAGATAGTGTGGAGAGTGGTAGGTCATATGAAAGTCTGTGCTCATATAGCCTATATATTACATAAGAATTGTTGAATGCAGACATTATTCTTTAAAAAAATTGTTCTGTTAGCCATTAATAAACTGAAAATATTTTAGGAAAATGATTTAGATAGAAAATATTAAACATTTCATATTCGTCATTGCAACAACTTCAGTCAAACATATATCAAATGCAACATTTTAGATTATAGTTATTGAAGAAAAAAAAAATTAGCAGGATTTGGTCAAAGATATGATAAATTGATAAACTCATGAGGCAAAACATATAAAGAAAATGAATTTGATCAAAGACTATAAATTAAATAAAGATCAAAAAATAGAAACTTTTATAGACAATTTTATTAGGCAAAAAAAAAAGGAATTTGTTATTGCTAAATGTCAAAATTATATGATAGTATTTATGAGAATCCATGCAACAAAAATATTACCAGAGTTTTTAAAATGAATTTTTATCTGCAGATAAACAATAAATGAAAGGAAATTAATATATAGTTTACTGGGGGAGGGGAATACAACTCCTCTGCCATCTTCGTCATTCAACCCTGTGGAGTTCACTCCACTCACCCATACTCTATTGGTTGAGCTTATGGAAAAATATTTATTTCTAACACTTTTTTCCACACAATATATATATATAGAGCATTTTTTCAAATTCCAACAGTATTAAAGTTAGATAAAATTAGAACGCATTATAAAACTGTTACTATTTTTTAGCAAAACTTCTTAGGGTAGACATGTATTTGTAAGTTCTATTTTTGGAAGCAGATTATTTATTGCCAAAGAAAAGAAAAATCGAAAAAATGCAATAATAAAGAGTCTATTATCAATGTTTTCAAATTAATTTTTTCAAAGACAATAAAATAAAAACGCTGAAGGGTTCAAATATCTTAAACTTTTCCCAATGTTCAACCACAAACAATCTACCATGCTACATAATTTAGCATTTCCATTATTTATATAAAAATTCTAGCACATTTAATTTGAAGAAATTTAAAACAAAAACTCTAAGTTACATTTATGTAAAATTTCTTAGTTCTATTTTTTCCACATTAAATAAATCCCGTTAACTATTTCATAAAATGCAATTTTATTCTTTTTTCTTTAACATACATTTAATTGGGTCAGAGCAAATTTATTGTTAAATATAATTAATTATTAATGCTTTTCCAGAAAATTATATTTTTTACAAAAGACAGTTTGTTCTTTTTTCTAATAGTGGCCAGACAAAAGATATTTACATCGGGATTTTGAGCCAACTATATTGTATGGTTCTATTTCTGCTTCATTTATTATTTTATGTATATATATATATATGTAGAGAGAAAGAGAGTAGATAAATTTATAAAACTATTTGGAAAACTTCAATAAATCTCTGATAAATAGTTTTGAAATGATATATATATAAAGAGGAAAAAGAAAAGAAAATATGTAATGTAAATATTAAAATAAATAATTTAGTCTTAAAAGAAATAGTTAGGTATAGTTATAAAATAGAACTGTAATTTATCTTCGTATGTATTTCTCTGTGTTCAAATATTTTTGCAGGTTTTGCTGTAAAAACGGAAGTTTTGATAACAACCTTGTTATTTTTTCCATGGCAAAAGTAATTATTTTAAAAAAATGTTGAATCTCAAAATAACCATTAAAGAGCAAACTAATCAGGGCAAAATTATAATATATAGATTGAAATTATGTTAAATTTTATAAACAAATAAGGACTTATAAATATTAGGATATTTAAAGTGTCTTGTTGTTATTTAAATAATTTTATGTCATATAATACTAAATCACCCATGCACTCTACTACAGTTACACAATGCTTTATTTACCACCCTCTTTTACAGTTTACATTGCCCCAGCAGTCTTCTTCAGAACTTTTATATCTCCTAATTTAACTGCAATCGAAACTGTAAACTGTAAAAGAGGGTGGTAAATAAAGCATTGTGCAACAGTAGTAAAGTGCATGGATGATTTAGTATTATATGATATACATTTGGCAATGCAATAAGAAAGATTAAATAATTTTATATTAGAATAATGATTTAGTTTCTAAAAAATATTTAGATAGAGAAATAAGATAGAGCTGTAATTTATTTCTTATATATATATTAAATGTATTTATAACTTTCCATTTTATCTTATATATTTTAATAAAATAAAGATATGTGAAAAAAGTAAATGACTGCATTTCATGGTGAATCAGCACTCTTCAGTTGGTTCACTTCATAACTTTTCACATGTATTCTTTAATTCTTATTCTGTACTTATCAACATCAAATTGTTGTAATTTAATTTGAAAGTGCCATACTCTTTGCGTTCCCAATTACGATATCATCTCTCAAATTAAATAGCTTAATGATTACTAATCGGGTATTAGATTATAAATAATTTTTTTATTATTACAGATATTCATTTTAAATTTACATGGACTAATGTGGTTATGTTTAATAATAATAGGTATATTAATTTTTAATTAAAGTTTAAATTGTTTATCTAATGTAATAAATTATTTATTATTAAGGTATTTATCTGGATAGGATGACGTCATATTTTAAGTGCAGAAAGTTTGTTACTTTCAGATTCAATTATAAAAATAATACTAATGTATATATATTTTAAAACTTCAATGATTGCTTTTACATTTTCAATATTCTTTTATAGGCATCGGACATAGTAAATAAGTAACTTTCATTTCGACTAACCCGGTTTTCCAATTAGGTTAAGTCATAGGTTCACAAATATCATTATCATTGTATATGTTATAGAAATCTACTTTAATGCCATATTTTACTTAAGCACTCTATTTCTATAACAACTTACCAATAAATAAAAGATTCTTAATCATTTTTCATAAAATTTTCTATTAAAAGTCAAATTATCTTTTATTGTTTATAAATATATGATTTTTTTTTAACTATTCAACTTCCTTTACCTATATCTAAGATCTTATATTTTCTTAAAACTTCAGCTATCATTCTTACATTCCCAAACTTACGATTATAGACGTTTCAAATAATAAAAGATATTGTAACAGTATGTGGGGATAAGATAGATATTGACTGTGTAGAGATGAATATTTTATTATGATTGCTCCAGGTTTAGTCATCAGATGTATCTGAATGTATGGAAAGTGTAGATAATATTTACTAAAGCAATAAACCTAAAGCATGTGCGGTTGAAAATGCGAAGGTAGGGACTTCTACAGGTCTTAACCACAAGCTTACACTTTGGAAGAAGTGTAGATATAAGTAAGAAATAAGATCAAAGAGTATCGGAATTAAAATCTGTGATGTTGAATAAATGATGATGATAATATCTCTTGCTTAATGATCTTATATTTTCATATGCCTAAATAAAAATATATTCTCTAATTATACATCTATGAAAAGCTAAATCATTACCTCTCTATTGATCAGCCTTAGGGAATGCAATAAAGATAGCTTGCATTTATTATTGAGGATATATGAGCAGTATCTATAGCTTTGATTATAGGACCCTGACTTCCTTGTAACTTATCTAACTATAACAATGTTAGTTGTATTATATATAACAATTTATTATCATATTTTAAATTTATTATCTGATTGTTACACACATCAAATAATATTATATATTTCAAAATAGCACATGGAAAAAATAAAAAAATACAAGAATTTATTAATATTAACAAAATAAATAATTTAATGAAATAAGGTTTGAATGTAGTACAAAATGAGCATTTTTCCAAACTAACTGCTTAATATTTCCATATTTAAAATATTAATTTTGGAACTAAACTATCTCAAATTTGACATATTATGTCAAAAATATGTACGTAGAAAGAAAAAAAAATTTGTACTCTGTCACAAGAACACTCTATACTAATATATCCATTTTACATATATATAGACAAAACAGAAAATAAATTGTATCTAAACGTAATAAACATTTCCCCTCAATTCTCTTATGAAGCCATAGCAATATTTTACATATTTGAAAAACATTGTTAAACATAACTAAAACTAGTAATAAGGAAATTATAAATCTTGATTAAAATAAATAAAGTTTATATAAATCAAAGTCCTCTAAAATTGAATTTTAATGTCTGGATATTTATGTGTGACTTTTATGAATTTCATAGTTTTTGAGCTCGTGTACTCACAATAGGCTGATTCTAAAGATTCAAATTCTTTCCAGTTTTTGTTTCCCAATAAATACTGTCCTTACATTGACAAATTTCTTATTCTTCTTGCTTTCAAGTTATTTCTCTTTTTAGTAGTTAAAATTGTATTAAACTTTCACTATTTCGGTTTAAAAGATGAATATTTTACATTTAGTCAATCACATTATGAGAGAAGAAGACAAGTTCAAAATCTGGAGACAATACTTTGGAAGATTCGATAGGCAATTGATGAATCTAGTTATATATTCACTTATTACATAATGTTTTTTCATGCTTCTATAATGAAAAATAACTTGTGCTTCTCTGTGGATTATCAGAAACTTCTTATTTCATTGCAACTACTTGCCAAACTGCAAGCTATAACTGGTTTGTCATTACTCTTATTTGTGAAAAAGTTCTACTTGAATTTAGTAAGCAACTATTAATACAGACATGTCAATTTATTTTAATGTTGGAAACCAAATCTTTTATTCTTTCAAATACTTATGATATGACTGAAACTAAACATCAAAACTATTGTATCAATAATCCACATTGTTTTTGATTTACAATTTTATTAATTCACTAAGTGCATATTTTCTATATGTCCATAAACAAGCTATATTGACTGCTTCAAACTTATTTACCAAGTTGTTTATTGGATTAACAACATTTTTAAACAATCTAATTATAATTTTAGTCAAATGAAAAAAAAAAAAAAAAATCATTCTTTAATATTACAAATTTTCCTTTTATCAGATTATTATTTTTACATGAACATCATAAATTTTAAATGAACTCATTTATCTTGTAAAGAATAAGATTTTACAGATATTAATGTATTCTAAATTTACAATATTTTTATTAATTTTCATATTTATATTTTACAAATCTTAAATTCTTGACATCTTTTATTATATCAACTTATTTTCTTTATAGCATGTATTTAGATTAGTAAAACAATAGTATATTCAATAATTATTCAACTTTTTTCCACCTAAATAAACAAATAAATTGCTTATTCTTGAGGGTCCCTGTCTGATATTTCTATTTAGCAGTAGATTATAAGAATCTACTTTATTTTGTAACCATTTAAGATTTTTAATAAGAAAATGCTCATTTATTACATGACAGCTAGAAATTCAGAAATTGATTTCATCCATAAAGATAGGCAATGTCCTTGCCATCGCAATAATCTTTAATAAAAAATTAAAGTCTATATCTGAGATAAAATAAAATTACAAAAAAAATAAAGTCGGATGTCACATGACCTAATTTAATAAGCTTGTATTTACAAGTGTTATATATAGAGCTCGCAAAATAAGCTCTTATCAAGCTTATTTTTTTGTAATTTTATTTTTTGCTATTAAGGCTTTGGCGATTTTGTATTGCTAAAGCTATTAATATGTGGTGTATCTGAACTTAGTTCAATCCCACATGGCTATTTAAGTTAGATAGCTGGATTGGAAGACATATGGATGTCTGAAAATTTCAGATTTTCTACTTACTAGTTATACATTAGATAATTGCTGGGCTAGTCCTGGTATTTTTAATCTAATGCTTGAATACCCTAGCACCTCACTGATGATGCCAGTAGCAGAAACTGGTCTGGGGTTGGGGATAATCTGCAAAGCTTGTTAAGAGCTTATTTTGCAAGCTCTATATGTAACAGATAAAATAAATATAATTTTTAATCTTATGAAGAAAAATTATAATGACTGCTTCAACTGAATCAATATTTGCAAAGTGAATTTACATAAACATATCCTTTTTTTTTTTTTTCACATGTAAAGATAGATGCTTCAATAATGTCTCACCTTTTCAAGGTCAGTAGTAACTAAATTGAAAAAAACCCCGAATGTATGCACATCTCATGTATTATCATTAGAATATTCTCATAGATTTTTTGTTTCATGACTTAGATGATTCTTCAAGAAGTTATAATGTTATTAAATTATTCTGCTATCGATGGATGTATAGTTATTTTAAGTTTATTTTTTATTCATAGATATCAAGATGGATGGTTTCGTATTAACAGAAGACAAAATGCAAATAATAATATTGTTAATAATAGGCAACAAGCAAATCGTGATGCTGCCAATCCTGTGCAAAGAGAAAATGTTCCTCCTCCGGCAGCAGATCAACAAAATGTAAGTTGTCTGAATATGAAATCATTATGTACTGGTTTTCATATTGTCATATAAACATTTTCCACTTGTATAAGTAAATTATGATTGTAGATAATACGTGCATTGAAAAGTTAAAATTCTTGCATAATTCTCATTTGCTTTACAAATAAGAATGTTTAATTTCTTCTATCCAGAAATAGTAAAGCTGTGACATATATTCATATTTGTTTGTACTTTCATTGGATATCAGAGTTAAATATTTGAATAAATTAAGGAGTAGTAAATTTGAATTTGTGACATAAAAATAATAGAAAATAAAATATCTAGTAGTTAAAAAGTAATGAATAATTTGATGATTGTTAAAAAATATTGCTGGTTATTAAAAACTATCATACAGAACTAGTAATGAAGAGATTAAGTACTTTTTAAAATAAATCTGATTTTATATTTAACTCTAAATTAAATTAAAGGAGTTTGCTATTAACTGAAAGGAGACCCTTTGATTCCTCTTGGAGGCCTTAAAGGAACCGAGCAGGGCAAATTCCTAATGTCCACTCCATACGTTCTTGTCGTTGCAGCTGTTATTACTATGTGATTATTCATATAGTATACGAACGTGGATGGGCTGCTCACCAACACGCATTAGCCAGCGTGGTGAGTTTATTGGCTTTTTACCTCTGAGTTTAAGATCAAGAAACACCATGGTCTTTCTTCTCAGTGCCTGATAAGGCAGAATGAATGTTTGTGTAAATGATAAATATTTTTCCAATACATATATACAATTATGACAGACAAAAATAAAGCATGGCCCTTATTCCCAGGAGGCTGTAAAGTCACCAACCAAGGCAGCGGTTGGTGGCCGAAGGCGGAGGGTGCTAAGAATCCCCTGATTGCGGACCCAGGCTGCCATTTGATGACGACTTTTTATTTAGGTACTTACAACTGCAGATCACTTTCAAGTGAAGGAAGATTGCAAGAATTAGAAGAAGAACTGTCTTATATTAAATGGGACATTATTGGACTTTGTGAAGTTAGAAGAAAAGGAGAAGAAACAATTGATTTAAAAAGTGGACATATACTCTATTATAAAGGCACACATATTGGAAATACAAGTGGAGTAGGATTCATTATAAATAAAAAGTGGAAGAACAATATTGTGGAGATTGATGGTGTATCGGACAGAGTGGCAAGATTAGTTATACAACTTAATAGCAGATACCAAATGCAGATAATTCAGGTTTATGCCCCAACAAGTTCTCATAGTGATGAAGTAGTAGAAGATTTTTATATGGATGTACAAAAGGCTTTTGATCAGAGTAAACAACATTTTAAAATTGTTATGGGAGACTTTAATGCTAGAATTGGTAGACAAATGAAAGATGAAATTGCTGTAGGTAATTTTGGTTATGGTAATAGAAATGAGAGAGGACATAGACTTGTGGAGTTTGCAGAAAAAGAAAAACTTTATATTATGAATTCATTTTTTGAGAAAAATGTTAAAAGGAAATGGACATGGAAGCATCCAAATGAAGGTACAGCAGAATTGGATTATATTTTGACTAACAGAAAATACATATTTCAAGATTGTAATGTTCTTAATAAATTTAACACAGGAAGTGATCATCGATTAGTAAGGTGTAAGTTACGTGTTAATGTAAAACTAGAGAGACAAAAATTATTAAGAAAAACAATATTTACAGTTGATATTCCTAATCTTCAGAAACATTCTAATGAATTTAAATTAGAACTTACAAATAGGTTTCAAGTGTTAGGAGATTTTGAACATGATTCAGATTTGAATGAAATTAATATGAAAATAACTGATACACTTTTAAAAACTGCAACAAACATAGCTGGTAGAAAAAAGCAGCAATTGACTAATAAAATTTCTACTGAGACTAGAGAATTTATGAAGAAAAGAAGGAATATGAAGATATACAAAAATGATGTATTAAAAAGAATTGAATATCTCGAATTTTGTAAAATGGTACGGAAAAGAGTTGAAAATGATATAAGAAAGTATAACTGTGAAATAGCAAGGAAAGCTGTAGAAGAAAATAAAAGTCTCAAAAATGTTAAACAACATTTTGGTATTGGTAGGAAATTTATATCTGCAATAAGAAAAAAAGATGGAATTATTACTAAAAAGAGATATGACATCATGAAATTGGTAGAAGATTTTTATCAAGAATTATATAGTAATAAAGAACAAGTACCTCCTATATCTATTACATCTTCCGAATTGCCCAGAATTTTAAATGAAGAAGTGAGACATGCAATTAAGTGTATGAAGAAAGGAAAGGCTCCAGGAAATGATGGAATTATAATTGATATATTAAAAGAAGCAGGTGAAGAAATAGAAACAATTTTAGCAAAGTTATATACCAAATGTCTAAATGATAAAGATGTACCGGAAGATTGGAAGAATGCAGTAATAATATTAATATTTAAAAAAGGTGATAAAGAAGATATTAGAAATTACAGACCTATCAGCCTTTTATCAGTTTTATATAAAATTTTTACCAAGATAATTACAACTCGTCTACAGAGAACTTTGGATTTCCACCAACCAAGAGAACAAGCTGGATTTAAAAGTGGTTTTAGTACAATAGATCATATCCAGGTATTGAGAGAAGTCATAGAAAGGACAAACGAATATGAGTTGTCATTATGTTTTGGATTTGTAGATTATGAAAAGGCATTCGATTCTATACACATTTCTTCAGTGATTAAAGCATTGGATCATCAAGGTATAGATCCAGGATATTGTCATATTTTAAAGAATATTTATAAAAATGCAACAGCAACAATTAGATTACATAATGATACTGGAAAAATCAACATTGAGAAAGGTGTAAGACAAGGTGACTCCATATCTTCCAAAACTTTTTACAGCAGTGCTGCAAGAAGTATTTTGTGGATTAAAATGGGAAACTAAAGGAGTGAAAGTAAATGGAGAGTATTTAAGTCATTTAGATTTCGCAGATGATGTAGTTGTTTTTGCAAATAATGCTTCAGAGCTGCAGGAAATGTTGCAGGAGTTAGCAGATGAAAGTAGAAAAGTAGGACTAAAGATAAATGTTAAAAAGACTAAAGTAATGTTTAATCGATTTGCTCAAAATATGAAAATAAAGATTGATTATGAAGAATTAGAAGAAGTTAACAGTTACAAATACCTTGGTCAGATTATTAATACAGATGGAAACATAATGGAGGAAATTAATCATAGAATTAAACTTGGTTGGAGTGCTTTTGGTAGAAATAACTTGATACTAAAAGGAAATATGCCTATGTGTTTGAAAAGGATGGTTTTTAACAAATGTGTTTTACCAGTTCTTACTTATGGATCTGAGACTTGGACACTTAATAGAAGAGCAATACAGAGACTTCAGACCACTCAAAGGAGTATGGAGAGATGTATGTTGGGAGTAACAAGAAGAGATCGAAAACGCAATGTATGGGTAAGACAACAAACAGGTGTTACTGACCTTATTGAAAAAATTAAAAGATTGAAATGGAGTTGGGCTGGACATATTGCTAGAAGAGATGATAATAGATGGACAATTGAAATTTTAAACTGGATTCCAAGAGATTGTAAAAGACCTAGAAAGAGACCACGTGAGATGGATGGATGAAATAAGAAAATGTGCAGGGGTATTGTGGAGAAGAGAAGCTAAAGATCGGAGAAGATGGATTAAACTTGGAGAGACCTTCATCCTGCAGTGGATTGATAATGGTTGATGATGATGATGATAGTCTTTTCTCAGCTATTATGTAACATTGACGTATCATTTCAATACTAATGCTGTGTGAACTAAATTTTAGAAGTATCATTGCTTTAAGCAATTACATTGTACTCTAATAAAAAAAATGTTAAAATCATTGTACTTCAAATATTCCCCTACTTTGCAGTACTATTGAGGTATAAAATTAATTTTATGTAGCATTCTAGGAAAAAAAAAACATTGGTTAACTTACAATAAATATTCCTAGCTATTAAAATTATGGTAGGCTCATGGATTGCACATACAAACACTTGAAAGTAAAGAAATATACAGCAAGATCTTTGCTTTATATGGGTTTGAAATCCACTCTGTAAACAATGTAATACAAGATATATTTTTTTTAAGATCAGAAAGTCTATTAACTTTATATTTCCAGAGGCTAAAAGTATTTATAAGAACTCTATGCATCTGAAGATAATAGTGGTATTATGCATATGGAGAAAAATTGTTAGAAATTAAGAGAAATATTGTCAAGAAAAATCAGACTTCAGGGAAATAATTCAATTCTTAGCCAGAAAACAAGAATATTCATAGGCAAAAAGGTTAGCAAAAAAATGAACTTTATTACAGGACATTTAATGCATATATAAACTAACTTAATAAGTTGTTTTAAAAAAAATTATTTTGTTATTAAAATCATTTTAACTGTAGTCTATATATATATTTTGTAATGATACGGAGTCTCCTGGTGTAAAGCTGGGGTGAAAGAAAATCATCATCAATCCCAGTTAATGAATCAAATTTAAATATAAAATTAAATACAAATCATGAATATGAGAGATTAGCAAAGAACTAAGACTAACTATAAGTTCAGCATTACAGATGAATAATAATCATTCATCATCATGAATGGTAAACAATAAAAAAATCAACTGCCACCCTTTTGACTGGATTTGAAATGGGTCTATTATAGACCAAGCTAATTATTTAGCCATTGCCAAACTTAAGACAGCAATGACACAATAATTTGAATGCACAGACTCAGATGCTAATCTGTTAGAATTTATAAAAAAAATCAAATAATGCTATGGTATAAAAACATGCTGATCATCGTCAATGCCTTGGCCATTTATTACCATTAATGTACTGGCCAACTATAAACTTAATTTCTAATTAATATTAAAATAAAATGTAATGCATGGACTTTAAAGGATATTCCTGTGTACCGTCCAGCATTAGACAAGTAATGCAACTGGATGTCCATAACATAAACCCCTATCTATATTATGCATGAATCCAGCTCTGAGTAAGAGCTCTATAATTTTTATTATGAACAAGAGATAATACTAACATATAATGTTTTAAAGCTAGTCTAGGATTAAATAAATTCCCTGGAATAACTTAATAAAATGAAATATCAATTTATTAATTAGAAACCATAATCATAAAATGAAATTAAGTTCTAAGTATGCTACAAATTCGGCATTCTGATTTTGATTAAAATAATACAAAAAAAATATGCTATTACATTGTTACAAAAATATATGCTATCACATTGCAATTTACATATACTTCTAGATGTACAACTATATATCAGGACACAGATATGCCTTTATAATATAAAATGAATGTATTAGAATTGTTATAAACTAATAAAAAAAAAATCAGTTCATTTTAATAATACATAAATGATTAATTTTAATATATATGTATGTATGCTTGGAAATGTGGGCACACACTGATGGTTATATAACTTAGGATATTTCATTTGTCAAAAAGTAATAAATTTATTAAATCGTATTATATTTTTGCAAGGCAATTTGATGTTGAAAATATATACATAAAATCAATACACACATGTGTATTACTATTATCTTCTTACAAATCATTATTAGTACATTTTAATTTTTTCTAAGCAACTTGTAATTGTAAACACCTTTTTAAAAAAAAGTTACTAGAAAATCCTTTTAAAAACTTGGGTTTTTTTTTTTTCTTTGCAATATTTAATTATCAAAACTGGAATAAATCCTTTATAAATGTTAAATTGTCAGGAGACCAAATGATTACTTTTTTTTTCCTTTTAAGTAGCTAATATAGTCACCAGTTATTTTTTTTCAAAACTAATAACTTAGATATTTATCTTTAAAGCTAAGTGTTTAACATAATCTCATTTTTTAATAGATGTACTCATCAGCTAATTTCTTCCATCCGTGCTTGATATCATCCTTCATGAAATAAATATCAATATGGACAATTTTTATAATATGTTTGTGCTTTTTTGATATTGATAAAACTGCATATGTATAAACTATAACATATTTTTTTTAGTAAGCTGGCTATTTATTGGAATCTCTTGGTAAGCTAGTCTATTCTAAAACAGTAAACTGGCTTATTGACATTTTCAGGATATAAATCCAGTAACTGTTGACATTTAGTCACTATAATTTGGTAGATTTCTGGCATGCTGTCAAATATATATGGGCTATGAAATACAAAAAAGCGGGTCCTTGCTTCCAATGTGAATTCAAATTCTACCATTGTGACATTAACCCAAAAACACAGTAATTAAATTCTTTCTTTATTTTGATTGGAAAAAATTAATGACTCTTTTTAGTTCACCTTAATCCTTTCGAAAACAACTTTATGTGATTTTAATCAAAGGTATACTAATTTTTATCAAGTTTGCTTTAATTAAAAAAAATTTTCTTAATTTAATTGGGGAAATTCTATATATATATTGGTATTGTCTATTTTAACATAAAAACAAAGCATGTTTTAGATTTTTTATTTTAAATTTTCCAAATGAGAATAAAACATTAAATAGACCTTTTTAAATGCTTGCTTTAATTTATAATAATTTTTTTTAAAATTCATTATTATTTAACTCATAACTGTTATTCCAGTTTAATATAGTAAATATCTACAAAATTTTTTGTTTGTTTCTGCTTTTCCTTTTGACTTTTATATATATATGTGCACACACTACTATGTTGATGTATGCCATGAGTCACATAACCTTCTCAATATATATATAAAGCAATTTATAAATGTATTATTTCAGAAGAATGATTTGATTTTTCATTTTTGAATGAAAGATAAAAAAATAAGGGAAAAATTTTAAAACACATAACATATATTTGGTTTTATTAAAGTGAAATATGATTGCTAGCATCATTATTTAAATGCAGAAATCAAATTTTTGTGATCTATTAATTACGTGTGGCTTTATTTTGATTAAATTTTAAGGATTATTTTATTTTTAATTTATTAAATAATGTGTATAAGCTATTCTAATATCTGAATCTTTATGTTTTACTAGAGTTATTAATTTATACATATGCTTGTGGGAGGGATTAAATTATAAGGAGCAAATGTCCTACTTTATATATCTGATTCATAGTTACTCTTATAATATTGAATGACTAAGAATATCACAGGTTAGTGTAAAACAAACATATATTGTATAGTAATATAAATATTTACCATTCATAGTAATTAGCACAGTCTCCTCTTTGATTTATTTAGATTATTAAAATCAACATTCTTGTTGGGTGATCATTCATTACAACAGTTTGTATCACCGTTTCTAGTTAAAGTTATATTTCTGTTATTCTCCATCAACAAATATATCTAATTACGTATAAATAATAGGCCAGCTGTGGCTATTGATGTATTTAAATGCTGTTATGTTCATCATAAATGGATGTTCATTGCATTACAATTTATATATTGTAACCGGACCCGCATACAGCCGTTTTATTACGTCAGCTGTAACAATTTTCTGATGAGCATGCTGTGGGAAGGAACTATCAATTGACATTCCTAATGCAGATGTTAATGCCTCCTACAACAATATTTCCTGCTCATCAGAGGATGTAGTACCATAGAGACTGTGAACATCTAAACATTTATATGTTTGGTTTTCCAAACAGCGCCATTAGAGTTCCATCTTACTACAACCTGACTGGCCTGGGTCTAGTTATGTCAGACGTAGCTCAGGAAGCATGAAATTCTCATGAACCAGTGCTGTAACTGATGAGTGATGCAATAAAATAAAACAAAATTGGATAACTGGATAACCAATTTAATTTTTAGTAACAACAAAAAAATTTATTAAATAACAATTAATTAGCGATTTCTAACAAAGTTCATTTCTATCTACATGATAACTCATTTTCATTTTACTTATGAAAGAGCTAGAAGCAGTTCTTTTTTTTTTATCAATAGTTCATTTACAAATTCATTTATGAGAAGAAGTTTGGAAATATTCTAATTCAACAATAGTTTATTTTTGAATTCCTTTATGAGAAGAAGCTTGGAAACATTTTAATTCAACAATAGTTCATTTTTGTATTCCTTTATGAGAAGAAGCTTGGGAATTTTCTAATTCAACAATAGTTCATTTTGAATCCATTTATGAGAAGAAACTTGGAAACATCCTAATTCAACAATAGTTCATTTTTGTATTCCTTTATGAGAAGAAGCTTGGGAATTTTCTAATTCAACAATAGTTCATTTTGAATCCATTTATGAGAAGAAACTTGGAAACATCCTAATTCAACAATAGTTCATTTTTGTATTCCTTTATGAGAAGAAGCTTGGAAATATTCTAATTCAACAATAGTTCATTTTGAATTCATTTATGAGAAGGAGCCTGGAAATATTCTAATTCAACAATAGTTCATTTTGAATTCATTTATGAGAAGAAGCTTGGAAACAGTCAAGCATTTATGGTTTATACAGCATTTCATTATTTTATGAATCATCATTGATTGATAAACATTCAAACTTAGCAATTCTTGATTTGTGGAGCATTTATCATTTGGTAACCGAAGCATTTATAATTCAGTCAAATATAAAAGTATATTCATACACATAAACTCTGTTTGGCTTGTGGAGCATTTATCATTTAGTAATTGCAGCATTTATAATTTAGTCAAATATAAGAGTATATTCATACACATAAACTCTGTTTGGCTTGTGGAGCATTTATCATTTAGTAATTGCAGCATTTATAATTTAGTCAAATATAAGAGTATATTCATACACATAAACTCTATTTGGCTTGTGAAGCATTTATCATTTAGTAATTGCAGCATTTATAATTTAGTCAAATATAAAAGTATATTCATATACATAAATTCTGTTTGGCTTGTGGAGCATTTATCATTTAGTAATTAAAGCATTTCTAATTTAGTCAAATATAGAGGTATATTCGTACACATAAACTCTGTTTGGCTTGTGGAGCATTTATCATTTAGTAATTGAAGCACTTCTAATCTAGTCAAATATAAAAGTATCTTCATACACATAAACTCTGTTTGGCTTGTGGAGCATTTATCATTTAGTAATTGAAGCACTTCGTAGTAGTCAAATATAAAATTATATTCATACACATAAACTCTGTTTGGCTTGTGGAGCATTTATCATTTAGTAATTGAAGCACTTCTAATCTAGTCAAATATAAAAGTATCTTCATACACATAAACTCTGTTTGGCTTGTGGAGCATTTATAATTTAGTCAAATATAAAATTATATTCATATACATAAACTCTGTTTGGCTTATGGAGCATTTATCATTTAGTAATTAAAGCATTTCTAATTTAGTCAAATATAAGGGTATATCCATACACATGAATTCTGTTTGGCTTGTGGAGCATTTCTAATCCATATAGTAAATACATTCAAATATTTTTATAAATAAATTTGCGTATAACTATTTCATAATTTCATTTTATAACGTAAGATAAACATGTTCTAATATTTTACAAAATAAATTCTACGTAATTATTTCATAACTTCACTTTATAACATATGATAAAGATGTTTTAATATTTTATAAAACAAATTCTAGGTAATTATTTCATAACTTCATTTTATAACGTATGATAAAGATGTCTTGATATTTTATTAAACAAAACGTATGCAACCGTTTCATGAATTCACTTCATAACATATGATAAATATGTTTTAATATTTTATAAAAATAATTTTTATGTAGATATTTCATGATGTCAATTTATAATTTATGGTAAAAAATGTCTAAACATTCCTATAACATAATTACCTTCCAGTTTTGCAGTCTAGTTTACTCTAAAGAAGGCAGGTTATTTCATCTATGGAAAGTCATGGCACAGCGTGGAGAGAGTGAAGCCGCTAAATTACTCCATTGTCACTAAAATTCCCCTAGTAAAGCTTTCTTTTTCCATTTTCATGTTTTGTTAAAGTTATACTTTAATATGTCAAAAGAATTAAGTAATACACTTTTTTTAAAAAGAAAATTCAATATATTCTGCCTCTCTGTGTAAGACGAGAGAGAGAAAAAAAAAGTTCTTTTCTTCCGACGACGTGCCTAATTTGAATACTGCCTCAGTTTAACTCAAGTATCTTTTCTTTTTTTCTTTTTAATGATTGGATAATTAATTTCTTTTTTTTTTTATTGAGGCAGATAAAAAAAAATAAGATGACTTAACATTTTATTTAAATCCATCAATCACAAAATTAAAAATATGATTTTTTTAAACAAATCACAGCTTTTTTGCGTTCCCAATTAGACTGAATCACGCTAGACGTTTTTAAATGGGGGGGGGGGGTCTTTTGAATATTTATATGAGAAACAGCATATCTGTTTCAATATATATATATATGTAAAATTGATTATTAAAAAAAAGCACAAACCTTAATCTCTTAATTTTGAAATAAATCAAGACTATTTTTTATTCATGTACCAGAAACTGATCATAAATTTTAGTAAGAAAAACAAATTTATAATATAAAAAAAAAGACTAGCTGTCTTATGTGTCATGTATTCACACACAGATGCAAACTACATTTTTATTTAAAAAATAAGTAGCAAGCACAAAATTGAAATTAGATGAATTTTAAGAAGACTATCTCATTGCATTACATGATTTTAATGTCAAAAGAAATTGACTCGGAAATTATTGGCTCAGAAAAAGATGTACTTATATATTTGTATAAAAATTTATATCACAAAAAATTTAAAATAATTTATAAATATTAATAGTTCTGGGAGTTAACCATCTTTGCTGTTCAGTGAGAAATCTATTCTCAATCAGAATTCTTAACCCGCCTGCATTTATTTTTAAATAATTCTAACTATTATTCAAATGATACCTGAGATAGTTTATTTAAAAGTTATTTATAAATATCTGATGGTAGTTTTCTTTACAAGCTAAATTATTCATTTCACAATATGTCATTTCTGAAATAATATCAGACTAGCATTGACAGAACAAAAGAACATATTGGATAGTGATCATAATAACGTAATGATTCTTGAAGAGAATTATATGAAGCTATAAAATTTTAACTCCATTTCTAAATTAAAAGTAGTGACTACAAGTGGGTCTCGTTTTACGCGATAGGTTCCTCAGAAAACACGCGCAAACGAAATCGTGCAAAAATAGACGTATCTTACATTGAAAAAGGGGGGATGCGGTCTGTGATTTTTCAAAATTCGCGTAAAAGCAAAGCACCAACGTAAAATTACTTTAAAATTCGCGCAAAAAAAAAAAATAAGGAAATAAAATATGACTAATAAAAAATTTCAAATTTGAAAAAAATTGATACAAGACAAACTTTTTTTAACTATAATATTTAATTTTATTCAAAACAATATATTTTTATGCATAATTTACATTTTTTTATACACATTTTAATTATTATCGCTATTTGCCGTTAAACAGGTTCGTTTGCAAACTAATAAAAAAAACAGATTCTTCACAAGAGAAAATACAACTAGCGCCAACGTCACTCTCATGTTGTGTTAATGTTTTTCTGGTGACAACGTAATTAGTAATTAATCTAACAACTAAAAATTAAATTCTTATTTTTGTCTTTAATTTTCAATTTTAATTGTGCCCACTGCTATTACTCACTTTTTAAAAATAAACTTGCTGACACTAAATGATTAATAATTGATTACGTTCTTTTTTAAAAAGCAAAAACAGAATGTGATTTAAAATGCAAAATTAACACGCACAATGGTTGAACAAATTTACATTATAATCTTGTAAAATTTAATGTGTGTATACATAAAATGTGGAAATCATGATTTTAATTTCATTATTGCATAAAATCTTACTATTATAAAGCACTGAAAATATTAAAATTACTAAGATGAAAGTCAAATTCCAATAATGTGCAATTACTTTCAATATAACGTAAGTGCTCGAAATTTATTATTTAAAGTAACAGCACATTATCGGAGTTCGACTTCCGGTAAAACACGAATCGCGTAACTTTAAAATCGTGTTAATAAATCCGCGTAAAAAGAGACCCAGGTGTATATAATTTTATAAATAACTCTCAAGATAAAAGTAAGTTGTTGAAAGTACTTTGAAAATTAAGGAATTCATAAAGCTATTATTAACATATGTTTTAATTTATTATTAGTTGAATTTATTGTCATTCAATTTCTTTCATAAAAGACTTTTACGAAAATATCAATAGCTGAACATCAATTCTAGTTCCAGTATGTTAATGAGTAAACAATAGCAAAACATTATTCAGTTTTGATTACTGAATAAAATAATTTTTTTATTTTAGACTATATAAAGTTTAAGATAATTTTTTATTTAGAATTCAGACTCCTCTGAATTACTGATCTGAGATAAAAAAGTTATCCAGGTTATTGGATATTTCTTCTCACAAATTTTTTTTTAGATAAAAATATACAATCATTTTGTTCTCAAGACATCAAACAGTAACAAGGACAAAAAGAATCTTTAGAATATTTGAATAAATTGGATGTATGGAATATGAAATGGACAGTAATGTTAAAAAGACCAAGTGTTTATGGTTAGGGAAGAATACAAAAAGCCTGCAAGTTGAAATCCATGATAATATAGTTCAACAGGTAAAGCAAGTTAGGAGAAAGAAGTGAAATTAAAAGAAGTGTTGGCAAAGGAGGCATTTGCTAAGAGAAAGAAAATATTTTGTGGACCCTTGAAGAGAGAATAAAGGAAAAGATTATTTAAATATTATGTGTGGAGAGTACTATTATATGGTTGTGAAATGTGGACAATAAGTAATAAAATTAGAAACAGATTGGAAGCCTTTGAGATGTGGTCATGGAGGATGGAAAAAACCAGTTGAATGAATAAAATAACAAATGAAGTTTTGAAAAGAGTAAATGAAAAAAAAAGATTGATTAAGGAAATAGAGATCGAAAGAGAAATTGGATTAAGAAGGAATAGTTTAATGAAAGATGTTTTGGAAAGAATAGTGAGTGAAAACAATAAGAATGAATGAAAAAGATTGAGATTGCTAGATAATATGAAAAGATATGTGGAATTGAAGAGCTGGACAATAAAGAGACCAGAGTGGAGAAATGAAGTTGTATTGTGATTGCTATCTGGACATGTTTAAAGGACAGAATACTATTAATTGATTGATTGAAATATTGATCATTTAGACATCTCACATCCCTCTGCATCAGCAGTTTGGAAAGGGAAAGTAAGTGACTCAGCAAAAAAATAGGAGAATTTAAATTCTTAAAAAAAAAAGTTTTTTTTTTTAAAAAACAAAAAAATTTTTTTTAAAAAAAAAAACACCTTTAAAAAAAAAAAATTTAAAAATTTTAAATGAAATATCCATATTTAAATAAAATAAATGATTTCCACAAAGCATTGAATCAAATAAACTTTACAATAAAAAATTAATACAATATCATTCATTTTTGGTTTCATTTATAAACAAAACTGATTCAAATCATTACCAAATTTTATATTGAAAAACATTTAAACTGATAATAAGTTTCCACTAATATAATATTTGAAGTAACAATACATGTAATTAAATATGACTATTCCAGTTTTCTGATTATGAATCGTATATATAAATTAAATTTTGTATTAAGCAAAAAATAAATTTATATACTTTTAAAATCAGCTGCCAAGAAGATTCTGTATTCTTTTATTTTTCACGAAGTTACTGTTATTCTGTCTAACTTACACGTGCATTATAGAATAATTTAAATACTATAAATTTAATATGAAAACATTTTAAGAGTGATGAAAATATCCTAAAATGTTTATATAAATACATGTGGGTGTTTAGAAGGTATCCTATAAGTCCACTATTATAAAACATTTTAAAAGACATCTAAAGAAATTTTTTTATTCATTATGCCCATTATTATTTTTTGATGCACCCGGTTTTTATCTAATCATAAAATAATGTTACGATCAATAGATAATTGGTAGAGATTGTAGATTTGTTACAATGAGGAAGGATAGCAGTCTTGACATATTATATCTTTCAAGATCCGTTGCTTTGTTTATTATAACTTCTATTTATATTTAAATATTTTGCAGAATGTACAACATGAAGGTGAAGAAATTGAAAATCGTATGGATGCAGAAGTAGATAATCAAGAGCCGAATGTACGATCACCACTCACATTCGCATGGACTTTTATTACAACCTTTTTTGCGTCTCTTATTCCTGAACGGCCACAACCCATAAATGATAACTAAGTTTATGTAATTTTATTATACAAAAATAAATATATGGATATATTTAATATATCTCTTTCAGAGTTTAATATATATATGATTTGATATATAATTCAAAAACATACTCATACTTTGTATTTAAGATTGTATAAAAATTATTAACATTCATATGTAAATATCTTTACGAAAGGAATTTAAACATTTTGAATGAAAAAAAATGTGATTATTTAAAGAATAAAATATTTTATATATTTAAAATCAACAAAATGTTTACTGTTTCATTTTGATAGTTTTTGGATTTACTTATCGTTTTTTTTTTGTTAAAAATTTTTTTCTCTCGTTTTTTATAAAGCATTAATCAATATTATTAATTATAAAAAATATTAATACTTTTTTAATAGAATTTTATATTATAATTATTAAATTGTAATTATATTTTACATGAAATCAATGCATTTGATGAAAGCGTCTAATGGTAATTAATGAAGTTGTTAATATTGCTGTATTAAATTTTTTTTTAACATTTTAATGCTTTCTTCTTTCCAAATAAGATTAATTTAATTATTAACAAAAATTATCAAATATTTTTATACAAACAAAATATGGATTTATAAATCTGATTTTTACTTATACCTTTTAAAAACTTGTCCTAATTATGAATGTACCTTTGAGCATCCTCAAAAATCAAATTGATAGGCCATCACTACAAAAATTGCGTACAGATGAGTAGTAATTATTGCGTTCGCATGTCAGAACCACAAGTTTAGATTTAGGATTTATTTTTCCGGTATTAAACTTAGCTATTCACTATTGGTAAATAAAATATCTAACTATTATTATCATAAGGATCCCAGAATAATTTGGATTGGCCAGAAGAATGTCATGATAATGATTATAAATTTTTTTTTAAAACAATGTTGCTTTTATTACTAGTAAGAGAAAGGCTTCATGAACTGAATCCGTGCATGTTTTACCTTTAGTAATAATTCTTTTAGGAATTGTGATTTGGTTGTTTTTTTTTTTTTACAAAACCTTTCATTTATTTGTAAATTAATAAATTTTTATTATTTACTAATAATCAATTTAAATAGGCAGTACTATGGGGTCTAGCTGCACCACAGAATTAGAGATTTTAGGCCCCTGAAATGAATAATGATGGCATGCTGGTGGCAACCATAAAACATCTCGAGTATCAAATGTACTTTACAAAAGTCTTCTCTTCACTCACGAAACACAAAATTAATTCAATATAAATTTGAAGGCATATATACAGTAATTGTTTAGTACAATATTGATGCTATTGCACTTCAGAAGATTCATTATTCTTCTAATAATGTGTATCTTAAAATTTCTGAATTTACATTGATTCTTGAAAGAGTGGATTCTAAGTATATGGCAAACTATTTGTAAAATAAAGAATTTCTATTGAAGATAGATCAAAAAATATTGCAATTTACCATTCAGATACATTTTTTATATATTCAATGATAATTTTTTGTATAGCCCTACCCTCTTCCAGATCTTCATACATCTTATCTATATTGCGAGTTCAGTTCTCATAGGAACTTTTGAATAAATGCAAATGAGGATC
Organism: Epiperipatus broadwayi; assembly: GCA_028023455.1. Lineage (NCBI taxonomy): Eukaryota > Metazoa > Onychophora > Udeonychophora > Euonychophora > Peripatidae > Epiperipatus > Epiperipatus broadwayi. Next base: position 484,223 of record JAQFVV010012455.1, on the reverse strand, counting down.
ATTATCAGCTTTTAAAAGAGGTATTTTAACATTATGCATTTAATTTATAAAGCCAAGCATGGGGAGGGGATGTTCTATTCAGAAAGATATGAAACGTGAGACCTATCCCGGTTTATGTTTTGTTTTGACAAAAAATGATTAACTATTACCTGCTGATTTATTGATATTGAATCATTTTTCTCATAGCCAAAATAAACCGACTAATCAATCTTGGAATTCACATTCCTATAGTTAAAAAGTTATCGAGAGATGAAATTGAAGGAAACTGACTGGAGTCAGAATAATAAGAGAATTTATTTCCTTTTCCATTTAAGATTTAACAAATTTATAACAGCAGTATCAGAAGCCATCCCTTCACCTACTAAAGATCCACAAATTATTAACAAAACTTGTAAATCACTGGCTGATGTTAGAAAAGTGGAGATTATGGAAAAACAAAATTATAAGATCTAATCAGAAGGCCCGATCATTTTTAGGTAATTTTGATGTTTGTAAAAGGAACTATATTAGTCATTGCAATGAGATTGCTAATCTTATGGATCTATCAGAATTATAAACCCAAGATTAATAGAAAAAGCATCATTAGAGCAGAATTGCAAGGTTTGTCTTAAACCAGGAAGGATTCAGGAGCAATAGCATTCATCCAGAATTTCTTAAAAAATTTAGAACCTAAAGCTAGAATGATTGGCAAAGTTATTTAACAATATTGTTTATACAGAAACTATTCCATAAATTTGATATAAAAGTAAAATTATAGCAGTCTTGAATCCAACGATTCAAAAAATTGTCATCCAGTATCATTATTATATATTTATAAACTATTTAAAATAATTATATTTCTGTGAACAAATTTTATCTTTAATAACTCAAAAAGTAGTTCCAAAAATACAAATCTTTAATTACAGAGAAGCTATCCATTTATTTGACAAAAATGCTCTCCAAAAAAAATAATCCAATACGATAAATAATAGATACAAAATTGTATTCAATTTTCTTATCCATTTTATTTAAAATATTTATTAGTAATATTTCAGATACAGAAAATTGATCTATGCTTATGACATTGCTTTGACTTAGAGACCTTTTCCACAAATAGAAAAGTCTCTTAATAACTGTGCAACATCTTGTTATTTGAATTTAATCATTCACCACAAAACTTAAACCCAATCCTATTCCATAAATATTCAAATGTAACATTGGATTCATTTATCTAGGATTAGATCCAAAATATTTTTTAGAAATAGACTTCTTGAAATCTGTATCATTTGGAGTTGTGAAGCAAGTATTTTACAGCTTTCTTAAACCATATTCATTCTACTGATTAATACTGTGCTACTGTTTGAAAGAAAAATACCTCCATATTAAACTTGAAATACTCGTATATTACCATGAGAACTATTACTGATACACTCAAGTCTATTCTTTGTCCTCTTTTTCATATATTTGTCCACCAAATATCAGAATTGTGTTGCAGAAATAAGTAAAAAACTTAATAATCGGACTTGTCAATAACTCAAGATGGAATTTCACTTTAGACTTGTCTTAAATAAAGATTCCCTATCTGGATGTTCAATCAAGAATCTGCAATCAATGAATTTTTATGAGGATGCAACAATTTCTTTTTCAGATCCAATAGTAATGTCCACTGGATTTGACTTACTAGGTATTAGTGGAGTCTCATCAATCAACCGATTTAGAATAGTTCATGAGTGCATTCAATTCATAAATGGAATTTAGCAGTCACTGATTTATATAAATGTGGAAAAACAGAAACAATATAATTAATAACTGAAATTATGCCTACCATGGCAGAAATGAAGGTTTTTATAAAACCAGTAATGATTCCATTTTGTGGTTAGAATGTGGTTAGAATGTCTATAAATTTCTTTATGTAACTTTGTTAATAGTTATCCTGTCTAAAAAAAAAATCTTTTTATAAGGATTTTGTTTTTGATTTTATCAATACATCATTCACTTTTAGATATTCTATCACAATATCAACTCATAAGTCACATCAACCCTCCACATTATAGCTACATATGGAACATATATTTTTAAGTGCCATATAGCACGTAAAATATGATGGATTGTTGGGATGCACTGTACATCTCTACACAAGGTATTGAAGAAAAAAGTGGATAGAAATTTGTCTCTACCTTGTCCGAGAGTGGTGTAGATGCACTGGTAAAAACTAAATGACTTCATGATTTTATTTGAAAATATAAAAAATTAAAAAAAAATCTTTTAGACATTTCATAATGATTTTATTTGAAAATATGCTTATTTTTTTGAAAAAAAAAATTACAAATAAAATTTTAAAAATGTCTTTTAGACATTTTGCAATAATTTATTTTTAAAAAAATTATAAAATATATACAGAAATATGAAAAGTTATTGACAATTAGCTCAATTATTGTTAATTACGTGAATTATTAAATTCATATAATTCCCAGTTTTATGTTAGCAAATTCTTGCGCCAATTTCATAGCATCTTCTAGGCAAAAAATATTATTTCCTGTAGCCTGAGCAGATATGTCTTTTCCTCCGCATTTTGCATTCATGATGTCCGACACATGGAGAACCCACTCATTTGCTTTTAAACCAAGGTCTATTAGTGACTAAAAATAGGGAAAAGTTATAATTTTATATGTAAGCATTAAATATAAAACATACTGCAATATATATATATATATATAATTTAAAAAAATAATTATATGATTAAATTTATAAATATTTATGACAATTTCATCGTAATATTTCTTACTTGAAAACCATCACAATTTATTGCAAAATGAATTTTAATAACTGGTGAGATAATAAAACATATCAAATTATTACATTTTTTTACAGTCGTCAATATCTCTAAATGATTATAACTTGTCTAATGAGAAAATATAATGGCGAAGCTGTGATTTTCTAACCTGACTAATATTCCCCATACCTTAATGAAATATTGAATATAACAAATTAAAAAGTTCATACATGCGTGCAAAAAAAAGTGTAGGAGCAATAATAGCTAGAAAACATGCAAAAAATTTTATTAAATAGTGTCATTTTGTAATTACAAATATTACTTTTTTTATCTTTCCAAACTTAGTTTATCTTTAATAATTATTAATATATAAAAATTAAACACTTATGATTCTCTTCTATACTTGATTTTTATTGAGCTAAATTCTATAAATACATTTATTTTACATGAACAATATATATATAATTTCCCACATACACTGACATTTTTATTTAATACGATCTTTTTAAAAATTAATATTACAAAAATGTACCTGAAAAATAAAAAAATATAAAATACATCGTGGTATTTATGGAAATAATATATAACATTTTTCTCATATTAAATAAGTTCAGTAAAAAACAAATTTAGTAAGAAATACATAGGAATGACTTGTTTTTTACACATTAATAACTAAAGAGTAATTTTATAATATACTTTAATAAGCATTGGGCTAAATATAAACTTTTACTAAAATCTTCTGTATTTTTAGCATTAATCATATTAATTTACAAGATAGAAACTTTTTTAAAAATCACAAACAAGATTGTTTTCCCTTTACTGAAAATGAATAAATATCTTAGCAGTTAACTGACTAAAAATGGTAAAGGGGGGGCGGGATATATACTTTTCAACTTTTATTTTCCAACAAACTCTTCACTTCTGAAATAAGTAATAATGTTTATTATTATTACAACCAAATTGCAATCTAAAATAAAACTGTCTTAAGTCAAAAATTTTCTTTTTAAAAAAATATATATATATAAATAAATAAACTTCATATATATATATATTAACTTAGAAGTGCAATTTAATTATGCTGCAGGTCCCAATTAAACTTTAACATTCCCATAGGAATTTGGCCTGTGGTTATATTCTTTTTCTGACATCAATCGTAAAGGACTTTCCAATCCCTTCATATAACTGCTACTAATACATAGCTAATTATTTTTAATAATTCATTTATATAATATGATATACTTTATTAGATAATTGAAATCACTATTCATTAGGATTAGCAATCCTTTGAATGATTAGATTAAGACACTTGACTGCTTTCAAAAGGTAACACTATAACGAAATAAAATTATACAAAATCAATTACTAACTTATGGAGAGATATCCTCTAGCAATGAAATGCTTAATCTTTATTATCATGAACATTTTAAATTTCTAAGAATACTAAAGAAATACATTTCATCAAACGGTATTTTTTTAGTTTCTTTTAGAAAGCAAGATTAAACATCACATGATCACCATTTCTTGTGCTTGCTCTTAACTGTTATTAAAACAGGCAAAACTCACTATATGTATTTGCCACTTCAGTACAAGCCAGAGTAATCAGTGGATGCCAGAAGGCTTGTGCATAAAATCCCCATCTAGTGCCTACTCATCCAATATTCCCAGACTAGTTTCTGGCTTGTGGCCTTCGTCAGTGAGGAGCCTTGGATCCGAGAGCACTGCACCTAGATCTTAGGATCTAATGCAACCCTCCAGCAGCCATCTTTTATCTCTAACTACAAAACTATGAGACTCGCATTGAAAACACTATAATATTTTCAATCCAAGCTCCAAAGCTTATATAGCAATATGTATATGGCAATACATATAGTGAGTTTTGCCTGTTTTAATAACAGTTAAGAGCAAGCATAAGAAATGGTGATCATGTGATGTTTATTGGCTTAAAACCAATCCTGCCTAATAGGATAGTGGTGGTATGGTTATTAAATAACCAAAGACACCAAAATGTATAGGTACTGAACTGAGTTCAGACCTATATGACTATATTGGAGCTTTGGATTGAAAATATTATAGTGTTTTCAATTTGAGTCTCATAATTTTGTAGTTAAGTAGAAATAAAAGGTGGCTGCTGGAGAGTTGCATTAGATCCTAAGATGTAGCTGCAGTGCTCTCAGATCCAAGGCTCCTCACTGACGAAGGCCATAAGCCAGAAACTAGTCTGGGGATATTGGATGAGTAGGCACTAGATAGGGATTTTATGCACAAGCCTTCTGGCATCCATTGATTACTTTGGCTTGCATTGAGTGGCAATACGTATAGTGAGTTTTGCCTGTTTTAATTTTTTAAAGCAAGATTAACTTTATAAAAATTATTTTGATGAGGCATTAAATGCTCTTAATTGTAAAAAATAATAATAATCGCACAATAATACGGCCTTGCATTGGCCGAAAGACAAATATTTCTAAGGACCCTAAGCCCATGCTTTACCTTTATTATTTTCAATTACTATATGAATTCTTTGCATCTGCAAAAAGCTTTTTGCATGAAAAGTAAGTTTATAATCATTAGTATTGCAGACATCACTTCAGTGATATTTCTCCCTTCTATTATTTTTTTCATTTTTAATTCAAAAATAAAAAGATTATTTATAATGTAAGGATTACAGATCTTTTTTTTTTAAAAAAAAAATGTTTTCAATAGAAAAAAAATTGGAATTTCTAAGCCAATAATAATATCACTTTATTAATTATTTCAAGAAGCAATATGTAGTTATGTATGAAAAGTAACATTTTATTTGGTTTAATTCAAAGCAAAATAATGATCTTAATAATATGTTCAACAGAATTATTATCCATGATAAATATATGAGTCCAGGAATGAAAAACAAACACGGACGTAGAAACGGGTTTTGATTAGAGAATCCATATCTTATGAATGCCAAAATATTTTGAATGAATCTCAGGTCCAGGCACTGAAGTGTCTTTTCAATCAATCAATTATTTAACATGAAATCCATATATTAATTAAGTTTAAGAATCATTTAACAATCTTTCAATATTACTTTCTATTTGATCTGCTTTTTCTTAATATATTATGTACACTAGATTGCAGAAATATAAAATTAAGATGAGGTTCTGTCAGTGAATTACAGATGTACCAGCAGAAAAATATTTCAAAATAAATTTTTATTATCGTTGGTGGCCTAGCAGTTAGCATAATTGTTTTCCAAGCAGCTGGCCGGAGTTCGCTTCCCGGTCAACACTTTGACATTTGAAAAAAACAAACAAACAAATAAATCCCTCTTTTTTATTAATACTGTTTTGAAATAATGACTAGAATGACATTTCAACACTGTTTGTGCTTTATAAAATAAATATTATTTACATACGTTATTGCAAGTTATAACATCTAAAAACTACTGCGTAGTAAATCGTAGGATTTCACGCTGTATGTTTGTAATTTAGACTCAGTGAGTTAAGTGTGAAGATATTTAAGATTCACGCTTTCAGATCTAAATACTTTAGACTGGCTTGGATATACAGAAAGACAAGTAAAGAATAGGGTGGACTGCCCTGTTCTTGTTAAATTCTCTGTCTTGTATTTGTGATCTGATTGGCTGTTAGATATTTATGAGCGCGAGAGGTTTGCAGTCTCTCAATTTAATTATAACAGAAGATAGACATGTCAGATCAGAAAGCATTCAATTTGCAAATGAGGAAGAGCCAAGAATCTTTCCTAAACATAGCTAAATCAGATTTTAGAATAAATCTATTTAGATGTCTAGTGGCTGTTATTTCTATAGTGAGAAAAAAACAATCCGAACTTGTTAAATGAAGATCACTAGTGAAAGTTATAATGCAAAGTAAAATCAATGAAAGTTGACATGGGGAAGATGAAAATGAACTGCTTAGACATTCATATTTAGAAATTAGTGAAACTGGATTGAAAGACTTTAGGCCAACATGATATCAACTATGTAAGACATGGGTAACATCAATAACAAAAAAATGTTGTAACTTAAGCTCAAGAAGTATACTGAAATAATTGTCAATAGGCTGATATCAATTTGATTTGTGAACACCCACAATATAATTCTATACCACAACAATATTCTAATAAGTTAAAAAAGAAATTGAAAAATACATGTATAGGCAGAAAATTAGTGCTAGTAATGGAAAGCAAAGAATTATTGAAAAAATATGAACTTGGAAGCAAAAATAAATTGAGGGATGACTAATTTTTAGAAAGTCAACGATCTTTTTATCGCTAACAATTTCATACGCAGCCAAAATGGTACAAAACACATGGACATCACTGTGAGATTAAGTATATGACCTGTAACAGATGAGGAATAACTTCGAAGTAAAAGTGAAAAAGAATCACAGTAATCTAAATACAATCTAGTGAACATCGGAAATCATTAAAAATTAATATGAAATAAATTTGACTAAGAAAAACAATAAAAAAAATAAATCAAAATAGAACTCAAAAGATACAATAAGAAGAAAAGCAACTTTAAAAATGATAAAAGATATTTTAAGAGAAATAAAATCCAAAGAGCAACCAAAAAAAAAGGACATTACAGCAATCAATGAAAATGAAAACAAATCTTTCAGAGATTCAATAGATCAAAACTAAGTTTTAATGAACAGATTATAACTGAAGCAACAGAGACTGAAAATGAAAGAAATAGGCAGAATTAGTATAACTGATAATAATCTGAATATATTGATAAGGTCAATTACACAAAAAAATTCTTAATAATGAAAAGTGAGAAGACTGAATTTGAAATTTCATATAAAACTGAAGAATAAATAAAAAATACTAATGAATGGTATGTCAATTAATTTAGAAAACTAATTAAATGCTACAGTCTTGCCAAGAATGAAGATCAAGACATTACTTGCTAACATACAGCAAATAATTAAGAAGATCATGAAATACCAGAAAGAGCTTAATATATGTTTTATTAGTTATAACAAATTATAGAAGGTTTTTAGAAAAATTGATATATCAATCCAGTGTTCTTATAATAAATCTTCATATGGTACTTGAAGTTACAATCACAATAAGTTATGTGAATCAGATCTGGTGCAAATTGCCATTTTATTTGTTCTCCTTGTATGGTAATGTATAATAATAGTAGCTAAATTGAAGAAAGATAAATGTGGATTTAGAAGTGATGAAATAAATAGCAACAATTTTCTATTCAATAATGACCCCAAATACATAATTGAAAATATTTATTAGGAAATTTAAAAAAAGAGTAAAAATTTTTATAATAAATATGAAGAAAACAAATATTACGATAACAGGGGCAGCATCAGATATTCTTATCATTGATAATTTTACTTCTTAGGATCATTTATCACAACAAAGGATCAAATAGTTAAAAAAATTTATTGGAGAGTAACACAAGTTGCAATGAAAAGGATTTTTATATATATATACCCATAATTATCTATGTAAAAGATAAAAAGTGAAGAAAGAGGTAGAAGAAGTGTTAATGCTTTTGAATTGTGATGTTGGCAAAGACTTTTAAGGACATGAAGAAAAATAAGAGAATAATTTGATAAGATTATACCCAAATTTATAAGCAGAATGAAAATATTATTAAGACCAATAGATTCATAAAAAAAAGAAATATAATTGATTGGAAAGATAGAAAAAGATAAGGATGACCAGTGCCGAGATGAATAAAGATTTCTATTGAGAGTCAGAAATATCAATTAGAAGTCGTTTTGGAGAAATGACATTCATATAATCTCTAGAAATTGACGTGTTGACTAAAAAGCACTTATACTAATGTTTTCCTAATAAGATAATAGAATGGAGCTGTGATATATGCTATATTTTATTTCCAATCCTCCCTTGCATACATCATGTATCGTATGTAATAGCTCATGTTTTGTTGATAAACTCTAAAAGATATATTATTTATTGAACTGTAAGTATATACAATATAGATGCTTTTTTATATGTACAGATAAGCATATATAAACAAATTTTGAAAAAAATAATAATAGTTATTAACAATAAATTGAAGAGACACATTTACATATATTTTGCTGAGTGTGTATATGAAAAAATAAAAAAACTTACTTTACTGTATTTTTTAAATAAAGTAAATATTTGATTTTCTCACATTAAAAATATGCTCGGGGAGATATATATATTTTTAATACCTTTATTCTTTTATAAAAATATAATAGTAGTCTCATTACTAAGTCAAATATCATGATTTCTCTCATTTTGATATTTTTAAGTTGATACCAATTTTAAGTATGTTCTAAAATTTTGTAAAACTTTTAGCATTAAGCTTAGACTACATTTTATTATGTGAAATACTGGACATCAAATTTGGAAAGAATAATAAAGGAAGAATAAAATATATGTGCTTCAACATAAAATAAATTTTATTAACAAATGTGATTGCTTAAGGCACTCCCAAACAGAAAAACAGCTACTGGCACATTGTAAAATTTATTTATAAATTTTAATTTTTTTATTTTTAAATGCAATCATATGGACACTCAAAGATAGAAAAATGATTGCTCAAATATCATAAAATATATTAAATTTATGAATTTAAATGATCTTTATTTATTTACATTTTTTTGGACAGCTTGTAATTGAAGTTATGTATATTGATGCAGCATAGTTCATATTATATTTAATGTTTTCAAGGTTATACAATGTAAATAAAGTATTTTTTGAGTTAAACTGTGTATTATTTTGTATTAATTCCCCCAGTTTTGACGAAATAGGAATTAATACAAAATAATATATAGTTTAACTCCAAAAATACTTTGATTACAGTCATAGTTCATAGTTTCACTATATATATATATATATGAAACAAACAAAATCCATCTGCTCAGAATTATTTCATAACTTTGTTTTTAACAAAACAATTTTTAAAATACATTTTTATTATAGTAGCAAAAACTGAAAAATTGCCAAAGAGAAGCACAAGATTAATCCAATTTCAATTTAAGTGATATCAAAAAATAATTAGTAAAAATTTTTTTATTTTAATTTACCTTCGGAACCATACTTAAACAAATGATTTTCTTATTGGTCTGGTCAATACTGAAAAACATAGCAGCACTATCTGGAGCAGAAGTTTTATATTGTTTCAACGCAGCATCTAATGCCTAAAGAAACAGAATATTTAAAAATTACACTTTTGACTTAACAAATACAATAAAGAAAATAATAATATAGAAGAAAAACCTAATGCAAGTTTTGGAAATAAAATATAATTCATACTACAAAAAAACTAATGTTTTTCTATTTATATAGCCTTCTTCATAATTGAAGATACGATTCAAGAATTGCATTTTAACCCCATCCCCCACATCCCTCTTTTTCAGAAGAAAGGATTCAAACTAATGAATATAATTTTACAATTTTAATTATCTTACTTTAGCATTGGAACCAGCTTTGAACTCATGAATAATCACTCTCTGAGAAGGATTTTCTTGAATCAAAATCTTTGCTTGTTCAACTACCTAAAAATTAATGAACTAAATTAACAAAAAAATATTAAAAAAAAAAAAAAAAAAACAATGCAAAAAAGAAAATCTATATTACTTCTTGCAAAACAGCAGCTTTCGCAGCTCTGTCTTCATCTCCTAATTTTTTCTTCAGTGATTGAACTTTAGATCGTAGTTGATCTCTCTTCCATGAAGAAATACTGGTTTGACTAATATCCTAAATTATAAAAACATATGTATAAGTAATGGCCGTGTTTTGGTGAAGACAACGATGATATAACATGAAAATTTCAACTTTACAAGTGTAAAATCATCTGTGAATAATGCAAAATTAGCTTTCTTAGATGGCAATTATACATTTATGGAAATCCTAGCCATTGTTCAACATAGGTATATATGGAAATTTCAATTGTTAATAAAATTAATAGTGATATTACAATCACACAATTAATTAAATTTTGTAGTGAGTAATCAGATTCAAATATTTGTTAAATAGGTAAAGAACTTAAGCAATTTTATTTGTAAGCGATTAACTACTCTATTAACATGGGAAAGAAAAAGAATGGAAAAGATAATGGTGGCTGATGCAAAATAAAGTTATATTGCAATAAAAAAAAAAGTATCAAAGTAATCTAAGAAATTTTATAGAGACCAAATGACTTAAATAAAAAAAGCTATTAACATAGTATCACATTTATAAATAGTATTTTAATTAATTTAATGGAGAATATGACTAACTAGGTGAAGTAATAAATTAGATGCCTAATTCTTTTTTTTTTACAATCAATTCCCGAAATAAGATATTCACTATTCAAATTTGGAAAAAAAAAATTAATTAATGCAACATCTCTATTTAAATATAATTTTTAATTAGTGGGAATTCAATATTTTTAATTAGTGGGAATTCAATATAAAAAATAGAATCTCACATGTTTTTAACCCTTTGAGACCGAAAACCGCTTGTTTACGCATTAAAAAAAGTTTACAATTTCGACCGCAATAGCGTGCAAACCGTATACGTCACAGTTACGCTTTTTTTTTCTTTCTCTCCGCCATTTTTCTATCTTTTTGTACGTCTAAAAATTTTTTCTGTGCGATGAAAATTAGATTTTTTATAGCAATTTTTGTAAAGTACATTATTAAAATTTTGTAATTTTTTTTATCTTTCTAGATTTTATCAACCGATAAAAAAAATATAAGGAGAAAACAATTATTTTCGCCGCTAAACGTAATTACGTTTCTAACGAACTTTTCTGTTGATGTGTTTGATTTTGAGGTTTCGTATTCCCCATTACCTGTAAGTATTCAACATTCATCATCATCATCTCCCACTAATATATAATAATTGCTTGTAATTCCTTTGGGTTATTTATTTTATTTTATTTACTGTTTTTATACATTTCATTGTAGATAAGTTTTTATTCATTTTATAGCATACTTTGCTATTATGGTTTGCTATGTAATAATGCATAATTTAGCTCACTCTTACCCTCATGATATTCCAATAATGTAGTAATTATTTTTTACATGCATAACTTAGAATTTACTACGTTTTTATTCATTTCATTGTAGATAACTTTTTATTCATTTTATAGCATACTTTGCAGATAACTTTTTATTCATTTGATAGCATACTTTGCTATTATGGTTTGCTATGTAATAATGCATAATTTAGCTCACTCTTACCCTCATGATATTCCAATAATGTAGTAATTATTTTTTACATGCATAACTTTTTCCGATCTGTTTTTTTACATTTCATTGTAGATAAGTTTTTATTCATTTTATAGCATACTTTGCTATTATGGTTTGCTATGTAATAATGCATAATTTAGCTCACTCTTACCCTCATGATATTCCAATAATGTAGTAATTATTTTTTACATGCATAACTTAGAATTTACTACATTTTTATTCATTTCATTATAGATAACGTGTTATCTTCACGATCTTTTATTTGATAGCATACTTTGCTATTATGGTTTGCTATGTAATAATGCATAATTTAGCTCACTCTTACCCTCATGATATTCCAATAATGTAGTAATTATTTTTTACATGCATAACTTAGAATTTACTACGTTTTTATTCATTTCATTGTAGATAACTTTTTATTCATTTTATAGCATACTTTGCAGATAACTTTTTATTCATTTGATAGCATACTTTGCTATTATGGTTTGCTATGTAATAATGCATAATTTAGCTCACTCTTACCCTCATGATATTCCAATAATGTAGTAATTATTTTTTACATGCATAACTTAGAATTTACTACATTTTTATTCGTTTCATTCGGAGATAACTTTTTATTCATTTTATAGCATACTTTGCAGATAACTTTCTATTCATTTGATAGCATACTTTGCTATTATGGTTTGCTATGTAATAATGCATAATTTAGCTCACTCTTACCCTCATGATATTCCAATAATGTAGTAATTATTTTTTACATGCATAACTTAGAATTTACTACATTTTTATTCGTTTCATTATAGATAACTTTTTATTTATTTGATAGCATACTTTGCTATTATGGTTTGCTATGTAATAATGCATAATTTAGCTCACCCTTACCAGTTGCTCCACATCATCATCATCAGTTATTTTGAAATTGATTTTGCTCATGCATTTATATTTTCAACAATTTGCAAACTGTCTTCAAACTATCCACTCTGTTCTGTGAAACTAACAAGGTGAAAAAAATAAATACCTCACAATGCTGAATCAACAGTCATCATCATCTCCCACTCATATATAATAATTGCTTGTAATTCCTTTTGATTATTTATTTTATTTTATTTACTATGTTGTTATTCATTTTATTTTAGAAACAAATTTTTAAATTATTTATTTGCATATTTGGCAATTATGATTTGCCATGAAATAATGCATAATTTATCTCGCCCCACCCCTGATTTTTCAATAATATAGTCATTATTTTTTACCCCCATAACTTAGAATTTACTATGTTGTTATTCATTTTATTTTAGAAACAAATTTTTAAATTATTTATTTGCATATTTGGCAAATCATAATTGCCAAAAATAATGCATAATTTATCTCGCCCCACCCCTGATTTTTCAATAATATAGTCATTATTTTTTACCCCCATAACTTAGAATTTACTAAAGTTATTACTGTTATTTTTTTTTTGATCCTCACTAAAACCTTGCATTTCTAATAGATATCCCGCATAGAGGGCCTAGAAAAACAACTGCTTGCAAAAATAGAACATATAGAGTGTCAAGCAGAAAAAAGAAATTGAAATGGTCACCTTTTGCCACATTACACCAACAATCTGTAACTCAGGTAGGTCATGTTATATATTATTTTTTTCTGCATTTTATGACGAATGTGATGAAGCTGTCTATGAAATTGTCATTTTAGGCTATATCTTTCAAAATTGAGAGTTTGTGAACCAATGTAAAAATAAAGATATTTAAAAATGTGAAAAATCTCCTTTCTTTAATTATTTTTTTGTGGTAATGACTATTTTATCAGCTTCATTACATTCTTTCATATTTGCACTTTCTAAAAATGTATATATATTTGTTATTTATTGTAATAAATTAGACATTTCATTTAAAATTGTATGTCCTGTAATTTTTTCTGTGAATTCAAAATGGCCGTTCAGGTCTCTAGGGGTTTAAACAACTAAATTAATTAAAGTTTTGCCAACATAATTTGTAAATTAAATCTTACTTTACAAAACATTTAATAAAAATTATAATAGAAATTGTTATTTTGGTCCACCATTTTGAAATAAGAGATGAACACCAAAAGATTTAAAACTTAGTCAACTTTTGTATTTCATATAAATCACAAGAAATAGGATCACATAGACCCCCCCCCAAAAAAAAAATGTTGAGATAAGTTTTCTAAACTTAAAGAGAAAACAAAAATATCTATTAATTTTATAATAGATTAATATTAAGAAAAGTTTAAGGATAATAATTGTTTTGCTTACAAAGAAAATTATAATAATACATTATAATAATAATGTACTATACTAGAAATATGTGAAGGGGGAAGAGTTAGGGGATTTAACAACTTTAATTATTAACGAAATAATAATATCCGATAATTTAGTGAAGATCTAGAGTTCAAAACCAGAAGGAAAATTTTTTCAGGGTAGCTAAAAAATTTTTTTCCAGGCAAATTGGCCAGCTACATAATAATTATTAATTAGAGACTAGAACTCCAAAATAATCTGATTTAATCTAAAGAATGTCTACATACTGATAGATGTAACTTTAATCAATGGGGAAAGAAGTTTGATGCACCCACAGGTGCAAAACCATGATTAATTTTTATTTATTTATAAATTTCAATGATTATATATTTGGTTTTCTGCTCAATTTTTGTAAATCCATTTTTAATTAAAGATTCTTTAGGTATTACATTATCTAATTATCAGGATTTACCAGTGAAATAAAGAATTAAATTTTTCAGGAAAGACACAATAAATCCTGGTTGACCTGATTTGAGGTCACTGTTATTTATCAGCATATCAAACACATCCAAAACAATGAGATGAGTTGTTTGGTTATTTACTTGTTTGTTTCATTAAGGATTATCAAAATACCAATTCTTGTATATTATATATGTCAACTTCAGGCAAAATCTCTCCTGTAACAATTTGGTGGCTTGTAGTGTGTGATAAATTATGCAGCACTTCAAGGACTTGAATAGGGAAAAACTGAAATAATTTGTGTTAAATGTTCAAGAGAATGATCAAAAATAACAAAAAATCCAATCATTTCAACATATTTTTGAACGATCTACTCAAAAGATATGATAATTAAAAAAGAACAATGCCATATATACTATGATACACATTTTAATATACAGTAGAAAAACATTACACATTTCTAGAAGGTACTTGACAAAAATTTATATTGATGTATATAAAAAGAGCAGATATAATAATTAAACAGTTCCAACTGCTCAGAAACTCAGATAATATTTGAACATTGAAAGTAACAGAGTTGCATTCCAGGAATATTTACCTCATGAGTTTATTAGTCTACTACCACATTAACCATATAAAGCAAATAAGCAAGATATAGAGAAGATTTTGATGTATCATTTGAGCTGCAGGTAAAACTGCAACCACCTTATTGTGAATATTGTTTATAATCCCATCCGAAATAACAGGAACAACTTCCCGAAGTACCACTCACTTGAAAGCCCAAAATTTCAAGTTGACATTGTCATTAATACACTTCATGGATGACAATGATTAGTGAACATCCACAAAATTTTATGAACTGAGATAACATAATTACTGTTTTATCATCATCAGTTAACTGACGCATATCATCCATATAATCATAATTTAATGCAACTTAAGCTTTAATTAGTCTCTGTGCTCATACATATTTATGTTAAATCAGAAAAGTATAAAAGCTACTAATTTCTTTGGTTATTTTTTGTTTAATAAACAACCCCTCCAAATATAATAATTTTAATGCAATAATTATTAATTATTCAAATTTATGAAAAATTAAGTTTTAATTATATATATTAAATCATACAAATAAATAATTAATTGAATTATTAGGTTCATAATAAGACCAATTCTATTTAACCACAGTCAGTAAGTGTTGATTTATATAAGAATAATCTCTAATCGCAGATGATTCACCTATGCTTTTAAAACATTCACTGATGAGTGAGTGTAAGAAAATTACTAATAGCACATGTCTGAAATTTGGTTTCTCTCCACATGATTATATAGATCGCTAATATATTTATTATAGAATTTGAAATTAGGTAAATATATCATGTACAAAAAAATACATTAAAACACTGACAAAAACAAAACTTTTACCTCAATCAATTGAACAATTTCTTTTAACAATTCCTTTTGTGAATTAGTATTACTTTTTCTACTCTCATCAACTCTTTTGGTCAGATTTAATAATTCTTGTTCCAGAGTTTCTGCTTTTCTTAAAGCCTGGGGGAAAAAAGAAGAAAGTAAACTAAAAGAAGAGCAAATATATTTGTCATAACAAAAATGAAAATATAAATATTTATACTTTTGTTGCTTCTGGTCCAGTTAAAGCTACTATTCGGCGAATGCCCTTAGCGATAGCTTCTTCCTGAGAAATCACAAAATCACCAATATGGCTACTTTGTCTGAGATGACTAAAAGTACAAAAATGTCATTACCATTATTAATTAATTTATACTATACTTATTAAATACATATTCTAAATCACTGCTACACCATAAAGTATTTGGAGAATGTATATGATTTTATAAGAAGAATATTTGAGTATGTCTAACTATAAGAAAGAAGGATAAAAGAGCTTTACAAGAACCATTTTTCACCCTATAAAGCTTAAGTAAAGGATGCTTAAACTTCATCAATAAACATGATTCAACAATTATATTTTGTAAAATGCCTATTATGATCAAAATGCTAAATCTTTTAGAATAAAAAGATATATAATTTTTTTTGAAAAAAATATTTAGATTCAATGGTTGTTGTGTACTTGGGCTCATGTGGCCCGCTACCGGGCCAATAATTTTTTGCTTTCTGTTCTCCGACAATTTTTCAAAGTATTTTAAAAAAATGTACAAATCAACATTATTTTCTAAATTACATTTTTTAATTATATTATACGGCATGTACAGGGAGGGGATCCAATGGTTTTGCTGATCCGAAGGATCGGCCAATACATGCACTAGCCTGAGCAAACCAAGATTATGATTTCCAAAACAACCTACAAACACAGCCATTTTATTACTCTCGTAGCTGTTCTCCTGCAAATGTGCCTTTTCGCGTGACTTATGTGAAATGGTTCTGGGACCTACCCTTTTGCAATTGTTTTCACCTTCCAAAATATGTAGGAAAACACGACGGGCTTACAATTATTAGTATGTAATAGTACATCAGGTAAGTTGTAAGATCGTTACTTCAAATGCACATTAAAACTCTTATAGCCAGTTGAATTCCATACACCCTCACATCGTATGGTAGAGATCTGTGAAGTGTGCGCTATTTCCATAGTGATGCAAAGCACATCAGCAGACTGTAATATTTGTGTGCAATGCCATCTAGGTTTGCTAATGGCTAATATGAATAAAACTGTTCTATAGGCTGTAACTTGGGCCGCGTAAACGGCATATTTCTGTGCTTTTGCAGAGAAACAATGGCCATCAAGCGACCACATTGGACAAAGTACACAGCTACCGATTTGATTAAAAAAAAGGAAATTCATAAATATTTTTTATTATTTGAAATCAAAACAATTTATTTACCTTATAAGTACTATTACTTGTAGAAACTAATTAAATACAAATCAATAAGAAGTGAGAGAAGATTGAATCTTTTTCCATTGTAAAAATAATGTGGTCATCATTGACAGAGGGTTACGTTTGCTCATAATAAAAAAAAAATTCCTTCTTAAGAATATAATTTTAAAATAGTTACTATAGTGACAATATTACATTCAAAGATCAGCCTTTCAAGCTAATTGTGCATGCGTCTTTTGCGAGTGTTAAATAATAAATGAATACTTCACTCTACAATACAAGATATAGTATTTATGCAGCAATAAAAGGAATCCTCTTATTCCTATGACTCAAATTCTTTTATATGAGCAAATCTGAAGTACTGTTGAGTAAAGCGTGAGAGTAGAATTTTCACTTTAAATTACTACCTACGATGTTTGAATGAATAACATCGGTGAAATTGTCTAGAATTTACTAAACGTCACTCTAACTGAAACTTAATTATAAGTAAATAAGCATTTATTTTTATATGACGCTATGTGTACAATTGTATTACATTCAAAGATCAGCCTTTCAAGCTAATTGTGCAGTAGAAAACTGTGGACTTCTAGGTTATGATCGCATTTAGTAATCACAATTGAATCAATTAGATTCTTTGTATAAGTCTCAACGATAATTAATTCTGATTTAAAACTGAAGATTATTAATAAAAAAGAGAGAACAAAATTACCTAGTAAAATTCAAGTTTTGATGCTAAATCTGTTGAATATGGTGAGTGAAGAAAAAAGATATTGTAAATATGGGTGAAGAAAGTTCAAATAAGAAGAAACTAAAACAAAATAATAAAAGTCTTCGTGAATACAAACAAACTAGTTACTATATCTAATAGTAGATTCGATGTGATTATATAAAAAAAAAAGTCAGACATTTCAAACAAACACTTTGTTCAAAGCTAAATAAAAAAAAAAGTGATTCGAAAGGATGTTTGAAAAGAATGAAAATATGCTATTTGATTTTAAATAATGTAGAAGACAAGTTGAAAAATTCTCAAATCTATAATAAATAAAGGATAACTTTTATTGTTGGAATAAAAAAAAGATAATTTAATTACAGATAAAATATCATATGAAGGTATCCATTACCTAGAATTTGAATCTAAATGTAATAAAATTCCTACAGTACATAAATTCCGATAGAAAATAGCATTCATTCAGACAAAAGATAATTGTGAATCACAAACACCTAAGCTACTAACTATTATCTCATGAACATAATAGATTAATATATCTCTCCTGAAATTTGGCAAGCCATGAGACAATTTTCCAATAGAACATTTTAATATATTTTCTAAAGCTTTTGCAAAAATCAAATATCTGTAATTTTTCAATGATCCTGTGCATTTCACTAACCAAAATAATAAATTAAAAATAATTCTTAAAATGATCATGTGATATTCGAGCATCCACAACTTTGATCCTAGAACCGTGATCTCTTGACTCAATCATGCTACAACTACAAAGATACTAATCTAATTAGAAATATAAACGAGAATATTTCCTGTATCCAGATTTTTGCAGAATAGTTAGAAGAAAAAAGGATCATACATATTTAATACACAAGAACATTTTTTGAAAATATTTTTGTAGTAATAAAATATTATTCAAAAACACAGTCTGAAATGGCTGAATCATTTATATAGGTATTAAACAAGTAATTATTAATCTGTTAAGCTTAAGATAATAAAACACTAACAATAAACTGATGAAGCATCTACTACTTTTATAATTAAGGAAAGAAAAGCAAAATGTTTGTTATATAATTATATTAATTATGTTGCTACCAAATTATCTGTCAGAAAAGAATAAAAATTATTCTTATTCCAATATGCTTAGTCATTTCTGTATTGTTTTGAATAAGAGGTAGATTTGGGTATAGAAGCTAAATAAACTGATAATAATGTGAATGATTTGACTGATATAGAACGAATCCAATATTCTATTTTTTAATTTGAAATCCTTTAAAAACTGCGAGTCTAATTAGTTACATTCATGGTCAATTTGATCTTGATTTGCATGGAAGTCTACAAATTTTCTCATATTTTGGTTTCTTTTTTCAAAGAAAAAGTAGTAGAAATAATAAAAATCTTTAAAGAATCAAAAGATGCCATATCCAGTTTATAAATGACTTTTATTGCTAAATTAGAATCATAACCAAGCAATGTCGTCTCAGAATTTTATCAAGATGCATACAAATGATAGGGTTACTAATTGCATAATAACTTGTCTCGTCTTTGCATCCTATTAAGTTCTCTGTCGTAAATTCTCTGCTTAAAGGCAGAATGAGTAATTAAACCTTGTTATACTTTAACATTATCAATGACAGTTGACAACTCCTTAGAAAATTTATTTTTTATGATCTCTTATAACTATAATATAAACTTTAATTAGATCTTTACATTAAAATGAGAATTATTTTATCTTCTTCACAAAGTATAATATCAACTTATACTTCTTTATGCACTGAAACTGTCTGATGGATTAATTTTAATTTAATAAAATAATCATTGGAAAAGTATAAAAAAAAAAGTGGATTGGTTCAATTTTGAAAACGGAGAATTAAAAAAAAAAAACGTGTTTGTAGCAAAATTTAACTTTATAATTCTCATTGGATTATCTCTTCGTCAAAAAAATTGTGAATATTGTCTTTCCTTTTTTTTGTTGTTATTTCTGATACTTCAAATATGGTTTTGTTTGAAATGTAACTTAACTTTGTCTTATTACCAATCTAAATAATTACTCATAATTTTGTATTTAGAAGCATTATTCATTGATTGTCTTATATTTATGCAAATTTATATGTAAATTTAGTTTTAAAAATATATGAAAGAATAATCATAATAAAATAAATTGAGACTTTCACAATTAATGCATACATATGTATCATCATCATCAACATTATTCTATTAAATAGACAGATCTAGATAATAATCGCATCATCAATTCATCCATTTTTCCATTCCCTTCTCTTCATTGCCCAGCTATTCGATAATGTCAATCTCTTCCATCCTTTCTTCTTATATCATTCCCACCAAAATATTTTCATTAAACCATAATTTATTCTTAATATATGTCCAATCCAGTTTCTCTCTCCGATTCCTCAATCAAGCTTATTTTTTCATTTACTCTTTTCAAAACTTTTTCATTTGTTATTTTAATTATCCAATTGATTTTTTCCATTAATTCTCCATGTCCAAATCTCAAAGGCTTCCAATCTATTCCTTATGTTATTATTCATTGTCCACATTTCACAATCATAATCTTTTCCTTAATTCTCTCTTCAAAGGTCCACAAAACATTTTCTTTCTCTTAATAAATGTCTCCTTTGCCAATGCTACTTTTTTTTTCATCATTACTTCTTCCATCCTCACTCAACCAACTACCCAAATATCTAAATTCCTTTACCTGTTGAACTATATTATCATGGATTTCAATTTGCAGTCTTTTTATATTTCTCCCTATCCATAAACATTTAAGTCTTCTCAACATTAATCTTCATTCCATATTCCACACATCCTTCTTCCAATTTATTCAACATATCCTGAAAACACTTTTCATCCTCAGCTATAAGAGCCATATTAACTGATAATCTCACACATTTTATTATTCTACCTCAAAACATATACTCCTCCACAGTCTAAATAATTATTTAACATGTCTTCTAAATAAATAACTCCAATTTCTATATTCACGTCACCAGTCTCATTATTTCCCCAATTTAATTCTTATCCTTTGTCCAGTATACATATTCCAAATCAAACTTCTCTCTTGACAAAATACTCCTCTTTTAAAATGGTCGTAAGTTTATTCCAGCCTATTCTATCAAATGCTTTTTCCAAATCCACAAAAAATATATTGATTCCTTTATCTTTTTCAATATATCTTTCTGCTATTGTTTTAACAACACCAATAGCAATTCTTGTACTTTTCCCTCTCTGAAAAACAAACTTTCCCATAAATTCTTTTGTGTTAAAATCCTCAATAAAACTTATAGCTGCATAATATAACAAACTTATCGTTCTGTGCTCTTCACATTTAACAGCTTTCTTCTTTCAACAATGGAATCATTGTAGTTCTTAAAAAATCTTCAGACCAAACTCCACTATTATATATCAAATTGCAAAGTCCAACTATTTTCTCCATAGTAAATTCTTACACTTTTTTCAAAAATTCTATAGGTATTGCATTAAATCCAACAGCTTTATCATTTTTCATTTGTGCAATTGGCTTTATTACTTCATCTGGCAATATGTCCATACTTTTATCATCTACTTCAATATCAATAGTTTACAAATGCAATAAATAATTTAATATTTACTAAGGCAATAAACCTCAAGAATGTGCGCTTGAAAATGAGAAAGTAGGGACCTCTACAGGTCTTAACCACAAGCTCTTTTCTTCCAAAGCTTAAGCTTGTGGTTAAGACCTGTAGAGGTCCCTACTTTCTCATTTTCAAGTGCACATTCTTGAGGTTTATTGCCTTAGTAAATATTGCTTACGTAATCAATGTGCGTTAAATAAATTTATAATTACAACTTTAAATAAACTTACGTTCCTCCACATAGTTCTACAGAATTAATTATGGCACCAGGTCCTTCAGGATCTTGTATTAAATCCGATACTGGGATTCCAATAGAAATTACCCTTACAGGATCAGGATATGTCTACAAATATTAATTATAAAAAATATAAAATGATTTAAGTAATGACTGATATAATTTAACATCAACCAAAAAAAAAAGTGGAAATCTAATGCAGTCATCTAATATCATTAAAACAAATATCTTATTAATAAACATAATAAAATTTTAGTAACCTATGATACAGAATAGTGTAAAATGTGCTAGTGTTAGAGAAAGATATCTTGATAAGTTTGGTTTTTGATAACACTTCATAATTTTGTCTCTTATCAGTGAATAAAGTCTTATACTCAAGGCAAAACTCTCCATACAGTAGTGCCACCCTGTGCCAACCAGAGCAATCATACTACTGTATGGAGAGTTTTGCCTTGTCTATAAACAAATATGTGCTAGTATAAGAGATGGTAATCATGTGATGCTTAATGGTTTAAAACCAATCCTGCCCTAATCGGATAGTGGTGGCTATGGTTGTTAAAGAGCCAAAGACACCAAAATGTATGAGTGCTGAACTGAGTTCAGACCCATATGGCTATATAAGCTATTGAGCTTAGAGTGAAAATATTTTTGTGTTTTCAATTTCATTCTCATGGTTTTATAGTTAAGTAGACATAAAAGGTGGTTGCTGGAGGGTTGCATTAGATCCTAAGATCTAGGTGCAGTGCTCTCAGACCCAAAGCTCTTCACTGACGAAGGCCACAAGCCAGAAACTAGTCTGGGGATATTGGATGAGTAGGCATTAGATAGGGATTTTATGCACAAGCCTTCTGGCATCCATCAATTGCTCTGATTGGCACAGGGTGGCACTACTGTATGGAGAGTTTTGCCTTGTTTATAAACAAATATGTGCTAGTATAAGAGATGGTGATCATGTGATGCTTAATGATTTAAAGTCTTATACTGTATTTAAGAATGTTCAGAATCCCTGATAATTCTGTAATAGATAACTAAATTGAAATCTTTCATGCATAACATTATATTCAATCCCAATTTAACTTTAAATATTATTACTAGATATATAATAAGTGCATAGTCAAGTAAGCAACTGATAAACATTAGATATCTGATATTAATTAAGTTTATTAGATGGAGAAAAACTTTGTTTTTGTTTTAAAAATTGTTTTATTCAAATAAAAATCAATACATACTAATTACACTATTTACAAATTTTACAGTTAAATTCGTTTTTTAATTGTTGAAATGATTTTCTTTTGTTCAGCAGCTCACTTCTTTTGTACGTTCTCTATCAAAAAGGCAAGTTTAGTCCATAAAGGAATAAGACAAAATGATCTAACCACTTCTTTAATCTATCTACATAAAATATGATTAATTCTATAATGTAGTCTGACATGAAACACCCATTTTGTATATAATGTTGTAACATCACGTGATCACTATTTTTTATGCTTGCTCTTAACTGTTATTAAAACAGGCAAAACTCTCTACATGTATGACTATATAAGTCGATGAGCTTAGATTGAAAATATTATAGTGTTTTCAATTTAAGTCTCATAGATTTGTAGTTAAGTGGAGATAAAAGGTGGCTGCGGGAGGGTTGCATTAGATCCTAAGATCTAGGTACAGTGCTCTCAGATCCAAGGCTTCTCACTGACGAAGGCCACAAGCCAGAAACCAGTCTGGGGATATTAGATGAATAGGCACTAGATGGAGATTTTATGCACAAGCTTTCTGGCATCTATTGATTACTCTGGCTTGCACTGAGTGGCAATACCTATAGAGAGTTTTCCCTGTTTTAATGTTGTAAAATATTGTATTAGTCAATGTTTGATTCTATAAATATCATTATTAATTATTCTTTAGATTTTAGAAACTTATCCTTACTAATATAAATAAACAAAAATAACATTTATACGCTTTATTCAATGCAATACTTTACCACACTTTCATAACACTAGACATTTTAGACCAGTCAACTATTAAATACTGTACCAATATCTTAGTTGTACATATAATAATTTTTGTCTAAAATTATTGAAATAAACAATTTCATAAAACTACGTAAAGTTTTAAACTTAAGTAATAAATAATAAAATTAAGCTGTCTGTAAATAATTGAATTAAAGCATCTCATAAAAAAAAAAGAGAAAATCTAAAGGAGTTTAAAAAGTTATTCATACAAACGTCGTTTATTAATTAGAAGGGGGTAGAAAAAATATAACTTATACAAGCTAAAAGTAGTGATTTTCAAATAATTAAAAATATCTCTTTTCATTTGAGTTAAAGGGGAAAGGAAATCTTAAAACTAAAAGGAAAAAAGAAGTCTCTTTTCGTTTAAAGTATTTATTAGAATAAAAAATACATGTGCGTAAATAGCGAATGATTGATAAAATAAATATGTGCGTGTTCAATGTTAAGAAATAAATGAAAATTAAAAAATATTGTATAGTCATAAGATATATAAGCACAGAATTTGCAATGGCTATGAATTAAAAATCCACAAAACAACAAATTTGCAATGGTTACCAAATGAAAACATGTAATCAAAAGCTTATCTAAGGAATGGATTCAAAAACAGTGGAGGAATTCCAACAACAGAGATAGCCGGAGGACATAAAAACCAATTACCAAAATGACAGCAGGACATCCTAATAAATAGTCCAGTTTTTTCATCGGACAGTTAGTTGAGATCACAATCAGATCAGTGCAGTCAAGTTCAATCTATCAGGAGATTAAAATCAGTGAATCAGTCCATCAACCAGTTTTACAATCATGCATTGTTAATCATCGTCGGAAACATACAACCTTGCTCCAGCCCTTAGTTTAATGAAGATCAGCAATTTTGCCTGGAAAAAGTGATGCCTGCTTAACAACAACAACTTGAAAAAACTGCCAGGATATTTAACTATCTAAGAATAGTACCACGGAATAGTAAGCATATAAACTTCCACAAAACTTCGAACCCAACCGGTTGGAAAGATTTTCAATTGAAGCAACAACCAGCAAGAAGTTAACATTCAAATCCTATAAGTAATAAGTAACTTTTATTATTTCCCTTTCTGATATTAAAGTAGCCATTGCAATAATTTGAAGGCTCCCAGAGTCAATTAATAATGAACCCTATAGCATGCATAAAGAATTATTGATGTGCATGTTTTTAAATGTCAAATATTATTTAATGCTTTGTTAGATGATATTCTAGTGTATGAATTAAGAATGTGTGTGGTCATTATACGTAATTATCATTGTTTCATTTAATTAAGTTTCATATAAGTAATCAAAATTAGAATAATAAATGTTTAGTTAAAATAAATTATCTTGAAACGTAATATTTGTCGGTCAATTCTTTACCACTAATTAAAGCAATAATATGTTAGATTATTCTTTTGATTGAGCTAGTCATGGGATATTTCGAGAACTGGATTATGGGCCTTCTATGTTAGTTCTCGTAACTAGCTGGCGCTGAGGTTTACCTCAAAACAAATAAAATGCTTGGATAGTAGGGGTTTGAATCTAGCAGTCGAGGTGGGGCCATGGTCTGAAAATGTGATTGCCTTATGCATTGCATAGCTCGGTCTGACTGTGGATATTGTTGATAGCTCTGCTATCGATGGTATTCTCCCCTCTACTCGAAGGGCCGGTCTGTTCACGTAATATTTATAATATAAATATAAATATATGATAAATAAGGTTTAAACCTAGTTAAACCTAGCAAATAGAGTACTCCGGATCATCTTCCGAATGCACCCAGTACAATTGGCTTTATCCAACATAGGGAAGAACCTCCATAAATAACAGTGAAATAAATATTTTTTTATTTGAAAATAAAAAATTTAAAGAAACGCTAAATTGCATATTTTAAAGTGGTATAATTTAAATAAAAAATTGACTAAAACTTTTTTCTTCTTCTTTAAATGAAAAGAGAGAATTAGAGACAGTTGGATATTTTGGGCGGAGTTAAGCATTAAGAACGGGTAGAGAAAAAGGACAAGGGGGTGGAGTCAGTCATATGTTCCGTTTTAAGAATAAATAAAAAATAATATTTGATTTGTTAATGCAAAAAGATAATAGATATTGTGTTTAACTTTATTTGCGGTTTAAAAAAAAAAAAAAGTACAGTATAACCATGGATAAACAAATGGAGCTGAAAGAAAGCCCAATATTTTTTAAAAATCCCCAGTTAGTGGAGAAAGAAGAAATATCTGAGACGCAGATGATGATGAATATGATGAAAGAAATGCAAGAGTTCAGAGCAGAAATGCATCAGGAATTCAAGAAAAGTCAGCAAGAGTTCAAAGAATTGTGTCAGGAATTCAAGCAAAGCCAGCAAGAGTTCAAAGTAGAAATGATTAGAGATAAGAGAAATAAGATGTGAGATAGCAGGAAAAGTAGAGAAGAACCAAGAAATTATAGAGTTAGATTTAACCAAAGAAAGTCAGGAAAAAGAAAAGGAGGTCGAGGTAGTAAGAGATGTAAGTGAAGGGAAGAATGAATTAGAAAATGTAGATCAAGAGATTGTAGAACAAGATAGCGTTAAGTATAGCAAGTTAGAAATGAAAATAATAAAGATAGAAGATAACATAAACAAGTTTTCACAAGAAACTAAAAATGAAATGGTTAAAGTAAATGTTCGTGTTTGTTGTAAACGTAGATTTAAAACAAAGAAAAAGAGCAGGAAAAAACATTCTCAGTTTGAAGAACTATGGAGTTTTGCTAAGTGTAAAGGTTTTCTGATTTACGAGGCCGAAAATAGGATGGAACGGGAAAGAGATAAGGCAATAAATTATGAGCGAGGGATAGACAGGAGGGGGAAGGTAATTTATATTATAGAGTTAGTAGAAAGAAAGACCTGCCTGACAAAGCTTAGGAGTTAGTTAATGGACGGAATGTTAAAATAACGAAAAGAAACAAAGGACCGGCAACGGATAATGAATTGAATAATTATTTTGATGCAGGTGATAAACCTAAATCAGAGAATCTGTTATTTATAACTGCACTAAATTAATATTATATGCTATTACATCATAACTCACTCCAAGTATGCTTTGTTAGGGCTCTAAATGGAGATGACAATATAGCATATTCTATTAGAACCATGCTATTGAAGTTTTAGCAATCTCAAAATATCAAGAAAATTAAAATCATGAATAACATTAAATAGCTTTTATAATTAATAACAATATTTATACAATTATCAAAGGCATTCTGCTATATATCAAAATAGATTAAAGCAAGCCAGTTTAGTATCGTGATGGGTTCAGAACTTAAGATTGGAGAATCAATTCACAGCTAAGTAACAAATAACATCTCTGATCAAAATAATGACTCAAACTGTCATATGCTCAATGTCATATTAGAGCTCGATTATCGTAAAATCTCCCAAGCAATTAGCTGTATGATTATGTACTAATCTGCCTAAGCATTTTATAAAAAGTAACAGAGAAAATGCCTATTAAAATCTATTTTTAAA
Organism: Epiperipatus broadwayi; assembly: GCA_028023455.1. Lineage (NCBI taxonomy): Eukaryota > Metazoa > Onychophora > Udeonychophora > Euonychophora > Peripatidae > Epiperipatus > Epiperipatus broadwayi. The sequence continues at coordinate 456,607 of JAQFVV010012455.1, read as the reverse complement.
AAAATACTGTGTTAATGTGATGTTTCAAAAAACATTGTAAAAAAAAAAAAGAAAAGATGTGAAACATAGATGATATAAATCTACATCTAAAAATATGCAAATACTTGAAACTAATGAACAAATGGTAAAATCATTTTACAGAAAATATTTTACTTGCTTAATGAGATTAATATTAAAATTTAAACCTAGTTATAAACATATTGCACACATATCAAGATATGGGTTTAATTTAATTCTGACAAATCTTAGTGTGGCATTAAATAAATTAAGATAATGAGTCTACTGGAATAAATATTTTACATTTAACAAATCAGTCTGAATAACAATGTTCTAACAGTCTGTCCCTAGACCAACTTTATTATTTTCTAATTTCAACTAAAATTAAAATAATAGCATACCTCATCAAAAACAGCACGTAACCCCTTAATTGCTTTAGCAGTAGCTAGCGGCACATCTTGGGCATAAACAGTTTTATTACTTTTTATTTCTTTGTTGGCTATATCTTCTACTTCTTTACACTGATTGGCAGTTAAAGCACCCTTCAATTAAATAAACAATAGCAGAAATTGAGATGCCAAACATTTACAAAATATTATATAATGATGCAGTGTATTAAATTTTTTGCTAACCTTAGCAAGAAAATCAAAACGCAATTTGTCATATGTTACTAAAGAACCTTTTTGATCAGTCTCCTTCAGTACTTCTCGAAGAGCAAAATTAAGCACATGGGTGCCAGTATGATTATTCATAATTAACTTCCGACGTGACTGAAAAAAAAATGTTGATAGATCAAAAATTGATTAGAATGTATTTAATGATGCTAATGAGTTAATTAAGTTATGAACTCTTAACAAAATTAATAAAAATATATATTAGTACAATAATTAATTTAAAAATAAATGTCATATTATCATCATCAGAACTCCATTATTCTCCTCCCTACTTTTTGTTTTAATCCATATATAATGTCTTATAGAACGAAATCAAGGCCATGACTTATTTAAATGATCTGTCCACTATATTAGAGAATGGCCACATGAACAATGATTTCCATTTTTCTTTCAATGACAAACTTTTCTAATGTTGTATTTTCTCACTATACATGAATCACTGAAAATCTCTTTTGACTTTAAGTTTTTTTAAAATAAACATTAATTTTGTGGGTAGTATAGAAAATTAGAAGCATTTTCTAATAGCACCATATATCAAGATCTATTTCTTTTGTCTATCTGCTTTTTTGAGAATCCATGATCATGGTATAAATAAGAATTGGAAAAATAAAACAACTGATTAATTTTAAGTTGATGACTTTTGAAACGTTTCGGTCTTTCCTTATTTTGGAGAGTTTCATCATTACTGTTATTGTATGACAATCCTTTTTGTATATTTCCTGATCATATTAGCTATTATTGCTAATGGTGGAAAACAACTGATTAATTTTAAGTTGATGACTTTAGAAATGTTTCGGTCTTTCCTTATTTTGGAGAGTTTCATCATTACTGTTATTGTATGACAATCCTTTTTGTATATTTCCTGATCATATTAGCTATTATTGTTAATGGTGGAAAACAACTGATTAATTTTAAGTTGATGACTTTTGAAACGTTTTGGTCTTTCCTTATTTTGGAGAGTTTCGTCATTACTGTTATTGTATGACAATCCTTTTTGTATATTTCCTGATCATATTAGCTATTATTGCTAATGGTGGAAAACAACTGATTAATTTTAAGTTGATGACTTTTGAAACGTTTCGGTCTTTCCTTATTTTGGAGAGTTTCGTCATTACTGTTATTGTATGACAATCCTTTTTGTATATTTCCTGATCATATTAGCTATTATTGCTAATGGTGGAAATCAAGCATTCAAATTTATCTATCACTTCGAAACCAGTGATATTTTTAATTTTGGGGGAAAGGGAGGGGGTATTATTGTCAGGACAACAATTATGGCTGTTTTTAAGAATATTTATCTCAAGACTATATCATCTACTTTCCTCTAATAGCTTTTCTATAATATTTGTTAACTTATCATCATCAGCAAACAAGAATAAGGTGTCATTAACATATCTCCAATTCTTTATGCATTGTCAAATAGGTAACATTCTTTTTAATTGAATTATTAATATTAAAAAGAAATACAAACCATTAACTTGGAATTTTGTTATTTAAAGTTATTTTATTTACAATTAATAAAAATACTATAAACTACACTTTACAAATAGGTAATGGAAAACACACAATCATCATCATCATCAACCATTATCAGTCCACTGCAGGATGAAGGTCTCTCCAAGTTCAATCCCTCTTTTCCGATCTTTAGCTTCTCTTCTCCATAACACCCCTGCACATGTTCTTATTTCGTCCATCCATCTCACATGTGGTCTCTTTTTGGGTCTTTTACAATCTCTTGAAATCCAGTTTAAGATTTCAGTTGTCCATCTATTGTCATCTCTTCTAGCAATATGTCCAGCCCAACTCCACTTCAATCTTTTAATTTTTTCAATGAGGTCAGTAACACCTGTTTGTTCTCTTACCCATACATTGCGTTTTCGATCTCTTCTTATTAATCCCAACATGCATCTCTCCATACTTCTTTGAGTGGTCTGAAGTCTCTGTAATGCTCTTCTATTAAGCGTCCAAGTCTCAGATCCACAATAACATAATATATATATATATTATTCTTTCACATTCTCATACTTATAAAAATAGCTTTCTGGGTTTAAATCCATATAAGAACTTGAGTTTGAAGTAAAAGAGAACACCTTTTACTCCAAAAAAAGAGCTACTATAGATTAATCAGAACACTTGTTTAGCCCCAAGGATTGTCAATTAGTAGTAATTGATAATTTCTTAGCAAGATCAAAGGCTAAAAATGTTATCTATGTTAACATAGATATAATCTCATTTTTATTATAATATTCTATAAATTTCATAAGCGCAGTGTTTAAATTGTAACTATATAGAAAGTAAACAAATCTCCACACCAGAGCCATTTTAAACAAGATGATAAAACTGTAAGAATACTCTCGCCCCAGCCACAAGATAAAGACTTCAAAGAAATAAGAGTGACCGTCTTATTTCACATGATAATTTATGAGCCAATCTTAAGTGTTTAGAAGTGAGAGCGTGAATATATAAATGATCCATTTCATAATTTAATATTCTTATTAGAAATTACGAAAATATTAAAATTTACTTATTCACACTCTCACTTCTAAACACTTATGATTGGCTCATAAATTACCCAGTGAGTTCAGAAATAAGATGACCACCCTTATTTCCTTAAAGACTTTATTTTGTGGCTGAGGCAAGAGTATCCTTAGTTTTATCATCTTGTATAAAATGGCGCTGGTGTGGAGATGCTTTAAAAAATAACAACAGTTCTTTTCTGTTTAATATGATATAAAAAGGAACTATATAAACAGACAAATAAATATAAAAATGTAAACAGAATTAAAAAAGATATATATCCAATAATAAATCTCTCTCTTTTTTATTTCTACTATTGTGCTGCTTTTTGCAAAAAAATATAAATATATGCAGACACCTATTCAGGCAAGACAAAAAACTCCTAGCTTTCCAAAGCAATAACTAAAACATTAAAAGTTTTTTCTTGGCTAAAACTTGTGAAATCCGTGACATATTACATTTTAATATAATAATATTCATTGTAATCAAAAATGTAGAAAGATTTTTTTTAAAAAAGCCATTTATAGTATTTTTTTTTTTTAAAAAAAAAAATTATTGAAACTAATATAAATTAAAATTATCCAGATAGATCCATGTATAATTTATTGAAAATATATATAAATAAAAATATATATAAATCAACATTTATGCATATTTATTTTCAATTAATTATACACGGATGTACCCGAATAATATTTCATATATATCCGTAGTCCGTGAACATCTTTGATTTAATATAAATTAATTACATACGCAAATAAATGTTATCATGTTACAAGTATTTCTTAATATCTATATAAAATTCTTGCAACAAAATGTGTAGTCCAATAAAAATGTGTTTTATACTTGTCAACCTTAATGCGGATCCCAACCACTGCTTGTTTATCATATGGTTCTTATATTAAACAAGTTTGTCCACTCCTAATTTAAAATATATGGCCTTTTAAACTATGTAATTATACGGGTTTTTTTGTTTCTCTGTTTCTTAGTATTACATAATTTTTTTTAGAAAGTTCTTTCCCGCAGTAATATCATCCTTATTTTTTAGCAATCCTGTTTTTCTTATTAGTGAAATAACGTTCCTCCCAATAATAAATTGCCATTTTATATCTTTAAAAATATAAAAGAATTAAAGCTTTTAGCCACTTCTAAAACTTTCTCTTCTGCTTCATAGTTTTCATAAATTTTTTTAATCTTATCATGAACTCTTAAAGTTCTATACCATTTTACAGAATTTTAGATATTCATTTCCGAACAAGTTATTTTAAATTATTCTCATTCTTTCTTTTCTATTTATTGATATATTACCTTAACTCAATAAAAATAATTTATACTGTTGTAATTGCCATTTTATTGTTTCTATTAACATTCTTTATCTGCTATCATCTTATTGATACTGCTTGAGACTGAAGCATCTTCAAAAGGCTTTAATATTTTAAAAATACTTTAAAGTTCTCGCTTAAATTTACTGGAGTATTTTCTAATAATTAGAATATCAAATGTTACTATTGTTTCACTCAACAGATTTTCTTTATGTAAGTATGAATTAATAAATATTTTTTATCTCACTTATCTATGATGACTTCTGTTATTTAATCTATTAAATATATTACCATTTTGAAATATATATTTACTGTTAATCAAAATATAATATAATGTTCATTTAGATGATTTCATATTCTCTTTGGATTTTTCTCAAAAAAAAAAAAAAAATACAATTTTTTTTCTTCACAATTTCCATGATTCTATGTACTCTCATTTCTGTCTCCTTATCAAAATTTAAAAACATCATTTTTCTAATAATTTCTAATTCTAGGATTAAAATCACTTATGACAATTTTAAAATGTTGTACTACTTTTCCATCAAAACAGAAATATAGTTGGATACATACCTGAACGATCTGTATTTGCTATCTTCCATCAAAATGAGTACACCTAGGCCTCGTTTTATGCGGATTATTTTAATGAGATTTTGAAGTTATGCGATTCATATTTCTTCTTAATATCTTTCATATTTCACTATATTTATTAGATATCAAGAAATTAAAATTATTAATAACTTACTTTGACTTGAAATACTTTTTTTTCTTTCAAAAATATAACTTTATATTAGTAGCTAACGTGAATATGGCCTGAAGCTGTATTTAGAATTTTAGCTTCTATGTAAATAATCTATTTATACTAATGAGTAAATAATAATAATAGATTTATACTTACATATAAAAATATCGCAATAAATATTCAAAAAACTTAAACTTTTAAACCGTATTTTGTTATATACAGTACAACAGATATAAATAATCTTTTAGATTTTTAAAATAAAAAACGAAGATTTTATAAACTGAAAATAATCTTTCTAATGATAATATATAATGTTTTTGTTTTGATTACGATCTCATTTTTTTAATATAGAAGCAGAAAACCATTAACACAGCACAAAACTAAAAATGGCGCTAATTGTACATCACATCACGAATAAAAATAAAGTGGCTAACAGGTTTTTCTGGGCATAGTTGCTGAGAGATTCTTGACTTTGTTTAAGGAGAAGCCACAATACATCACAACACATCCAATCTGATTTCTTACCAGTTTACAAATGAACGCTAGCGGCAATGATTAAAATATGTATGAAAAATTAAATACTGTAGTTAATAAAAAAAAGTTTGTCTTGTATTAATTTTTTTCAAATATTTGAAATTTTTTATTAGTCATACTTTATTTGCTTATTTTTTTTATGCAAATTTTAAAATAATTTTTCCTTGTTGCTTTGCTTTTATGCAAATTCTGAAAAATACAGCACCTATCCCCCATTTTTCAAAGTAAGTTAAGTCTATTTTTGTGCAATTTTTTTTAATGCGGGATATCTGTGGAATCTATCTACTGCATAAAACGAGACCCAGGTGTAATCAATTTTCTTAATCTCCACAATATTGTTATTCTATCTTTTATCTATAACGAATCCCATTTCACTCGTATTGCCAATATTTATACTTTACAGTAAAATATATTCATTTTTCAAATAAATTATTTCATCATCACCATCGTCAACCATTATCAATCCACTGCAGGATGAAAGTCTCTCCAAGTTCAATCCATCTTTTTCGATCTCTAGCCTCGCTTCTCCACATCACACATGCCACCACCTACTATCATCTCTTCTAGAAATATGTCCAGTCTAACTCCACTTAAGACTTTTAATTCTTTCAATGATGTCAGTAACATCTGTTTATTCTCTTAGTCATGTAGTGTGTTTTCGATCTCTTCTTGTTACTCCTAACATGCATTTCTTCATACTTTTTTGAGTGATCCGAAATCTCTCTATTGCTCTTCTATTAAATGTCCAAATCTCAGATCCATAAGTAAGAACAGGTAAAACACATTTATTTAAAACCTTCATTTAGAAGTAATTTATACCACTGTAACACCTCTCAGACATTCAGTTAGCTTTCTTTATTTATAGATTAGCCTTTCTAAAGATTTACAAATTAATTCTATTCACATTATAAAAAATTCTTCTTGTACAAGACTTCATCATATTCCCCAAAATGGATTTTAAATATATATATATAATAACCAGTAAAAAAGAACTTCAAACTATATATAACCACTGGAATGATCAACTTTTCAAACAATATATAAATTATTAAATTAAAATTTTTTTTTTCTAGATTTTAATTTTAAGCAAAAAAATATTAATAAACAGCTATCTTAATCACACACGCAACAGTTTTAAAAAGAATCATTTTTCTTTATCATATCAAATTAAATGTTTATTATTTAATTTATCACCAAATATTTAATTTACATATAATTTTTTTATACCTCGTCAATAAATAATTTTAGCTTATCTCCAATTCTTAAAGTTCCTTCAAGATTTCCAATGTGCAAAACATAACCGCCTCGAATTTGGACGTCTTTAACTGTGAATTCTACATCCTATTTAAAAAACAAAACAAAATAAAAATACTATTTATATTTTATTCCATTTATAAAAATGAAGATATAAAAGACTTCATTGGAAAAAAAAAAATTAAATAAAACAATTAATTTCTCCAATGTAGAAATTCATAGATTGTGAAATAAGTTTTTGGTAATCAATAGATTGGTTCCCAAAATTTAAATTTCAGCAATATATATATATTTATACCCCCCCCCCAATACTGTATGTATATGCATATATTCCTTAATAGAATTAGAGTTGAATTATGCACTTACAATGCCCCCTCCTTAGGTCCAAAGACATTTGCATTATTTTTAAAAACTTGCATAAATTATTTGTTTAAAATTATAATTTGGCATATGTTCACTTAATTTCATCTCCTATTTATGTTTTTAAATCATTCAAATTTTTTAAAAGAAAAAATGCTATTTTTAAAAAAGATTTTATATGAAAATATTTAATTTAAATTTATCACAGTTTAATATCATTTTAAAGACTTCAAATTTTCAAAATAATTTCTTTGCTAATTGTAATAAAAAAAAAAAAAATCTGAAAATAAAAAATGTCTCATATATTTATGTACATATCAGGGCATAATTAAAAAACAGACAATTAATCATTACAACTACAATTACAAAAAAGGACGATCGCTCAGTGGTAATATGTCATAAAAAAAAGAGAAAATTTGCATGTGTAACATGCTACTATTAATCTTTATTAGGTTGTAAATGCATGAACAAGAAATTGTTTTATTCATTTACTAAACAATAATTGGAAGGCTGGCTTACAAAATAAAAATCCTAAACTTACTTGAAAACCTTCACTGAACACCCAGAGGCTAAACTCTCCATACAGTAGCACCATTCAGTGCAAGTTAGAGTAATCAATGGATGCAAGAAGGTTTGTGCATAAAATACCTATCAAGTGCCAACTCATCCAAATCCCCAGACTAGTTTCTAGCTTGTGGCTTTCATCAGTGAGGAGTCTAGGGATATTGGATGAGTAGGTACTAGATAGGGATTTTATGCACAAACCTTCTTGCATCCATTGATTACTCTGGCTTGCACTGAGTGGCACTAATGTATGGAGAGTTTAGCCTCGGTGTAAACAGCGTGTGTAAACATAAAGAATGGTGACCATGTGATATTTAGTGGTTTAAACCTTCTCTGCCTAAATTTTTTTTAAAATTTCATTTAGATTTGATTCCACATACGTGTTTATCACTACACCACTAAGTCTTATGCAAATTTAACTTTTGCAGAACAAGTACTGAAAAGATGACAGAAAAAAAAAATCAAAAATCTTGTGGGATGAAATAAAACAGCTTGCAATCAATACAAAAATCGTATCATAGAATATTCTCATTTGAATACGTTACCCGGAATTATTTGTAAGCAAATTCATAGTGAATCACTTTAAAATAAACTTGCAAATTTACCAGTTATTTATCACTGCGAATCCATTCCAACCATATGTATTGCAAATAAATCAACATTGTAAAGCTAAAACTTATTATTAGCAGCGATTTCAATTTACAAATTAATCAAGCCAGCTAATAATAAGTTTCAGCCTTTTTGGATATCAATATTGATTCATGCGCAATACATACGGTTGGAGGTCAGATGAAAGAGGATATCTTCTTTTATCAGACTGAATGGATTGGTATTGATAAATGAAAGGTAAAATTGTATTTGCAAATTTATTTAAAAATGATTCATTAAGAGTCTGCTTACAAATAATTTCGAGTAACGTATTCAAATGAGAATATTCTGTGATATGATTATAATCCTATACATTACATATTTAAGCAGTAGTAAACATTATTTACATGCTGCTAAAATTAATCATATTCAATATAAAAAGTATATAAAACTCCAAGAAAATTATATTGAAAAATAATATTAAAGTCAACCATTTCTTTAATAAAACAAGCAATAAATTTGACTATAATCTGCAAGACCAAATTTTTTATTTTTAGAATTTGCTATACATACATGTGTGTATATATATATAAAATAGTAATAAAACCAAGTGGTAAATCACATGACCTATATAACTTGTAATTGCCGATATGTAATAAAGAGCAAATATTTCTAAACAAGCTTATTTATTTATTTTATGATAAATACTACAAGAGAAAGCATTCAAATCTTTATCTATGATTGTCGCTATTCCCAGACCAGTTTCGAGCTATGGCTCTCTTCAGTGAGGAGCTAGACATCAGATTCAAAAATACCAACTCTAACCAAGCATTTATCTAATACTTAACTATTAAGAAGAAGATCTGAAACTTTTAGGCATCTAATGTGCAAGTTCAGCTCTCCAACTAAAATAGCTACATGGACCTAAACTAAATTCAGATTCTCTATTATATTAATAGCCTTAGCAATTTAATATAGCCAAAGTTTCAGATCTTCTTCTTAATAGTTAAGTATTAGATAAATGCTTGGTTAGAGTTGGTATTTTTGAATCTGAGGTCCTAGCTCTTCACTGAAGAGAGCCATAGCTCGAAACCAGCCTGGGGATGGGGACAATCATAGATAAAGATTTGAATGCTTTCTCTTATAGCATTTTCATAAAAAAAATTAAAAAAATAAACACAAAAAAATAATAAAATAAGCTTGTTTAGAAATATTTGCTCTTTATTATATATATAAAATGATAGTATACCTCATCTCCTTCTTTAGTCATGAATCCTGTATCATATATCTGGCCTCCCTGTTCAGCGTAAAAACATGTCTTATCTAATAAAATGCCACATTCATGTCCAGATGTTACTTTGTTTACAAACTGTTTCTTATGCCTCAAAGCAATCACAGTAGCCTCACATGATTGGAATGCTAAAATATATATAAATATTTTACTAATCCTTAAAAACAGATGTATATTTTTAAAATTAAGATTAAGACTTACTGTAAGAAGAATTTACAGGTGTATTTAAAGCCACATAATTATATTTTTCGCAATCATTAGTAGGGGGAACTCCATCTTCTTTTAATTTATTAACAGCAAAAATATCTAGAAGAATACCATCATCTGATCCACTACTTGCACCATGGGACAATAACTAAAACATGATAATTTAATGAAAATATATAAACATAAATTAATATGTCAATAGTTACATGAAATTTTTAAAAAATAAGTAAATAGAAATATTCAAAACTTTTATTGAAAGTTCCTTTATACATCTGGGTCTCGTTTTATGCGGTAGATAGGTTCCACAGAAAACCCGCATTAAAAAAAATCGCACAAAAATAGACTTAATTTACCTTGAAAAATGGGGGATAGGTGCTGTATTTTTCAGAATTCGCATAAAAGCAAAGCAACAAGGAAAAATTATTTGAAAATTCGCATTAAAAAAATAAGCAAATAAAGTATGACTAATAAAAAATTTCAAATATTTGAAAAAAATTAATACAAGTCAAACTTTTTTTATTAACTACAGTATTTAATTTTACATTTTTCATACATATTTTAATCATTAACGCTAGCATTCGTTTGTAAACTGGTAAGAAATCAGATTCGATGTGATGTAGCTTCTCCTTAAACGAAGTCAAGAATCTCTCAGCAATTATGCCCAGAGAAATCTGTTAGCCACTTTATTTTTATTCATGATGTGATGTACAACTAGCACCAGTTTCAGACTTGTGTTGTGTTAATGCTTTTCTGTTTCTATATTAAAAAAATGAGATCATAATCAAAACAAAAAGATTATACATTATTATTAGAAAGATTATTTTCAGTTTATAAAATCTTCGTTTTTTATTTTAAGAATCTAAAAGATTATTTATTTCTGTTATATATAACAAAATACGGTTTAAAAGTTTAAATTTTTTGAATATTTATTGCGATATTTTTATATGTAAGTATAAATCGATTATTATTATTTACTCATTAGTATAAGTAAGTTATTTATTCTAAATACAGCTTCAGGCCATATTCAACATTAGCTGCTAATATAACGTTATATTTTTGAAAAAAAAAAAAAAAGTATTTCAAGTCAAAATAAGTTATTAATAATTTAAATTTCTTGATATCTAATAAATATAGTGAAATATGAAAGATATTAAGAAGAAACATGAATCGCATAACTTCAAAATCGCTTTAAAATAATCCGATAAAACGAGACCCAGGTGTACAATATCTTTGAAAAAAAAACCCATGAGACTACAAAAATAAAGCATTAGCTAATTTAATTTTAATGTATAATATTAAAAAAAAGTCATAGTATAATTGGTATTCTAGCTAAGTTTATCCATTAAGATTTTCTTCCTCTTAGTTAAAATATGACTGATTTATTACCAGCAACACTTCTGCTCAATATACAATAAGTCACTAAATGAGAATATTCAAATGATCAACAGCTTTCCTTTAATGAGCATCAGTATCTAGTAACTGGAAAAATATCAATGGATAATGTCAATTTCATTCCTACATTACTCACTGATAAGAGAATGTACCTAATATGGTTATTATGAAGATGCATAATGGAATTATAGACTTAATTTTTCATCTAATGTTTATATGAAATGCAATTAAAATACCTTATATGGAGTAGTGAGTCCAGATGTCATTTCCAGAATAGTTTTATTGTAATGAAAAACCTGATAAAATCTCTCCTTCTTTGTGAAGAAACTAATACATATAATGTTATATGATTTTTTTATAATTATTTTAATGCAAGAAGTTACGGCATTATTGTTGACCAACGTTTCCTAACAACCGAACAAGTCTTTAAAAGAAATGCAGAAAAGATGAATTCAGAAAGTAATTTATGAATAATAGTAATATTCTGGTAGTGCAATTTCATTTCTTGTTATTGCGTAACAATTATACTGCTTACTTTTATATAATATTTGAGTTTACTGGTTTTACCAATGAAATTCCTCCTTTAATTTTTAAAGTACAGAATGACCGGGAACCACATAATTTCTGTTTACTAAAATTGAAGGCATTTTTCCACTAAATATTTTTTTTTAAAAAAAAATCACATTTCTTACACTGCACCTCTCGCATCACTTTTATTTAAAATACAAAAGTTTCGACTCAGTAGAAATCTTCTTTAAATGTTTAAGACTACTAGTCAATCAGAATTGTCATACTTTAAATAAACGCATTGTGGAAGCGGCATTTAATAGAAGAAATGTAGTAAGAGCGGAAAATGTATTTCCATTATTTGGGCAGATTTTTTCTAAGGTCTTGCTTTGTTGGAACATTTGAAATCAGAAATAAATTGCGTTTTCATTATAACTTGTAAATTTATAAATAACAGAATTAATATTTATCCAATTTATACATTCAAAGACAGGATTAAAGTTTCAAATCTTTAGTTCCCTTGAAGAAAAGATTATAATAGGAAATAATGTAATTTCACCTTATAAAAATATTTATGTAAAAATAGCAAACTTGTTAAAAAATATCTGAATTTCTTAAAACTCAACTATTAAAAAGTTTCCATACCTGAGCTATTTTTTTAGATTCTTCATACATCTGCATGTCCACCTTTAATCCTTTTTCTTCTACCATTAACTGAGTCAAGTCTACGGGAAATCCATATGTGTCATATAACCGCCAAGCTACGTCACCTAAAATTTTTAATAAAAACATTTTTAAAATATTAAAATTAGACAGCAATAAAATAAAATAATTATTTAAAATTAAATTATGACATCTTAATAGATAACAATAATTAAATAATTTTCAATCATACCGGGGAGAATATTACTGCTGCCTAATTTATCGACTGTTCTTTCAAGTAACCTTCGACCACGAGCAAGAGTTTTTAAAAATTGCACTTCTTCTTCATTTATGATGTCAATGACCTAATTAAAAGAAAATATTAAAAAAGTACAGTAAGATAAATTAATGATAAATAGGCAAACTTTTACATATATCATAATATTACAGAAAGCTACCATTTCAGGGTCTTTTTTCAGTTCAGGAAATGCATCACCCTAAAAAAAAATTCATAAAAGTTAATTAATCAGAAAGCTTGTATTAATAAAAAATTGATTCTATAAAATAACAGAAGCAATAAAACATTCATTATTATTAATATTTTATTATATCAATATTAATGCTGTATGTTCTTCTAACTTACCAATAAATTGACTACAACATGAACAAGACTTCCAAAAAAACCTGGAGGGGCATTCAGTTTTTCAGTACCATATCTTACAGCTCTTCTTAAAATACGACGTAAAACATAACTGAAAACAGAAAAAAAAATGATAAAAATTCAAATAAAAGCAAGCAGTATAAGTTTGCAGTTATTATTGAACTCACCCTCGACCTGTATTATCAGGCCGACCACCATCGGAAAGTGCAACAGTTAATGTTCGTGCATGATCTGCCAAAACTCTGTATGCCATATCTATGCCATCCACATCTTCATTTCCTACTTTTCCTTCATATGGCCTGGTGCCTGTACCCTAATAGACAAATATCAAACAAATTTTATTATAAAATTCAAAAATAGCACAGTTAAGTAGTCATAAAATATCCAAATTTATGTTTATAAAAGACATGGACTTGCTGCATCAGTTTTCTACCCAAAAGCAAAAACAATTTAGTTTCATTAATTTAAATCTCTTATAGTTTATAAAATCTACTTGCGAAACTTAAAAAAAATAATAATACAAACATTTTATATATTGTTTTTCTGAAGGTTTGTGATGATGGTGTTCTAGCTGTATTTTTATATTGGACTATTTCCATCATCTAATATGTGTGTTGAATGTCTTTAGAAAAGTTTAATTTTTAGTTAAATATTCCAAATGCATTCAACTGTTAGTAATATCACAGCAAACAGGTTAGTATATGCACCAACTGTTAGTAATATCACAGCAAACAAATGTTAATAATATCACAGCAAACAGGTTAGTATATGCACTAACTGTTAGTAATATCACAGCAAACAGGTTAGTATACGCACAACGTTTCGAGAGGTATTTTTCTCCCCTCTTCTTCAGGTGTTGCTGGCCTGACCAGTGACAGTACTAGCATGGAATTCGAACCTGGGTCCTTAGATTCTTGATTATTGAAATTTAAGGTAACGCTCTAACCAACTGAGCCATCCTGCCAAAGGCAACAGTATGTAGTAATTTCATATACTTATCTATGAGGTTCCTCCTGATTTCTCCACTTTTTCCTCAGAGCAAAGTTGATTAGTGATTTCCATACATTATGTATAGTCACACTAGGTTGGCTTATGGGATTTTTTGCCATTGTCATGTGAGCAGCTTCTTTAAATTTTCTTCTTTGTACCTTTTCTTCTTTATCCAATATTTTTGTATTTTCCCAATTGAACATATGTTCATTGGTCCATACATGGTCTGCTACCTTAGACACATCTGTTTTCTCTCTTCTAATCATCAGTTTATGTTCTTGCAAGCGCTTTTGAATGGGACAGCTAGTCTCACCAATATATGTTCTTCTACATTCACATGGTATTTTATAGATGCAGTTTTTTCTTTGCAGCATTTCAAGTTTAGGCTTTGTAGATGTTAGAATTCCTCGTAGTGTGGTATGGCTCTGAAAAGCTGTTCTGATGTTATACTGATTGCAGATTTTCCTTAATTTGTCTGCTATTTTTGGAATGTATGGATACACTACAGTACCAATAATTGTCTTTTCTCTTGATGGTTCTTTTTGTTGTCTGTTCATACAATAACTGAAACACACAGGCTTATTATATACCTGTGTCTATATATGCAATATATAAGGTATATGAGCACAGACTTTCACATGACCCACCACTCTCCACACTATCTCATAATACTGATACACTTGAACACATATATGTTGAAAAGATAAATAATCACCAATATCCATATTTCATGCTAAACCAGCAATCATCAGTTGGTCCAGATTAGAATCTCTACACATATATGCTATAAGTGCTCAGATATATATTAAGATAGCCAAACCTCGTACTTTAATGGACAGGCTTCAATCTACTCCACATTCCAACTCTTCAACCGTCCATCCAATCGAAAATCTGATGATGGAATGCTCGAAGGCCACCCTGAGGCCGAGATTCTTGCCACACTCATGTTGACCTAAGGTCAATCTGACCCCTCATATACAGGACATAATCCATTTAATACATATACAAGGGATGCTCATACAATAAATTTATATTGAACTATATAACTTGTTTTTTTCTGCTAATTTGCAACATCAGCCTTAAGGGCAGTCCTGAATAATTAATAATAAAAGTGGCAAATAGATATGTGAATGCCAAGAATATGGATATAGTACTACTTACTATCCACTGACTAAGTAAATTTACAATAAAAGATTTTTGAGTGGAGTGAATTACTGTTCCTAATGCGAAACTTAACTACTTTGTAAAAATAAAATGCTAAATCAAAAATTTAAAAGTTGTAACCAAAACATTGAAGATAAACTTGTTTATATTCAAAAAGATGGTCCAATGAAATGAAATTTATATTATTAAATGGTTGGACAGATAGAGAATATAGCTTTAGAATAATATTTTTATTAGTTGATAAGATCAAAAAAAATTATAAGTCAATTAGTTTCAAAAATACTGAAACTTTACAAATAAAACATTTACATTATCAATATTTACATATATAGAACCTTTTTATAATAATTAAAATTAATGAATAAGATTAGAAATAAATCGAGATATTGCAAATCTCTAGCGCTCGTTACAACACATAACTGACAGGCAATCAGATGTCGAGGATAGCCGTCTAAAATGACATCCAAACCTGGTCATTTTAGACAGCTATCCTCGACATCTGATTGGATGTCAGTTATGTGTTGTAACGAGTGCTAGAGATTTGCAGTATCTCGATTTATTTCAATTTTCAACTATCGGTGCTTTGCAAATTAAAATATTATTTGAATAAGATTAGATTAAAATTATTTTTATAATAATGTGTTTCTTTTATACAACTACGCCATCAAGATTTTCCACTGCATTTCCTGTATCCAAACCAATCCCATCCAAGTATTTTGTCATAATATGTAAATTACTAGAATATTTTTAACTTTTTAATTGATCTGATCTTGAACTTTATCAATCCAGATGATTCAACCATATGACGGTCTAGATTGATAATTACCGCCTAATTAATTTTATTAACTCTGATAAAATTATTTGTTTATTTTCAAATTAAACATTCTTTTATTCAAATACACTATTTTCACTATATTTAACTCTTTTACTTTATCCTAATCAAAAGCTTTTAATACTGGAAATTGATTTGATGTACTTTTTTTTTTAGATACATTTAATTTTAATAAATCACACTCAGACACAAGCATGTACATTAAATATAACCATTATTTTGAAACAATGAAAATAATTAGTTACTGATTAACATTTAAAACTAATAAAAAATTGACACTTATTGCAGTCTGTTATATTTAATACCTTTAAAATTTTAATTTTAACACTCTTACTTAAACTGACATTTAAAAAGCTATTACTTTCAAACTATATATTTTAAAAATTAAGAACTAAAAATTCGAAAGGAGCTAAATAACTATTTTTATACAGTAAACATCACATGATCACAATCGGGCTGCTGGGGGGTTGCATTAGATCCTAAGATCTAGGTGCAGTGCTCTCAGATCCAAGGCTCCTCACTGACGAAGGTCACAAACCAGAAACTAGTCTGGAGATGTTGGATGAGTAGGCACTAGATAGGGATTTTATGCACAAGCCTTCTGGCATCCATTGATTACTCTGGTTGACACAGGGTGGTATTACTGTATGGAGACTTTTGCCTGTTTATTTTTATACAGCATAAAATAATTTTATCTATTATATTTACTCAAAACATGGGAAACTCTAAATTGACTCTTCTTAAGATTCAAACTATCAATTTTAATACTTTCAAGCAAATATTAAACAATCGAAGTAATTTTTTTAAAAATAACTAAGAGCTAATTGGGTTAACTAGATTACTTTAATCCATACTGTTGAAACATTCAGTTTAAGATTTTTATTATAATAGTATTAATAAAAAAATTAATTTATTATAATCTAAAAAAATTTTTTTAATACTTTAAAACATATATTTGACCAAAGTTAAATATACGATTATAATATATATATCGTTAAAAGCCAGCCAATACTAAGTCAATCCCAATATCTACAAGAATCAACAGTTTGAAATTGTTGATTACTATTGAATTGTTGACTGACTTTTAATGATTTCTTACAGACTCATTTAACCTTGAGCATTATTACACTTATATATATAAGAAATATTTTGCGGGTTCAACCATGTTAAAATATTTTAAATATTGATATATCGGCGTTCATCTTCAGCACTCTCATTCCATAATATAGATTCAGAACATAAAATTGATTTTTCTAATACCAGGATCATATCCAGATGTGATAATCTCTACCAGTGCAAAATTGGTGGAACTTTAACGGTTTTTTTCTTCAAATCAGTGATTGTAGTGTCTCTACAACCGTCTTTCTACCTTTTATCACCCAGTGGATGACTTGTGTGATCAAGTCGAAACATTGGTATATCAATATTTACAATATTTTAACACGGATGGACCCGCAAAATATGTCTTTTATATATGCAACCCATGAAAATCTTCGTATCAACATATATATATTATTAAGTCATTCACAAATAAGTATGGTAATTTCAACGCAAAATTAAACAAAAAAAAAAAGTTAAACCTATGTTTTGAGATGATTACAAATCAATTCATGAACTACAAGTATAACACTAACCATCATATGATCACCATTTCTTATGCTTGCTCATAACTGTTAGCCTTGTGGCAGCCATTGATTACTCAGGCTTGCAATGATTGGCAATACTGTATGGAGAGTTTTGCCTATTTTAATACAAGTATAACACTAGTCATTTATTTGATATCTTGTAATACGGCTTTTTAATTTCTACAAGCAAAATTCTTTCTTTCTGAAATCTTCAATAACTTGCCTAAGTCCCACTTTTTCAATGAAAGCAATTTATACTTCAAGACTTTTGCGTATATTTAAAGATAACCTTTATTATATAAACAGTGGTGCCCTCTCTCATGCAAATTATGCTCAGTTTTATTATAAATTTTTTTAAAAAAAGACTTGTTATTTTTTTATGACATAATCACTATTTTTTATGTCAGCACATAACTGTTGTTAAAACAGGCAAAACTCTCCATACAGTAGTGCCACCCAGTGCCAACCGAAGTAATCAATGGATGCCAGAAGGTTTGTGCATAAAATCCCCATCTAGTGCCTACTCATCCAATATCCAAAGTTCCTCACTGACGTATGGCCACAAGCCAGAAACTAGTCTGGGGATATTGGATGAGTAGGCACTAGATGGGGATTTTATGCACAAACCTTCTGGCATCCATTGATTACTCTGGTTGGCACTGAGTGGCACTACTGTATGGAGAGTTTTGCCTGTTTTAATGAAAATATGCTTATACAAATATAGATTCACTATCATTAAATCTAGCAGACTAAAGAATATATCAATTGTTGAATACAAACCTACCATCATATTTTTATAATTTTTCAAGCACAATTATATTACGTCAATAGGAAGACGATCTATCTCTCACTTCCATAAGAACCTTTGTAGAATAAGTGCTATATATCAACAATTAATTTAATTGAAATATTTATACTTCTATGATAAAATATCCTATCATTTAACTTGTTAAATATAGCAGCGGTACTTTAAAACCTGCACTGGACCTCAAAAATAAACTCTATTTTTTCAGCCTAAATAACTATATTTAAAATAGTCTATCAACATAATTACCATTAAAACCAAAACTGATAAAGATTTTAGCTTAATTAATGTAAGATTTTAAAATACTAATTATTAAATCAAACTTTTTAAAAAAAAAAATCAAACTCTTTATAAACTGAATTCAGAATTTTTCATAAATTATCCTTTGAATTGGCAATAATATTGCAATCATAAGTATATTGTAAATCTATAATTAGAGAAAATGCACTGTGAAGCTGCTTATAAATTGTTAAACAAAAACAAACATTGTCAAAAATGGGGAAAAAAGTTAGAATTAACGATCAACCCAATTGACACTAATTTACATTTCAAATGCTTCCAATTTTCCATTACCAGAAATAATCCTTCGATATCATCACGCAGCAGCTGTATAAAAACAGGCAAAACTCTCCATACAGTAGTGCCATTCAGTGCAAGCCAGAGTAATCAATGGATGCCAGAAGGCCTGTGCATAAAATCCCTATCTAGTGCCTACTCATCCAATATCCCCCAACTAGTTTCTGGCTTGTGGCCTTCGTCAATTATGAGCAAGCATAAGAAATGGTGATAATGTGATGTCAGCAGTTGCATAATGTAAACTTCCATAGATAACCAGCTGTTTGCAAACATTTTCACAAATCTTCTCAATTGAGTTAAATGTCTTGACCATTAATAAAAGCATAGCTTTGCTGATGATTCTTTTCTTGCATTTCCTGGAAGCATAAACCATACTTAACCATACTTATAGTCCTTCTTGAGATTTGGCATTGCAATAAGATTTAATGTGGCCACTTGCCTATGAAGGGAAACAATATATTTAATGAAACTATATAATAATTATTGCCATATTTTATAATCACTTTATTTTTAAAATTGGAAAAATAGAAACATTCCTAAGATTAGGAAGCATAACTTCATGACTTCATTAATTCTTCTTTAAAAAAATCCTATTATTTAGAAGCTAACACATCTCCAACATATTTTAAAAAAATTTTAAGAACCAGTAATTTTTTTTCTTAAAAAAAAAAGCTCTTTTAATGTCATCAATCAACATACATATTCACATCTAAATGAATCATTAGAATGGATAAATCAATACATGCAATTATCTGAAACATTATATCCTTATTCAAAGGATGCTGAAAATGCTTTATCTATTCAAAATACAACATTATCAAAAAGTAACATCTCCTGATATAATAGATTTATAAGATCATCTTTCAGAATCAGATGTGTTACTTCCGGTATTCTTACCTTTAAATTTCTACATTGCTTACGAAACTCCACATCTACTGTCAAAGAGAATCATGTTTCTTTTTAATCAATTTAGAATTTTCCTTTTTAATGAAACCCATAACTGATTTACTCTAAATAGACTTAAAAATCCAAATTGGTAAATATTACACTTGACAGCTGTCGAAACAGCATAAGACGCAGTTGCTTCTATTTTTGCCATTATCATTTTAACTGTGAATCATATTAATCTATAATTTGTCCAACAATCTGTACCTATAAGTATTTCTGTAATAGACGTACAGAAATTTAATAACAAAAAAAAACTATTCAATTTATAAAATAAATACTATTATTTCAAATAATTGTGAGCCATAATTTACTGTTCTCGTTAAATACTTGCAGAAAAGTTTTCAAAAAGAAAACTTCGGTCTTTTACTGCATTGTTGCAATAACATCTAACTAGAAATAAAAGTCTTCTTTCTCTCAACTTTCTAAACTAACGCTGAAACATGAGCATATGAATACTTACAAATATTTGAAAATATATCAAATTACCTTCTGTATTGCGTCAAAGATGGGAACAAAAATATCTGTATCATAATTTGAATTTTTATTCTGAATAACAGATACAAGCCGTTCAAAGCCCATTCCACAATCAATATGTTTTTTTGGCAACAATTTGAGAGAACCATCATTTTCCCTTTAAAAAATAAATAAAAAGATACATCATTTTTAGGCAATTTCTAATGTTTATAAAAAGAGATATCACTCTTACCTATTATACTGAATAAACACTAAATTCCATATTTCTAAGACATCTGGATCATCCATATTAACAAATGGCGCAGCATTTCTTCCTCCTATTCTATCATAATGAATTTCAGAACAAGGCCCACATGGTCCTGTCTCACCCATTTCCCAAAAATTGTCTTTCATACCAAATGGAAGAACTTTATCAGTTGGTAGTCTTAAAAAAAAAAAATAGCACATTCATAAATAAAATAATAAATTACCTTGAAAATTTTGTTATTTATTATCTTTTTATAACACTCAATAAATTATTATAAAAAAAAATTCATTCCTTCTGCATTATTTGTAATTTTAAAATGCCTTTTATTATTATTATTCATTCATATTCTTGATTGTCTAGAAATCTTCTTCAAAGATGACATTAATTGTATCACATACGCTTTTGTATATATCGTACACATTAAATACTAAATTAAACCTTTACTGTACACATTAAGTGTATTTTATATCAATGTTTTGTATTATATAAATGATTTATTATCTATTTACGAGGATAATCACCCATATAAACAGTTCGTAAGTATCATACACATCTATGTAGACATGCACATAATAATAATAATAATAAACCCCTATTCAAAAATGAGTATAGCTATTCCAACTCCGAAACAAAAAAGGAGAAACAGAGACAGAGAAAAAAAAACTACTTTAGAAATTAGTTCTGCAATGATTATACAAACCAATCTACGAACCACAAATATACGCACATATAAAACACGCGGATCCATTTTTCTGTTTACTTGATATTTTTTACAGCGTTATCTTTTAGTTTACTTGACAGAAAACTTTTCTTTCTGAAATACTTCAATGCTACATCTAATATAGCTCTCCAATATATTCTATTCTCTACTATATCTTCCCAAAAAGAAATAATTGTCACTTCTTTAGAATGTCTTTGAGATAATCTTTATAACATAGATGGGGTCTACCTCTCCTATGAAACCCAAGCATTGTTCATTCGTTCCTCACAGGTCCAATCCAATAAAGGTCTGATTTTTACAGTAGTGGATAGAATAGTATCACATTTAGCAAGCTGAAAAACATATTGATTGGTTTTACGATCTTGCCATTGTATTTTTTTAAATTTTGCAGAATATCCTTAAATAAAATTAACACCTTTATATTGTGTTGATAGAGTGTCCACATTTCACTTCCATACAATAATTTGGATAAAATAACTTTATATTCAGTTAACTTAGTTGCAGTAATTATTTCCTGCTTCGAAATACTCATTTAACTAGTTAAAAGCAGTAGCAGCACATTAGAATTGGTATTGGACCTCAACATGTAAATTCTTTCTATTTATAAAGTTACCAAGGTATTTAAACTGAATTAAATTCTCAAGTTGATTACCATCCAAGCTTAAAGTTGCACTGGGATTTTTCTTCCATTACTGGCCGACAAAGGACTTGAGCTTTTTTGAATATTAATTAATAAACCAAAATCTTTACAAGTTGCATTCAAAACATGATAAATATTCTGTAAATTGTTTTTTGAACTGGCAAAAATAGCATCATCATCAGTATGTTATAAATCCAGAATCCAAGAAGATCTGTCAGGGACCCCCTCCCAAACCCCTCATGGTTTTGTGCTTTGGCACTGGCACTAGGATAGCTTCAGATACTAGCCTAGCGCCTTTCTGAGGAGTGCCAAAGCATGAAACCATGATCAGAGATTGGGGGGGGGGTTCCTGACAGAGATATTTTAAATGCTTTCTCTGGCTAAGCATTTATCACAAAGCTCGTTGAGCAACTGGCAATGCTCATTGTTTATATCTTACAAGCTTAAGAGAATTGGGTCATGTGATCTATGACTTATTTTGACAATTCCAAAGATCACTGTCATAATAATTGAAAACAATGTTGGAGCAATTGTAACACCAACTTTTATTTCAAATGCCTCAGATTTTCTTCCTATAAGTAATAACACTTCCTCTCATTCTAAGTATAATATGACTATATTTTGGTTGACAACATAACTATATTTCAAACAATGCCATAGACATATCCTATCAAATGCCTTGAGCAAATCAATAAAAACAATATATAAATTATCCTGTGTTCCGATACTTTTCTTGCATTTCCTTGGCAACAAAAATCATATCCATATTACTCTCCCTAAAACCAGAATGAGTCCCTGCTAACCAATCATCTATAACTAGAAGCAACCTATTCAACAAAATTCTTGAAAGTACTTTTTTTTGGAATGGGTAATAATGATATTCCATGATAATCATTGCAATCTTGTCTACTCCCTTTGTTTTTTAAAATTAAAGCAATAAACGTATTCTCAAAATCATTTGGCACAACTTCATGAGTTCATATATTCTAAAAATGCCAATATTCTTGAAGCTAGCATATCACCATCATATTTTAAAACCTCTTCAGGTATTTTATCAGGACATGCAGTCGTTTCATTTTCAAGATTACAAAGAGCTGTCTTGACTTCATTAAACTGGACTTCTTGGTCCAAATCTAAATGGATAGATAAAATGGATATATCATTATTCTCAATTCTTGTATCGTTTTTCAAAAAATAATCAAAATACTCTTTCCACCTGTTCAAAATATCATGGATTTAATAGGATTGTGAAACCATTTCTCAGGTTGAAATGTTACTTTCAATGGATCAAAAAAAGATTTAGACTGATCATGATCAGCAAATCTGTATCTTCTTTGCAATTTTAATTTACCAATCGTTTTACGAGCAGTCATTAAACTTCTGTCTTCAGATCTTCAAGTTCCACATTTAATCTATTATTTTGCTAAGCAGAAAAGATCACTTTTCCTTTTAATTAAATCGTTAATAACAGAATTATGCCAGAAACCTAATCATGAGTCTTCTTTTTAATGAAGCCAAGAATAGATTTACTTGAGTCCAAACACAGTCCTTAAAAGAATTCCAATCCATACTCTAAGATTATGCAGTCCTAGATCCAAATTAGTAATTTTAATAATTAATAGCTGTAATTTGGTATATACAGTAGATTCGTCTAAAGAACGAACATTAAATTTTCTTGTGACTGTGATTAGAAATACTATCTATCTCTTAATGCAAATATCATTTTTAATTTTGGAGCATACTAATCTATGATCTGTTCAACAATCTAAGCTTGTAAGTGCTCATGTAATGTGAATTCCAATAAATATCACATGATCATCAATTCTGCCTAATAGGATACTGGTGGCTATGGTTATTAAAGAACCAAAGACACCAAAATGTATAGGTACTGAACTGAGTTCAGACCTATATGACTATATAGGCTAATGAGCTTGGATTGAAAATATTATGGTGTTTTCAATTTAAGTCATAGTTTTGTAGTTAAGTAGAGATAAAAGGTGGCTGCTGGAGGGTTGCATTAGATCCTAAGATCTAGGTGCAGTGCTCTCAGATCCAAGGCTCCTCACTGATGAGGCCACAAGTCAAAAGCTAGTCCGGGAATATTGGATGAGTAGGCATTAGATGGTGATTTTATGCACAAGCCTTCTGGCATCCATTGATTACTCTGGCTTGCTCTGAGTGGCAATACGTATAAAGAGTTTTGCCTGTTTTAATGTGAATTCCGCTTACATTCTGATTCCTAATTATAATGTAATCTAATAAATGTCATTTTTTTGAGTGTGGATACATTCATGTTCCTTTACAATAGTTTTTCTGGCTAAACAATGTGTTTGTGATAATTAATCTATGTATTGTTCATAAATTCAATAATAATCAACTATTTGAATGTATAGTCCCGATATCATTATATCCAATAATTTTTGGCCAAAGTCTACTAATTGTATCAATACATGCATTAAAGTCTCTAAGAAAAAAAAAAAGATCTTTTAATAGAAATACCGTATCAATGTTATCCAAGAACAAATAAAAAGTTTCCTTCTATGAATTCTCTGAATTTAAAATTGGAGTATAGGCATTAATCAAATGAGTGCTAGTGCCAATATGCAAAATAAATTTTAAGATCATTAGCTTTTCAGTGATTCAATTAGGGATTTCTATAATAGAAGATACTAAATTAGATTTTACAGCAAATCCAATACCATGTATTCTTCTTTTACCGACTGATCTGCCTTTATAAAAAAGGTGTATTCATCCATCTGTTCTAATAACTTCCTTCCTCTGGAAAATGAATTTTACAATCTTGCAAGTTTCTTAGGCACATGTTTAGTCCTCCATTTTGATCTTGAAGAGTTTGTATCAAATAAAATTTTCACATTCCATGCATCTATATTTTGGAAAAATATTAAAATTTCTTACCTTTAGTAATCTGCCAAGTGCAATAACGTAGCCAGATTGTGTGAGCCAGGTCATTTTTACACATTTTCTAGGCCCTTTCATTTACATGATAGATAGAGGGATCCCTAAATAAGGCTGCCTATTCATCCAATTTTTGCTAGCTGAAACTTATATCTCATTTAAATCCAGTCTTAAACCGAAATAACTAACAACAGGCTCAAGAAAAGAACACAACTAAGCATTTCCAACCTACTAAGTCCATGCATATCATTGCTTTCTTGATTCAAAAGAACTTGAGCTAAAAAAAAGGGGGCGAGGAATTGAAAAAGGAATATTGGAATCAGAAATGCTGTGCATGTAGTTAAAGGATGAAAATGTTATTGCACAAATACACAATACTATTGTCACACTTATTAATAAGATGCTTAATGGGATGAGAGGCTTATGATGATCAGGCCTTACAATAACTTGGGTCATTGAAGAATGAAAAGAGGGAGACAGAAAAGAGTTTGTATCAAAAACAGTACCTAATCTTTGATGAACAAAACATTCTATCTGACAAGGCAGTAGGAACTCTTTGGTGTGCACCATGTCTATTATTTATAGCTGGCCTTCATATTTAAAGATCCTATACACTACTTGGTGGAGTTCATTGGTAGCTTGAGCACAGGTCATGACATCACATAAATATGTGTTTAGGCCTTTTATAGAAATTTAGACTTTTATACAGCAATATTTGGTATATATATAAAATTAACCAAGTTCTTGCAGAACACATTTCTGTCAATTAAATCTGAATTTTGCAAGTGTAATTAAATAGAAATTGAGTTGCTATGTTTGTCATCATCTCAATTGGTCTATTCAGCAGTTGATAATGTCAGATATGATTGACAGAAACACATCATAAAAGAGTTTAATTGATGCTCATTGCTAAGGTTTACAGCCTTGTTAAAACTATTACTGAAATAATAGTGAGCGTTTAATAAATTTATAATTACAACTTTAAATTATCGTAATATATTTCTTACTATAAGATCTTTTCATTAACTCGTAGTAAATCGTAAGATTTCGCGAGTATTAATGTATTATAAGAATTGTGGACTTAATTAGTGAAGTATTTAATAGCTTCACACTCTCAGATCAAAACACTTCTGCTTCACCTATTTATATATAAAAGTAGGTCGAAGTAAAGAAGGGATTCTCTCTTTTCTTCATAGCGTAAGCATGTGTTTTTAAGACCTACAGAGGTCCCTAGTGACGATTTTTTCAGACGCTCATTGCTAAGGTTTACAGCCTTGTTAAAACTATTATAAAGGGTGTAAGTAAACTAATGTTAATATATATATCATATTTAATTAATTAACATTTACATATTTATTTTAAAGCAAGATTATTTAAAAAATCAGTGATTATGAGATAAGGAGGTTTTAGTTAAAGTGTCTTTTTGTAATATAAAATTGAACTATATGAGTCTACTAAAGCAGAAATAAAATTGTTATGTCATGTGATCTCAAGTAGTCTCCTTAAGAAACTGATAATATCAAGTTTGATTGGCAGAAATATAGACATGCAAGAGTTTAATTGATTTTACATCAAACACCACAAAAAATACAATAAATTTCTCACAGAGGACATAAGTAAACTAACATTAATTGAACCAATCTAGCAAGCCATTGAAGTATTAAATAACAAATGAATATCCAACTATTCTTAACTCTTAGAGGGTAAAATGAGATAATAAAAAAAGAAATACCCTCTCATTATATGACATTTAATTATCTGGTTAATATTATTTTTTCCTTCATTGCTTCTGTATAATAGTGGAATGCTAAAATGGGCTATTTAAAGATATTTATCATTTAGCTTTCTCTCTGTGTCAACTAAGTATTAAAAGAATAACTAATTCAAGTTGGAATTAACTCTCATAAAGAATTCATATCCATCAATTCTCATTAAGAAAACTTTAAATAGATAACAATAACAAACAAAAAACCCCATCAAAGGGGAAAAAAAATAATTATAGGCATTGTAGTTAATCCATTCATACCAGGATCAGCAAACAAACTAAAGAAAATCTGCAGTCAATATAAAAAGTAGAACAGCTTTTCAAAGCTATAGAACATTATAAGGAATCCTAACTTCTACAAAAAACCTAAATTTGAAATTCCTAAAAAACAAAAACTGCATCTATGAAATATCTTGAGAATGTGGAAGGAAGTATAATGGTAAAACCATTCAACCCCATTGAAATGTGATGTAAGAGCACAAAGTGATGATTAAAAAAAACAAAACAACCCAGATATAAGACATGAATGACAAATAACTCCATAAATAGTGTTTACAAACCACTCACTAACAATGACCTTGAAGAAAAAGTAGAGAAATGATGAGAACATTTAGAGACAAGTATACAAAATTTCTACTGACTGTTAAATTTGACAGAGTAGTCTAATCGGCTAGAGGGCATCTTAAACTCAATATTCATGAAGTCCATCATTTGATTCCCATGCTTGTCCTAACATTGGTCAGGCCAGAAAAAACTAAAGAAAAGAATAATATCACTCAAGATATTGTTTATATTAACCTGTGTACTATTACTAACAGTTGAATATATTTGAAAGGTTTAAATAAAATTTGATTTCACTGATGAGTCTGGGGATATTGGACGAGTAGGCATCCATTGATTACTCTGACTTGTACTGAATGGCACTACTGCATGGAGAGTTTCGCCTGTTTTAATATTAGAGAAATAGAAATAATACAACATATAATTGCAATTTAAATATCATCATCATAAACTTTCAAACAGTGAATATCTTTCTCTTAGAAAATGCAAATAGCAAAATTCAAAAAATAAATTCAATACATTCAAAATATTTCAATCATCAAACTTAAACAATTGTAATTAAAGCCAAAAGCAAAATTAATAAAGAACAAAAAAAGTAATATTATTTACAAAATTGATTAATCAGTGACTCACTGATCACTAAAGATATGGCTCATTTATTAGCAAATCTTCATTTGAGTTTGTCAATAAAATTAAAAATATAACTATTGACAACCAATGCAGGATAACGTCTCTAGATATAACTAAGCTGCATAGATCAATAAAGAGAAAACAGTCAATCAACATTATAAAATATGGACTCACAACTTCTAATTATCCACAGAAGAGAATTAGTTTTATTAGTGACTGTTTAAATTGGACTGATTAAAATGTAATCACACTCTTCAATGGACAACACTACACAAAGAGAAAGCAGCTGGCCAATAGGACTACCAACAAGTAGAATAATATCCAGCATTATTCTGAATTGCATCGAAATGGAAGGACTCCCAAATATATAGAAAACACACCTGGGATAATATATAAGCGATACGTTAATGACGTCTTTATCTGTGCTCCAGAGCTCCAAATTAACAACATCAATCACAAGCTCACAGAGAAATCTCATTAACCTGACCTATAGAACAGGAAGACTAATCTAAAGAAATAAAATATCGCAACTATACACACCCAAAAAGAGAGTGCCCAATTTCAAAATGTCAATCAAACCCATTGAAATCAGGTTTTATACATCCCGAATCCATAACTCCATACACACACAAATATGTTGGTTTTACATTTCTATATAGAATTTTTAACTTATGTAAATTATAATCACCACAAGTCTAATGTAACGAGTTATGCCTCATTGAATTCAAATATTCTCAACAAATTTTATAACAAGACCAACACTACCCAAGGAGAAACAGCTGGCCAATGGGACTATAACACTTGACAACAAGTCCTGGATATCGTTCCTTTACATCGCTAAAGTATCCAAACATATAAATAAAATATGCTCGGACTCATATAGGAACAGCCTCCATACCTCACCATCAGTAAATAGTTTGGTCAATAATTCCAAAGACAAACTTCCTACCAAACATACCCCCAGCACTGCTTACAAAATTGTGTGCAACACAGCTGCAATGCGATCTACTTTGGAGATGATGCGCCAACCTAGAAACAAGAACTGATCCAACATCAATATCTTTACAGAAGAGCTAAAAGCAATCCAGACCAAAAATCCATATCTCTGGAGTAGTAAAACAAATTCAGCCATACATTTGGATCTACATCAGCCGATGTCATGTACGGCAAGATTCTAAGCACAAAATAAAGAAGGTATGCCAAT
The DNA here is from genome assembly GCA_028023455.1 of Epiperipatus broadwayi. Classification (NCBI taxonomy): domain Eukaryota; kingdom Metazoa; phylum Onychophora; class Udeonychophora; order Euonychophora; family Peripatidae; genus Epiperipatus; species Epiperipatus broadwayi. Next base: position 427,260 of record JAQFVV010012455.1, on the reverse strand, counting down.
CCTAACTCTATAAACAAGAAGGAATTCTGCTTTTCTCTCTTGAAAAAGTGTCGATTTAACTCATTTGTGCAAATTTATATAAATTTACATCATATTTCTTATCTTCCTGTCCATCAGTCATTGCTATAAATATGATATCAGTCCAAGATATCGAAAGTGGTTTAGCATAATATTATAACAAACCTTGAAACTTAAGCTTACACATTCCTAGCACTTATAATTTAATTGAATTACAATTTGTCTAAGAAAAGTTAACAACATATATATAATAAATTTACTTGGGGATGTAGACAATCATACATTAGTGAGGTAAAATGTGTTTTAAAAAAAATTTCATTAGAGTAAACTGTTGATTAAATTAAATATACATTACAAAATGCCTGAAGTGGTTATTTTTATGATGAATATGAAAAATATTCTACTGATGCATTTTTTTTTTATCATTTTTTTTAAAAAAATATTTTCTGGGCCATGCTGACAACTAACCAACAAGGAAATCATATTATTAACTAGAATAATATTGGTATAGCTTTTATGAATATAATATAGATATTTAACCTCAATGCCAGAATGATAAATCACTTCTGTATTTAAGGATCATGGATTTACTCAGCAATAATGAATCTACCATATAATACTAAATTGTCCAAGCACTTGACTACTGTTACACAATGCTTTATTTATCACCCTTTCTTACAGTTTACAGTTTTGATTGCCCCAGCAATCTTCTACAGAACTTTTACTACCCTTTCTTACAGTTTACAGTTTCAATTGCCCCAACAATTTTCTTCGGAACTGTAAGAAAGGGTGGTAAATAAAGCATTGTGTAACAGTAGTAAAGTGCTTGGACAATTTAGTATTATATGGTATACATTTGACAATGCAATAAGAAAGAGTTGTTGTTATACTTCTTGAATAATGAATCTAATATTAATTTTTACCAACAAAAACAACAACAAAAAAATGACAATAATTTAAAAAAACTGACAAAAACATTAAGAGAAAAATACATGAAATTATGGATCATTACATGATTCTTTTGGAAAATAGTAAATGTTCTGGACATTTATACAGAAAAGGTAGCCTCTATATTTTAAATTTAATTTTTATTCATGCTAAGCATGCTTTTGATATATAACAAATAATTATACCACTTTCAATTCTTAGTGTTCAGAGCCTATATGTATCCTAATACTATTATTAAATTTATTACACATGTATTCACAAAATCTATTATTGAAAGTTTTAAATTAAGAAAAATGCTTTTAAAGTAATGCAATGTATTTTCACAAACTTACCCTAAATTAAGCCAAATGTCTCGGCATTCGTGGTCAGGTTCAAGACCTTGCTCTTGTGAACCACCGAAATAAGTAACATACAATCGATCTTTGGATAATCCGTAAACATCTGTTAAATATTCATATGCCCAAGCACAAATTTCTTTCTGAAAATATATTTCAATGAAAGTTTTTTAATTATAATTTTAAAATAAATTTGTAATCAATAAAATGCCAAAATAGTTAGTATTAGAAGAATAAAAGTATAAAATATGCTTCGATGTTATATAAATAATAAGCTAACAAATAATTTTACTGCTTTTCAAATATGTAAGGCTGATAATATAATCTATTCTCACAACAATTTTGTTTGAAAATGTTGTTAAGATGATTTCTTAGAGATTTGGCTGTAAAATTATTTGTTAGCCTGTCAAAAATCATTAGAATATTTATTTGTACAATATATTTATATGAAGAGATGTGATGTACTGTAGCTTCTCCTTAAATGAAGTCAAGAATCTCTCAGCAATTATGCCCAGAGAAACCTGTTAGCCATTTTATTTTCCATTCCCCAGTCTAAGTTTTCCCATATTCTGCTCCATCCCATTTCCACAACATAAATCTTTGTCAACTCCATGGCCTTAATATCTAAATCCCCCTTATCTTTTCCCAAACCCAGCATAAAAATCAATAATCCACTTTCTGTATAATCACTTTTTTCATATTTCTTCTTCCATAACTTCATTATATGTACCCTTTCTGTTTTCAAGCATTTACATAAAGTAGCGCCACTCAGTGCAAGCCAGAGTAATCAAAGAATGCAAGAAAGTTTGTGCATAAAATCCCTATCTAGTGCCTATTCATCCAATATCTCCAGACTAGTTTCTAGCTTCCGGATTTCATCAGTGAGAAATCTTGGATCTGAGAGTACTGCACCTAGCTGCAAGCTAGAAACTAGTCTGGGGATATTGGATGAGTAGGCACTAGATAGGGATTTTATGCATAAACCTTCCTGCATCCATTAATTATTCTGGCTTGCACTACTGTATGGAGAGTTTTGCCTATGTCAAAACAGCTTATGCAAGCATAAAAAATGGTAATTATGTGATATTTATATAAAGACGAAGCATGTTTTACCCTTGGATTTTACTTCTAACATTTCTGATATTTTGGCCTTATTTATTCCACAAATAGGTTATAAATAGGTATATAGTACTAAATTAATAAAAGATCTTATAATATAGTAGTTAGGAGCATCTCACTATAATGTCCACTCATTTATTTATCAGTAAATTAGAATTTAGTTACTCTTAGAGTAAAATATTAGAACTATAGATAATTTCACCTACCTAGGATTATTAACAGTAATCACGTTGTTAAAGAAAAATATAGTTTTATAATATTTATTCGCATTTTTGTTTCATAAAATAAAACAACATATTCATATCTTTAAATAAATAAAACAATTGAATTATAATATTTTCTGAGACAGATATTTGCAATAAGCAAAATTTTTTTATTGTATTTCAGATGTTAAATATATATATTTTTAAAAAACTTTTTCCATGTAGACATATTTTAGACTTCTTGATTCTCTAAAAGCACAAATAGTAAGCTTCATTATTTATTTTCTACATTCGAACACCCGGTACTAGTTTTTTTAGCTAAATTTAAAATGAAATCTTTTGCTTCATGTTTTTCATACTGATTTCTTTGTATAATGTTTAAACAAAGTATATTATAAAATATATGAAATAGTTATTTCAATATTCAGCCTTTCCTAAACCTTTTCTTGCCATTTGATTAATGATATCCATAACATATTTCATATCATTGTAAAACAATACAATTATTGTATGTAGTGTACCAAAAACGACATTTTTATTCACTGATCCTCAATATACAGTAAATACACATTTACCAATAATGTTTCATATTATTGACCCACTTTTGCTTTTTATAACATCACAGATTTCTTTGATTAAAAAACAAAAAATCAGTTGTGATGTTTCCTTGCTTGTTTATACAAAATTCCCAAAAGGCTTTAGAATTATATGTTGATCCCTAGATATTGTGTTATCCTTTCCTAAATAGGAATATCTATTCACAGGTATTTAGCTTTCAGATCAATATCATACAAAATTTTATTCCAAATTTTTTAGATTTGTTTACTGTATAGTAATAAATTTGTGTGTCACTTTTGATCGAGATAACTTCTTACCTACTTATAATATTTTCTCATGATATAAAGCAGATTTTTCAATTGTAAATAAATGGCTACATATTTTAAGTCTCTATAAACCAGTGGTTCCCAACCTTTTTGCACTTAAGAGCACATTCTATAATACCAGTCAGGTGGCGGGCACCATTTATTTTTTCAATGTAAATTTATAGTTGGATATTGTTAATAATATACATAATGTACAAAAAAATATTTATTTCAGAAATAAAATTTTAACATTTGATTACAATATAATACAATAATTTATAAGAAATTTTAAAAATTAAATTTATTTGTATCAGATAAATAATTTTTTATCGTGTTCGGATAGCGGCGGGCACACGTAAAATGGTCTGCGGGTGCCATGGTGCCCGCGGGCATAGGGTTGGAGACCTCTGCTATAAACTATAGAAGAATTTTTAAAAACTTAACATTAAAATAGATTATACAGTACAACACAATTTGATATTAAACAGAAAGAGAATCTTTCATAATATATATATACACTATTTGTTCTTTTTAATATTTTTTCTAACTATAAATATTCGATATAATTTCAGTTTTCACAAACATTTTCTTTAATCTCTATTAATAGTTCTAATAAAAATATATAGATTCTGCAGATGTTACTATGAATTCTATTGTAAGATTTGCAAAAAGTTCTTTTAGAAATTAATGAAATCTTCAATTTAATTTGCATTTAATTAATTTTTCCCCTTATTTTCTCATTTATGATAAGGTCACCATTCGTATGCTTTTATTTGTTTACCTTTAGCTAGTAGCATTGACATTTAAAGCAAAGAAAGATTAGTCTAAGACTGTTCTCATTCAACATTTTTTAACAACTTATAGAGATTAAGAATGATTCTCTTTACTAGACTTGATCTCTTGGTTGTATCTGATATTATATATATTTTCTTGTACTAATAATTTTTTGATTCAGTTCAGTTATAATTTCAAAAGTACTTAATGATTTATTTACAAAACTTAATAGTACCACCTTTTTCTCTCTTTTTATTGCAAGATTAGATTTTAGTCTTTTATTTTATAAAATAATTAAACAACGGAAAAATTTTAAAACTATTTTCTCTATATTCTGGGTTTTTTTAAAAAAATTTATGATACTTCAATCAAATGTTTTTTAATCTATTCTTAAAATAAAAATAAATTAATTTCTGTAAAACTGTATATAATTAGATAAATATATATATTCTATAAATGTATATAAAAAAAAATCCTAGCACACAAATAGGTTATAAAACTCATTTTGTAACCATGTTTATAAAATAAATTGCTATTTTATTAATCTGGCTTGCATCAGTATTGACATATACTAATTGCACACTCACACATATATAATCATTAAAATGTCAATAACTTTTTGTCAAGGCCTCCTTTTAACAATAAAGGTGGAATCCCCATCTTTATTTATGACCCAATATATTTAAATAGACTCAAAGATTACAAATTGACCACAGAGATTGAAATTATTGACATAAAGAAGTTTAAATAAACCTCTTTAAACAGGTAAATAAAACCTATTCTGAATGCAGAGTAATAAGTAATTAATTATAACATAAATTGCAATTATATAAATAAGACATTTATTTTATATAGCGCTATGTTTTTATAAACTGTAATATTAATAAGCCAATAAGCTAATGCACATGCGCTTTGTAGATTTAACTATATAAATGAATACTCTCACTTTCCAAACACAAGATAAAGTCTTTGTGAAAAGATAGGATGAATCCATCTATCTTTTTGACCCAAACGTTTATGTATGGGAAAATCTTAAGTATTTGGAAATGAGAGCATGAAGATGTTAATCGTTCAATTTAAATTACTTTCTACTATGCCTGAATGAATGATGCTAGCGAAATTTCTAGAATTTACGATACGTCATTCTTATTGGATTAAAATTTTCAAATTGCATCCAAAGTATTACTTATATAATAAGGGTAATAATGCTCAAGATTAAATGGATTTATAAGTAATCATTAAAATCAGTCAAGACTTAGTCAATCCCAATATTAATAATAATCAATAATCTCAACCAGTTGTTAAAGCTTACTGAAGTCTAATAATTCTTCTAGATTGCACCTTGTTAACAAAATCTTAAGATATATATAACATTTTAATATCGAACTAATTTAGATTCAAATGATTATTGAGTATTAAAAGTAATGTTAATTTTTACCTGGACGATTACTTGATTTCTACGGTCTCATTGAGACTATTACATTGCTATCCTAAACGTGAGTTGCAGCTTTCAAACCATTTGCACATATATAGAAATAATTTAAGAAGAATTTCTCTTCTATTTCAGAGCCAACTGCTGTATACATGAGTAATTTATTAATATCAGATATGTGTTATTAAATCCTCATTATTCCCTGATTACGGATTTTGCAGTGAAATATCTTGTATCCAATTCTGACTCTAACTTGACATTTATATGTTTTATATATATATATTAGTTGTCCTGCATATTCTGCTGTATAATATTAGTATATACTTTGGAAAACCATGATGTGCCTGAACAAGAAAGAATGAGTGTACAGAATTAAAAAAATTGAAAGTCAAAGAGAAGTTGCTACAAATTTAAAATTGCATTCAGTCTTCAAACGAATAATGTTATGTTGTAATGGCAGTCATGTAAAGTTTAAGAAAATAGAATCATTAAGGATAAATCAAAGTATATCTTTAGGATGTCACGTGACGATGATTGTCTAAAAATGATAAGTGTTTAAAAATAAGTCTCAGAGCAGCCATATATAACTGAAGACCCTACGGAAATTGATCAGAAATGATTCAACCAATTAGTGAAATTTTGGGAATAAGCCATGCAATAATTTTATCTTAAGTACCAACATTTCTATCCCGTGCTCCTTGAAGTGATAAAACTATTTCTTTTAAATGAATACAGTGAAGTAAATCAACAAAGTCTACACTGATATACTAATTCAAAGAAACAAGGGCAATTCAGTTAATTGTATGGAATGATGTCATAGAAGCACATACCTACATACGTTCTCTACATACACACACACACACACATATATATACTATACACATAAATACAGAAAAAAATTCCACTTACTTTAAAATAATCTCCAAATGACCAATTTCCTAACATTTCAAAGAAAGTATGGTGATAAACATCTTTGCCAACATCATCCAAGTCATTGTGTTTACCACCTGCACGAATACACTTTTGTGTGTTAACGACTCGCACATATTTAGCCATATCACTGTTGGGATCCACTGCTTCCAAAAAAATAGGCTTAAACTATATATATATAAAAAAGAAATACACATACAAAGTAATCTTGGTTTAAAAATAATTTACTCATATATGAAATGTTAGTAGCATAACTAAAAATTATATCTATAAACAAATAGTTAATTTATATTTATAAATATAATTTTAGTTATGCTATATGACAATATTAAGTAAAAAATTGTTTCATAAAGGTCATTTAATAGTATTAATCATTTTATATTTAAATTCAATTACATAAATGTAGACTCTTAAGATAAAATGAAAATCACCAACACATTTTATAAATAAAAAGAAGGCATATGACTTTAATTTTATATATAGAGCCTGCAAAACAAGCTCTTAACAAGCTTTGAGAATATCCTCAACCCCAGACTGGTTTCTGCATCTAGCGTTGTCAGTGAGGTGCCAGAATATTCATTAGATTAAAAATAAACAAAGCAAAGCAAAACTCCATATAGTAGTGCCACCTGTGCTAAACAGAGTAATCAATAGATGCCAGAAGGCTTGTGCATAAAATCCCTATCTAATGCCTACTCATCCAATATCCCCAGACTAGTTTCTGGCTTGTGGCCTTCGTCAGTGAGGAGCTTTGGATCTGAGAGCACTATATGGAGTTTTGCTTTGCTTTGTTTATAAACAATTATGTGCTAGTATTGGAGATGTGATCATGCGATGCTTGCTAGATTAAAAATACTCAAAGCTTGTTAAGAGCTTGTTTTGCAGGCTCTATATATAACATTTGTAAATACGAGCTTTATTAAAATTAGGTCATGTGACATCTGACTTGATTTTTTATCAATTGACTTTAATTTTAATACCTATATAAAACATAATTCTATTAAAAATATCATGACAAAAAATATCTTGTTTAATTTATCTAGCAAAATGTATATATATACCTTAGAATAAATATAAGAAAGCAAGAACACATTTTGGCAGTTAGAGAAAAATCCAATTCATCAGCCATTTAGTCACAAATAAAATTAATTAACCATGCCATCAATTTTAATAGAACACACATTCTGTCAAAAATTGAACAATATGACCAGAGACTGCTAAGGGAAGCTATAGAGATTTTTAAAAAGTCCAACACCATAAATGATTTTTTAAAACTTCTCAACCAATAGAATTTAAGTATGAGGAGAAAATAACAAAAAATAAATAAAATAACGATTTTAAATTTCACCACACACATTCTTATGATTTGAGAAAGAAGCACCTCTGAATTCATATATATTGCTTATAATAACTCCTCTCATATATACTTTAACGCAAAAAATTTTAATATAATTTCTTTATTTTCTTGACAGTTTCGACTGTCATGCAGTCTATTCAAATATTGTTATTTCACCTTCCTAATCCTTCATGTAATTTTCTTCTTTTTAGAGAATAAGAATACACTTCTAAAAAGAAGAAAATTACACGGAGGATTAGGAAGGTGAAATAACAATATTTGGATAGATTGCAGGACAGTTGAAACTGTCAGGAAAATAAAGAAATTATATTAAAATTTTTTGCATTAAAGTGTATATGAGGGGAGTTATTGTAAGCAATATATATGACGAAATGCAAAGAAATTAAAAAAGAATAAGAATATACTTCTAAAAAGAAGCTCTGAAGAAAATATTTGTTATTGTACTGAAACATCAGATATTTAGCTATTATATTTTTATTACATAGAAACTCCAGGAAATAATACTATGAATGCATCATTTATCTGTGAGAAAATTAGAATTAATATATATATATACTTACATTTAAATAACATTCAATCCAAATTTATTAATAAAATATTTAATAATAACAATATTTCATATTACAGATTGATTAATAACTAAAAATATTATTGCTAAAAAACAAAAAAATTAATATTATTTATCAAATTAAACGTGTATGCAAAAAACCATACATTGGGCGAGATAATACTTGGTAAAAACAGACTAAAAGAACACTAATGTTATAAATAATTAATCTAATGCTATGTGTTTTCTTTGACCACCAGAATGTCTTCTGAATTGAATCAATTTAGAGAAATTGTTAACCGCTGACATGTGTTTTTAGATATCTTCTAAAAAAGCAATATTCAAAAACTTGAGCTCATCCAAATTCATACAAGTTGAAAATTATTAATTGTATAAAATAGAATCCTCATATATTAAAATTAAATTTCTTAAATAATAAAATTAAAAATCTAGAGAATTTACTAAAGATATTATGAACATAAAAAAAAATTATGTCAATTTTATTTTTTGCTTATTTTTTAAAAGTACTTTAGACAGAATTGGAAAAGCATTAAAATAGTGGCTATATTATTTTCTTCATTTCTGTTCATATTAGCATTTGTATAATCATACATAAGAATATATACATATATATATACATACCTGCAACGAATAAGCTTTCAGGGGATAATAATAAAAAAGTGATCCTATATATCTATATGTATAAATATAATTTATGTATAATATAAAATGAAATATAAAAAATGTTTAAATGATAATCCATTTTTCTGCAAATTGATTTGAGATTTTACTTAATACAGAAATTAAATTTCCAAAACGGATTATTTATATAATAAATATATTCAATAAAATATGAATATACTCATAGATAATCATACATTTCAATGTTCTTTCATTTAAATAATAAATAAAAAATCCACACTTAAATAAATCAATTATGACAATATCTAAAAATTTTCAATTATTCTATTCATGACAAAAATATTATTTTTTACTGATAGGTAAATTAACTTTTTAACAATAACAAAACTCTTTAGTTAAACAAAACATATAAAGAACAATGTTTTTAAAAAATGCACAAATCAGTTAAAAATTAGACTTAAACAAACAGAAGTACAACAGAAATTGCACACTAAAACAATAGCAATGTACGAACCAATTTTAAGTGAAGATTAAATGCCAGTTATATGTTATGATTTTAATATCAATTAACAAAACATTTTTGAGTTAAAAATATCAACAGTAAATGATATTTCTTTGGAGAAATCTTTAACATATTATATATATCATTTTATAATAAAAGATACAGAAGAAAAAAAATATAAAAATTATAATTATTTACTTCGACTAGAACAATACAGGTTTTTCAAAAATGAATCCAATTTACAATATTTTTGCAAACCACTGATCAAATCACACTTATGTTCTTGCAAATAAAAGAATTAGTTTAGTAAACTATAAAATTATGCTGTTTTTTCTAAAAAAAAAAATTCTTGTACAGAATAAAATTCAGCATTTAATATAACAATTGTAAATTTTTCTAATTTATTTTGCTCTAAAGAACAAGAATCAGGAATAAGTTAATAATTTTTCAAAAATATTACTTGAAAATTTACTATGATGAATTTTATTCTTATTAAATAAATTTTGAAATATCTATTGTTAATTTAAATATTTCATGTTTTTTTTTTTTTTAAAAAAATCCTGCTTTTTAAATGATACAATTATAGTGGTGTTTCACGATTCATAAAAATGCATTTCACAACCAGTAAGATTTTTATTGAGCAGACATCTTTTAGTGATAGTTAACAGGAACATAATATGATTTTAAAGAAAAAAGCATTACAAATAATTTTTATAATTATGTAAAAATGTGATTTATGTATTGTTTTGTTTATTAATTTTGTAAATGCATTTGATTCAATTAATTGAAAAGATTAGTGGTACTGTTTGAAATTATTTGGATATTACTTATGTTAGAAAATATGAAGCATTCAAAATAAACTGTTATTAAACAGTGATGGATATAAATTCCAATTGTTTTCCATTTTGACAGCGATAGTCTTTAGAAAACTTTATAGTTGGTTCATAAAGTAGGTATTAAAAAGTGATATAGGAAACTTATCATTCTTCTGATAAAGTGCACTAAAATTTCTGGATTTGGATTGATTCTTCATAGAATATATTCTGAACACAGTATGATTATTTTTGATATAAATTATCTTGTAAAGCAAACAATTCTTATTGAAGATAATTCAAATAAATTTATTATCACCATATGAATAGACCATTTTTATGTATGTAATATTTACAAATGTCCCAATAAAAACTAGTCCTACCTTCCTCTTCTATATCTTCCGACACCTTATAATAGCTTTTGAGAATATGCAGGAAAAAAAAAAGATTAAGAAAGTTGACAGCTGTTAGTAGAGATGGATTTAGACACTTTGTCAAGCAAAAAGAACATTTCATTCAGGCAGATGGGGAATAGACACAATTTCTGATTTATATTTTGTTTTGTCAAAAACCTGTTCCCCAGTACCCAATGACCTATTGATATTGTATTATTTCTCCCATAGCCAATAAAAATCGAGTGCAATCACTCTTGGGAAATTCATATTCCTATAGTTGAAAGTTATCCCATTATGAGTGCAATGTTAATAGAATCTCTCCCATTCTCTATAACAGGTTTAACAAATTCATACCAAGGAATTATAAGTTTGGTAGCTGCCAAAGAATTAAATTCATTTAAACTACCAAAAAGTCCATCCCTTGTGAAAATCAAAAGAAAAAACAATAGTGATCTTGATAGCCAACCTAATAACAATTGTAAAATCACCAGGTAATATCAGAAAAGAAAAGTGGAGACAGACTGTGGAAAAACAAAACTTTATATGATCTAGTCAAAAGGCTTTGCCAGCTTGATTTTTGTACAAACTCTTCTTAAAGAATAACTACTGTCATTGCTAATGAGAAGATCTAATCCAAGATCAATATAATTAGGGGGAAAATATAACAGCAAAACCACAAGCTTCTTTTTCACAATATTCTACTAACCAATTTAATAAAAACAGATGTTTGTGAAGTTATACTCTTTCTTGACTGTCATAAATCTGGAAAGGATTCAGGAACAAATGACATACTTCCAGAATTTCTAAAATATTTAGGATCTAAAATCAAAATATGGTTGGCAAAACTATTCAATACCATTATTAATATAGAAACTATTTCAAAAATTTGGCATAAAAGCAAAGCTATAATAGACTTAAAACTTGATAAACCCATCAATGATCCAAAAAATTATCACCCATAATATCTTTATATGTTCATTACGGGCTTTTAAATAAGACAAAATATATGTACAATATTAGAGATAAGCTTTATATTGTACAACTAGCAGAGTATGCCTAGCATGCTTTCAACCATTTAATCACATGAGAAGAAAATTGTGGTATTTATTATATTTATATGAATTTTCCCATAGAGCAGGCTAAATTTCGGCCAGGGAAAAAATTGCTATAAATAAATTTTATTTTTATAAAAAGGCTTTCAAAATAAATTAAACACTGGTACTGTCTTTATTGATCTAACCTTAGCTTATAAAAAAAAAAGGTCTTCCAAAAAATGTTTAAATGCAGGAAAACTATTAAATTACTTGGCAAAATGCTCTCCGATAGAAAAATTTAAGTGACAGTAAATAATAATCATAGTAGATATAAAATTTTATAAATGACCTATTTCAGGTTTGTTCTCTCATCTACTTTATTTAATACATTCATCAGTAATCTTCTAGAAATATTGTTTGGATTTCTCAAACGAAATCTTTTTCTGATAGGAAAATGTCTTAATCAGAATATGATAAGTTGAAATCAAATGAAATTTACTACTGACACTACTGTTTTTATTGAATTAGGAATAAAATCCCAGCCAGTGAAAGAGATTTCCAAATCAAGAATTTAACAAAAATAATAGTAAATATCCTTATATATGCTAACACACTGAATGGTTTGAAAATTGACTTCTACTGTATACTTGAAAATGTATCTAGAAAATTCAATATAAAATTACATGGCAAATCGCAAATAATGTTAACTATTGTTATAAACTGTCTATGATGTCGAGAAAATAGCAAAATTTTAAGTCAAATTTGCAAAGGATATATTTTCTAGATGTAAAAACAGTTCTACATTTTTTTTTTTGAGACTTGAATACAAGTGCAAAGTAATTAGCATATTTTGAAATATATTCAACTGTGCAATGGGAAAACTTCAACTTAACTTTCAATTGGAAGTGATTAATTTGCAATATGATAACATGCTACAAGATTAAATATCCAGAAACGAATCTAATAAAATTCTACACTCATGGATTGATATCAATACTTATTTAAAACTATTTTTATGAATAAATTTTCAGAATTAAATATTTAAAATCAACACTAATAGATGAATATTTGCAATCAGGTTTGATAAAAAACACAATTCTAAAATCCAATTAAATAAAATACCCCCCCCCCCAAAAAAAAAAAAACAAACAAACAAATATTACATTCTTTATATTAATAGACCTGTTTTCTAATATTGTATTCAATTATTAATATATTCAAATTTCCATAAAAAATTTTGAGTAAAGTTATTCTTATTAAGTACCTATTTACTAACAGTGCAAAGCTTAGAACATTTATCTCAGCCTTTACAGAAAAAGTATGCCAACTTATGATAAAAAAATAATATAAGGTATGATATGCACACAGAGAAGTGATTACCTTTATTCTTATAATGTTAATATTGAAAATATTTTTTGCTTTCTTAACAAATATATTGGGATCTATGTTACATGATTTAGAATATTATAGGATAATGTTTTCAAAATGTTGCGCATGTGATGGACAATCCTTTGGATCGTCAAAACCATCGGATCCCCTCCCTGTGAATTCCAGCACTACACGCTGACATGTATAATGTTGGATCAGAGTAGTGTAAAAAAAGTAAATGTAAATTTGTATTAAAAAAAAAATAGGTAAAAGCATTATATTTCTTTGTTTTTGAATAAATAATAAGTAAATTGTAAATCAGCCCGGTAACGTTATATCTATTGGTTTTTGACTAGCAACAGAGCCATCAAGCGGCGTACAGTGGCTAATTGATGACCCTTATAAAACACTAAATTTCGGTACATTCTAATAAGTAATATTTGAGTCAGAACTATATTTTTAAGTATACATGCAAGTACAAGACCTTAAAGCTCATTACATTTACAAAACTACATGTTATAATGAGAAAATGAAAATTTGCTCTATATTTATTTTGTAAAACAATGAAAAATCCTTTGGTAATTAGATAAAAATTGATATGACATCGTAACACATGATTCTGAGAGAGCAAATATGATCTTGGTTTAAAAAATATTAATTTATTAAACAGATATGAATATTAATTTTTTTGAACAATGATTAGCAATATAATTAATTAATATCATACCTAATGCTGCCATATCAAATTAACATAATTTTACTTTATCCATTATAACATTTTCCTAATAAATTAATTATAAATACAATGTACCTTTTGTTTAAAATTTATTAAATATTGTACAAAATTAATATTTATTTACTTGTAGCTAATCAGTTATAAAACTTATTTGTACGTTAAAACAGATGCAGCTTTACATGGGTGGATGGGCTTATTGAAGATTATATTTTAGCTGAGATAGCTAGCTGCAAAAAAGAGTTTGCTATTAACTGAAAGGATAAATTCCTGACATACACTTCCTAATACTTGCGATTTCGGCTGTTATTCCAATGATAAAAAAAACATGAATGACAGCTCATCAACATTTATATGCCATATGGTCTTCCTTCTTACATGTCTGATAATTTCTTTAATTTCTGAGAAATCAGTAGTTTTCTATAAGGTAGTATGAATGAGGGGATGTTATTAAAACAGGCAGTGCCAGCCAGAGTAATCAATAGATACCAGAAGGCTTGTGCATAAAATCCCTATCTAGTGCTCAATGCCAGCCAGAGTAATCAATGGATGCCAGAAGGCTTGTGCGTAAAATCCCTATCTAGTGCCTACTGAGTTGCACTAGATAGGGATTTTATAAGCAAGCCTGAGTAGGTACTAGACAGGGATTTTACGCACAAGCCTTCTGGCATCCATTGATTACTCTGGCTGGCACTGAGTGGCACTACTGTATGGAGAGTTTTGCCTGTTTTAATAACAGCTATGTGCAAGCATAACAAATGGTGATCATGTAATGAGGGGATGGTATGACTCTCATTCACTGTAAACTATAAAGTCATCAGCAGCTAAGACAACAGTAGGTTACTAATAGCAGAAGATACTAAAAATGCTTTGATTACATATGCATATCTAGGTTGCTAATCAATGATAATCTTTTTTTAGTTATCCGTAATTAAAATTTTTAAATGAAGGAAGCACGCAAAAATTAGAAGACCATCTAATATTAAGTGAGACATTGACAGATTCTGTGAAACTGAAAAAGTGAAAAGGCTATTAATTTGAAAATTGGGCATGTACTTTATTATAAAGACAAATAAGTAAAGTGGGATTTATCGTAAATAAATGAATAATAATATGAAAGCTTATGGTATATCTAAAGGGGAGGCAAAATTAGTCACTTTAATGAAAAATATCGAATTCAGATAATTCAGACGTATGTCCACAAGTTCTCACTGTGATGAGAAAGTGGAGGATTTTATATAGATGTAGAATAGTTTTAAGCAAGAAAGATTTTAATACTAAAACTGGAAAATTCAAATGGTGAAAATACTACGGATATATTTATTTATATAAACAAGATGAGAGTATATACATTTGGAGAATTTGCAGAAAAAGAAACATCGAGAACTGAGGGGTTGAAAAACAAAAATTTAATTAAAGATTTTTGTTTGTAAATATCCAAATAGAATATCTACAAAATAAAATTAGTTTTCTAATATATATAATTAAAAATTACTTCATTTACATCCAGCTGAGACTATAAGGAATAAATTGAAAATATATTTATATTTATAGAATTTACTAATAAACATTTTTAATAGTAAACAAATAGCAAAATGCTGCAAACTGTTTTGTCTTGAAAGATTAACTCAATATCTAGATATTAGTGAATCTAATAATAGCAAAATATAGATCCTTGTGATGTAGCAATAATGCATTCAACTATCATTCATGTAACCTGGATTCAAATCCAGGCCAGGGAAAGCTTGAACATTTTCAGGTTCTACTCAAATTTTTCTTTCAAATAACCAGACCAATTAATTAGTTATCCACTCTATTATTGGTTGGTAAATGTGTATATAAAAATTATAAGCTTAAAAAAAATATTAAAAGAATGAAAAATTGCTGAAGTCTCTCATTGCCTTATAAAGAGCAAGCCTGGTAATTTCTTCCCCCTCATTGTTTATGTACAAGTGACTGTTAGAGAGGCCTTTGTTCTGCAATAGGCTATTTTTACCTTTATTATAATATAATTAAATCTATTAATCAAGTTTTGAAAACATATATAATAATAAATAACAAAGAGAATAATCCTTCAGTCATGCACTGTTCATAAATATTTTAAATCTACACACACTCACCCATAAGCAAGAATATAAAAAACACAAGTGAATCATTTACGCTTAGAGCTTATTCATATACAAGCCAACCCACGTTTATCATGCCTAAATCAGGGCTTGAACCTATTGTATGTGTGACATATAAATTGGCAACCTGATTGCAAAAAAATTATTTAGTTTATAACAGGAGATAAAATCTCATTTTAAACACGATTAGACAGATATATTAATTTTCCAATATAATGTAATTAAATCTATTATTCAAGTGGTGAAGACATATATAATAATAAATAATAAATGGAATAATCTTTTAGCGCTTGATTAATAGATTTAATTACATTAAGTTTGAAAATTAATATAACTATCTAATCACACAGATGGTTAAAAATAAGATTTTATCTCACTCCTATTATAGACTGAATAAATTTGCAAATTAGGGTGACAAATTTATGTCAGGCATACAATAGGCTCAAGACCTGACTTAGACATGTTAAGCATGGGTTGGCTTATATAAGAAGTTCTAAGCACAAGTGATTCACTTGTTTTTCAAACCCTGGCCTACGAGTGAGTGCGTGTAGATTTAAAATATTAATTAACAGCGCATGACTGAAGGATTATTTCCTTCTTTATTATAATAATAGAAAAAAAACAAAATATTTTAGACAAAACCCTGGGCTTCTGGCGAGACATTAAAATAAATTTCTTTGCTAATTTATTTTAATTGTCTCAATAAAAGGAAAGTTTTGGATGAAATACCAAATTGTACTGCCCCCCCCCCCATAGAAGATATAGTTCATGTTCATCTGGTATGCGCATATGTATGTATATCTGAATTGAACAAAATAATTAAAAAATGTATAATATCTTTATTAATTTGCATATTCATTCAGTATACTGAATATTTCTTACATATGTAAGTAATAAGATTTGAACCGGATAGTTGGGCTAGACCATATACAATCAGTGCTCAGCTTATATTAAGATAGCAACTCCTTAAACTTTAATGGACAGATTTCAACCTTCTCACCCTTCCAACTATTAAATTGTCCATTTCATTGAAAAATCGATGATGGCACGCTCAAAGCCCTTATTGAATTTGATATTATAGTCATACCCATGTAGACATTATATCAATCTAATCATTATCACACCATTATATATCCATATATATTAATAGGAGAGAGAAAGGCTGAACTTATACTATGATGTAATCTATTTCCAAGGCAATATGTACTTTGCTTATACATTCAGTATACTGAATGTTTCTTGTATATGTAAATACAGGGATTTAGGATTTTTCAGTCTATATTTGTTCTCCTCTCTATCTCAAGCAACCAATATACACAATCACATACATGCAAAAAAAAAAAATCGATGATTCCCCAATATCAAATCCAATAAGAGCTTTGAGCATTCTACAGTTGAATAGGTGGAAGGATAAGATTGAAACCTTCCATTAAAGTTCAAGAAATTGCTATCTTAATATAAGCTGAGCACTGATTATATATATTATGTGTGGGAGATTATGATCTGGCCCAACTGATTCTGCATGAAATACATATATTGGGGAATCATCTATATTTTTTTTGTATGTATGACGTCATGTGTATCGGTTGCTTGAGATGGAGTGAAGAATGAATATAACTAAAAAATCTTAAATTCAAATCCCTTTACTTACATATATAAGCAATATTTGGTATACTGAATGTATAAGGAAATTACATATTGCCTGGAAAATAGATTACATTATGGTACAAGTTCAGTCCACCCCTCGCCTATTAATATATGGATACATAATGGTCTGATAATATAAGGATTAGATTGACATAATGTTTACATGGATATGACTACAATATCAAATCCAATAAGGGCTTTGAGCGTTCCCTTTACTTGCTTAAATATCTTTGTTAATATATCAATGAAAAATTGTTAGTATTCTATTGTGATAGCATATAAAAGCGATTTACCCGCTGAAGTAGAAGCTGTAAGTATCAACCAAAAAATCAAATCAATTTAGGCCTAGTACTTTAGAGGTTTTCCCTCATATTCATGGCCAAAATAAGTTATAAACATTGCTGTAATGTTACAAAATAATAAAATATGCGAATGCAAATTAATTTGTCCATTTTCTATTGTGATAAAATTATATAACATTTGAACAGGCTGAATAAATATTAAGTTTATTCCTTGACAAAAAAAAAAGTTTCAAATTCTGTAAGAGAAGTCAATGAAGAATGCTAAGATTGGCCTATTTTAAATCAAAGTATTTGAAGAATACAAGGTGAATGTGCAACATCACTATCATGCTTAAATATTGTAAAAAATTGGAACATCTTTTTGGATGATAATATGGTCTGGAAGTACTTGCAATAAGATTCAAATCTGCAGAACAATGATTGGCTGTCTAAATCATGAAGCTCCCTGCTAATGTGTTTTACAGTTTGGAAGAAAATAGTGTATTTGTAGTTGAAGTAATATGAGAAAATGTCTAATTCTTAAACTCATGACCCTCATATCAGAAAATAATGACTTTAAAATAGTAGCTTGGCCTTAAATGTTCTGCTTGTAAAAATTTAAATGGACTGTTTGGTCGATAATAAAATATTTGTATGTGTTGACCTCTGCAGTGATTTTTGTACTTTTTTTGGCTATAATTATTTAGAATATTTACTATAGTCTGCCAATAAGATATTTATTTTATATAGCGCTATGTTGTATAAACTGTAATATTAATAATTAGCCATTAAGCTAATGCACATGCGCTTTGTGGATTTTAACTATAAATGAATACCCTCACTTTCCAAACACAAGATAAAGTCTTTGTGAAAAGATAGCCATTCTATTTTTTCACAAAGACTTTATCTTGTGTTTGGAAAGTGAGGGTATTCATTTATAGTTAAAATCCACAAAGCGCATGTGCATTAGCTTAATGGCTAATTATTAATATTACAGTCTGCCAATATTTAGAAAATGGAACCCAAATTTTTTTACGATCTTTAAAATATTTATAAATCAGCAGTTTGGGACATCAAAGCACCATTACTAGATAGCAACTCGTTTGCTCAATCCTTTGCAAAAAGAAAAAAAAAAACCCAAAATGCAAGTTTGCTCCACAATTTTTTAAAATCATTTATATAAAATTTATGTGGCTTTCCTTTTTCTTTGTACAAACATTTTACATTTCTGATTATCATTCAGTTGACATATGCAGTCAAACAATTTTAGCTTCTTCTATAAATTTCCTTAAGTAAATCTGTCCAATTCTCTTTTTAATAGTTTTCCATTGATCGTATTTCTATCCATTCAATTCTCAATAATTTTCTATAGAAATCACATGACTACCATCTCTTATGCTTGTGTATAACTGTTGAAAGTTGTAGCCTTGCTATTTCTTCTCATATGATTATAAAATGTGTAACTTTCTATCATATATTTCTTATTACTGTGTTTCTCTGAAAATAAGGCCCGCTCTTATATTAATTTTTCCTCTACAAGGTACTGTAAGACTTATTTTCAGGGGATGTTTTATTTTTTCATATACAAAAATCTACATTTCAACTATAAAAATATACATTTATTCAAATACTTTTTTTCTTTACAAAAAGCTGTATAGATGTGATGTACTATAGCTTCTCCTTAAATGGAGTCAAGAATCGCTCAACAATTATGCCCAAAGAAACCTGTTAGCCAATTTATATTCCATTCCCCAGTCTAAGTTTTCCCATATTCTGCTCCATCCCATTTCCACAACAAAATCTTTGTCAACTCTATGGCCTTTATATCTAAATCCCCCTTATCTTTTCTCAAACCCAGCATAAAAACCAATAATCCACTTTCTGTATAATCACTTTTTTCATATTTATTCTTCCATAACTTCATTATATGTGCCCTTTCTGTTTTAAAGCATTTACATTCAATTAACAGATGCCTAATATTTTCTATTCCTTCCTTACATAATTTACAGATTAAACCACCCATATTTTTCCATTTACATGTATATTCTCTTGTTGCTAAAGATCCCGAATAGCTCTTTCTTTTTGCAATTACCTTATCTGGCAATCAGAATATTCTATTTAAATTTATCACTAAATCAAGTGTTAATTAAAGATGTGAGACAGGAGTAATAACAAAAATGATTACAGTTAAGAATAGTTTGTTTACACAAAGCAATAAAATAATGCATAAAAATTCAAAAAAATGTTTCTTTATTTCACAAGTGCATATTATGTCCATTACGACATACGGCATATTGAATTACAAAGATTCATATATTTCACAATCACGTCCATCTGTTATCAAGTACGCAAATTGTAAACGCTTCCCAAATTATTTGTAATAGCTTTCCTTGGATGCTCTTTTTAAAAGTCTTTCTTTAGAAAAAAAAAAGAATCTGATTTAATTTAAACTAAACTTTGAATTTTAAAATCACTTCTGTTACAGTGTTTTTCAGGAGAAAAAAAAATGTTTAAAAAAATCAAACTAATTTTCTTTTATTGTAAATATTTAAAAGCTACCATATTGAAACTCTAAAACTAAATCTAAGTATTAAATATAAATAAAATGAGTACCTAAAAATACATAAATGAAATAAATTGTCTATTTACTTATGGTAAATAAAGTTTACCTAATAGATAGAATTATGCTTGTCGAAAATAGTCAAAGGAAAATATAAAAGACCCATATAATTTATATTACTATTTATTTAAAGCATTAATGTCAATAATTTTGTTAATTTGCACATTCATTACTTTATAATTCAATACATTCATCGTATGTATGTTATGTTTCAGCAGGCAAACAAAGACCATTTATCAGGCTGACGATCTTAATTAGGGCTTTTTGGAAACGGGCTTTTATTATAAGCATCCACAAAAATCATGCTAGAGCTTATTTTTTGATTATGTTTATTTTCAGGAAACCATGGTATTTCATTGAAATTCTATATGGCAATAATAATAATAATAAAAAATTGAAATGTTAAGTAGTTCTATTTTTGTATTACAGAATATCAAAAATATGCGGTAGTGAATATGTCAGGAATTCCAATTATTTTATTCCTCTTAATATATATATATAAGTAAAGCATTTTTATAATTTTAAATGTGAATTATGTAAAGAATATTACGTATTAAATAAGTTTTACATTTCAATCTTTAGCTAAGAATATTACCTGATTCATACCAGCATTTGCAAATAATAAAGTTGGATCATCATGAGGAATTACAGACGACGAATGAACATAAATATGATTTTTCTTTTTAATAAAGAAGTTCATAAAGGAATCTCTAACATCCCTTGCTTTTGCTCCTGTCGAACTCATATTTACTATAAATAAAAAAAAAATACTATGGTTGAATTAAACAAGAAAGCAATACAATGTACAAAATTGTTTATTTTAAATAAATAGAAGATGGCAGTGAACAAGTTAAAATAATAACAAATATATTCTAAGGGCAAGTGCTCTATAGAAACATATGATCAAACACCTCATATTAAACATATCGATGAAAAATTAGTACTTAGATATTATACTTTTTATTAAAAGTTAAATGAAATCAGCAAACAATCACTAGTCGCATTCAAATAATGGTCTTCATATCAACTAATCACAATAATTTTTGGAAGGATTTAGTTCAGCATCAACAAATCTTTCTAAAAATCGTTTTACCGGTATATGAATAATAATAAAAAGAGTTTAAGAAAAATACAAAATAATCTACTTATTAAACACAGTAATAAATTTTACACATTTCATTATATATACATACATCTTACGATATATATTTTTTAGTGTCCGAATACAATACAAATATTGCATATAAATTAAAGTACATTATCAAAATGATGCAATCAAAATTGAATTTACAGACAAAAAGCAGTTCGATGCAGAATACGTGACAAAATTAATAAAGCGATATTAAGTAAATTATTTACTTTATTTAAAGAAAAAAAAAATTAGTTGAGTCGGTTTTTCTAATTAAATGAACCGGATATTGATAATAAAATAAATCCCCAAGTATAAATTACAAAACGAAAAAAGAAACGTGACTTCAATCCTACGGATAAATCAACATCTGGAAAAATAAAAACATCAATATTAAAACAATAGTAAATTTTAAAAATCATACTTACAAAAAATAATAAACAAACACAGGGGGAGACTATTAAAAAAGGATTTACTTTTATATTATTTAGTGGGATTTTTCTTTTTGTATTTGACGAGAATGCTGGGAATATGTCTATACACGAATTAAACTCGTTTGACGGTTGTCGTAATTTCTCAAGGACGTAGAGATGGCCTTGCAATATTCTCCTGGTCACAATTATTAGCGAGCGGCTTTTGCTTCTGATGATGTAATCCATATAGTATAACTGCAATATTTTACTTTGTTGTCATTGGCTCTATATAACAATAATAGTATGTATAGAGATTTAATGATTTCAGCGTAGAAACGTAAAAATAAATAACTTTTGCGTAATAAAATTGAATAGACGTGTAAGTATTATATGTTTGATTATGTTATGCAAAAATATAGAAGTACAACAAATAGTTTGAAGATTTAAATGACATAATTGCAAAGCGAGTCGTAAGGAAGAAAATAATTTGATTGTATTATATACACATTACATATAATACTCCATTTAACATAGATTCATATTTACCTAAGGAAAACCTGATTTTTGTATATATATAAAATTTCTATGGATCGAGATGGAAAACACAATAACATCAACTCGCAGATCTTCTATATTTGTTTTTAAATTCTTACAGATTGCAGATAGGGGTCGAATAGCCAGCGCTTGTTATTATATCATATTTTAGGTTTTGTGAACTGTATTTATATACAGTTTGTTTCGATTCTGCATTAGAATATATGTAATTATTATTATAAAAAGGGAGTATATCAAATGCATGTAAGGATGCAAACAAGTTATATTTACATATAAATAATATATACACAGAGGGAAAACTCCATATAGTAGCGCCATTCAGTGCAAGCCAGAGTAATCAATGGATACAGGAAGGTTTGTGTATAAAGTTCCTAACTAGTGCCTACTCGTCCAATATTTCCAGACTAGTTTCTAACTTGTGGCTTTCATCAATGAGGAACCTTGGATCTGAGAGCACTGCACCTAAATCTTAGAATCTACTGCAACTCTTCAGCAGCCACTTTTTTACCTTATTAGCTAACTATAAAGTTTGTGAAAGTATAAAGAATGGTGATCATGTGTTGTTCAATAGTATATAAATTGTAAACTTGTTAAAATAGATTTTGTAATTAAGTTTGAAATGTGTAATTTTTGACAAGATTGGTGTTGTGTTTATGTATGATTAGAATAAATAGAATCTCGTAAAAATACAATTTAATATAATTAAAACCAATATACAAATACATATTTTTAATATATACAACTGTTATATCTTCATGCTGAGCAAGTATTATTGTACTAGCCGATAGTTCTTGGCATGAGTCTTCAAGTTAGTAATCCATTATGCCTATTCCGTTTACATGTAAGTACATAAGACTTATCGTTATGAATCAATTTATGTTAGCAACAACGAATACTCCAATGATTATTATTGTTGTAAGTATGAATAATTTTACAACCAGTCTCTGGTAAATAATTATTTTAATAGCAAATAACGTTACCGAATACCTTATCAGCTGATGTACGTTCTGGGAATGAATATGTCCCCTCCAATCTGTTCATTTCCGTTGTTCTGGATAGTATCTCATGTCAGGTTGTAATTAGCCAATAGTCTTCTAGTATATCACAGATTTTATGTACTTTTCTAAGTTTACCTATCACTTCTAGCTATCCAATTTTAGCTTGCCTCATGTGTAGATACAGTGACCCTTCTAGCTGTACTGTGATATTTTGCTTCAGGTCTGATTTAGTTTGTAGTAGCTTCTAACATGAACTTACCTCACTGCTTTAACCATATATGGACAATATCTGAAATCAGGTATAGGGGAAATCATGCAGATGGCTTTGACCTTATGATTTTTGGTAATTAGCACTCATATATTAGAAGTACAGTATAGATAATAATGTATTAATTTATATGTGGTTTGATCTATCTTCTTTTAGCTTTTATAAAACATTTACTAAATTAATCCATATTTATGAATATACCTTGTTTTGAAGTTTTGGTCATTAAACACTTATATGCTTTATCAATCTGAATTCCATTACGTATATTAGGAAAAGTAAATAGCTGTTGAGAAATTTATATTTAATATATAGGATTATTTACTAAAGGCAAAACTCTATCCAGTAACACAACTCAGTGTAAACCAGTGTAATCAATGGCTGCAGGAAGGTTTGCACATAAAATCCATATCAAAAACCTGCACATCCAATATCCCCAGACTAGTTTCTAGCTATGGTGATATGATTATTTACTAGATATCTTTTTATACAGAAGAAAATATATAAAAAATGATATCTCTATCATATTTTGTTAAGAATTTAACTAAGATAAATTTAGTAGAATAGTGTTTTAAAAAAGGAATCGATATACAGATAAAAACAATTTAAAGGGTCAGATTTGCTAACACATTATTTAATCATACCATAGTGCTGAGATTGGAATTCAGAGTGTCAAGTACACTAGAAAAAAAAATCTGACTTTTACTCCTAATGATTATATTATTATTATTATTGATTCAAAATAAATATCTTTTTATGCTTGGAAAATAAAATGAATATAGAGCTCTCAGAAATATAAGTATATAAAGGTGGAAGTCTAATGATTGACAAGAAAACTTAACAATAATTGGCGAATGAAAACGGGAAAAGTGATAGTCATTTTTTTGATGGATTGAGTGATGAAAAATAATATCCTATTAGGTCATTGGATGAATATGATAATAATGATATTTTAAAATGATAGGGAAGTATTTTGATTATTTTTTAAATAATGATTCAAATAGCCACTTACATTCAAAAGGCTGCATAGGAAAAACTCAAGGCTGGAAATTATTTTAAACACTTATTTCTTGATATAAGATTTGAATAACTCGTTTTTGGTTTGGGCTATTACACTCCATCATTACCATCCTCACTCCTCAAGTTACTGAGAAACCTTATTTTTCTTCCTACTGTATGACTTTTATCTCAACTTAAAATGACAAATTTATAACTTTCACTTCTTTTGTTATATGCTTTTATCATATATTCTTTTTCTTCTCTCCTTCGTATTTTTCCTTCTGTTTGGAAGCTAATGACATAATTATTTATGCATGACTAAATCATGATTTTATGAAATATTTTTAAATTTCTGATCTATCAAAGATTATTTAAACCTAAGCATATCTAACATAAATATATATTGTTGTGTGTGTGTGTGTGTACATCGAAACAGGAAGCATTAAAGAAGACAAGCAAACAAAATGAATTAAGCAGGCAAATAATAAATTTGACCAATAACAGAAGTTTTCTCTAAGGATTGTATATAGATTATAAATGCCTGTTAAACAAATTAATCTGCATCAACATGCATCAGGAAGCTTAGTGGAATTAAATCCCGCAGTCATTACCCAGTAGAATTCCTGTTGAAGATGAAGAAAGGGCATATATGTATTAAAGAGGTCTCCCCAGTCTACATTATTATTTTTGTTTGTCTTAGCACTCTTTTTGTAACTAGTTAATATTATACTACATGTTTTCACTTGTAATCTAATGTATTATACTTATGAGACCACCTGTGAGATGGATGGATGAAATAAGAAAGTGTGCAGAGGTGATGTGGAGAAGAGAAATGAAAGATTGAAGAAGATGGATTGAACTTGGAGAAACCTTCATCCTGCAGTGGATTGATAATGGTTGATGATGATGATACCAAATTGCTATAAGTATATTAATATATAAATATTTTTATCAATTCAATTTCATAATTTAATGTTTAATGTAATAAACAAGAAGCTCATGTGCGTCATTTTTTATTGTGCTAAATTAATAATCGATATGTAGCACAACTTGGCGCAGTCAGACAATCAATTGAAAAAAAAAAAGCATGAATGTAAGAGGTTGAGGCACTAAGGCATAGAGAAGAAAGCTAGCAATAATCACGAAAGAATTGATAGAGATAAGGAATAATACAATTGCTCAGATATAGGAGAATTTGATGGTAACTATCCTTCTGAGTAGCCTGTTTATATAACTGGTATATCTAAATATTTCCTAGTCAATAAGGTGAAAGATGATATCAATAAAATCATCACTATTTTTTTTTGGGGGCCAAAGATTGATTGATATCATAAACTAATTATGTGAACCTGATGTCCCTGAAAGTTTAACTTATGCTGAAGTTATTAAGCATCTAAACAATTACTTTAGTTCTGAACCATCAAAACATGTAGCCAGGTTATACTTACATAATAAACACAAGTGAAGGGGGAAGGTTATAGAGATTATGATATGACTTTAAGGGACTTGGCTAGAAACTGTATATGGTGATTATTTAGATGAAGCCTTATTGGACTAATTCCTATGGGGGGTGAGTGATGACAGATTCCGTCAGCAGCTGTTGGCCATTTCTGAATTAACTTATATAGAAGCAATCAAAAAGGAATTACTAGTTATTAATCAATAATGTGAAAGAATTTCAAAAGTCAGATGCAGGTAGCTCAAATCAAACATCAATTCTAAAAATGAGCAGGGAAGAAAAAAAAAGAATTTGGAATGTTTTCACTGCAGAAAGGCTGGTCACCTTGCACATGAGTGCAGCAACAAGAATGTGAGATGTAACAAGAATGCGAGATGTAACAATTATGGAAAGATGTGGCCACCTAGTGAAAGTTTGCCAAATCAAAACTAAATAGAGATTTCCCAACAAACAAAATGAGAAAACGAACAGCTTACTGAATTGCATAAGACAGAGACTGATAATTATAAGCAAATAATGTTGATAATAAAAATATATGGAAAACCAGTCAAAATTGAAATAGATAGTAGGGCAGGTATATCAGTAATATTTCGAGGGACTGGATCATGCTAAATGTAGAACTAAAAATAAACAGAATAGAAAGTATGGGCATAAGGGCGAGACATGCAAATTTTAACACCATTAACATAGAGTAGTCAAAGTAGTGGTAACCACAAACTATCATTGCGAAAACCTCAGTTTATATATTGTGAAAATATGATATCGCTGATTGGTAGGAATGGTTCGCCCCATTAGGGATTAAAATATGTATGCTGAACAAAATACAAGTAAAAAAAAAACAACTAGAAGATACATTTTTTTCAAACTATTCATGGCAAAACAAGGAAAATTAAATAGCTATCGCGAAAACCAATAAAAATTTGGTTTGCCCAAAGATCCAGAGTTGAAGAATCTCTAAGTGAATTAGTAGAGAAAAGGGTTTAATGCCCATGGAGAAGGCAGAATGGGTCACACCTATTGTTATTGTCATGAAACAAAATCGTCAAATATCTATATGCAGAGATTACAGATTGGCCATCAATAAATGTATAAAGAAAAGCCCATACCCTGTGCCAAATATTAGATAAATTTTAGCTGGGTTAAAGGGGGCTAAGCATTTTGCAAAACTGGATCTGAACAGAGCCTTCTACTATATCCCAATGTCAAAGTAATCTGCAGCCATGTTGTACAAGTATAACAAATTTCCTAGTAACCATAACCCCAAATATCTTCCAAGCCAAAATGAACACTATTCACTGGAAGACTTGGAGGGTGTTATACGATATTTTGATATCTTATTAATGGCTGATTCAAGGAGATTACTGAAAGATAAGTTAAACAGGGTATGCAAAGGCGTAGAAAAATTTAGAGTTACTTTTAACATACAAAAATATATTTGGTGATATGATGGAAATAAATGCCTTTGGGATGCAACTAAATTAAGTTTCTAGGACACATCATCATGAACAGGGGAATCCAACCTGACCCTGAAAAAACTAAGACCATAAACTAAGACCATAATGAATGCTCAAACCCTAAGAAACATAAAACAACTCCAAACATTCTTAAACTTAATCAACTTAATTAAAAACAAGACAAATCTACCAAAACCCCTGTATGAGCTTCTAAAAAAGAATCAAAAATTAGCCCGGGAGAAGCTGCAAGAAGACACTTTTCTGAAGCTCGAGGCACTACTCACTTCAGATCAGCTATTAGTATATTATGATGAGAACCTTGATCTAATCTTGACTACAGATGCATCAGAGTGGTTCTTAGTCACCTATCAGAAGGGGAATGCCCCATAGCATTTATGTCAAGAACATTAATGGCAGCAGAAAGTAATTATAGCAGCTTGACAAAGAGGCAATTATTGCTGCAGTATGGAAATTCCACTAGAAGGGCATTCAAATCAAATACGATTTCACCTTATCTCGTGTTCTTGATACCATAGAGAAAGTAAACAATGATAAGGAAATCTTCTAGATCATTGGAAATCTAGTTAATCAACAGTAAAACTCACAAATTGGAAATCACAATACAAAACATTGGAGGAGTAGATTAGAAATGGATGGCCCAGGTAGATGCCCACACTATCTAAACCAATCGTTGTGGATGGCTTGTCAACAATTGTCAATGTTAGACAGGGTTTTGATTTTACCTGTAGATCAAAGGAAAAAAAATTAAAACTAATTCACCAGGGACACCCTCATGTGATGAGAGTGAAGACGCTTGCAGCTATGTATATTGGCCAGGCACAATATAGAAAAACACATAAAAATGTGCAGACCCTGTCAGTCTACAGCAAACTCACCCAGAAAAAGTATTCACTATGGTCTAAAGAAGATAGATCGTGGAACTGGATACATATCTACCATTATGGGCCTATAGACAGCAATATTATATTTATATTAGTAGATGCTGTCTTCAAGTGGGTAGAATATAAACTTGTAAAAAATATGAGTACAAAAGAAATTGCATGCACTTAAATATTTACATATGGTTTTCTGGAGGTACTCGATTCCAATAATGGGCCCAGGTTCACTTCAGAAAAATTCAAAGCCTTTTTGGAAGAGAGGGGAGTACGACCTGTACTCACACCACCATATCACGCAGAATCAAATGGTTGGCAGAGAAGATGGTGCAACAATTGAATCTAACTAAATAGATTAAGTTACTCAAGTATCAAAGAAGCACTGGATGTGGTAGTGCTGTACCAACATGTCACTTGTCCACAGCTGTCAGAATTGTTGATGGAAAGAAAATTGAGAAACAAACTATCCATCCTCCTGCTGAAGAAGGAACAACCAATAATAATTCCAGATAATAGCTATGTGTCTGGAGAAAAGGTGTAGATAAGAGATAAACTACTAAAATTGTGGATTGATGGCCAAATAAAGAAACTACTTACAAACCACATTGTAGAAGAGCAAATCTCTACAGGAGCAACCTACAGATGAATGCTGAAACAATGTAGACCTTAATGCGGAAAGTTGTGAAACACCAACCAAATCTGAAAAAACCACACAAGATTGTGCAGGCTCATACCATTATTGATATTGAACCACAAGAACACAATATGATAGAACCACAACCAAGTGCTATAGAATGTCAGGGTATCAAAAACTTCGATGTCATCACCAACCTCCAACTTATCTAAAGAACTATATTTACTACTCTTGAGAAAAATAAACAGTCTTCAGATTTTCTCAGCAGTAGGATTAGTTTGGTAATAAGGGAGTATATATTTTTTTTGACTGAAGAAGTAAAATTTAAAAACAGGTAAGAAATATTACTTTTAGGAAATATTAAAATGTTGGCTAGTGCTGGTTTAGCATATATTGAAAGGTATGCTTTGGATAATGTATTGATGGTGCGTTCTATTGAAACAATAGGCTGATTTTGAATAGCAGTTTTCATTCCATTATATGAGAGATGAATTGGGAAATCTAAAAATTTATGAGAAGTAGAGGAAAATTGGAAGGATGGTCTTACCTGTAAGAATATTCCAAGTAGATTTGTTTTTAAACCATTAAGCATCACATGATCACATTTCCTATACTAGCACATTAATTGTTGATAAACAGAGCAAAACTCTCCATACAGTATTGCCACCTGTGCTAAACAGAGTAATCAATGGATGCCAGAAGGCTTGTGCGCCTTCTGGCATCCATTGATTACTCTGTTTAGCACAGGTGGCAATACTGTATGGAGAGTTTTGCTCTGTTTATAGATTTGTTTTTATTAAAGTGGATTGAAAAATTGTTAGTATAATTATTAAGTACAGTGTCAAGTAAGGGAAGGAGTTTTTTTGATGAGAGCAAAATAATAGTCATCCATACAGGAGATGTGATTAATGATTTGATTAATTATAGGAATATGTATTCCTGGAATTTTGCTTTCTATTTTCCAAACAAAGGGCATTGATATAAATTGTGAAGAGAAGAAAGCTAAGAGGGGAGCCTTGAGGAATAGAATTATGAGAATGAAATCCAGAGAGTCTTTTTCCATTGAGAAGTATGCAAACTTCTCTATTCATAAGTAGATTTTCCAATATGTAGAGGTATGGTATATTCTTGAAGTAGTTGTAGCAGCTTAGGTATAGGAACTGAATCAAATGTATATCTCATCCAAATGCACAGTAATCGACCCTGTGTTTTCTACATTGTCTAGTATGCAATTTAGTATTTAAATAACAAATCTATTACAGGGTAGACCTGACTTATCAGGCTAGATTATTTGCATATGATAGCATCCTAGACTTTCTCTTACTTTCTAGAAACTTCAACGTATACTCTCATCTACATCCACTGAGCGATCTGTAATATATTAAATTACAGCTTTTTTCAACCATTATAAGATGAAGTAATAAAGAAATCCTGTACTAAATGTATTATGTTCATCATTTATGTTTATTGCATTGTTCTTTCATGAACACTAAATCTTTCTTTAAATATTTAGCATGAACTAATAATATCTTGAATATTTAAATTATATATATAATAATATAATGACTTTACTTTCACTTCTTACATTATTTCAACATTGTATATTATAATCTTGGTATTAATAAAATGACTCACATTATTACATTTGTTGATAGGTTCATTACCCTCTGTGTTTTAATCTAATAGCAGCCTTTTATACTCTGGAACTCATAGTTCATGATTCAAGTCTGTCACTCCTAGTATTCAAATTTTCTAAGAAGTCACACTTATTTTTTGATTATTTAAATTTAAAATAATTTATTCTGCCAAAAATATTTCTGATGGATCCCATTTTTTTATTTATACATACACTTGTACTTATGATTATGAACTAATATTTTAAAAAATCAATTTCTTTTGTGTACAGGCAAAACTCCCTATACATATTGTCACTCAGTGCAAGCCAGAGTAATCAATGGATGCCAGAAGGCTTGTGCATAAAATCTCCATCTAGTGCCTACTCATCCAATATCCCCAGACCAGTTTCTGGCTTGCGGCCTTCATCAGTGAGGAGCCTTGGATCTGAGAGCAATGCACCTAGATCTTAAGATCTAATGCAATCCTCCAGCAGCCACCTTTTATCTTTACTTAACTACAAAACTATGAGTCTTAAATTGAAAACACCATAATATTTGCAATCAAAGCTCATTAGCTTATATAGTCATATAGGTCTGAACTCACACCCATACATTTTTGTGATTTTGGTTCTTTAATAACTATAGCCTCCATTATCCTATTAGGCAGGATTGGTTTTAAGCCAATAAACATCACATGATCACCATTTCTTATGCTTGCTTATAACTGTTATTAGAACAGGCAAAACTCTCTATACGTATTGGCACTCAGTGCAAACCAGAGTAATCAATGGATGCCAGAAGGCTTGCGCATAAAATCCCATCTAGGGTACTCATCCAATATCCCCAAACCAGTTTCTGGCTTGTGGCCTTCATCATTGAGGAGCCTTGGATCTGAGAGCACTGCATCTAGATCTTGGAATCTAATGCAACCCTCCAGCAGCCACCATTTATCTCTACTTAACTACAAAACTATTGCACATTAGTATTATTAAATTATTAAGCATTTTGGTTGAAATATTCATAAATTATTCAACTATAATTACAATAACTATCATTGTTTTTAAATTAAATTTTTCATGTATTATTATATTCACAAAGCATTTAAATAATTTATTCACAAAGCATTTAAATAATTTAATGGATATTTATATATTGAAGTGTAATGATTTATAAGAAATAAATTATATAACAAGTTATTTATTTATCTAGCACTAAAATGTTTTATTTGTAATAGTCATTTATAGGAGGGGTGTATGATTCATTAATGACTTAAGAAATAAATTATTATATGTATTACTGTATAATGTTGACTATCCCTCTCAAATATATTTCACTTATTACATCCTAGCACACAGTTAAAAAACAATCTAATATTTTAAAATACAATTTAAGTAACAGTAATAAAAAGTATTATATAAATTATTTCTTAAACATTAACAGAAAGTGAAATTTCTTTTATCTGACTCAATTTAAAAAAAAAAAGTCATTTACAGATTGTGTTTGAGAAAAATCCTGAATTATAATTGAAATTTAGAACTCCTACATGGTTTCTGTACTTTTATCATCTTGTAGTATGTTTATTATGTTTTTGTTTGCATACCATTAGAATATTTTATGGTTGGATTTATGGTAGTTGAAAACCTTATTTATGAGGATCTGTAGTAAAATATTATTTACTTGTTAGGAGATTTAAATTTAGCAAGAGTTTTCTAAACATTTATAAATCCAAAGATTTCTTGATTTGGTTATTCTTCATATCAAAAACAAGCAAGTCACATTCAAAAATTGATGTGTAGTTCATAGCTGCTACCATCATATCAAATAATTTTGCTCTACTTTTAGTTTTTTCCATGGCTATTATTAAATAGCCAAAGATATAGATTCATTTTTAAGATTGTTTTTTCCATTGGTTTATCACTTGTTTTAGATAAGGTACTGAAGTTTCAAAACAATTTCTCAGATACTGGTAAAAAAAGTATCTGTTTACGTTTATTAAATAAGTCTCTATACTGTTTCGGAGAAGATGGATTAAACTTGGCGAGACCTTCATCCTGAAGTGGATTGATAATGGTTGTTGATGATGATGATGACTGTGTCCACTAATTAGGTTTTTTTCTTGCTCTGTAACAATTTCCCACCCTCGATATTTGATTGAAAAATTATTACTTTTTTTATAATATTCTTTTTCCCCTTAATTGAAAGTATCCAAGTTTTATGCAAACATCTGGGTTTACCTTGCACTTAACAAAACTGATTAATTTTCTAATAAAAGAATGTATAGATTTTATTTTAATTACATGTTTAAATGTATATTTGTGTTACACTTTTAGACAGGGATTATCATTTTATTTATGTTTATTGTATAAAGTTTCTTTGATCACTTTGAGTCTTTTTAAAATAGTAGCTTCATTAATTGATATTTAATAGGCTGTTACATATATATATATATTGATTAAATGAGGCAAAACTCTCCATACAGTAGTGCCACTCTGTGCCAACCAGAGTAATCAATGGATGCCAGAAGGCCAAGGCTCCTCACTGATGAAGGCCACAAGCCAGAAACTAGTGTGGGGATATTGGATGAGTAGCACTAGATAGGGATTTTATTTACAAGACTTCTGGCATCCATTGATTACACTGGTTGGCACAGGGTGGCACTACTGTATGGAGAGTTTTGCCTTGTTTAATAACAAATATGTTCTAGTGTAAGAAATGGTAATCATGTGATATATATTGATTGTAATGATTCTCTATGTGGTGATGTGTGCAGTTGGCAAGTGCCTATTATGACATCCATCACTCTTAATGAATATTTTTTTAAATAGAGCTCATTAAGATCTATGCAGGACATAACTTGTAGATATTATTGAATACCACCTACATTTCTCTATTATCATTACTTCCCATTTCAAAATCATGCTTAGGTCATTGAATATGAATTCTATAGGGAAAGTTATAAACAGGCATAGGGAAAGTTATAAACAGGCATAGGACTAGTAATGGTTGATGATATATTCAAACTACAAGTTCATCTGATATAACATTTTATATTTTGTGGCTAACTGATCGTCTTATATTTACCTCTATATTCATCAATGCTTACCATAATTGAAAAGATGCATGAATTGTTCATCCACTGTTATTTTTATTATTATTTATTTTTATCTTACACACATATGCATATATAGAAGCAAGTTCATATAACAAGCCATTTGTTAAGTGTTTTCTCAGAGATCTGATGAACATATGACATTAAAAGAATGCATAGCAACCTGAAATCCTGGGATAGATGCAGAATCCAGCCACTGGACTATTAAGTATACAATGCAGCATGAAAACTAGAATGTTCTAGCCCAATTTAGACACTATAAAGTACCTACAACTCAAAAAAGAAATAAAAATGCAAAATCTTTGCAAAGCCCTTCTCCTTTAAGTCTTAAGGGACCCAAACTTCAAAACTATGCCTTGCTTCTTCTCTTAGAAACTGGGGATCATGGCAGGATTATGCTAAATGACTATGATAAACAACTGGAAATATCAAACTTAAAAGTGAGTTGATATAGTGTTTAGATAGAACACGCCATGGAGTTGCATGAAAATGTTATATCTTCAAGCCAATGAAAAAACCCTCTATCCATCACCAGTACTGAAAATACAGCTAAATAAACTCCAACAGTCATAAACTCAATCCAATCTCCAAAAATCATGTTTTGATTTTCTGTTCAATATTAAATATGAACTCCTTAAATACACATTAATATCACTATTTTATAAACAATTATAATATCAAAATCCATTTTCTTATCATTTATTTCACAGTAATACATTTTAAAAATTAATTCTGCTTTAAAATACAGAGTTCAACTTCAGATGTAATTTCTGAGCTTCAAGTTAAGTGGTCATTTTTTATACTGACCACCAGAATACCATCATTGGGCCCATAATTGGGTCACCATTTGTAATGGTATGTAAAATATGGAGGGTGAGTGTAAATATGGGATGATAAAATGCATCATCATCCCCATTTAACACAAATATAAAAGGAATAACTAAGGATACAATTTAAAAGGAGCATGAAATCAGAAAATAATATTGAACAACCATATCCTTGTGACTGGATTTAACAGAAGTACATCGTAAACAAGCTACTTATCTATCCATTGACAAATTCATGGAGAATATAAGTTATTTGATGCACATACTTAAGTGTCAATCCATAACTCAAAAAATTAATGTTCAGATACTAAAACATGTTGGTCATCATCAATGTTCAGGCCTTATAGTAACATTAGTGTACAGGTCAACTACAAACTTAATGTCTAACAAACAAAACACAGTAAATGGACTTTAAAGATGATATCTTTGTGCATCCAGAGTTGTCATCTGCATGCCCAAATATAAACCTCTACATCCATATAACTAACCATTATACTCTAGAGCTATCTGAAGATTCATGACTAGGACCAACTGATCAAGACAAA
The DNA here is from genome assembly GCA_028023455.1 of Epiperipatus broadwayi. Taxonomy (NCBI): domain Eukaryota; kingdom Metazoa; phylum Onychophora; class Udeonychophora; order Euonychophora; family Peripatidae; genus Epiperipatus; species Epiperipatus broadwayi. The sequence goes on along the minus strand of JAQFVV010012455.1, from coordinate 391,675 downwards.
GGATGAATATAAGAGCTTTCTCTATTTTAAATATTGGGAAAACACAACTGTAATTAAATAAAGTCACATACACTTCCCATTTATAAGACAGCTGGAGGAATAAAGACATTAACACAAATATTTTTAAACAATTAGTTAATATACTAACTGATTAATAAGTAAGAAAAATTTAAAATGACATAATATGATAATTGGACCTACATTTTACCAAAAATATAATTTCATAAAAAATGTGATTAACTAGTGGATTTTTATTCATTAAATTAACTTTTGCTTTTATTAAATTGAAAAACAACTTTTTAATCAGAAATAAGGAGTTAAATTTGCTTAACTTTTTGTATAATTTTGGAGGGAAAATCAAATGAATAAAAACATTTCAAAAGAAAATGTTACATTAAAATTATTCTTTATGATTAAGTATTTAGAAAACAAAAATATACCTAACAAAGATAAAATTTTAAATTGGCTAAAATCCTTCTAATTTTAGAAGGAAAATAAAACGTTTAAAAAAATTTTAAATTTAATAAAATTTAAATTACTTATAAACTCTTCTTAAAAATTTGAAGGGGAAAATAACTGAATAAAAACATTTCAAAAGAAAAAATACTAATAAAATTATCAATTGTTACTTAATTTAAAACTTCATAAATTTAAATATAATGTGTACATTAAAAATACCTTTAACCATAGTTTTATCTTCAGTTTTGAGTTCTTTGACACTTGTTATTTCCAGTTTCCATGTAGGTTTTTTACGTGAAGGCTCCTCAATTTCAGGTCAATGTATACAGTCATTTTATCTATTCTCCATACAATATTTTCAGGTTAAGACAGACAGACACTCATGCTCATTTAAAGACAAGGCTTGTGCCAGATTACTTCAAGGATATATTTTTATTTTTACATTTTTTCCATTGAAACAGGTTACTTTGAGGTAGATGATGTTTAGCTTTTAGATAAACTTAGCATGTTTTTTTAACATTTTAAAAAAACATTTTTCTAGCTAAACTGCTTTCTCCCATAGTTAAGTCAAGAAAGACTTCAGCAGTCGAATCAAGAGATCTATTGTCCTCTTTAACAGCTTGATTAAAACTGACCTCTCCTTACAAGATACTGAGGTCTAATGATTTATCCACACCCCTATTTTTGGACCAAACCTGTCTTCCGTCAATCACAATCTTGTCTGTCACATGACCAAATTAAACATGGACCAATTGGGTCTATTTTTACAAAAACGTTTAGATATTTCCCTCCTTGAAAATTAAAATCAGAAAACAAGTCAAAAACTTAAATTAGAATGTTTTTTTAAAATTCTTCTTTAATTAGTTTTTACTTTCTGCCAAAAGAAAAACAAGATGATCAGATTAATTATATTGATTTTAAAAATCTTATTGAAGATACTTTTTTTTTCTCTCAGTACTTTTCAAAACTAAAATTGAAACTGGTAAATAAATAAAATTATTGAAAAGAAAGAATCTGATTTTGTAGTTTTTACTCTCTTTTGCATTCCAAATATTCACATGTTTTTTAAAATGTTTGAAAATTATTTTAAAAAAATTGTCTAGAATTTTCATATCATTTGGGAAGAAAATATTTAAATAAATCAAATTTTATAAAAACATGGAAAAATTAAATATTTTCCCATTAATTAAGTACATTCTAAATTTAAAAACTTGTAATGTTCGCATGGTCAGAGTTGACCACTGTTCGTAATATTGCAATATGTAAATAATTTGATAAGCTAATTAAATTTGACAACAGTTTTGTTTGTTTACCCTGTTTGCATCATGTCTGAAATTAAAGAAATTGATATATTTATATGTATTGTATATAGTGATCCTAGATATTTATCCAGCACATGAATTAATTATTTGTTTTGGTCCTCCATGATTTTATTATTATTCCACTTGAGGTATTCACTACTGGTTGTGTTTTACCTTTGGAGTAGAGACATTTCTCCCCATGATGATATATATTTTTGCTTTATAACAGGTGATTAAGAGGCCTATTTATGATCATTCTCTATATATGTGGTAGTTGGCTCAAATGCACAGCATATAGGCTTAATTTTTGTAATAGCCTGGGTGTGTGAGCATGCATAATAGATTAGAACTGCTTTATTATTGTTTGTTTAATGTAAATGTGAAATATATATGCACACATCTGGATAAATTATTGAGTCATTATCAAACTTCAGGGATTATCTAATAGGCTTATAAGTAAACGTTTTTAGGTAGCTATCAAATATACTATATGTTGCACGAAGAGATAATTACTATTCAAACTCATATTTATACTGTCATATGTGAGCCTTATATTTAAACTCTGCAATATTGAAACCCTACAATTGAACTGTATACTATGCTTTGTTAGATTAAACATTTTATTGATTGTTAGATTTGTCCAGCATTTTATTTACTATTACCTGCTCTATCAATTGCTATTTGTCAAGAATGCTCTCTGTGATATAGAGGCAATTTTAGATATTTAAGTGATGGTACAGCTGTGGTGAGCATTTATACTTGGTATCCTCACTAGTAAACTAAATATTTTAGGCTAGAGGTCTAGTGGTGCCCTCTGGTGATGGATATTAGGGACCTGCACTGGGATTATTTTATGTATATATATACACATACATTTTATAATTGCTAAAAATTTTAAGTACAAAATTTATATAATATTGCATTTATATATATATTTGGCATTTTGACTTCCATCAGTGAAGAGTTATCTGATTGCTGGCAGCCATTTTTCAAAGTATTTGTATTGTGTTCAAATGCCATTATACAAAACTTTCCACTTAGAAAGCTCACCATCTAAATCATGTTAACTCATGAGAAGATTGATTTTGAAATCATGGAATAAAAAACAAAAATAAAGATATCACCAAAAACTAAATCTTCTTTTTTAAAAACTTATTCAGATATAAAAATCTTTAAATCAAATTTCTTTACAACTACTCTTAAAAAATATGTCTTTGTAAAATTCACTGTTAATGTTGGTATAATTCTAGAAAGCGTTATTGAAAAAGTAGTCCATTATGATAGCATTCCTATTGGCATTTTATCTATGAATATAAATTTCAGTACACTGATTAAACAGATGCCATAAATAAAGAAGTCAAAAAAAATATGAGATTAATAAAAACTGACTGGAGGAAATTTTTTTCTTCATCTTACATTTGAATAAAAATCATGGTACAAAATATTTTATTCTTGAAAACTACTAAAGTATCTTGTAAAATGTGCTTTCAAATCCACTCTTAAAATAATATTTACTGGATTCTGTTTCTGACAACCATCAATTACTCAGTTGTTAAAGAATAAATTTGACAATATTAAAGAGTCTCGTTTCTGCCCATATTAATGATAATAAAAAAATTTGAAATAAAGCTTAATAAAATTTATCAGAATTTATGTATAAATTTAACAATCGATTTATTAATTTTGTTTTAATTTAACAACTAACACACTTTCACTAGATTGTAGGCCCTCAAAACTGTATATTTATCAAAAATATGGCTGCCATGTTGGTTTTCTGGAAAACTCACAAATACTATAAATAATAGATTGCACCAGGAAAACAAAATAGTCAATAATAAAAATGACAATTAGACCCCATTTTCTAAATAGACTAATGTGGTCATTTTTATTAGATAGTAATGAAGTTCTTCCATTAATAAAATTTAATTATATATATAAATATTTAAGAAAGTATCATTTCAGTGAAAGATAGTTTCTAAACTTGAAATTAAATATAGTAGCAATTATTTTTTTCACCAGCCATCCATATGTAAGTGATGATTTATTTACTCTATTCTCTGAATACGTATTTGAATCAAATACTTTACTAGATAGTATTTTTATTTTTACTTTTTATAATTATATAAATAAAAACATTAAGATAATCATGAATGTATTATTTCAATTAGTAATGAATCAAATCTGCAAAGATATTTTTAAAATCTGATTTAAATATGGGGACCAGATAAGGATTAACTGATTGGGAGTCCTTAATGATAAGATATATGGGTCTTAAAAAATGCTATATAAATACACATTGTAAAAAAAAAAAGGTACTTATGTATTAGTTTGACCGATGAGATTTCACATACACATTAGTCTGAAGATAGATAGTAAGAGAAAACAACATTTTGTACATGGAGAAAATTATGCACTTATATTATAATGCCAACAAATGTGTAAATAAAGACTGAATTCAACACATTTACAATCTTCTAAAAATGAAAACAATTTTTTAAAGTGAATATTAAATAATAAAACAGCATTTTTGACTAACAACTTTCTCTAAATATCACATGATCATTGTTTTTTATGCTTGCTCATAACTCTCCATACAGTAGCTAGTACCTACTCATCCAATATCCCCAAACTAGTTGCTGGCTTATGACCTTTGTCAGCGAGGAGCCTTGGATCGGAGAGCATTGCACCCAGATCTTAGGATCTAATGCAACCCTCCACCAGCCACCATTTATTTCTACTTAATTACAAAACTAAGAGAATAAAATTGAAAACACATTTTTTCAATCCAAGCTCATTAGTCTATATAGTCATATAGGTCTGAACTCAGTTCAGTATCCATACATTTTGGTGTCTTTTGGTTCTTTAATAACCATAGCCACCACTATACTATTAGACCTATATGATTATATAGGCTAATGAGCTTGGATTGAAAATATCAATTTTTCAATTTTATTCTCTTAGTTTTGTAGTTAAGTAAAAATAAAAGGTGGCTGCTGGAGGGTTGCATTAGATCCTAAGATCTAGGTGCAGCTCTCAGATCCAAAGCTCCTCACTGACGAAAGCCACAAGCTAGAAACTAGTCTGGGGATATTAGATGAGTAGACACTAGATAGGGATTTTATGCACAAGCCTTCTGGCATCCATTGTTTACTCTGACTTGCACTGAGTGGCACTACTGTATGGAGAGTTTTGCCTGTTTAATAACAACTTTCTCCTGAAAGCCTGGGCTCAAATTCCCTCTTATTACATCTAGCTTAAGTGTATATACTTTACTTGTATTTAAATATTTTTAGAAGATTGTAAATGTGTTAAATTCGGTTTTTATTTACATATTTGTTTGTGCCAGCATTTTCCAACACTGACGAACTAATACCAAAAAACGTGATGTATAAATAAAACGTAAAAATTACATCAAAATAAAATATTTGAAAATAAATGCTTTGAATTGCTTTCATTTCATTTGCATTAAAAAAATTAAATTAACTTTTTTCTTGAACAAACTTTTCAGTTATTTTCAATATTATTTAATATACAGTATCTTTTATGTTTCATCCAAGTTATAGAGTTTTTAAAAATGGTAAATTGGGATCGATTTGAACTTTCTAGGGATCGATAGTTTCAATAAAAAAAATTGGGGGTCGATAACAGCAAAAATAGACCCTCTTATTACTGCTATTTCTTACTTCAAAATATCTATGATTCCAATAGGTACCTAATTAAGAAGTAAAATAATTAAAAAAAAACCCCCACTGTTTTGATAAAAACATATCATATATCAAAGTTGCAAACGAAAAGGTAAAATGTGTCATTAAAAGAGTCGCACATAAGAATGCATAAAAATACATGTAGCACAAACATGTCCGTGCATTGTCTTATTGAACGTATCAAAGCAAGTGCGATATGAAAAAAACGTCTGTCCGCACTTGTTTGCAGTGGGACGAGATAATATTCGATGTTAGCAGAATATGTACGGTCATGCTTTCATAAAACACTATAAATTGGTTTGTTTGATGTGACGTACTTATTTGTGATTTGAACTTTGAATATAATTATTTATTGAGGAACAGTACTACGAAAAAGAAAACTGGAGGACACAGTTTATTTATTCGAGTTTGTCAAAATTGTTTGTTAATAAAAGTTTTTATTTCTTACGATAATAATATGTCTGAACCAAAAAAGAAATGCAGACAGTACAACTTGGACTTTTAAGCCTGCTTTCAGAACAGACATCGATTGCATAGCAATGAACGTGAAGATTTGAGAATACAACTTATTAATTTAAAACCGGACATAGATAAATTGTTGACAGATCACCAGGTGCACCCATCTCATTAAATTCAGTTTTCCAAGCTAATTTATTTGTTCTTCTTATTTTTATAATTTTGATTAAAATCTTTCGTTGTTATAACTGAAACACACAGACTTATTATATACCTGTCTATATATATATGGTATATGAGCACAGACTTTCACACGACCCACCACTCTCCACACTATCTCATAACACTGATACACTTGAACACATATGTTGAAAAGATAAATAATTACCAATATACGTATTTCATGCTAAACCAGCAATCATCAGTTGGTCCAGATTACTATCTCTACACATATATGCTATAAGTGCTCAGATATATATTAAGATAGCCAAATCTGTACAGGCCTCAATCCACTCCAACTCTTCAACCGTCCATCCAATTGAAAATCTGATGATGGAATGCTCAAAGACTACCCTACGGCTGAGATTCTTGTCACACCCATGTTGATGTAATTTAATTGATGTATAATTCTGTCTGAATATGTTGATTTTTTCACTTTATTTTTATGTTTAATAAAGTGATTTCAATATTTGTACTTATTTTGAATTTACATATTTATTTCATAAATGTCAAAAATTAAAAAAAACTCCGTATTTTTTTGCTTTAATTTCGTTATGTTGCACAAGATAATGTCATATTCCGTAATCCTTTTATCTTTTTTAATCATTAATTACAAATGATTAAAATGAAAAGTTTGATATCTAGTGAAATATTTACTATCGAGTACTGCACAAATTTATTAATTTGAGTAAGTAAAGTAAATAAATAACTAGGGGGTCGACGATTTTAAAAGTTTTTGGTAAAGGGAGCTGCGGCCGAAAAAAGTAATGGAATTCTTGATTTAGAGAAATGTCTACACGTAGAAAATTAACAGATAATTTAAAAACAAGCTATCAAAAAAAAAAAAAAAAGTATAAAAAAAAAAGCGAATACAAATATTGCCAAGGTGATATGGTGTTAACAGGCAGACCACAAAGTTATAATTATACGAAACAGCAACGCCTAAAACAAATAAAAGTGAAAATAGATAAATTATATTCTTATAGAATGTAAGAAATACAAAGTAGGTATATAGTAATAACCTTCTCGATTTTTATTTTAATCCCCCTCCCGAATTCGGGATACCAGTTTCGAACTTTATTTCATCAGAAATCCTAAATTATTATTTCAAAGAGATAAATACATTTAATGTATGTTTTTATTTGTGTGTACATTTGCTCACTGAGCTAATTATTTTGTGTAATTTTATTGATCGCCTTGGTTAACTTAATTTGTTGTTAAAATTTTTTTGTCTTCCGTTGTATTATATTGCTCAGTTATGTAGTTTTTTTTTATTGTATATAATAAAAACTTGTTTTTAAAAAATTAAAAAATAATGTTGCAATTTCATTTTAAATAAAAAAAGCAGTTGATATTTTTAAATTACTGTATTTTAATGTTTAAAACCGAAATAAAAATTACAAAACTATTTGTTTCACTTTAAAATTAATGATATTTTTATCAAGTGAGAAAAGAACAGATGATTTAGAATTATTTAGATAAATAATTCATAAAAACAGGAAGTTAAACTTTAAATATATGTGTAGGACATATTTGTATTTAAACAACATGTAATAAAAAACAACAACATGAAAACAAAAAATTCTTTTCATTCTTGATAAGTACAACTTATTTAAATAATGTTTAAATACATGTATATTGTGTATACTAAACTTAATGTAATTATAAGGAACTCAGATTTTCAAGCTCCCTACATCTATTCCATTCATCTTATACAACTGAAACACATGACCATATACATGTGAAAAAAAAAAGCTCTCCAATATGCGTATTTCATGCTGAACAGGTACTTATCAGTTGGTCCAGATCACCATCTCCCAGACTTATATATAATCGGTGTTCAGTTTATATTAAGATAGCAAATCTTTAAACTTTAATGGACAAGGTTCAATTTTCTCCACTCTCTAACTTTTCATCCATCCATTTCATTGAAAATCCGAGGAAAGAATGCTCAAAGCCCTTGTTGATGCCGATTTTATTGTCATACCCATGTTAAAATGGATGGCTGAAGTGTTAGAGAGTGAAGAAGGTTGAAGCATGCCTATTAAAATTTGAAGATTTTCTATCTTACTATAAACTGAACACTGATTGTATATATGTGTGGAAAATGGTTATCTGGACCAACTGATGAGTGTTGATTCAGCCCGAAATATATATATTGGAGATTATTTATCTTTTTCTCATCTATGTGATCATGTGTATCAGTTGTGTAAAATGGATTGGTGGATAACATTTATTTAAATGTAAAAAGTAAAATATCGTATAATAGAAATAGAGAAAATAAAATTTTAAGAATTGGGATTGGACAGAAAGTTAACAGATAATGGAAAGATTAATAAAAAAATTAGAAGTGGCATTGCATTAGTTAACAAATTTTTAATAAGATATTTAAGATATAAGTTATTCTGAAGTCAGTCAAAGTTAGATTTAAAGAAAAACTTATAAATTGTTTTTTTCAGTGCCATCTTATATTGCTGACCCACCTGATCACACACATGTTGAAAAGATAAATAATCACCAATATACGTATTATGTGCTAAACCAGCACTCATCAGTTGGTCCAGATTACCATCTCCACACTTATATACAATCAGTACTCAGCTTTATATTAAGATAGCCAATCTTCATACTTTAATGGATGACTAAATATCAACATGGGTAGGATGACAATCTTGGCACTAACATGGGCTTTGAACATTTCATCATCAGATTTTCAATGAACTGGAAGGCTGAAGAGTTGTGGGTTGTAGTAGTTTGAAACCTGTCCATTAAAGTATGAAGATTGGCTATCTTAATATAAAGCTGAGTACTGATTGTATATATATGTAAAGAGATGGTAATCTGGACCAACTGATGAGTGCTGGTTTAGGATGAAATACATATATTGTGATTATTTATCTTTTCAATATGTGTGTGATCAGGTGGGTCAGCAATATAAGATGGCACTGAGAGTTTAGGTTGTGTGAAAGTCTGAGTTCGAATCCCACATATATTACATATATAAATGCAGGTGTTAAGCCTGTACAATGTATTAAAGTGTTTTTTTTTTTAAGTATTGCTTTATATAAATTTGTAGAGAAAAATATGGTAAACCCTAAAGATATGGATCTGAGGAAAAATGTGATAAATAAGCTTTTATGACTGGCTTAGAAATATAAAACAATTGAAAAGAGTTGATGAAAATGTTATTTTAAAAAATTATGAAGATAATCTATATATATATTTGAAAATGAAATTTTGAAGGACATCTTGGAAAATACTAAAGAAAAAAGAAGTTAATGAATGACAGTAAGGACGAAGACAACTATATATATATTTTTTTACAATGAAATGTGAAAGATGAGAGAAATTAATAAATGATTTTAAGAAAGGAAGTGACTATACACTTTTGAATAATAGAACAAATAATAGAAGCATTTGAAGAAAATGGTCCAGAAGATATCATTATCTATTATATCAACATTTTCATAGATTAATACAATTTAAGCACAATTTATTTAACATTAATATCAAATAGAATTATTGACATTCATGATAAATTAAATTGAATGATTTAATAGCTATTGATGAAAATATTTAGGGGGGGGTGTGTGTGACTAAAAACTAATTAAGATGATTTAATATTAATGTTCTTTTTTTTTTTTAAGTGTCATAGCATCGGCCGGGACGCGAACCCGCAACCCGAACAACTGCCTGCAAGTGCAAGGCAGTCGCGCTGACCTCTCGACCACCAATGCAAGACAATATTAATGTTCTTTTTTCAACAAAATGTCTACTTATATATTTAAAATGTCTTATCATAGTTATGATTTAGCAGTAAACATATAGAAATATCATGAATAAAAGATTTTAGAAAAATGGATAGATCTTTACTTTTCTCTATAATTTTTTGGTGCAGTTTTAAATTTCTTTAGCTTATTTTTTGTCACCATCAGTTTCGTCTATTGTTTCCCCCTTCTCTAGCAATTCTTTACAAAAATTGGTCATAAGACTTTGTTACTTTATTCCCCTTATTTCTAGATACCCGATCAAGAATTGCTTTTTCTTTTTTTAATTTGCTAACTGCCCAATCAACTTTCATTTAATATTTAAAACTATGTCAATATTATTAATTTATGCTCAAAACTGTTTCTTTTTTCCATTCTTCCCAATACAAGGCTCTTTTATACTTCTTTATATTATTTGCAATCTTTATTTCATTTTAGAATCCAAAGTCCAGATTTTACAATCATAATACAAAACATTGATCCCCCCCCCCCTTTGTTTTTTGAAAGCATGTGAAGACATGCTATTTAGTTTTTCGTCATTTCGTTTGTTTATATCAGGGTGGCCAACAAGTCGATGTGATCTACCGGTCGATCGCAAACCCATTTTTGGTCGATCACGAGGCCAATCTGGCAAGTGCTGTCGGGTTAATGAATGAAACAAATTAGGTCAAGATTTTTAAGTTTTTTTTGTTTTTGTTCTAATTTTTTTTTCAATTCTAGATAGGTGAAGTCCACTAATTCGTATCATTATTGAAAATAATATTTTTAATCTTGACTTAATGTAGCTAATTTGGATTAATAAATATTATTAATAAATATTCATGTTGCTTTAATTCCCCGGGACATGAGTTTTTTGGCCCGTTAAATAATTGTAATGTTTTACTATGTAGATATATAAAAATAGTATGTATTTCACACCTCCCTCCACTTAAATTACGCCTAATAACAACAAGTCGATCGCAACACATTTTAAAAATAAAAAGTAGATCTTATGAACACAAAAGTTAGCCACTCCTGGTTTATATGATACAGTAAATAACATCCATTTCTTCAATTTTATTCCCATTAATTATGATGTCTTAGGGTATCATGCATTTATTAAATATTAGTTTTATTAAAATTTATTTTCAAAGCTTTGGCATCAATTTGACTAAATATAGTTCACAGATCCGGGATTGTAGATTTCAGTCGTTTTTGCAAAAATCACAATACTTCTGAACTTATAAGATAACTTTAATAATCAACAATAATTTTCTTTGATGTATTTCAACTTCTGTAAATGCTGGAAATAATTTTGCAGAAATTTCATTCCTTATTATTATTTAGATTTTTAATTTTTCATAAATTTATGTAACTATTGTTAAAATAATATTTTTATATATTTTCTTAATAATTTCGATGTAAATCTTTTCTTTCTCAATTTTTTTTTTTTAAAGAATTACAGCAGATATGTTTAGAATTATAATCCATGAAATCTAAATAGATTATAAATTTATATTCATTAATTATAACTTTGAATTATTTAATTTACTACTTTTACATAATTTATTATATAGTTTCTCTTCGGTCTTTTGGTTGAGTAAAAGCCAGGTTTTTCTCTCTAACTTTCTGCATAATATTTTAGCAAAAAGTTTTAGAAAATAGCCTTAGATAGCACTTTTTTTTAATGCTTTGTTCCAGTCATTTTGGAGACATTTGTTAATTGAATCTGTAATTTTTCTGTCAAAATCATTGAGAAAAATAACATTCTTCTCTTGAAAAAACACGTGAACTCCTAAAAATTAATTTCTATTAGTGAACTTTTATGTAATTGTTTCAAAAATCAAAATGTTGTCAAGCGTTGATAGCCGAGAGGTCAGCACAGCTGCCTTGCAAACAGTTGCTTGCAGCCAGTTGATGCAGGTTCGCTTCCCGGCCGATGCTTTGACATATGAAAAAAAAAAAAAATCAAAATGTGATCTTTACCTATTTTAGCCTTTTTAAATATTTTTCTTTCTTTAATGAATTTGTTAACTTAAAACAGGCAATAACTCTCTATATGTATTGCCACTCAATGCAAGCCAGAGTAATCAATGGATGCCAGAAGGCTTTTGCAAAAAATCCCCATCTAGTGCCTACTCATCCAATATCCCCAGACTAGTTTCTGGCTTGTGGCCTTTATTAGTGAGTTAAGCATAACTTCCAATTTATGTGTTAATGAATTATTTTGTTCTTTTTAATTGTTTGCCTTTTCAACTTAATTTAGTTACTATATGATTTTTTTATAACCTTTTTAAAAAGCAAACGTTTTTTCTAGCAGTTAAATTTGTCATTTCAACAACGTTTACTCATGTACTTTTTTCTGGAATTAAACAAGTTCTTAAAAGAGGCAAATCTACTTTTAAAGTCTAAATGAAATACAGATACCTGTTGCTACATCACGTTCTGTAAGCAAGTAAGTGGCAATTATGGCTTCAAAAAAGGAATTTGAACAGATACATGAATCATTTTTAAAAATGATAAGCTTAGAATAATTATTTAATATATAACAGGTTCAATACTAATTATTTAATAATAATACCTAAGCAATAAATTATTTACAGAATTACAGTTTTTGCCTGAAGACCGAAGTGGTGTTTAAATGTCCTTAGATCCTACTTGAGTTTTTCAGTTAGGGTGCAACTGGGTATAGAAGCCTATTCAAGACCATTGGGTAGGCGACACTTCTCACTCAATGTACAGGCCTCTTCTACAAGCTCTTTATTTAAATCTTTTAATGCTTTTCTGGAGTTTATCTTGATCTTCCAGGAAATGTCTTTACTTTCTATTTTAAAATTTCTGTCTTAGGAATAACTAGTTATTTTTGTTAGTTTAATCTATAACTTGATTATATATCTTTTAATTGAGAATTTCTTTTATTCTTAACCATATTCTAATTATTATAATTTTTATAATATATTATTTTATATAAATTTAAACATGGGATGTCCTTTACTTTAAAAATATATACTTCTTATTATATTAAAGGTATGTGAGTACATGTTGATATCTAATACACACAAATTCTATTATTCATTGATGTAATGCATTATCCTCTTTCACGTCAGAGAACTAGGTTTTCTCCAAATCCCACTGTAATCCTTTAAATATGTTGGCAGACATCTCATATAGTGACATGTTTTCTATTTGTTTATTAAGAAATTCTTTTGCTGCTCCAAAGCTAACTCTATTTCCTGATCATCTGTAGTTTTAAGTGTACTCTTAATTTCAATTATTTTAACAGCCTTTATTGTTTTTGTTTAGTGCTGTGCAGTGTTCAAGGTCAAGCAGGGAATATGTATGTATGTGCAACAATAAATGTATAATAATTGTGTAGACTAAAAATAATAACTTTGTACAATAATTATGTATAATGATTGAGTGAAATAATTATATATATTGTGACGACCACGTAAAGTCGTCGACACACATAAATAGTTATTAATAAAATTAGAAAGTAATAAAGGTGAAATAAATTAGCTAATAATTTTTTTTAAAAAAAGAAGGAAGGGAAAGAAAGAAATTGAAATTCTAATGTCAAAATTACTGTGGTTTTTGTAATAGTAAGAGAAGGGGAGGGGGGCTGCATAAATAAAGAAATGCGTCTCTTTCTCTCTTGTAAGTCAAATGCTAGAAAGTTATTTTTGTTTATTGTGGGAGAGGGGAAGTGGATGCATAAAAAAAAATGCGTTTCTTCTCTCTTTTAAAAAAATATATTATAACAAATTAAAATAAATGTAAAACGTAAATGTGAAAGAAAAAAATGAATGAATTGTAAACTTTAAATAAAATAAATGTAATATGTGATATATAAAAAAGAAACAATATGGCCGTAGGTGTGAAAGTCTGTTGGACAAATTAAATTCCACAGGACAAAGAAATGTTATCAACGGAAGATCTTGGCCTGATCTGTTAAATTAATTGGGACTTACATTCCAGCCACTAATTAAATAAAGAAACATAATGATAAGAATTGGTTGGAAATCTAAGTCTTAATTAAAAAAATTTAAAAACAACGAACAAAGAAAGAGATTAATAAAATTACAATTTTTGTCTGGCATTGCTAGTAGAGACTTTAGAGAAGCAACAGCTAAAAAGAAAATGGAAGAAGTGCGTGGCTAGTGGCGTTAAAGGGACGTGGGTTCGGATTCAAGCCGTCTCATCACTGACTCGCAATGTAAGATCTTTGCCTGACCTGCTAGAGGGACCGCCGCTTCTGTAGCTGTCAATTGAAACTCAACCTAAAGAATCAACCAGCAAACTGGATGAAAATAACCCCACAAACTGAGGAAGTTAATGGAGAACCTAAGGAATCAACAAGCAAAAACTGGAACGAAAATAACCCCACAAACTGAGGAAGTTAATCAAGAGCGCTCGGAAGAAATACCCATGGGACAATTACAACAAAGCCTAGGTAAAAGCATGCATGCATTTTCATTTGTCTACTATTCATAACTAAATATAAAATTAATGATTTGAGAAAAATAGAACTCTATCAACAGGACTTTAAGAACTTTTATATCTGATCTATTTTCATATATTTATTATAGCCATGTATTTATAAGTGTGTGTTTATTATTATTATTATAATGTAATTTTTTATATAAAGTGTGAATATTATTATTAAACATATTTGTCATTAAATTTTGTATCCTTGCTTTATTCTCCTATCACCAAGCTACGACAGGGGGGAAACTGTAAGTAGTGATTAAAGGGGCATACTGATTTGTTTAAGATATTCATGTGCTGCTTGTTCGTGCGAAATCCCAATTCTAAAAAATAAATAGCAAGCGCTGGACATTCGTTAAGTTTCTTTGAAATAGTTTGCGTTGTTCAGCAGCCGAGGGTATCTTGGTCGGGAAAAATAACGCCAAGATAATATGTACGTATTGCCTTGGGGTTCGATCAAGGGTATAGATATGAAATTAAGTTTGTATCTGTATTAGCTCTCTGCTTGTATTGTAACGGCGTTGGTTAAAATAATAAATAAGATAATAAAGAATCTAAGTTGAAAACAATAAATGGATAGAAATAAAAGTTATGAAAAGAATAAATGGATATAATAAATAAGTATAATATAGAATAAAATAATCGAAATAAATATAATTGAATACACAAATAATTAAGCAACCGTACGAATAACCCTTTCCGTTATAATTGGGGGCCAGTCCGGGATATATTGTCACGTTTACAAGTTCAGCCCATTTGAATTCGAGTATAACAAAATTAATAGTTTATTCAATAATTAATAAACAAATCAAAAAATAGCTTGGTGGTAGACAAAGCAAGAAATAAAATAAATATTAGAGTGTAAAAGGAGAGAAAGAGAACGTAATATAACGTGGGAAGTTAGGTTGTAAATTGGAGACAGTTGCGGAGGGGTCTTGAAGGCAGGCATGGGTGAGTGATGATTAGTGAGTGAGATGGGGAGAGCCGAACAAACGTACCTAGTGTCCGTGAAATATAAAGTTAGTAAAGTAATATAATCCTATAAGGATAAGGTTAGATAGTAAAGCTGTAGAATAAAATATAAGTGATTAATTAGTGTGTGTGTGTTAAATAAATTTGATGCACACCAGGTCAAAAATAAAAATGGACGCTCTAGTGGGCGAAATAGGAAAACCCTCCGAAGAACTAATGGAACCGTCCGGAGAAATAGCTAGTGACGGAGGTATAGAAATTAGAAAGGGAATGGAGACAGTGATTGATGATAAAAATAAAATGGAAAGCTATAATATAAGGGATATGTTCACGAAATTAATGGAAGGCCAGCAAAGGTTGTGTATGGAAATGAGGGAAATAGATGAAAGAAATAGTAGGAAGATAGAAGAGTTGGACGAACGACTAAATAAAAAGTTTAGTCAAAGGGTGGAACAAGTAAATGATGAGATGAAGTATGTGAAGGGTAGGCTAGAAACAGTGTGTCAAGAGGTAGACAAGCTTAGAGAGGAGCAAGGGAAAGAAATAAAGAAAGAAAGAAAGGAGGAACAGGAAAACATGCAAACATGGGCAGATATATGTAAAACAGAGGCAGCCAGTCAGTTGTTAAGAGTGAAAACATTCTCAGGACAGGAGGGAGAGATGCCGAATGAGCATTTGGAGAGTGTGGAGCGGTATTGCAACTTGAATAGATTGAGTGACGAGGCAAGGGTTGCCATAGCACGCAGTCACATACAGGATGAAGCCCGGTTTTGGTGGGACTCACTACAAGTAAAACCGGTGACATTCGAGGAATATAAGCACTCGATGTTAGCAAGCTACTGGGGGGAGGAGCTTCAGGAAAATTTTAAGTTTCAAATAGCACAAATTAAATGGCAGCCGGGGGAATCACTTCACGCATTTTTTCGCAGACAGGTAGCGAAATCGAGAGCACTCACTATACACCCATTAACAGAACAGCAAATCATGCGGCTAGTTAGACGAGGCTTGCCCACAGAGATAGAACAAATGATGATTGACAAGCAAACGGTAGAACAGATGGCTGAGGTTTTAATAACTTTAGATAATAGTACGGGAGGAGACAAAGACGTGGAAGCTGGTCATATACAGTTAGCGAATTTGGTACATAACAGGGAAGAGAATATGCCTACGATGGCACCACAGATCTGCCCAAAGATAAAAGTAAGAGTAGGAGAAATTGGGACTACTGCACTATTAGACTCGGGGAGTCAGATATCTGTTATGTCACAGGAGATGTTTGATAAAGTGAGTTGTGTCAACCCGGGGATTAAAACCCTACCTTTGAAAATGACACATGTCGTAATGGCTAATGGAAAGAGAGTCAAATTGGCATCAAAACAGGTATGGGTGACATTACGCATAGCTAATAGGGAATATGATCATGTATTGTTGATTTTAGAAGGATTAATCCATGAGGTTATACTAGGATCGGACTTTATGCATAAAAATGAGTGTGTGTTGGATTTTAAACGTAATCGGGCAGAGATGGGTAATGTAACAACTCCATTTATAATGGATTTAAGGGAACAGACTGATAAAATGGATTATATACAAAATGCCTCGATGGAGATAGAAATGCTGAAAGTGATAGATGAATCGAAAGTCATAAGTGATAGACAAAGATATAGGCTGAAGAAATTATTACACTGCCATGAGGTGGTATTCTCGGAGATTCCCGGAGAGATCCGGGGGTATGAACACAGGATAAGGCTCATGGAAGATCAGCCTTATCGAGCTCACGCGTATCCCATACCCTATCAATATAAACGTGAGGTAGAAGAGCAAATAGATAAAATGCTGACATGGGGAATCATATCTAAATGCTCGTCCCCATATAATAACCCCATCGTAACAGTAAAGAAAAAGGACGGATCAATTCGGTTGTGTTTAGACGCTAGACAGTTGAACAGAATAACCATTCCTGATACGAACGCTCCGCCACCTATGAATGAATTGTTAACAAGGTTTAAAAATAAAAAAATATTTTCGACTTTCGACTTGACGTCCAGTTATTGGCAAATTAAGTTGCATCCAAGGGACCGGAAATATACGGCGTTTAGGTATAATGGACGAGCGTATAACTTTAATAGAATTCCATTTGGGTTAAAAAATAGTGGAGCGGGGCTAGTGCAGTGTCTAGATCAAGTGTTGTCGGAAGAGGTTAAAAATTTTGTTGTGATATATGTGGACGATATTGTTGTTGCGTCAGAAAGTATAGAGGAACATTTTGAGCATTTAGAACAGTTATTAGACGAGTGCAAAAGAAAAGGTATCAGAATCAATTTGAATAAAAGTCACATGATGGCTACTGAGGTCAAATTTCTAGGCCATATCATCAGCGAGAGGGGAATACTACCTAACCCGGAAAAAATCCAAGCAATTCAGGAGTTTCCAACACCTCGAAATAAAAAACATGTTAAATCGTTCCTGGGGCTGTGTACGTTTTACAATCGGTTCTATAGGGGCTTTTCACTAGACATGGAGCCATTACTACACTTATTAAGAAAGGAGAAAGCATGGACGTGGGGTGAACAGCATGAGCAAAGTTTCCAAAGAGTGAAGGAGGGATTCTTAGGGGAGGTTATGCTGTCATATCCTGATTTCAATAGACCGTTCTTCATACAGACGGATAGTAGCGGGTTCGGACTGGGGGCCACGTTGTTTCAAATACTAGAAAAGGGGCAACACGGAATCCTTTGCTTCATTAGTCGCTTACTGAAAGGACCGGAAGTGAATTATACCGTGACTGAGAAGGAAGCGCTGGCAGTTGTGTGGGCTTTTAAGAAATTTCGGCAATATCTGATAGGTTCCGAAGTAGTGGTGATGACCGACCATAAGAGCCTCGAGTTTCTTAACCACAGTTTTTTGACCAATAGCAGGCTAATAAGGTGGAGTTTGTTCCTGCAGGAATTTAACTATAAAGTAGTCTACTGCTGCGGGAAAGAGAACATTGTAGCAGATACCCTAAGCCGATATCCGGTGGCAGAAGGGCAACATTTAAGCTGTGATAGAGTATATATAGCCACAGCGGAAATGGATGGAGAAGGAACAATGGAAGATGAATTGCAGAAATTAAAAGAGCATCAAGGAAGGGACAACGATTGCAAGCAGATAATAAACTATTTACAACATCAGCCTACGACTGACATGAAGGAGAATCCATTGTGGAAGGACAGGAAGCACTTCTGCTTAAAAGGAGGAGTCCTTCAGCATGTGTTTCGGAGAAAGAAACAAACACGTATTGTCTTACCGGTCATCATGAGAAAACGAGTGATTGAACACATACATAATACATACGGCCATTATGGGGCGAAGAAGGTGGAAGGATGGCTCAGCCATTGGTTCTACTGGCCGCAAATGTATGCTAACATTATAAATGTCATTGGCACATGTGCTGTGTGCGGAAAAACGAAGCCGCCTAACACATCGGGGATAGGTCCATTGCAACCAATCTACGCCCAGCGACCCAATAGTTTAATAGCAATTGACTTCTACGGGCCATTACCCCCATTTAATAAAATGAAATATCTGCTTGTCACATATGACATATTCTCGAAGCTAGTGGCGGCGTATCCGGTAACTCAGGCTAATGCAAAACAAACCATGAGGGCTTTAGAGCAACAACACTTCAGAGCTGTGGGAATTCCTGAGAAAATTCTATCGGATCATGGAACGCCGTTCATATCAAACGAATGGAAGAATTGGGTTCACAAACATGGGATAAAACACATACTGATGTCAATCCGTAACCCTCAGTCTAACCCATGTGAACGAATTATGAGGGAATTGGGGCGATTATTTCACGTCTACATCCAGGATGACCATCGAAGATGGGTAAAGGAAATCCCGCGAATAGTAAATATGATAAACTGGTCAAAAAACGAATCCACAGGGTTCGAACCTGTTCGTTTGCATTATGGGAAAAACATCCCGTGTCCCTTTGAGACCAGACTACCAGTGGGAACAAGATCGATAAATAGAAGGAAGGACGCAGAGCAAGCACTCAGCCGGTTAAAAAAGATGGGCAATTTAAGATGTCGGAGACAGGGAGCAGCAAAAATCGTATTTAAGATAGGAGATGAGGTCATGGTAAGAGTGCAGCCTGTGAGTCATCCCGAGAAACATATATATAAAAAATTTCAACCTATCTATGATGGCCCTTACGTAATCAGATGAAGGTATGGGAATAATGCTTTCGTAGTAGCACAAGGAATGGAGGAAAAGGGGACATATAATGCTCGGTCGCTAAGGCTGATAAGGAGGGATAAGAAGCCTCCAGACAAAAACTAAGCCGAAAGAAATAAACGGACGGAAATGTCGGTTCAGTGAAACGGATAACGTCATGGGATCATGAAAAATAAAGTTAATTTTTTTTTTAAAATATATGACAGGTGGGGCAAATCGTCTCACGACAAAAATCAAAGTTACTTTAATAAACAAAAAAAAAGGGTAGTGTTCACGGAGTGAAATTAATGATAGATTTTTTTTTAATATGTATGATACACTTAATGAGTATTTATGTGCAGTCAAGCACAACAAGACAATGTAAATAAAAGTAATAACAAAAAAAAAAAGAAAGGAAATCTATAAATAGTTTATTCGTATCACAATCTGTCAGTTATAAATGCAGATATAATTGACAAATAAATAAAAGTAAAAATAAAATAAGAATCGTTTAGGCTCATTAAAGAGCCATTTAATAATTAATAAAATAAACTAAATGAACAACAGTGATAATGCTTAAATGATAGATATCACTGATAGGTGTATGAGGTTGCAGATTGAGGCATATATGTGTGTGTGTATGCATTATGTTTGGGTCGTATTTTGAGCTTGATTCAGCCGTCTCTTCGCACTTTAGATTCTCATGGCTCTCGATGGTTAAACTTTTAAATGAAGCGCCAGTAAGAATCCTGGACTCATTATATAATAAGAATTAGTGCCTCGAATAAAATAAATAAATCAGGAATAAGAATTTGTTGTTTGCGCAAGATGAACAGGCAGTAGAAATATCCTGCTGTTCACATGCTTTAAACCCTGTTATGTTTTTTATTCTGATAGAGTTAAGTTATGCCATGGTCTCGTATGCGTAGAGATTAAATTGGTTGATCAGCCAAAATCGATCGGAAAGAATTGTGTAGCTTTACCTAGCTGTCTCTCTGCAGTCATCCTCATCATCATTATCACTCATCATGACAGAGTGGGAAAGTCTGTAATAAAAGCAGAAGTAAGAGTTGAAAGCAAAGAATTAAAATAGGCTCTCATCTCAGAATAAGATTCGACCCGATTTTAATTCTCAAAAACGGGCGGAGTGTAATGTGACGACCACGTAAAGTCGTCGACACACATATATAGTTATTAATAAAATTAGAAAGTAATAAAGGTGAAATAAATTAGCTAATAATTTTTTTTTAAAAAAGAAGGAAGGGAAAGAAAGAAATTGAAATTCTAATGTCAAAATTACTGTGGTTTTTGTAATAGTAAAAGAAGGGGAGGGAGGGCTGCATAAATAGAGATATGCGACTCTTTCTCTCTTGTAAGAAATGCTAGAAAGTTATTTTTGTTTATTGTGGGAGAGGGGAAGTGGATGCATAAAAAAAAATGTGTTTCTTCTCTCTTTTAAAAAAATATATTATAACAAATTAAAGTAAATGTAAAACGTAAATGTGAAAAAAATGAATGAATTGTAAACTTTAAATAAAATAAATGTAATATGTGATATATAAAAAAGAAACAATATGGCCGTAGGTGTGAAAGTCTGTTGGACAAATTAAATTCCACAGACAAAGAAATGTTATCAACGGAAGATCTTGGCCTGATCTGTTAAATTAATTGGGACTTACATTCCAGCCACTAATTAAATAAAGAAACATAATGATAAGAATTGGTTGGAAATCTAAGTCTTAATTAAAAAAAATTTAAAAACAACAAACAAAGAAAGATATTAAAATAATTACAATTTTTGTCTGGCATTGCTAGTAGAGACTTTAGAGAAGCAACAGCTAAAAGAAATGGAAGAAGTGCGTGGCTAGTGGCGTTAAAGGGACGTGGGTTCGGATTCAAGCCGTCTCATCACTGACTCGCAATGTAAGATCTTTGCCTGACCTGCTAGAGGGACCACCGCTTCTGTAGCTGTCAATTGAAACTCAACCTAAAGAATCAACCAGCAAACTGGATGAAAATAACCCCACAAACTAAGGAAGTTAATGGAGAACCTAAGGAATCAACAAGCAAAAACTGGAACGAAATAACCCCACAAACTGAGGAAGTTAATCAAGAGCGCTCGGAAGAAATACCCATGGGACAATTACAACAAAGCCTAGGTAAAAGCATGCATGCATTTTCATTTGTCTACTATTTATAACTAAATATAAAATTAATGATTTGAGAAAATAGAACTCTATCAACAGGACTTTAAGAACTTTTATATCTGATCTATTTTCATATATTTATTATAGCCAAGTATTTATAAGTGTGTGTTTATTATTGTTATTATAATGTAATTTTTTATATAAAGTGTGAATATTAGTATTAAACATATTTGTCATTAAATTTTGTATCCTTGCTTTATTCTCCTATCACCAAGCTACGACAGGGGGGAAACTGTAAGTAGTGATTAAAGGGGCATACTGATTTGTTTAAGATATTCATGTGCTGCTTGTTCGTGCGAATCCCAATTCTAAAAAATAAATAGCAAGCGCTGGACATTCGTTAAGTTTCTTTGAAATAGTTTGCGTTGTTCAGCAGCCGAGGGTATCTTGGTCGGGAAAAATAACGCCAAGATAATATGTACGTATTGCCTTGGGGTTCGATCAAGGGTATAGATATGAAATTAAGTTTGTATCTGTATTAGCTCTCTGCTTGTATTGTAACGGCGTTGGTTAAAATAATGAATAAGATAATAAAGAATCTAAGTTGAAAACAATAAATGGATAGGAAATATAAGTTATAAAAAGAATTAAAATATAATAAATAAGTATAATATAGAATAAAATAATCGAAATAAATATAATTGAATATACAAATAACTAAGCAACCGTACGAATAACCAATTTCTGTTATAATATATAATTATATAAATAACTGTAACAGTAAATGTGTAGCAATGTAACTATCAATATGTAGCAATGTTTTTAGGTCATAGAGTTGCCTAGCTGGCTTTATAATGCCAGAGAACTGTAAAAAAGCCATATATGGTAAGGTGTGTAAAAATACCATACGTATGTAATAAATGCCATATATGGTAAAGTACGTAAAAACGTCATATTTCATAAAGTTTGTAAAGACTCCAGAAATCTTGAGAGAAGTATATAAACTCCCAGAACCGGGTCTATATGTTCTAGTATTAATGTAATTCAGGGAATCTTGACTCTGTACGTCCAAAAGCAGAACTAAGATTTATTATGTGCAGGTCACCATGACCTTTTATTACTTTAAGGTGCCCTAAATAAGCCATGTACACTTGTAAATATGCTCATACATTATTTAAACTATTAGCTTACCATCTCAATTCTGCCTTTGTCAATTATTTATTTGCTGCTAACAGAGTATAGCAAATTTGCACAGTCATCATAGGAGTTGAATCTTAAATAGTTGCCTGAACAGCAAATTGGGTAAGTCAAAACTGGATTTGAAACTAATAGAGAAAAGAGAAAATGGCAGGCATATCACAAGACAGTATATGCAAATTTAATGTAGATAATCTGAGTAATTGGCCACCCTATATTCAGAGGATAAAAAATTATTTTATACTAAACAGTATTACTGAGAAAACTGTCAAAGTAGCCTCTTTACTTTGCTTCATAGGCCAAAGAGTAATCAAGATAGCTAACAAACTGTGTGAAAATTTACCAGACACAGAATTACGATGAGCTTGTAACAAAGAAAAATGATTATTTCAACCCTCAGCCATCCAAGTTTATTGCTCAATTACATTTTGGAGACATTAAGACAGCAAAAAATGAAAAAAAAAATTAAAGATTATGTCATGGTCTTAAGAGAGATGGCAAAACCATGCCTTTGTGATAAATACAAAGCTCTCCTCAAGCAACTATTATATGGGCTAATAAATGAACAGTTTAGGTTAATATTATTAGAAGTAAAAGATCTAACCTATGAGGAAGCAATCAGATGTGGACAAGCTTACAAACTATTGCTTGACCAAGTGAGGGAGTTGAGAAGTTTCACAAGACCAGAACCACTGCAAGCTACAATTTACAAAACATTGGGAACTGAATCTAAAACAGACAAGTTAAATGTTTCCCCTGTGGGAAAATCAGTCACAAATTAGCAATAAGCAAGAAAGTGAGAGCTGTAAGAAAATAACTGATAACCCCAAAAGAGGGCACCACTATATGAAGGCAAGCAGAAAATTTACCTGCAGTGTGATGGAAAGTAGCTATATAAAAAAAATCTACCAAATAATTGGCAAAACAAGAACCATGAAAATTGATAGTGGGGCAGAGGTATCGCTGATGAAAAGCAAGGATTGGGGAAGCAAGAATTTAAAATTCCCCACACAAGTAGAGTAAACTCACCTCAAGGCCTGGGATGCTAACAAAAAATCTTATAAAAAAACTAGGAGTAGCAAAAGAAAAGTAGAAACAAAGAAGATAGGCCAAGAATGGTTTATGCCATAGGCATAAGGATATGCAATATTAAGAAAATTGATATAGAATCACATGTTAAAAATAACTATCCCAATCTATCCAAAAAGGAGCAACCAGGAAAACTAAAACCTCACCTATTGATAGTTATGCAACAGAGCAAAATCTATTATTACAAAACCTAGGAATATGCCATTAATCCAGAAAAGAAAGGTTGACAAAAAAACTAGCCGAACTGATAGAACAAGGAATTCTGAGATCAGTTAAGAAATTCAGAATTGGCTACACCTATAGTAATAGTGGAAGAGATAAATGTAAAAAGAATTTGTGGTGACTATCGTAGCACTGTAAATCGGTACCTAAACAAAAGTCAATATCCAGTCCCAAACATAAGAGAAGTCCTAGACTCCATGGAACAAAATGCATATTTCGCCAAATTAAATTTGAACAGTTCATTTCACCAAGTACCCATTACCAAGGAAACAGCCAAGATCTTGACAATCACAAACTACAGAGATTTATTCAACTACAATAAGCTACTATTTGGAATTACATTTTAGTCTGGAATGTATTTGGGGCCCCAAATATATTCCAGACTAAAATGGACTCATTACTCAGAGGCATGGATGGAGTCATCCTGTATTTTGATGATATATATTAATAATGGTAAACTCTGAAGAAGCATTGAAAAACAAATAATAAAAACCTGTGAACTGCTTGAGAGATTTGGAGCCAGATTAAATTCTGAGAAATATATTTGAATACAAAAGAATTTAAGTTCCTCAGACATCTTATCAATAAGCATGGGAAGAAACCTGCATCTGAGAAAGTGAAAGCTGTAAAAGAAATATAACACTCACAAAATGTTAAGGTATTCCAAGCATTTCTAGGACTATAAAACTACTTTGAAACCCCCTTAAAGGGCAAGGCTCATGTTGCCCAGTCTTTATATAACTTGTTAAATTTGATAATATAAATTGTGCTATCGCATGACGTAAAGCTGTAACAACAAATAGAAAAATAAATTAAATGGCTGAGCGCTTTCAAGAAGATGTATTTCTTATAATCATAGTTGTAAGTGTGATAGCACGATTTATTTTATCATATTTAGACAAATGTAAAGTATAAATCTACAGGTTATTACTTAATAACTTGTTAAAGAAAAATGAAGTATGGAACTGGAGATGCAATCAAGAAAAAGCATTAGAACACACCACAGCCTTACTAACAACCGAAGGACTCCTTATTTATTATAATAACAAGCAAGAAGTCATGATAACAATGGACAAATCAGAATAGCTGTAATATGTCATCCATCAAAACTTGATGATCGTCCTATAGCATATGCTTCCTGAACACTAATGTTAGCCGAGAGAAACTATAGTCAGCTGGATAAAGAAGCACTGCCTATATATTCAGAATAAAAAAATTCAATCAATACCTCTATGGATGAAAGTTTAAGGCCACTGATCATAAAACCCTACTGAGAATATTGGCAAAGGATCAAACAATCCCTGACCATTTAACCCTTGAATGATTCATTGGCTAGAATTCTTATCAGAAAATGACTACAAACTCATGTACGAGAAGGGTAAAAATATATCACATGTGGATGCATTATCTAGATGCCCAGATAAAGCTTAATTGCCTAGGACAGAAATCTATGTAAATTACATTGATCAGCTACCTTCAAAAACTATTAATAATCAAACAGTGGCAGAATGGGCTAACACAGACTGGCTACATGGGCTGCTAGATGTCCTCCCTGCTTAAATAAACAGCTACGGAAAGTACAAGAGAGACTATCTGTAAATAAAGGCTGTATATAGATAACAAAGTATTTGTACCCAAGGTATGGTCACAGAAGAGTACTTAGACTATTACATCAGGATCATCCAGGAATAGTTAAGAGCTAAAATCGTGGCACTCAACTATGTATGGTAGCCTGAATAAATAGAGACTTCAAACTATATCAAAAAGTGCAAAAGGTGTCAAGTTACAGCTGATCAACGGTCAAAGAAATATATCTCATGCTCCACCCTGGAGAAAGCTTGGGAAGTAATTCACATTGATCATGACAATCCATGGAAAGACATTATTACTAAGTAGTGTTGGATTCATATAGTCATTGGACTGAATACAGAATTATAAAAAATAATAGTTCTTCTGCAACTATTACACATGGAACATCAGAGATCATCATATCAGATAATAGTATTGCTTTTTGCTCGGAGAAATTCAAAAACTCTATTAATGAATGGGGGGTAAAACATAAATCACCAATGTATCATACCGAGTCAAATGCAATCACTGAGAAGGCAGTCCAAAATATGAAAAAAAGCTTAAGCAAAATTAAAACCAAAAATATAAATGAAGCATTATTCGAAATAGTGTTTCATCAACATTGTATGCCATATAGTGCTACTGGGAAAACAGCAGCTGGATTTTTGTTTCAAAGAAAAATAAGGAATAAATTGTCAATCTTGTTACCTACCTGACACAGAATGATAGGGAGGAAGTTTGCAATAGGTGACAATGTTTGATCACTGAATAAATTAAAAGAGTTGGGAGAAAGCAACCATCATAAGTAATATTGTGAATCAACTGGCAGAAATTGAAACTAAAGAGTGTAAATCTTTGGAAGCATAAAAATCAGCTGAGAAGACAATATCTGTCGACCATAAATAATGGCAATAGAGAAGAAACCACAGGCTACAATGTTGAAGCCAGAACTACAGCATCAGCAGTCCAGAAATCTACAACCCCAAAGAAAAAAAATTGTTGATGATTAGAGACTCTTCCAAAAATGAGATAGCTACACTGAAACCATCATTAAGGCACAGCTAAGATTGCCAGCATTTAGCAAGAATCAGGAACATTCCTGGTCAACTCAAAGACTGTTAAGTGAAGAACCACATTTCTGGAGTGGGGGAGAAGTGCAGTGTTCAAGGTCAAACAGGGAATATATGCGTGTGCAACAATAAATATAATAATTGTGTAGAATAAAAATAACAACTTTGTATAATTATGTATAATGATTGGGTGAAATAATTATATATATAATTATATGAATAACTGTGTAACAATAAATGTGTGGCAATGCAACTATCAATATGTATCAAAGTTGTTAGGTCATAGAGTTGCATAGCTGTTCTTATAAGATCAGAGAACTGTGGTGAGGTGTGTAAAAAATGCCATATATGTTAAAGTATGTAAAAAATGCCATATTTAGTAAAATTTGTAAAAACTCCAGAAGTCTTGAGGGATATATAAACCTCCCAAACTTGGTCTATATGTTCTGGTATTAATGCAATTCAGAGAATCATGCCTCTGTAAGTCCAAAAGCAGGACAAGGATTTGTTATGTGCAGGTCAACATGATTTTATTATTTTTAATGTGTCTTAAACAGGCTATGTACACTTGTAAATATGCTCATACATTATTTAAATTAAACTATTAGCTTAGCGTCTCAATTCTGCCTTTGTCAATTATTTACTTGCTGCTCCCAAGACATAGCATGCAATTCAACCATTGGGTGACATGTGATTTTGCATTGTCATATCCAGTGAGGATATATTTGTCTATCCAGCATTTCCAAATATGTTTGATATGATAGTGAAAATGGACTTCTGATGCTGTTTGAATCTCCTCTATTGGTTCAATACTATTTTAGCTACCTTTCTTTCTACCAATAACTTGCAAACTCTAATCAAATAATGTAAACATTTTCCTTCACCTAGCTTGTTTTCCTTTCTAGTATCATTATGAATAGTATTTTAGACCATTCATTTCTCTTCTGGTGACTTTGGATGGTTTGATATACTGATGAAGTTTTGTATAATGTATGTGTTCTTGCATGTTATTGCTTTTTGCTC
This sequence comes from Epiperipatus broadwayi, assembly GCA_028023455.1. Classification (NCBI taxonomy): domain Eukaryota; kingdom Metazoa; phylum Onychophora; class Udeonychophora; order Euonychophora; family Peripatidae; genus Epiperipatus; species Epiperipatus broadwayi. Next base: position 363,810 of record JAQFVV010012455.1, on the reverse strand, counting down.
TTATTTAGAATTTTCTTTAATACAGCTGAACATATTTTTCAGTGATACCAATTGATTTAGGGTGATATGATAATGTAACATGACCCCCTCCATTTGACCAAGAAAGCAGCAAATTCTGTAGATGTAAACCCTGTCACCAGGATTTCCTGTGATCCATAACATATGAACATTTCTTTTAAGATTTAAATTATTTTGATTGAACTAGTGTCTTCTACTAATCTATACACTTATTTTGATCTGATATTGACTACAAAGAACTGGCCTCTGAATGGACTTGCATGACATATCTATACTTAGTTTTATGGTCTGTCAGTATTTATCCATGAAGATTTCTTAGGTAGTGCCTTTATTATACATTAACAAGAGATGCATTTCTTTATATATAACTCAATTTCCACATTGATGCTAGACCATATATAACTCCACACAAGATTTTTGACTCTTAACTATACTAGAATAAACTTGTAGAATATTTCCACAATCTTAATGCATTCTTACAAAGGATCAGCATTTTATCTCCTGCTATTATGAAACTTTATTAGTTAATAATTTCTTGCATATATTCCACCAGGAATTATAGAGGTTTTTAGGCTCTCTGCTAGGCTACCCATCTTTGATCCATTTTATAAGCATCTGGTAGTCTACATTGGCTTTAATTCAATGATATAATTTTACTATTAATCACTGCCACTTTCCAATAGTCCACATAATTCATATTTACCTCACCATTTTTTTTCCTGATTATACTGGAGACATAAAACCTTGTGTCAGCATATTGTGACTTTTTCTAAATTGTAATTTGTATCCATATGCTCATAAAAAATATACCAGTGAACCATTCTGAAACATCAATGATCTGGTATTGTCTTTTATTTGCAAATATTCCTAACAATGGTCAATGATCAATTATTATTATGTTTGGCCATATAGATATTTATGGAATTTTTTGACCCCTGAAACTATTGCTAACACTTCATTGTCAAGTTGGCTGGAATTTCTCCCAGTCTTTGACAATGTTCTGGATATTAATACTATTAGTTATTCATCCTGTTCTGAGAGATGATTAAGTACAACTCCAACCCCATATTCTGACATATCTGGTTGTTTATGTTAAGATCTAAACTATTATCAAAATGTACCAATAAAAGACTAGATGGTAACTCTCTCTTGATTCTTTCCAGATTCAGTACTGATATTTCTGAAACACAACATATAAAGGCATCATTATATGTGCTTTACCCCTTAACATAATTCTTGGAAAAAAGTTCTAGGAAAGCCTGCAATTCTTTCATATTCTTTGACATTTGAAAATTCATGATTACTTTAATCTTTAATAGGTCAGATCTTCCTTAACCTGTAAAAAAATGACCTAAAAACTTAACTTCTTTGGCATTCCAAATGCACTTGGTTCAGTTTAGCTCATTAAAGACCACATAATGATATTTCTGAGTTAACCAATTACTAAAATGTCTTTACTTTCACTTTGAAAATGTTTGGGGTGGTTATAATTGCAAAAGAAAGATAAGTGTATTAAAACAACTCTTTATAAGTTGTTATAGACTGTAAGGTTGTTGTTTTCTCTTACACTGGTATCTGATGGAATGAAGCAATATCTTCACATTTTGTACAAAACATATGCTTTTATCTAAAATTTTTGTTAACTATTATTCTATAGACCCCATTTATATGTATTTGGTTATTGGATTTTGTAGTAATGTCTATAATAGTGGTCCATTCTAAATTTTCAATAGGTGTTAACACTCCTTCTTTATGAAGACCTTTAAAACTTCTTTGTCTTCTGTGTAAATGTTACCTTTTATGCCTTATAATGAACAAGTATTACACCATCCTGAATCTCTGTTTCTAAGTACTATATTTACCTCCTTGCTCTACTCTGAATAATTTATAGAATTTAATTATACCTGTCTTCCCACCTTGATTTTATTGATCATACAGATCTTTATGTCTAGGGGAACAAACTGTAATCTTTCTAATAAGGGATTTAGATTGCATTTTACAATAAATACATTTAATTTTTTGAAGCAGTTATTAATCTCTGCTGTAATTTTAACTACATCTAATATATTCATGAATTTTCCATTCACATCATTCATTTTAGTTGTTTTTACTAATGTAGGATATTCATTTCTTTAATTAATATGGTTCAATTCCTGAGACATAAGGGATATCCTAGCTTCGCTGTCTATTTTCCATTTCTACAGATTTATTGCCCTTTGTTATTCATGTTAAAAATATCAATTTCAAACTGCATTTAATTGGCCAAGCTTTATTCTGGAGTAGTTTTTTTTATTTGTACATTCATTTTTAGAACAGCAGATCATGGTTTGATGACTTACTTTTCCACAATTTTTACATTTCACATTTTTGTAATCATACTCTCACCCTATGTGCCCAAGTTTTTCTCAATACTAACATTCAAAGATCAGCTTTTCAAGCTAATTGTGCATGCGTCTTCTGCGAGTGTTAAATAATAAATGAATACTTCACTCTACAATACAAGATATAGTATTTATGCAGGAATAAAAGAAATCCTCTTATTCCTATGACTCAAATTCTTTTATATGAGGAAATCTGAAGTACTGTTGAGTAAAGCATGAGAGTAGAATTCTCACTTTAAATTACTATCTACGATGTTGGAATGAACGACGTCGGTGAAATTGTCTAGAATTTACTAAACGTCACTCTAAGTGAAACTTAATTATAAGTAAATAAGCATTTATTTTTATATGATGCTATGCATACAATTGTATACATTCAAAGATCAGCCTTTCAAGCTAATTGTGCATGCGTCTTCTGCAAGTGTTAAATAATAAATGAATACTTCACTCTACAATACAAGATATAGTATTTATGCAGGAATAAAAGGAATCCTCTTATTCCTATGACTCAAATTCTTTTATATGAGCAAATTCTGACTTGCTTGTTTCAGAATTGCTGTTTGTTGAACACTTTCATGCTGAACTGAAGAAACATTTGCTTGACTAAAAAACCAATTCATGTGCAGTAACTTTTTGATGGCCCTACATACAATAGATTGGATATAACTAATAGCTGCTATCAAGGTTTGTAATCATTCTTTTATAGAAAGTATCCCAACAAAGTTTCCTCAAGGTAATTTCCATACACCCAATTCCTTGCCAAGTCTCATAAAGCAGCACTATAATCTTTACACCATCCACCTATCAATCTCTACTTTGAAAATGAAGACATTGTGTACTTAGAGAGGTTTCAGAATTAAAATGTTGGCTTAGTTATTTGACTAAATCTTGATAAGTTAAACTTTCTGGATCTTCACGTTCACAAAATCAGTCAATCATTCTAGAGCTGAAAAAAGAAGTAATGTGGATCTGTACTATTATTAAATATAAAGTACTTGTTTATATACTTTGTATAAATAGACCACCTCAGAGGGAATGTTAATATCAAATTCCCTGTTGTCTACTTATTTACCAACTAATGGATTAATATCCTTAAATCTATTTGCTTAAAAAAATTAATTTTGAATAAATACTGTGTCTATTTTTAGTACTCTGTAGATCTATTAGTTCTCAATCTGTGTCAATATATGTTATATTCAGTTTGTCAAGCAAAGTACATAAGTTTATAACAAATATTTAATACAAATGGGTTGATTATTTATTCAGTAATAATATATATGATATCAGATTTAACTTTTACAATTGTATTAAATTACTTTTTTGCCTAAAAGCTTATTAAAATTGTAATCACGACCTAGGTGGCCTAAGATGTTACTGGATATAGACGCCTATCCAGGTTCTTCTTTGTCTAGATGTTGCTTCTAACTTAATGCACAACCCTTTTCTATAGTCCATGATTTAATTCTTATTTTAATATGGAATTCTTTTCAAGAATATTTGTACTTTTTAAGATTTCTATTTTAGAAATAACTAATTAGTTTGGTTGTTTTAATCTAACAATTTAATTACTTATCTTTTAATTAAGCTTTTTTTTTTTTTACCTTTATACTCTAGTATTATCGTTTTTATAGTTAATAGAAATATTACTTTATATAATTTTAAACATATTTTTTATTTTAAAACGTGTGTGTGTAGATATCTAAACAAAAAAAATCATCTTCTTATTAACTGAGAAATTCTATTATTATTAAATTAGTTGGTGCATCTCTTAAAAGTTATCTACAGTTATATATAATTATTTTTAACTAGTTTAAGGTATTCTATTTTAATATTAAAACACAAATGGTTTTCTTTAAATCTACTGATTACTATCAGTATTAAAGCTGTTATGAATTGTCACAGTTGAATTAAACATGATATTAACACAACACATAAACTAGGACTTTCCAGAATGTAGAGGATTTTCACATCCATAAAAAAGGTATCCTTCCTTTTCATCAGCAAAGAAATTGAAAATTTATTGAAAATTTAGAGAATACTACTGTCTATGATCTTGAGTATTGTTGGAATGTAGCAATTAAAAATTTGACTCTGGATTTTAAAAGTATCAGTTGACCTAAAGAGATCGATCAGAGATTAATTAAGGATATTAAATTTTTTGTTGTAAGATTATCATTTTTCATACATTATTTCTTATTAGATTATCATTTTCCATTTTAAAACTGGCTCTTGAAGCTTTGGAATAGCTTATATTTAGATTTCATATTCATAAATATAATGTTGAAGAATGACAATAAATAACCTTTAAAACAGGCACTCAGTGCAAGCCACTCAGTGCAAGCCAGAGTAATCAATGGATGCCAGAAGGCTTGTGCATAAAATCCCTATCTAGTACCTACTACATCCAATATTCCCAGACTGGTTTCTGGCTTGTGGCCTTTGTCAGTGAATTGATCATGTGATGTTTGGTGGTTTAAGTAAATAACCTTCTTTGATAAATATTAAGAAACAACCAATAAATGATATTAGCTGCTTTTCATTTAGATACAGTGGGTTCCCTTAGATAGAACAACTCTCTTTGTTCATCTTTATTAAGATATTGGATTTTTGACTTTTATTGTAGAAATGTCATTGAAAATTTATGGAAGAATATAAGAAATTAAGATATGTAACACTTCTTATTCAATTTCAAACAATATAAGGATTATGGTTAGTGAAACTTGCCAATTGTAATAGTTATTAGTTTGAATCTCTTATTCCCAATAACATAACAGCTATTTATTCGATTGTCAATACTTTGGTTTTCCAAAATCAAGTTAAATAAAATAGTATTATATATTTTTACCAAATCATTACTATTAAGAATAAAAATGTACTTTTACCAAATAGGTTCAACTATTTTATTTTAATATGTAACATTCGATAAGAAATTTTAAAAACTCTAATTTGAAAAAAAAAAAAAAAAAATTAAAAATTATAATCTCATAGATGCATTATATAATTTATCACAAAAGCAAAATATTTCAAGTTTTTTTTCAAGTTTTAATAAATGATTTGATTTAGTTTGGAAAACTTGAAAGGGATATTTTCAATATCTTAGATAAAATATTTACATCACTTGCTAATAATTATTTCTTTTGATAAGCTTTTTATTTTATTATTAAGAAAACTTACAGAATAAAAAATAAAGCAATGAAAGAAAAAAATCTTAATGAAAGGATGTAATTAATTTTTACATACTTTGAAAAACTATAAGCAAAAATTTTTGACGAGCTCTACAATCTTTCAATTTAGAAAATGAACGTTTCAACAAGTTTTAAACAGCTTAGTTTATATATTGTTATGTTTTAACAGCTTAGTTTATATATTGTTATCTTTTGTAAAATAGATGTTTTCTTCTGATGGTATCACTCTTTTACTAAGTCTTAACTTTCAAAGTGCTAACATAGATGTATCTGTGCAAAAAGGCATTCAAGAAAGTCAATGGCTTGTCAAGAATTTTATTAAAGAACCTTTATTATTCTATTTCTAAATATGATGATTTAAATGCTTTTTAGAATGCCTTAAAAGATTATGCAGATATTGAACAAGAAAAAGCTTTACCAATACTTAATCAGATAACTTAATACAAAACAGTAATAGGATCTTCATCACCGGCAATACTTTTAAATGAGTATGGTTACTCTGTCTCCAGAAGATACAAAAAAATGAAGATAGTCAAAATATAAAACAAGCAGACGATGCAACATTATTATAGATTGTCTTTCAGTTAATATTGATAGTGAAAGCAGGTCTGTTCCTTCAGTTACAACTATGCTCAAATTTACCATAAAATATTTTTTAAAAATCTGTTGAATTCGTTCATATCGCAGATGTGATGTGATGAAGATCTGTCATTTTAACGATAATTAAAGATAAATAATTGATTGACTTTATTACTCGGGAATTCAAAAAATGTTCAAGCATTGGAAGTGAAAGAACTAGATGCAATCTGGAACATTAGATTTCAAAGTCCGTCATTCCATCTTTCAACCAAACACTAACACATTCAATAGTATCATAGTCAGCAATAAGAATATCATTATGTACTTTTAGAATGTTAGTTAGAACTTTCTTATATTAAGTTTTTTGAGCTGATAGATAATTTATGTCTGACTTCCAAACAGTAAATTTCTACTAAACATCACATGATCACCATCTCATGCTAGCACATAACTGTTATTAAACAGGCAAAAAACTACAAGATAGGGATTTTATGCACAAGCCTTCTGGCATCCATTAGTTATTCTGGTCAGCACAAGGTGGCACTACTATATGGAGAGTTTTTTGCCTTTTTAAAAACAGTAAATTGGCAAAAAAAAAAAATAGCGATCTTATACCCAATTAATTCAGTTGCCACAATTATATTATTTAAATACAAGTATATTATATATACTTATGCTAATGCAAAAGAGATTTGAACCCAGATTTTCAAGCTCCCTTCACTCACAAAGTTGGAGCTTGAGTGAAGAAGATTGAAGCCTATCCATTAAAGTTTGAGGATTTGTTATCTTAATATAAACTGAGCATTGATTATATATATGGGAGATGATGATCCGGACCAATTGATGATTGCTGGTTCAGCATGAAATATATATACTGGAGATCATTTATATTTTTCACATATATGTAGTCATGTGTATTGGTTGTATAAAATGGAGTGGATGACTAAAGGAAGCTTGAAAGTCTGGGTTCAAATCCATTCTAATAATTATACAGTATTACTATATTTTTAGTTTGTCAAATGCAGCATTAGCACATTAAATACATCTCGACATTTAAGTCCACCTTTCTATTTAAAAATTTATCAAGATAATTAAATTAATTCACATTTTCAAGACGATAACCATCTGAGTTAAAGCTTTTTTAGACTATATTTAAATAATTTAAGAACATTTTGAAAATAATCTTTTGAATTGGCAGGAATATGTCAATCACTAGGATAATATAAATCTGCAAACTAAGAACATAATGTTCATGTAAGCCATCTATAAAATATTTTTTTAAAAAAAGGAAACTAAATTGGAGCTAGTAAATATCAAGATTTGACAATATTTTATTAAAATATCTCAGATTTCTCATCAGCATGTAATGCTTTTTATACTTTCTGTTACTTCAAGTAGAATTATAAAATATAAATAAATTTCAGTAAACAAACACTGTAATGAATCTGCTTGACTAATTGAGTCAAATGTTTTCACTTATCAATAAAAAAAAAAGCAATATATAAAATATATATTATTTTTTATAACTCTCCTCATATACACTCTAATGCAATTTTTATATATAATTTTTCCTTTATTTTTCTAACAGTTTTGATTGTCCTGCAGTCTTCATCAGGGCTGACAAAGACTGCAGAACAGTTGAAACTTAAAAAAATAAAGAAAGAATTATATATAAAAATTGCATTAGAGTGTATATGAGGAGAGTTGTAAAATAGTAATATATATGAAGAAATGTAACAAAGAAAAGAGAAGATATATAAATTGTACCTCTTCTTATAACATCTTTCTTGTATTAACCTGGAAATAAAAACCATGTCTAAAATATTTCTTGGTTCTCTAAAAGCATATAGGTTCTGATATCTATTCACGTATGACTGAAAGAAACTTATTTAATAAAATTTTTGATAATTACCTTTAAGATTAAAAACTAGTGCACAATACAGACTTTTGTTATTCTTTTATTTTTATTATTTTGAACAATAGGAACATCTTTAAGATGTGATGGCTCAATTCCAATAGTTTTGAAACTAACATATCACAACTACATTTTAAAATCCATAGATATCACAGAATTATAAAAATATAGATGTAATATGCATGCTTATATGCATTAATAGAGAAGTTTATTTTTATAACAATTATAACAAGATAACGTTGGAAAATAATGGAGAGAAGAGTATGTATGTATATACATTTGATGAAATTCAAATTTATTTAAATTATAATGTTAATTTAGATTAGAGTGTCCATTTTTTGAAGAGGGGGAAAGACGAATATTTGCGATTGATAGCATAAATGTTGTTGGATATATAATATACTTCCCTGATTTTCCTCTTCAAATCATTTCTTTCTATGTATTGAATAGTTGCAGAAGAAAAAATAAATTGGGGTCCTGTTGCACATATTATGTCTATTACATTTCATATAGGAGAAGTATAAACTGTTTACTCATCATTAAATATAGAAATGATGTTTTAATTGTGCCCCATTATGCTTACTTCAGCCAAATAGTGTTTTTTAGAATAATTTTAGTAAATACCACTGGAACATGCTTATAAAATAATTTTTAAATACACATTGTAGAACAAAGGCCTTTCCAACATCTCTCTATAGAAAAAAACTAAAGGCAAAGCTACCAAACTAGTGGAATGTTCAAAAGTGAGGGTTTTTAATTTCTTTTCTTGTTTTAACATTTTAGTCGAAAAAATATCTAACCATACATTTATCTGACTAATAAGTGGATGATCAGATGAGTTTTTATGTGCTAGCTATCTCAAAAAATGTAAGCTTCAACCTGGAAAATTTCAAAACACCATGTTATAGGCCTGGCACCTGAATGCATTAATGGCAAAACAAAATTTATGTTTTATTTATGTACTTATAATACCTACAAGTTAAATATTTAATTAGTAATCAAAATAAATAGCTTTATGGTCTATAACATAGATTTTACTTTTCTTATGATTATGTATGCGGGATTCGAACTCAGACTTTCACATGACCCTCAACTCTCCATGCCATCTCATACTGCTGAATGGGATTCGAACTCAGACTTTCACACGATCCTCACCTCTCCATGCCATCTCATACTGCTGAACAGGATTCGAACTCAGACTTTCACATGACCCTCAACTCTCCATGCCATCTCATACTGCTGAATGGGATTCGAACTCAGACTTTCACATGATCCTCACCTCTCCATGCCATCTCATACTGCTGAACAGGATTCGAACTCAGACTTTCACATGACCCTCAACTCTCCATGCCATCTCATACTGCTGAAGCACCTGATCACACATGTCAGGTGGTTCTGCAGTATGAGATGGCATGGAGAGTTGAGGATCATGTGAAAGGCAGAGTTCGAATCCCACATACATTATATATAGATATGTATAGTGTATTAATTTTCTTATGATTGTAAATTCATTTTGCATTTTTATTTATTGATTCTATATATTTTTCTCAGATAAAGTAAGTTATTAAATAAATATTTAATAAAAATATTTTTATTAATCAAAATAAACATATCATATTGAAGTCTATGACTCTATTTTTCTTTTAATAAATTCAACAGGAATATCTCTATCAGGGGAAAGAATACCTCGAATTATTGGTTTCAAAATACCATCTCCATGCAAGAGAAGTTCATATTCTTGTAAAATCTATTTAAAATATTATAAATAAAGATATATTAAAATATAACAAAGTAATTCAAATATCTATAACTTAAAAAAAAAAAACTGGAGCTAAATTTGTAAAACTTAATATATTAATGTTAATTATATAATTAGTAATATAGGTATAGCTTATTGTATTTCTGTTCACACACAAAATTTAAATTTTATTTGTAAAACAATGTATATACTAATAGTGACAGCACAGATGCTGTAATCTGGTTACAGTATAGTATATATTATAAATAGATTCTTATACAAACTAATTATATATTGTATTTACTAAAATAATGGTTAAAAAAAAAGAGGGCTGTGTATGTCTATTACATTTACCTATATTTGTATTAATAATTAATTTATGTTACAAGAATTTAATTTTATTGTACTTTATAAACTGTTACTATTATTTTATTTATTTTTACAATATAATGATGATATAAATTGTTCTGCAAATGTTAGTTTTAGATTTAATTACAAGATCTATGTAATACATATGAAGAAAAAAACCAAAAAAAAATTGTAATTAAAATAGGCAAAACTCTCCATACAGAAGTGCCACTCAGTGCAAGCCAGAGTAATCAATGAAGGCTAGAAACTAGTCTGGGGATATTGGATGAGTAGGCACTAGATAGGGATTTTATGCACAAGCCTTCTGGAATCCATTGATTACTCTGGTTTGCATTGAGTGGCACTACTGTATGGAGAGTTTTGCCTGTTTTAATAACAGTTATGAACAAGCATAAGAAATGGTGATCATGTGATGCTTAGTGGTTTAAAAAAAATGTAGTTGTGATGAGCATTATTAAGAAATAACAGAAAACTATATAATTCAAATGATTTGATAAAACTATAGAATTAGTTAAATTTGAATAATTAATTTGTTATTTAAACCACTAAAACATCATCTAATCACCATTTCTTATGCGTACTCAATCTATTAAAGCAGTAGTAACTCTCTCCATATACTAAATGGGGATTTTTATGCACAAGCCATTGCATCTATTAATTACTATGGCTTGCACTAAGTGGCATTTCTATATGAAGAGAGTTGCTATTGTTTTAATTTGTTGTTTATTGCACACATTTGTTATAATTAATATTTGTATAGAAAATTTTATAAGGTTAACTCTAGTTTCATTTAATTATATATGTGTGTATGTTCATGATATAGGTGTAGCATGTTAGTAACTATGAACCTAATCAATTATATATAAAGGAATTTATTGGTTTTTTTTTTTTTTACTAAAGTAAATGTTGATTCTTTTATATATACTGTAACAGTATGAATATGCAGAGCAGTCAACTGGTGCTACAGATAAGCAAAAACGAGAAGCAAATGATAGTTAAATAAATAATCAACAATTATATAATATAATTATTGAAATAGTTAAGGCGTTACTTCATTAGCATTTGAAATCAATAAATATATATATATGTGCTTTGCGCACAGATAATGAAGCTGTTAAACGTAAGTAATATTATAAAGTTATCGCCAAGCGCTTTCAGGACAGTTTATAGTCTCATATTCATGGCTACTGGAGTTTAGTTAAGAACTATAATATTAATGCAAATTTATGCAAATTTGTGTGAAGATGTTACATAGATCATTTTCGAGACAGAGAAAAGCAGACCTTTCTTCTATTGATTGCTGCTGGGTCACTTACTATTAGTAAGCTTCCCTGACTTTGCGTTTAATATCGTTTCTTTCAGAGCAGAATAGTATTTGGGTTTGATATATATAAATCACTACAATACAGGTATTAACAACTATTTGCCTCTATAACCATACATTCCAAATTTTGCACATCAGGGAGCACCGTTTTCAGAGCTGTGGGGGTGGGATTACTTCTGTGAGACATATGAGTGGCACTAGTGTTGTATATTTATTAGCATGTGTTATATAAAACAAAAGATATTATGACAGTGCGCTCATTAGATATAATTAATTCGTGTATTTTTAGAAAATAGGAAAGTATTATAAACTATGTTTGCTTTAGTATATGGATAAAATAAACATCAATAAATAATAAAATAATTTATTAATAAAAATTAATAAATCAGTAGAAGACTGTTTGTAAATTCCCTCTTGAATACTTCTCAAATTGGATATCAGGACAAAAGTTCAAATCTTATATTTCTCTAATTGTTCGTTATAACTTTTCCCATAGATGTAGATATATAAAATTATTATTTGCTTCAATATAACTTTCATTGAAATAATTTCCCTCATGAATAAAATATAATATCTTACTTGACAATTTCAGACTTCAGTTTTTCATTCTATATTCTTTAATAGTTCATTATATCTTTTATTTATTCATCTTGAATATTCAAAAATAATATAAAATATTAAATTTTTTCCTTTGAGACTAGCTTACCAATTTGTCATGAAAGCCTTTCTTCTTCCTTTGGTTATCTTTCTTCTTTTAATTATTATCACACCAACGTTGAATATAGTTACACATGGTGTATTTTATTTGGCTTGACACAAAAAAAAGCTTTCTTGGAAATTTATCTGAGTTTCTGTTTCCTTAAACCACTAAATATCACATGATCACCATCCATTGATTACTCTGGTTGGCACAGGGTGGCACTACTGTATGAAGAGTTTTGCCTGTTTAATTTTTCCTTTCCTTCCTAGCAGTTTCTAATAGTTGCCAGGGAAAATATTGGACAATGCACCAAGGATAAGAGCTGATGTGCCACTGGCTACAGTCTAGTGCTCCATATTAAAAAAAAATCTGAATATTTTCATAACATTTAATAATATTCATCAAAATATAAAATCACAAACCAATTTTCTTTAAAAAACTTGTTTTTTATTATTATGACTATATGAAATTAATATCAAGAGCAACGTTTCGACTATTTACTTCCTTATAGTCTTTTTCAAGCCACTAAAATATAAAAAATAATAAAACAAATAAAATAAAACATAATACAATCATTAAACTCTACATATATTTCAAATCTTCTCAATACAAAAACATAAATTTAATATAAAACATTAGAACATTACCTTCCTCTATTTAAAACAACCTACAATTTAAACTTCTATTTAAAACACTCTGTTTAAATTATATTTAGATAAAATATCTCAAAAACCAGTCCCATCACCCACAACAATCAATTAGTTTTTTTCTTTTATTCCTATATTGTTTAAATTCCCTACTATAAAAAATTTTTTCTTTTTTTAAAACTTACTTTATAATTAACTATTGTTTCTAAAAGTTCTATTTTTTTTTTTTTTTTGTAAATAATGTGACTAGTTTTTATTTTTTATAAAATCAATTAGTTTTTTATTCATATATGGTTTAAATTCCTTAATATAAAAATTTTCCTTTAAAAATCTTTCTTTATAATTAATTACTGTTTCTAAAAGTTCTATTTTGTAATTAATGTGACCAGATTTACACTTATGAAAAAAAATTGCAGATTTTTTATCAGATAAATGTTGTTTTAATCTTGTTTTTAACTTATTTTTTGTATTTCCAATATAAGAAATACTTTTACCAACATTCCAGCAGTCTAAACATTTTATCATATATACACCTTTCATAGCTTCAAGCATATCATTCTTTTCACTAACATTAATCAGCTTTTTTAAATCTTTCTTTTTTTTTATATATACTGGGAGTAATTTAATGTTAAATTTATTATTAATTTTTTTACAAATATTTTTAATCCTAATAAAAATATTTTTTGATACTTTAAATCCTATGTAAATTTTATTAATATTATTAACTTTATTATCAATTTTATTTTCCCCTTTAATCTTCTTTTTAATTAAATTCAAATTATAATCTGAAAAAATTTTTCCAATAATCTTATTTGGATATTCATTTAAATAACATTCCTTTTTTATCAATTCTAATTCTTTCTCCAATAATAAATCACTAGAACATATCAATATTGCTCTTCTAATTCTGTTTTTTATAATATTCATTTTACAATGTTTATCAATGTCTGAAAACCAGTTAGTAATCAGACCATGAAATGTTTTTTTCTAAAAACAGATGTATTAATGCTTATTTTATTATTTTCTATAATTTTATCAATTTTTACATCCATATATTCAATTTTATTATCCACTTCTTTTTCCATGGTAAATTTAATATTTTTTTCTTTTTTGTTAATGTAATTTAAAAAAATGTTTGCATAGGATTTATCTTCCTTTAAAAACCATGAAATAGTCATCAACATATCTTACAAAAAAACAAGGACCAACATCCAAATCCAAAAAATCCTTTTCAAAAATATTCATATATTCATCTGCCAAAAACCCACTTAGGCAACTCCCCATACTTAATCCTTTTACCTGTTCAGTAAAACCTATCTTTAAATTTAAAAACCAAATTTTTACTACAAATCAATAAAATCTCATGTAATAAATAAGAATCTATTTTTAATTTTTTACTTTTATCTTTAATGTATAATTCCAAAGCATAATTAATAGCTATATCTGGATCAACATTATTATACATATTTATAATATCTAATTTAACAAAATAAATATTTTTAAATTTAATATTTTTCAAAAAATTATTTAATTTTTCTATAAAATCCATTGAGTTGTATACTTTATTATTTTTATTTACTTTACTATATTTTTTAAAAAAATTATTAAATACCCATTTAGAAATATTCTCATAATAAGTATCTCTACAACTAATAATTGGTCTTAGGGGTATACCATCTTTATGAACCTTTGGTATCCCTGTAATTGTTGCACATCTAATATCCATTCTTTTAAGCATAAACAATTCTTTATGCTAAAGAATGGATATTAGATGTGCAACAATTACAGGGATACCAAAGGTTCATAAAGATGGTATACCCTAAGACCAATTATTAGTTGTAGAGATACTTATTATGAGAATATTTCTAAATGGGTATTTAATAATTTTTTAAAAAATATAGTAAAGTAAATAAAAATAATAAAGTATACAACTCAATGGATTTTATAGAAAAATTAAATAATTTTTTGAAAAATATTAAATTTAAAAATATTTATTTTGTTAAATTAGATATTATAAATATGTATAATAATGTTGATCCAGATATAGCTATTAATTATGCTTTGGAATTATACATTAAAGATAAAAATAAAAAATTAAAAATAGATTCTTATTTATTACATGAGATTTTATTGATTTGTAGTAAAAATTTGGTTTTTAAATTTAAAGATAGGTTTTACGAACAGGTAAAAGGATTAAGTATGGGGAGTTGCCTAAGTGGGTTTTGGCAGATGAATATATGAATATTTTTGAAAAGATTTTTGGATTTGGATGTTGGTCCTATTTTTTGTAAGATATGTTGATGACTATTTCATGGTTTTTAAAGGAAATAAAAGAAAAGCAAACATTTTTTTAAATTACATTAACAAAAAAGAAAAAAAATATTAAATTTACCATGGAAAAAGAAGTGGATAATAAAATTGAATATATGGATGTAAAAATTGATAAAATTATAGAAAATAATAAAATAAGCATTAATACATCTGTTTTTAGAAAAAAAACATTTCATGGTCTGATTACTAACTGGTTTTCAGACATTGATAAACATTGTAAAATGAATATTATAAAAAACAGAATTAGAAGAGCAATATTGATATGTTCTAGTGATTTATTATTGGAGAAAGAATTAGAATTGATAAAAAAGGAATGTTATTTAAATGAATATCCAAATAAGATTATTGGAAAAATTTTTTCAGATTATAATTTGAATTTAATTAAAAGAAGATTAAAGGGGAAAATAAAATTGATAATAAAGTTAATAATATTAATAAAATTTACATAGGATTTAAAGTATCAAAAAATATTTTTATTAGGATTAAAAATATTTGTAAAAAAATTAATAATAAATTTAACATTAAATTACTCCCAGTATATAAAAAAAAAGAAAGATTTAAAAAAGCTGATTAATGTTAGTGAAAAGAATGATATGCTTGAAGCTATGAAAGGTGTATATATGATAAAATGTTTAGACTGCTGGAATGTTGGTAAAAGTATTTCTTATATTGGAAATACAAAAAATAAGTTAAAAACAAGATTAAAACAACATTTATCTGATAAAAAATCTGCAATTTTTTTCATAAGTGTAAATCTGGTCACATTAATTACAAAATAGAACTTTTAGAAACAGTAATTAATTATAAAGAAAGATTTTTAAAGGAAAATTTTTATATTAAGGAATTTAAACCATATATGAATAAAAAACTAATTGATTTTATAAAAAATAAAAACTAGTCACATTATTTACAAAAAAAAAAAAATAGAACTTTTAGAAACAATAGTTAATTATAAAGTAAGTTTTAAAAAAAGAAAAATTTTTATAGTAGAGAATTTAAACAATATAGGAATAAAAGAAAAAACTAATTGATTGTTGTGGGTGATGGGACTGGTTTTTGAGATATTTTATCTAAATATAATTTAAACAGAGTGTTTTAAATAGAAGTTTAAATTGTAGGTTGTTTTAAATAGAGGAAGGTAATATTCTAATGTTTTATATTAAATTTATGTTTTTGTATTGAGAAGATTTGAAATATATGTAGAGTTTAATGATTGTATTATGTTTTGTTTTATTTGTTTTATTATTTTTTATATTTTAGTGGCTTGAAAAAGACTATAAGGAAGTAAATAGTCGAAACGTTGCTCTTGATATTAATTTCATATAGTCATAATAATAAAAAACAAGTTTTTTAAAGAAAATTGGTTTGTGATTTTATATTTTGATGAATATTGTTTATACTGACTATTTTTTAAAAGAAAGAAGAAGTTCAAGATTAAAGGTTATGCTAAACATTTAATAAATCAAAGTAATTATAAAAAAAGCTGACACTTCTCATATAATTTTTTTAACTAGATAGTTAATTCTTTTTTTTTTTCACCTATTTTTTCCAACAAGAGCATATGAGAGAGAGAGCTTACCTCTTTTACATATTATCAACTTCATTTACATACAAAATCTTTTTTTGCTTTATTTATAAATTTTGGGGATTGTCTCCTCAATGAATTTATAAAACAATCTGTTTTATAATAAAGGAAAAATTAATTAAATGAATATATCAGTGCATATTTACTAAATAAATACAATCTTTATTCACACAATTATTTCCTGTGCATGGATATTCCTCATTTTATCTATTTGTATATATATATACATGTGTAAGTAAGCACACACATTTTCTAAAATATAATCACAATGTAACTTTGGCATTGCTATGACAATGGTTAAAAATTAAATCTCTCAATTTATTAGCGAGTTTGGAGCAAGAAAGTTAAAAGACAGCATTGCAAAATTTTAAGCAAATGGAATAATGGTTGGCAACGTTCTTGTGTTTCAAGATTGATTTGCATAATCATTGCAAAACTCATCTCTAGTGTATTATTTTTTCTTGAAATTGCATTCATTTGCAGATGGCTATTATGAAAATTAAAATAAATTAATCAAATGGTTTATTGCTTCAGAGTTCATATGATGTTTAAGCACAGGAAGTTAAAGAGCTGGTCCATGATCCATGGACTTTGAATTATAGAGTCCATGTTTTACAACTGCAATAAACCATGCAACATAATGTAAAAAAACTCAATGCAGGTAATAAAGTATATGAATAATTAGTAAAATAAATTTCTAAAGAGTGCAAAAAATATAAAAGGAGAATGTATTTGATAATATTCATCCAAATTGTTGGATTTCTTTAGTGAGATATATGTTTTTTTTTTTGCTATAGTAACTTCAATAGATAGAAAGATAGCTATTTATTTATTTTCTCTAAAAGATAAAATATCAAATAAGTTTTTTTTCTATTTTTTAGAAATACATTTAATTACTATATATACTCTCACACATTCACACAAACACATACATAAAAAAATATATTTCTGAAATGGAAAAATGATTTTAAATCAATCAATCAATAAAACCAATAACCATAATATAATACATATTAAAGAGAATTTACATATTTTAAAGTTCTTCAAATAGAATTTTGGTTTTTGTGGAGGAACCGTACTACCACCGACAGTGCCATCTGCCGGCGGTAGTACAGTCCCTCCACAACTACCAGAATTTTTATATCAATTCTTAGTTTAAAAAACTTAGTGATTTATAGGTTTAAGACAGTTGTAAAATGTTTTAAATCTTTAAGGTAATATTGATCTTGATTTGAATTATTAATAGTCAATGACTATTTAATCATTTGAAGCAAATAATAAGAGATAAAGCCTAGAGTATTTAGAAAGTTATTTATGCTAATGATTAATATTTCATGAAAGATATTTTGTATACAGGCAAAACTCTCCATACAGTACTGTCACCCAGTGTCGCCAGATTAATCAATAGATGCAAGAAGATTTATGCATAAAATCCCTATCTAATGCCTACTCATCCAATATTCCCAGACTAGTTTTTAGCTTGTGGCTTTCATCAATGAGGAGCCTTGGATTTGAGAGCACTGCTTCTAGATCTTAGGATGGTGGCACTACTGTATGGAAGATTTTGCCTTTGTTTTAATAGCTAGTGTAAAAATAGGGAATGGTGATCATGTGTTAGTAATTTAATATTTTGCCTACAAGGTATCAGACATTGAATCTCTACAACCATACTATCAGTTCAATATTCTTCAATTATCTAGTCAAAGACTCATGCTAATATTAACAGAAAAAAAACATGACAAATCTAAAATATTGTCATATTTATAAGTGTTTGGATAAGGAAATTAATTCTAATAAATAATACCTTCTGCAAAATTGTGAAGAATATTATCAAAGCTGTCATTTTACTTTAAGCAAATCAATCATTTATTTGAAAAGTTATAGATTACTGATGCAATCCAACTTGTGCCCCCCCCCCCCAATCATCTAAAGAACTCTAAAATATAATATCATAAATCTTGAAATTGTGTAAAAGTAATGATACTTATAAATATGAGCATTGCTAATTGCTCAACAGGCTTTGTGATAAATGCTTAGCCAGAAAAGCATTTAAAATATCTCTGTCAGCAACCCCCCCCCCCCAAACCTCTGACTAATGGTTTCGTTCTTTGGCACTTCTCAGAGAGGCACTAGAGTAACTTCAGACACTAGATCTAAAAATACTAACCCAAAGCCAGCATTTATCTAAAAGTTATCTATTGAATGGAAAATCTGAAATTTTCAGACACCTACATATCTTTCAAACCCAGCTATCCAACTCAAATAGCTATATGGGGCTGAGAGATCTTCAGCCAAACCATATATTAGTAGTCTTAGCAATATAACATCGCATAAGACTTAAAGCAGAGACTATAAATAGTCAAATAAAAATAGAGTCATACATCACATGATCCCATTCTTTTAAGCTTGTAAGATATAAACAATGAGCATTGCCAAAGCACAAAACCATTGGTCAGAGGTTTGGCAGGGGGTGTTTCCTGACAGAAATATTTTAAATGCTTTCTCTGGCTAAGCATTTATAACAAAGCTTGTTGAGCAATTAGCAATGCTCACTGTTTATATCTTACACGCTTAAAAGAATGGGTCATGTGATCTATGACTCTATTTTTTATTTAATGATACTTATATTTGTATAGTAGTAACTTTCAACATTTTTGCTAGAATATGAAAATTTATTATAACATAAATGCTAATCAAGTTACTACCTATCAAGTAATAATTAGTATGTTAAGATATTGACTTTAAAAGCATCTGAAGGTGTGAAATGACTTCCAGTAAAATCTAATCAAGATTGTTACAGTATATGACAATCTTTTAAAAGCATAATTAATTTGTGCAATTACAATGGCAGTTTTAATTACATTGATAATGCATTACAGAAATTGTAAAAATAAATAATACAAGTTGATTGGCCAATTTTTAAAGTCATGTGACAGTTAAATTTCAATATGAATAGGTGCAGAAATGATAATGATGTGTGAATTAACTCAATAAAATTTTGAAAGTTATATATAAAATCATTATAATAATTTTTGATGTTGTTTATGATGAGATTGGGTAATATGAATAAATTATTAAACACATACAAATTCCATTTTTTTTTTCTTTTTTCCATATGCATTGGCTGGGAGGCGAACCTGCAACAACCTTCTGCAACCAACTGCTTGCTTGCAAGGCGACTGCGCTGACCTCTCGGCTAACAATACAAATTCCAATTTATCCTCCGAAAACAGCAATAATAATATATGCTTGTTCAATTCAATTTTCTTTATTTTTGCAAGATGAGTTTCAGTAAAATTGGAAACATTAAATGTTGACAAATGTTTAGCTATACACCCTGTTCTATGATCATGCCTTGAAGAATTCACATCAAGAAGTTCACACAATCTATGTATTCATAATTAGAAAAAAATCAAATATTCTTTATATCACTATTAATCACTGTTACCATTGTTCCTAAAATAAGTATTTTTATCACTTAATATAGGAATTATCCAGATAGTATTTTACCAGATTTTGTAAGTTGCAGTATTTTTAGATCATCTTTGTTAGATACTTTTACATTTGTGAAGGAAAAGGGATGACAGGAAGTTACTAAAAGAAAACTATTTGAGTGTACAATCATTTATAATATATAGGGTATATGAGCACAGACTTTCACATGACCCACCACTCTCCACTCAATCTCATAATACTGATACACTTGAAAAGATAAATAATCACCAATATACGTATTTCATGCTAAACCAGTAATCATCAGTTGGTCCAGATTATCATCTCTATACATATATGCAATAAGTGCTCAGATATATATCAAGATAGCCAATCTTCATACTTTAATGGACAGGCTTCAATCCACTCCACACTCCAACTCTTCAACTGTCCATCCAATTAAAAATCTGATGATGGAAAGCTCAAAGGCCACCCTGAGGCCGAGATTCTTGTCACACCCATGTTAACCTAAGGTCAATCTGACCCCTCATGTACAGAACATAATCCATTTTAATACATTCACAAAGGATGGGCAGACATCTCTACTATGTGAAACCCAGGCTTATTATATACTTGTGTCTATATATGTAATATATAGAGTATACGAGCACAGACTTTCACACGACCTACCTCTCCACTCAATCTCATAATACTGATACCCTTGAACATATATATGTCGAAAAAATAAATAATCACCAATATACATATTTCAGGCTAAACCAGCAATCATCAGTTGGTCCAGATTATCATCTCTATACATATATGCAATAAGTGCTCAGATATATATTAAGATATCCAATCTTCATACTTTAACAGACAGCCTTCAATCCACTCCACCGTCCAACTCTTTATAATGTAGAATTCCTGTTCTTATATCCAATTTTAAAGTCATTATTTGCTGATTGCATTATCTTGCATAAGATCACAACTAAGAATTTTTAGTCTGCTAATTTTGTACTTAATTCTGCTTTCTCAGTATCATAAGGTTTGCATACTTTATATATATATATTATATTCTTCTATATAAAAAAAGATAAGAAAACAAAATATTAGAATCAAAAATTGTTATTCATGAAATTATAGTAAAAAAATGTGTTTACACAATTATATAATTTCATTATAACAATTATTTAGAACAGATGATTCATATAATTATGAATAGTCTATACATAAAGAAAAAAAATACGTGCACAAAGAGGAGACAGAAAAGATTACATGATGAACTAACAAGTCTTCTGGCATCCATTGATTACTCTGGCTGGCACTGAGTGGCACTACTGTATGAAGAGTTTTGCCTGTTTTAATAACAGTTATGTGCAAGCATAAGAAATGGTGATCATGTGATTATAGCCTATACAGTAGTAGAAGACATTCTTGTATATATTATAGGTTGATCG
The DNA here is from genome assembly GCA_028023455.1 of Epiperipatus broadwayi. NCBI lineage: Eukaryota > Metazoa > Onychophora > Udeonychophora > Euonychophora > Peripatidae > Epiperipatus > Epiperipatus broadwayi. The sequence goes on along the minus strand of JAQFVV010012455.1, from coordinate 342,149 downwards.
TTATTTTATGTACAATTATTATTATAACATTCTGATTATTTATCAGGTACACAGGAAATCTGTAATTAGAAAGAGAAAGGCTTTAACTTTTTTCACATGTACCTTAAATGTTTGTATAGTAGCCAAATGATGTAGTTTTTGACTATAGAGAAACCTCTCAAACCTCAACAAAAGAACAATTTCCTTTCACAAATTAACTTACATGAAATCTTGCGATTTACTACAAGGTAATATTAAAATCTTTTTAATGGAAATATAGAAACTAATATAACATTCTGATTATTATCAAGCACATAGGAAATCTGTAAGCTTTCTAATTATAGACTTCCTGTGCACTTCATAAATAATCAGAATGTTACATTAGTTACTATATTTCCATTAAAAAGATCTTAATATTAACTTGTTGTAAATCACAAGATTTGGTAGTTTATTTATGAAATCAAATAGTGGATTTAAATGAGAGAGTAATATCTTCACACTCTCAAATCAAAATGCTTCAGATGGCCTATATAAATAAGAATTTAAGTTAAAGATAAGACAGTCACTCTTATCTTTATAAACTTATCTTGAGTTGAGGCTTGAGAGGTCCCTCTATAGTCAAAAACTACATTGTTTGGCTATTATATAAATATTTAAGGCATATGCGAAAAAGGTTAACGCCTGTCTCTTTCTAATTAGAGATGATAATAAATTAACAAAACGTTTTTATTTCTAATTACTATTATAATAAATTAGCAAAATGTTTTTAATGTCTGCAACTGAAAATATTTTATTATTCATTTTTTTTTAGATATAACTGAGTGCACTTTCGGTGTGGAACACCAGAATCGCATAAATAATTAATCAATTACATCTTTTTTTGTAAAGTAATATATTATTATATGTATATAAAATAATCCCAGTGCATAATGCTATACTGAAATAAATATACAAATATTAAACATTAAATCACCCCACATGGTTAAGAAATCCAGTACTGCCCTCTATGAACTAATATATAAATACATTAGAGTTCGTTTTTATTTCTAATTACTATTATAATAAATTAGCAAAATGTTTTTAATGTCTGCAACTGAAAATATTTTATTATTCATTTTTTTTTAGATATAACTGAGTGCACTTTCGGTGTGGAACACCAGAATCGCATAAATAATTAATCAATTACATCTTTTTTGTAAAGTAATATATTATTATATGTATATAAAATAATCCCAGTGCATAACGCTATACTGAAATAAATATACAAATATTAAACATTAAATCACCCCACATGGTTAAGAAATCCAGTACTGCCCTCTATGAACTAATATATAAATACATTAGAGTTCGTATTTCAAAATAGCCAGCTCAAAATGATACCATTTTGAATTGTCTGCTATAAGATGATTTCTTAATCATGTGGGTGATTTAATGTTTAATATTATATGTATGGATACATACATTTGACCATCCATCCATCTATCTATGTATATATATATATATATATATATAGAGTGTTCATAAAAAAATCTATGATACAAATCAAAAAGACATTTAAAGTGATATATATTGCAAAGGCAAAAAGATTTAAATAGTCATTACCCTGATGATAGCGATTCGAATTTCAAGTTTAGCAATCCTTTGACCTTAAAAAATATGAAAATAAATTAATTAAAAAAAATGTTTATTATTTTTTAACATAAACTATCACTTTTAAATTTACATATTAAAAAAAAAAACAACTTTTCTTAAAAATAAATTTTTCTTAAATATATACATATATTGTACCGTTTATTTATATATGGTACAAATATATTGGCAGTTGGTAAAAGATAAAAAAAAAAAAGAGTAAACTTAATTTTTTTTATTAGTATAATTTTTTTTTTTAAAAAAAAAAACATACAGTGAAAGTTAAAATTGTCTTTTATATTTTTTTACATAATTAAAAATAAAAGTAGAACTTTGAGAGAACAAAAGGCACGCAGATTACTAAGCTGATTTCATTGATGGCGTAATTTGCAACAATTACTAGGCCGAGTTGATCAGGAAATATAGTTATGATTTTTTTAGAAATAGAAATGCAACTTTCTTGTTTTTGACATAACTTGATCAACTCGTGCATTTATAATGCGTATAGAGGCCTAGCAAGACGGAAAACGTAATAATATATATGAATGTTTAAGGTTTCTGCTGGACGGCAGGTAGAGTAATTAGGTAATAGATTATTATCACCAAATAATATTTGATCACTGAAGATCATTGTTGGGTCACTTGCTATTGTTTTCTATTTTTTAACCCATTATAAATTTTAATAGATTCTTATATTATAAAAATATAATTACACTATACTGATTTTATTTATTCACACTGTAAACGTAGAAGAAACCAATATCTTAATTGGATTGTTATATAATGTTTCATATTTTAATCCTAATTAACAAGATTTGCAGCACCACTCATTTATTAACTTACCAACACAACTTCGAATACCAGCACCAAAAGGAACAGATGCATATGGGTGAATTGCAGTTTCTGAATCTTTTAACCAGCGTTCAGGTTTGAAAACTTCCGGTTCAGGAAAAACTTCTTGGTTTTTGGACATGGCGAAGTAACTGAAGCTAATATACATCTGTATTAAAAAATAAAATAAGTAATATTTATACATAAAAAGTCTAAATCATCATCATTAACTTGCCACAAAAATTATTTATTTCTACAATTGTTTTAATTAAAACAATTCTATGAGGTTAAAACAACCGTCTTTAAACATAGTAGTAATGATATCTATTATAAAATATTAAAATTTAAGATTGTATATAAAAATAAATATTTTTCCAAAACATTAAAAAATATGTTTTTAATAGCAAGCAGATATTTTTTTTTTTTAACGTGTCATAGCATCGGCCGGGACGCGAACCCGCAACCCAGGCAACTGCCTGCAAGTGCAAGGCAGTCGCGCTGACCTCTCGACCACCAATGCAAGACAATAGTAAGCAGATTTGAAAACAAAATTATGAAAATAATTGGAAATATAGCAAACATGGTTAATGGATTCATACTAAATATCCATTAAGTTTTAAATAGAAATTATAAATTGATATATGTTTTGCATGAACAGGATTCCATTAAGTTGCATAGTTCCCTTAACACTCTAGATATTGAGATCTGAGAATACTGCTATTGTTTAAAATGCGGTACTAATCGGTAGACAAGGAGAGCCGCTTGGTGACATTGTTTCTCTGCTAAAAATCCAGAAATACGCCGTTTACATGGCTCAATATTGCTGTGTGTTTGCAGACATATTTACAGCCTATATTGTAAAATATAAAAATACTATTTACAAGTATTTGTTTGAAAGAGATCATGTAAGCAGTTATGAATAAACTTCATTAATTTATATCTTCCATTTTAATGTATTCAAAATAAGTTACTATATTTAATATGTTCAATCCATTATGGTCAATTAATGCAACTAGTTCTCATGTGAGCTAATTTGAATCTCAGTGCAACTTCATATAATGATAATTTGACAACAATTTAAGAAACATAATTATAAGGTATAATATTATAGTGATTATAAACAAAATAAAAATATGCATATTGAAACAGAAATGAAAACAAAATAGTATACAATATATACATAGATGAATTATCTATGTCCAAATGGTTACAAAACAAAAAAAAATAAGAGTGGAGATATCTATATAAAAGCCTTAGTCTTGAAGTGAACAGATTCATCAGAACAAATTCCTATCTCCTTATTGTTGCTGCTCCTTTTCTGTATATACAATATTATTTATCAGCTTTTGGTCTAACTTCTCTATATACAGGAAATCCTCTAGCTACGAACATTCGAGTTACTAGCATTTCGCTATTATGTAATCGCTTTTGGACTTCAGATCTTTATCTATGCATGTGATAAAAAAAACCTATTTACATAGATTCGTAATTGAAATTTTTCTAAAGAAAGATAAACTTTGAAATTTAGAAAATAATTAAAAGTATATTTTAGAGAACAATAAAAACCTATATAAAATATAGTAAATCTTCCCATCTCTCTGACATCGACTACTTTTATTTTTAGCATCATCACAGACTGTCTTGATTAGTACTTATTTTTAAAAGTAGTTTGTGCATGATTACGTTACATATACACTATATATTTCTGTTTTGGTGATTTTTTCTCATTCTTATTAATTAAAAACATCAGTGAGAAATGAAAAAAACTGCAGTGTTGATACACCTAAAAAGAAATCAAGATCTCATAAAGCCCAAACAATCAAGACAAAAATGGATATAATTAGATGTTCTGAAAATGGTGAATATTTTGCTTCAATTGCATGTTCAGTTAATCTAAACTAATCAACAATATATACAATTGTGAAAAACAAGAAGAAAATTAAGGAATATGTTAAAAATTGTGGAAATATTTCTTCAAAGATTGTTTCAAAAAGACATGGCAGAGTAATGGATGAAATCTTTAGCTTTATGGATTGAAGATCAATATCAAAAAGGTACTCCAGTGTGTTTATCAATTATTCAAGCTAAGACTCTTAGTTTGGATGAAGATTTGAAGAAAAAATTAAAAGAAAACTCTGCTGTTGAATTTGTAGCAAGCAATGGCTCGTTTCACAAATTTAAAATGAGATATTCTTTACATAATATTAAATGTACTAGGGAAAGTGCCAGTGAATTTATTTCCACTTTCTCTAATATCATTAAAGATAAAGCTTATTTTCCATCCCTAGTCTTCAATGTAAATGAGACAGGATTATTTTGGAAAAAGATGCCTGCACATACATATTTAGCAAAGGAAGAATCAGTTGCACCTGGGCATAAACCTTCTAAAAACAGATTGACATTACTTCTCGGAGGTAATTCAGCTGGTGATTTTAAATTGAAGCCAATGCTAATTTATCAGACAGAAAATCCTAGAGTATTGAAAGGAAAAAATAAAAGAATGTTTCCAATCATTTGGAAATCAAATCCTAAAGCCTGGGCTACTGCACAGCTTTTTCAAGATTGGTTCTCACATCATTTTGTGCTTTCTGTCAGGCAATATTGTAGTGAGAATAATTTACCATTTAAAGCACTAAGGCTTTTATATAATTCTCCTGGACATCCAAAATCCCTGCAAAATTTATATCCAGAAATTAATGTTGTGTTTATCCCTCCCAATAGTACAAGTGAAATACAACCTATGGACCAAACTATGATAGCTAATTTTAAGCAGTATTATAAGAGAAGATTAATGACTCAAACAATCAAGGCAATTGACAAGGAAGGTGGACCTACACTAAGAGATTTTTGGAAAAGTTATAATATATAAAATGCAATAAATATTATTGGGGATGCGTGGACTGAAATAAGAGAGTCAACAATGAAAGGTTGTTGGCAAAAAATATATCCACAAATGATGACTGATTCTATGGACATTGAAGAAACTCCTAAAGATATCACAATTGAAATAATCAATGAATTAAATTTAGATGTCACTGATAAAGATATTGATGAGTTAATGCAATCTCACTCAGAACCTCTGTCAAATGAAGACTTGATTAAACTACAAGAGATGAAATATAATTTTCTACTTCTTCTTTTCCTATGTATTGATTTCTGTTATAACATATCATACCATTTACACCTTCTTAGACACTTTATCAATACTTTTATTTGTATTACACTAACAGTTTTGACTGTCCTGCAGTCATCATCAGAGCTACAATATTCAAATATATAATTATACAATTATTACACTTATCCACATAGATATACATAATTAATACACAATATAAACAAAAATAATTATACATTTAAATATGATCTTTATAAATAATCATTTCCCATTTTATTATTTTACCTTTTAAATAATTTTATCAATATTTTATATTAATTTATTTTATATCACTTTATTTTATTTTTTAAATATTATTTAATATAATAATTATAACTTTAATATTTATTTTACTATTTAATGCATATTATTATCATTTTTCTTATATTATAAAATCAACTTCTAATCTTGTCTTATTTTTATTAAATATTTCTATCAATTAACTTTACCCACATTACAAATTATTATTTTTTTATTATAAAAAATTACTTACTTCTTATTGATTCTATTACCAAAACCCAACTGACAAAAAAATTCAAAATTTGTATTTGTTTAACAGTCCCTCTATTGTCATTTTCTTTAACTATTTTCTTTTAACCATTTCAAATTCTAATTATTACTAACAATTGTTTATAAAATTATTGTCTTTACCCTAAAATCTCGATTAAGACTTGGTTTTATACTTTTAATCAAGATTGCTTCTTTAATTTTTCTATCCCTACTATTATTTGTTTAATTAATCATTTTTATACAATCTTTTTCAAACCTATGACCTGTTAAAATGTATAATTCTTTTTGTTTATATTGTGTATTAATTATATATATATATATGGATACGTGTAATAATTGTATAATTATATATTTGAATATTGTAGCTCTGATGACGACTGCAGGACAGTCGAAACTGTTAGTGTAATACAAATAAAAGTATTGATAAAGTGTCTAAGAAGGTGTAAATGGTATGATACAAGAGATGAATAAAATACAAATGAAGAAAAACCTAATAATGAACTTATTGTTAAGAGTTTGACAATCAAGAATATGAATGAAGCCTTCATGCATCATGGAGGAATGCGATCCCAATGGAGAGCATATATCTTGTGTAGGAAGGGCAATAGAAAAAGACACAGAGTGTTACAAAATTCTTTATCAAGAGAAGAAAAAGAATACATTTCAATTAACTCTTGATAAATTTGTAAACAAAACTCCAGAAAAAACTAATCAATAAAAAATAAATAGTGTATTTAAAAAATCCTTTTTGACGGTTTTTTTTTTTTTTACAGATCTCTACTTACAAACAATTTCAACTTCCAAACACACATCAGGAACCAATTAAGTTTGTAACTAGGAGACTGCCAGGTAATCTCTTTTTAATTAGGCCATGAGACATAATTGTTTTAATTTTTAATTATGTTATAATGCAGACTAAAAATACTTTTTTAAAATAAATAATCTTAATCTTCTCTGACAATATGTTTCAATTAATTAATCTTATTTAATTAGCTTATTTCCAATACTAATATCAAATATCAATTTACATGACTTTACTTTTCGTTTTACTTTTATATAACACACAATTTGCTTATATATACAGTGAATGAATTTCCTAATTTATTTCCTATGTCAATACATAGCAATAATTTAAATTAAATTTGTAGAATATGTTAATGATAATTAAGCAGAGTTGATTATGAACTAATTTACACTGCCTACCACATATGATCATTATAATTTAGGAACTAAAAGTATAAAATAATGTATTTGGCATTATTACAGTAAAACACACACAAAAAACTTTTTTTGTGAATTTTTTAAATTTAATTTCTAATCAATATCTATCAAATGCATTATATGAAATATATTTAATGTTTTTATCTTTATAATACATGTGAAATTTTGATTTAAGATTATATGGAATATGCTGGAAATACATATGTGATTAAAGTGTGTAGATTTGCTACCTTAATAAAAACTGAGCATTGATTATATAAATATGTGGGAGATGATGATCTAGACCAGGGGTGGCCAACTTTTGTGTTCATAAGATCGACTTTTTATTTTGAAAATGTATTGCGATTGACTTGTTGTCATAGGCGTAGTCTAAATGGAGGGAGATGTGAAATACATACTATTTTTATATATCTACCGATGTAAAAAATAACATAATTATTTAATAGGCTAAAAAACTCATGTCCATGGGAATTAAAGCAACATAAGTAATTATTAACAATATTTATTAATACAAATTAGCTACTGATAAAGACAGATTTAGAATTTATTTTATTATCTTAACATTAATGGGAAGACTGTGTTTACATGTCTCTAACCAATTAATCATAATTAGGTGTATATCCTGACACAGATAATAATAAAGAATCCTCAGTATGGGAATCAGTTAAGACAGAACGTTGTTTAGTCTTCGTTAACTTTAAGTATATGAAAATGCTGATTCACACCGGTATGTAGATCCGAAACAAGAATAAATATATTCGCTACATTTGATGATAGTGGGATATTTTTCTCGGTTGACATATTTCCAAAAATCTTCAAATTTTCTAGCTGGTAAGATTAAATCAGTTTGTAAAATTATAATTTCTACTAATGCCTTTTGCTTCATATGAAATATGTCTGAAATTTTTTGGCTAATGCGTTTCACATTTAAATCTTTTTTAAAAGGAAAAGATATACATTCCACAATTTCTTTAATTTTTTCAAATTCTTGGAATCTTACCTTAAAATCTTCAATTACTTTTTGGATTTCCACGACATATTTGTTGATATAATGATTCAGATTATTTTGTTGCAGATCTTCTATTAGCAAAATAAATTTTGTCTTATATGCATCTACACAGTTGATCATATCAATTACTGTTTTATTTCTACCTTGTAATTTTAAATTTAAATGACTTAACATTGAAGTAAAATCAGTTAGAAATGCTAAGTCACTAAGCCAAGTTTCATCATTTAAATTTTCACATTTACCATCTTGCTCACGGAGAAAATCTATTACTTCAGGCAATAAATCACGAAATCATTGCAGAAATTTACCTCTGCTTAACCATCTTACATCAGTATGTAATAATTATTCAGGTTGACCTTCATCAAGCTGCAGTTGGAAGAGATGTCATTTGAGGGAACATCTTTGAATTGAATTAACAATTTTAAACGCTATGTCCATTACTTCTTTTGTGTTTAGTCTCTTGCTAGCTAATACTTGCTGGTGAATTATGCAGTGGTAACTCAAAAAAGCTGGAAATTCATCTTCATTTTGACATAAGGCTATAAATCCATTTATGCAACCTATCATTGCAGCTCACCATCTGTTGTTATTGAAATTAATTTAAAAAGTGGTACTTTCAAATCATTGAGCAAGTTTTTAAAGGCTTTGAATATATCTACACCTCTAGCTCTTTATTTCAAAGAAATCAGACCCAACAATTCTTTAGATGTAAAATTTTTAAAAACCATACGAATGAAAACAAGTAATTGTGCTATATCACTTATATCTTTGATTCATCACATTGAAGGAAAAAACAAGAACATCTATTAATATCATTATATAACTGTTCTTTTATATTTCCACTCATCTTCTCAATTTATCACACCACAGTGTTTCGAGACAGTTGCAGATCTTGAATTGCAGCAATAATTTCACTCTTGTTATGAAAATTGTTAAAAAGTGAATCTGACATTTTCAAAAAAGTTTCCTTTATAAATTCACCTTTGGAAAATGGTTTACATTTTTTTGCTAAAAGTTAGCTTACTTTGAATGATGCAGTAGTTACTGCTTGTGACCAGTGTTCCCTCTAAGCTGTGCAGGCGCAAATAAATTTTAAACATAGCGCACATGAAAAATATTCACGCACACACAATTTTTTTTTTCATGCAGAAAATAAAATTGCACCTGCATACGAAATCCACATAAAAAAATAAAATGAAAAAAATTGAATCAAATGTAGTTTTAGAGTTAAATAAACTGCTAACTATAGTATTTGTGTATAGGTATAGATGGCAGCACATTCATCGTTGATGAAAAACGAGGCCATACGTAAAGATTGCAAACGAGGCCATATGTAAAGATTGCATCATCGTTTATCAGTGTTAAAATTGCCATATTTTTGTTAAAATTTAAATTCAAAATCATTACCAGCTTTTATTATTGAATATATGTGTTTCAGTGATATAATTTTGTGAAAATAAATATTTTTAAAAGTATTTTTACAGTATAGGGTTAAAAATGAGTTTGAAAAGAAAAAGAACAGCTAATGAATTTAAAATTGAGTGGCTTAATGAATTCGTGGAAACTGATACTCCGAAAAGTCATGATAAATTACAAATTCAGTTAAAAGAAATATTCGTATTTAATGAAGAAAAGGGTGTAATTTGTAATTACTGCCGAGACGGAGAGGTACATAGTGATTTTGTTAGTGGAAAAATGTGGGATTGCGTGTGGAAATTGGACTTTTTAAAACGGCATTTAATTAGTAAATCACACTTAGAAAGTGTACAAAAACTGAAAAATAAGAATGCTTCATTATCAGCAACTGGTTTGGTACGGTTTTTAAAAGAAACACCAGAAGATCGCAAGAAAAAGAAATCAAATCCTGAGGAAGTAAAAATTTTAATTGATAATCTATTATTGGCAATTAAAATGAACATATCTTTGCTTTCGGTTCGAGAAATAAATAACCACATGGCAAAATACGTCCATATTCCAGAAAGTTGGCATAGTAAAAACTATGCTTTTTCATTTTTGGAAGTGGTGAATACTGTTGTAAAAAATGAAATTAAAATGGCACATTTTCATACTTTAATTGTTGATGAAAGCACAGACATTTCTACAACCAAATGTTTAATTTTATATTTTAGGTTTAGAAAATCTGATCAATATAAAACTGTTTTTGGTGGGATAATCCAATTAAAGACGTGATTCCTCTTCAATTTTTTCTACAATTTTATGAAGATAACCAAATTGATTTGCAAAAGCAGGTTATGTTTACATCTGATGGTGCATCCGTAATGCTTGGAAAACAAAATGGTGTAGCAGCTAAATTAAAGCAGAATGTACCACATTTGGTGCAACAACATAGTGTTGCACACCGAGAAAATTTATGTATTTCGGATGCATGGAAAGAAGTAAAAGCCACAAAAGAAATCGAAACAGTGGTGAGAACTGTTTATACATTATTCTCGAGATCCGCGACAAAAACAAGTAAATTTAAAGAGATTATTGAAGCTTCACAAAATAAATCTATAGCTTTCCAAGCTATTAATGAGGTGAGGTGGTTGTCAAGACATTTTGCAATAAAAGCAATTATTACAAATTATGAATCATTAATTGAATATTTTAATCAAGATAAAGATGATCCAATTTCCAAATTTTGTTTGAAAAAGTTAAGCAACATTGAATTTCAAATAAATTTAGAACTTTTGTCTTCAATTTTAGAAGAACTCAGTGCTTTATGTCAAATTTTTCAACGCCGTGAATTAACACCCATAGATGCTTTTCAATTTGCTCGTGCAAAAATTAATAAAATCAAGGAAAAACATCTTGGAAACATGGCATGGAACAATAAAATAAGCGTGCTTTTAAAAAAGGCTAATGATTTAAATATAACTATAAAAACAGATGATATGTTAAAATTTAGTAATTTATTATGTGAAAATTTGGAAGAAAGGTTTCCAACGGATGAAGTAGAAGATTGGATATCCTTTGATGTTTCCAGTTTATTATCCTGCGATTTTAATTACGGACTAGCGGAAATTGAAAAATTGTGTTTAAAATATAATGCTTTTCTTACAGATAAATCTGTTATAAGCGAACAGTATAACGATTTTAAATATGCAGTGCGGGAAAAAATTAAAATTAAACAAATAAAAGATTTTGAAGAAATGGTTATGTTTAGTTTGAATAACGAACAATTTAAAGATCTATCCAAATTACTAGATATCGGAGGCACTTTTCTGGCCAGTAGTGTGGATTGCGAGTGCAGTTTTAGTTTGATGAATTTGATTAAAACGAAACAAAGAAATCGATTGCAAGAAAACCATATGGATATGCTGATGAGAGTAAAATCATATATGAATAACGGAAACAATGCAAATTTAAGTAAAGTTTATGCAGAATGGTTAAAACCAAAAGACAGGAGAGAGAAGTTATAAAATAAATGCCATTAATAACAAATGTAATCCTTAATTCTAGAATTGTTCAATAATAAGTAATTGTGAATTGTTGTTCTTGTTTGTTTGTTTTGACAAATGTGTTAATTGAAAAAATTAGAAGCAGACAACGTTTTTACATTGTAAGTATTTAAATTTTCTTATTTTTCATTTGAATGGAAAAGGGAAGCCACAGTAATCAGCTAAATTCTGTCTTCACGAACTAATGATTTGACTTGATTTTAGAATAGTTTTTTCATTGTGTTTCATTGTAATGTATGTAGTACAAGTGGTATGCTGTAATATCGAGTCAATGTGTATAAGTAGGTACAAAATTTGGCTGAATATTAATACTATTCTTGTATTGTCTTTTTTTTTTATTATATGCGCTTTTTTAAATTGCCGCACAAAATTTTTTTATTTTTGAAAAAACTGCATACACTTAAAAAAGTGCGCACACAGGTCACAAAAAATTAGAGGGAACACTGCTTGTGACTTCAATATTGGCTTTTTAAAATTTTTTTGTTGGTTTTTTAATTGAGTTTTAAGATCCCTAACTTTATGTTTTCTCAATTCGGTACTTTGTGGATAATCTCTTTAATACTTGTTATGTAAAGCTAAAAAATGTCTGTCCAGATTACCCTTTTTAGCAATGGCTATCGAGGTAAAGCATATTAAGCAACAACATTTATCATTCACCATTGTAAAAAAGTAGTAGAGTTCCCATTCTTCATTGAAACGATAAGTTTTCAATTTTTTTTGGTTTACTACTCATGTTCATGTGTATACTAAAATGAAAAAAAGAAATACTTATGACAATTTTATTTCCCCAAACTTAACTGATAAAAATTAAATATTCAAAGTAAATAATAAATATTGAATTAAATATTTTCCAAGAAAATTAAAAACTCATGAACTGCAATCATTAACCCTGTTAACGACTTCAGCTTAAACGTCTGTTGCCAAAAAGACTCATTCATCAAGTAAGTAGATAGATAAGAAAATCCACAATTTAAATGAAAGCATAAGAAAAGGTACTTACATTTTAAACAGAAGAAAAATTGAAACTCAACGTGGTCACCATCGATAGATAGTATTCATTAATAATAATATTGTTAATATGGGGGCACTACTATGTTCTGAATATTAGAGAATGAACATTTAGTAATAAAAACTGGGAGTTTTTATATCAAATCTTTCTCTTCCCCTGCATAAGTCATAAGTCTTATATTTTAGTTTTTAACACTACTTTATTAAATCTTAGTAAAGACAAAAACTCCAGCTGAGTAATTGATAAATAGTGCTGGTCCAATGATTTTGCCTTTGTCTTACATTAATTTTTATTTTTTTTTAATTTCAGCTCTTGGTTTCCAGGTGTGAGTCAGAATGATTTCCAAGAAATAAATCTTTTTTAAAAAAAGAGATTTAAATTCTGTAAAGTGTAAACATTTTCTTATATGTGTAACACTATCACATCTGAATTTAGGATTTTATATGCAAATGCAAGCAAATTTATAAACTAAATTTATAATAACTTAAAATAGGTAATTTAGAAAAGTTGTAATGTTCACAAAATCTATCATATTACAGTTTCCTTCGCATATATACATAGGTGTGCTTCTACACACACAATAATGTCTACACAACTTACTTTAATTTATTATTATTTTAAATTAGAACTGCGTATTATAGTTATACGCATACAGATATTAGCTAATTAATGTGCAATATGAATATACACACATACTCATTAACAGAACTTTTATACAATATTTTAGTATTAATTTAAAATATACATGGACTTGGATGGATTTGAATTAGAGAAAATTATACTACCATGAAATATAGTAGTCTGAAACTGGAAGATAGATAAGTCATACTGTTTCAATACTAAAGAAAAGAAGCTATCGTATGACACTACCAAATATTCAAGCTAAATAGCTGTGTTTTTTTGAGTCAATAACTGCATGCAAACTGTTGCATTTGCGCGTTATGTTCACGCGTTGCATTTGGTTACAAAAACACATTAAGTCAAGATTAAAAATATTATTTTCAATAATGATACGACTTATTGGACTTCACCTATCTAGAATTGAAAAAAATTTAGAACAAAAACTAAATAAAAAAACTTGAAAATCTTGACAATTTGTTTCATTCGTAATTGGACAGTCACCATCGACCAAAATTGGCATCACGATCGACTGGTTGATCGCGAACGACTTTTTGGACAACCCTGATCTAGACCAACTGATGAATGCTGGTTCAGCATAAAATATGTATATTAGAGATCATTTATCTTTTTCACGTGTATGTGGTGATGTGTATTAGTTATATTAGATAGCTTGAAAGTCTGGATTCAAATCCCCTTTAATTAGAAATAAAAAATAGAAATAGTTTTTGTATTAATAGACAAATTACATTAAATATACAAATACTTACTCCTTTAGGTACATGGTATCCACCTAAAACCATTTCTTCTTTGATAGTACGACTATTGGCAAACAATACTGGATACATTCTTTAAAAAAAAATAAAAAAAATAATTATGAATTAAAGAATTATTTCTATAAAGTAAAAAATTATCATAAAATTAAATTAGTTTAACAAAATGCTTTATGTAATTAAAATAAAAAATTGATAACTTTAATCTAAATTTATAACCTTGAACAATTAAACAAGAAAAATGTAAAACAAAACAAAAAAAAAAAAACCCGACTGAGTTGGAAATTATTAGTAATCGTTCTTAATAGGTGTGCCATTAATATCCATACACATATTATCTTTCAAAGATAGCTATTGTAAGAAATCAATCAATAAATAAATATTTTTTTTTTTCCTTTTCAAAAATGACCAGAAAAAGTAAAAAAAATAGTTCAGTAATTAAAGCATTATCAGCATCATTTTTTTTTGCCACCACAATATAGTTGTAAAGTTTGCAGGGAGAGAGTGGGGGAGGATAGTTTTGCCACACAGGGAATTCTACTATAACAGAATATGTGCAATAACGTATGTTTTCATAAAATTGTTCCAGTAAATGTTATTAAGAAAATAAATAAATTACGTTAACCCATATGATTCTTATTCTTTCACAAAGAACGGGTTGAGCCCAGTAATGCTATATGTATGTGTTGTTGCTTAGCATCAGCACCATCAAGCGGGTGACAAGATAGAATAGAAAACTACCTTTTATTTTATGTGTATGCGAAATATAGGAAAATCTTAGTAAATTAATTTAGATGCACATAGGTTTTCAAAATATAGTAATTTATAAATCAAGAACATAATTTTTTAATATATTTTTTTCATGTGTCATAGCATCGGCCGGGAAGCGAACCCACTAACCTGGGACAACTGCTTGTAAGGCGGCTGTGCTGACCTCTGATTAAATGGTCTTTTTTTTAAAAAAAAGTTAAAAATTACTTAAAGAATTTGCACAAACTTTTGCACTTTTTTCTATAGTTGAAAAAAAAAGAAAAATATTTATAATAAACTTTTTAAAATCTAATTATGGTAAAATTGTAGTGATGAGTGCACAAATGTAGAACTGTTTAAAATAAATATTGTAAAGTTTTTAAATCATAACTTTATTTCATGTTTTTTTTTTTAAAAATTAGCAACATGATTATATTCAAATAATTTATTTATTGTACTTCGACTTTCTATAAAATGAATTACCATTATGCTTTGGATTTGTAGATTACGAAAAGGCATTTGATTTTATAGAGCATTTGTATTGTGATTAAAGCATTGGATTATCAAGATGTAGACGACCTGGAGTATTGTCATATTCTGAAAAATATTTATCAAAATGCAAAAGTAGTGATTACATTACATGGTAATACCAAGAAGGTTAACATTAAAAAGGATATATTACATGATGATTCTATATCCTCAACATTCTTTAGAGCAATTTTACAAGAAGCATTTTGTGAATTAAAATGGAAATCTAAGAAAGTAAAAGTAAATGGTGATTATTTAAGTCATTCAGAATTTGTACTTGATGTCATTGTTTTTGCAAATAATGCTTTAGAACTTTGGTTAAAAAGAATGAATATTTAAATCAATCATACAATGTATCCAACATGTTTCAAAGTGATTTCTTACAATAGTTGGCAAGCCTGAGTTTTCTCAATTTAAACATTGCTAAATAATGATTCATACAAATTAAAATATGTAATAGCATACCTATAGTGTTTTAATATATATATATATATATTTAACCACTTTATTTAAATATCACAACATACTCATATAATAACAAAATATAATTTATATCTTAAATATAAAAATAAACCACTCCAAATTAACACATAAAAATATTTACACACATATAATAATATTTAAATTTTAAATAAATTTATAATTTTATATTACTTTAATCTAAATTTAAAAAAATATTTATATTTATTTAAATAAATAAATATATTTAAAAAATATTCTTCTATTTAACCTAAAAAATTTCAACAACTCCCAATCCATCTATAATCATATCAATTAAATAACAACACAAAATATATATTTAAAACATCTAACAATATAAAATAGAGAAAATTACTCTCCACCAACAAATTAATCTGTTCAAGTAGATCAATAACAAAAACCCATAAATACTTCCCACTACAAACCCATCCATAAACAGATTATATCTATAACTCCCTAACCTCATACTACATCTACTAATTACACAAATATACCAATCCATTAACCAATTCAACTACGAAATGAATAACCTAATACCCTCCCTTAATACAACTTTACAAAACTATATAATTCACCCGACTAATTTAAATTTAAATACCACAATTTTTTAATTTATAATAACATAATTCACCAAAAACATTTCAAAATAAACATAACACAAAAAAATATATACACAATCACAGAAAACTATAAAAATATATACATAAGATATTCCCAATAACTAAAAAACCAATAAATAATTTTAAACCACCATAATTATTTATAATAATATTTTACAAATAAAAACCAAAATAAATAACCAAAAACCACCCTATAAACAACTTAAATTTCATACATTTAAATAATCTTTACAATAAAAAAAAAAATACAATAACATAAATAAATATAATTTATTTAAAACTAACAATAAATCATAATAAAATTTATATTTTTAAATTAAACAATATACTACAAATAAATTCAATTCACCCCATTAAAAATTAAATATATTTACCATTTATTTTTTTTTTAACAACAAAAACAAACATTACTAATATATATATATATTATAACAGTCGATAGAACCTCCCAAACCTATCTGCCATACCAGGGTGCCACTAGGCTATTCGAACCTAGAAAAAATTTATGAAGGCAGCAGATGCACACAGATGAGGTTCAACTTTTATTGAACAGAAAGCTCCAGTCACTAGCTCAGGGAGAAGCTGAGCTTAAAATATCACACTATATTTAAAATTTTTAACTCTTAATTTAAATACTATTAATAAAATATATAAAATAACTTACTGCCAAAATTAATTCAACAAAACATTTTATTACACACACATACACACATTAATACAAACATATGAAAATTAAATTTAATATTAAATATATTTGATTTAAATTATATGCACAGATGGAAGTATTTAATAGATTTATTACAATTTTAATCGTTGCTAAGCGTAAATATGCTACATAGATTACGCATATAACTAAGCCAATACTTATTAACCCTAGACTAAAATCTCACATTTAAACCAATGCTAGCTTACGATATACCAATGTGACCAATGCAAAATGAAATTATTAGCATAACACATCGTGCTAACAGGAATTTACATCTGTAGCATGATATCATTAGAGAAATAAAGAATCATGGTGGGAAGGAATGAGCATCTTCTCCATGATCATTAATAAATTTCACCAACAGACAGGAATGATCCACTGCCCAATTGGTGATACAAAATGAAATGATTTCAAATATATATATAAGAGATGCTCTATAAATAGGGATAGCAGTCTTTGCTGGCTTACTGTCCCAACCATAGCATACAAAAATCAATGGCATAGGAAATACATCTACGACCATTGGCAACATGATGGCTACACTTTTGGGCCATACATTCAGGTGGGTATTATGCCCTGTATGCTAACGCACCACAAGGGAATGAGTATCCAATGTGTCTACCCAGATCACGACATAAAACATCTGTACATCTATCCACCAGCACTGATTCAACTACAAAACAATTAGCCCAAAATTAACACATTTAAACTAATATAATCTTATGAATCTATGCAGCCATTTACACCCATTTTAAATTACTAAAAGAAATTTATGAGGATGGAAATAATAATAATAATAGCAAACATATTAAAAGAAAATATAACAAATAATTTAACTTTCTGCTAAATCAGATAAGAGACTTTATGAGTTAGGTACCATTTAGGTTTAAGTATTTGAAAAGTTCTTAGATTATTAAAGTATTTGAAAAGTTCTTAGATTATTAAAGTTCATACTTTCCATGGCTGTAGGTTTATTTGAAGTCCATCTTGATGGTCCACAATGCATCACACAATTCAAAGTTCCTTCCATTTCATATTGTTCTAGGTGGAGACAAGTCCATCATTTGCTGCTTTTCAGGAACCATAACTCTGAAGGTTACTTCGACTGGTGCAAATACAGAAAATTTATTGCGTGACCCCTACATTTTGGAGATTCACAATACATGCATAAAATATGTTTAAATATCACACAATCAGCAAGAGCAATCCAAATCTAAATCTCCAATTAAAAGTTTTCTTTTTATATCATTTTGAATTCTTATCATCAAATTCCAGGATCAATTCTGCCTGGCTTGGTGCCATTCTTATTGGCGATGATGACTTTTCTCTGTGGACCATATGTTTATTTCCATCGTTATTGGCCAGCTTGCTTTAGAGTGAGAACTCAAAATTTTATCACTAGTATTTTTTAATTGATCTCTTATCTGACTTTATGCCCAAGGGTCTGTTTGCTATTACATCATTATAGAAAATCATTTCCATTCTAAGATTAAAAATAATTTTTAACTTTAACTAATTAACAGCTTTTTTTTTATTCTTTTATATTAAAACAATCTTGTTTTTAGATTTTTAACTTTAAATAATTATATAATTAGTTTGCTACCTGTGCATTATATATATTAATTTAAATAAAATTTTATTAAATTCTTTTTTTTTATATATATATATTTCTATTTGAGGTGATTTTATTTAGATTTTTTCCACTTTTATTTGAACGGGATGTAACGGCATATATGTATACCATTACAATATATTGCAACATGAAGAATCTGGAGATGTAAATCTGGGGTGTTGGAAAATCATCATCATCAAACCCAAGTCAAAATTTAAATATTAAATTAAATACAAATGAATATGAGAAATGAGCCTGAGAGATGAGGAGCATGAGAGATCAGCACAGCTAACTATATTAAGTAACTATAAGGTCACCAACATTACACAAAAGTAATAACCATTCATTAACCATTCATCATTATGAATGATCAAGAATAAAAATAAATCAACAGTCCATCATGTGACTGGATTTGAAATGAATCTACTATAGATCAGGCTAATTATTTGGTCCTTGCCAGCTTGGGGCAGATTATTTAAAAAACATAATTTGGATACACAAACTTAAGTGCTAATCCATAAGAATACAACAGTAAAAAAGAATGCTGGGATATTAAAACATACCGATCATCATCAATGCTCTGGTCACTTATTACCATTAATGTAATGTCCAACTATAAACTTAATTTCTAATAAATACTAAACTAAATAAAATGTAGTGCATGGACTTTAAAGGATATCCCCTTTGCATCAATCCAGGATCATCATCAACCTGATGTTATAAATACTAAATATATACCCCTTTCATATAACAGACCATTATGCACAAATATAGCTCAGAGAACAAAAGTTCTATAACTGTTAATGTGAGCAAGAGATAATATAACATATAATACTCTAAAACTATTTAGGATTGAGTAAATTCACTGGAATAGCTTTAACAGTGAAATATCAATTTATTAACAACAAATAAAATGAAATTAAGGTCTGCTGAGTATGTCATAAATATAAATTCAGCATTTTGATGTTGATTAATATACAATTAGCTATTACACTGTGATTTACAAATACCTCAATAGGTTTACATTAAACACTAATATATATCAATGCATACACATGCCTGTATAATATAAAATGACCATATTTGAATTGTCATATAATAATAATAATAATAATAATGTTATCATATTTTAATGATGCATAAATAATGACTGATTTAACACATATGTGTGTGCACATAGTAATATTCGTATATTTTAATTTGTCAAAATAATAAAATTATTAAAAATATTACATTTTTCACAATTAATTCCATGTTGATAGTATACATAAAATTCACACATACATGTGAATATATAAAAAATAATATGAATCAGTTATTAATTCATTCATTATTTATCGGAATTTTTTTTTTTTAAAAAAAAAGTAATCTCACATTTTTGACAGGTTACTCTTGATTAATTATAAATGTTTCTTAAAAATAAAAAAAAATACTCCAGCAACTTTTTTTTTCTTTCCTAAGCTAAAAAGATTTTTGGAGTTTACATTCTTTTTTCAAAATAAAATTGTCTATAAATCAATCATTTGTTTTTTAAACTTTTAATTTAAGCAAAAAAAAAATTATTATCTTGTTTTACTTTTAAATTATAGATTTTAAATATCATTTTCAAGAAATTATTTAAAATAACTCACCAGCTGCACTTTATATATATATGATGAAGCATGTTTATCTATGGTTCTCTGCATATAGATAAACCAGTATATAACTAATTCTTCAGAAAGCTGATGGACTCTCTGAGTAAGCTGGTCCCTTCTAAACAGAAGACTGGCTTACCATCATCATCAGAAAAGGTATCCAGAAACTGATGGCATTCAATTAGCTCCATTTAGTCTAGAATTGGATAGACTTCAGCAAGCCAGCAATCTAGTACACAATATATATACAGGGTAATGAACCACAGAAAATCTGACCCTGGAACTACATGTGAATAAAAACTACCATGGTGAAGTAGCAGTAGCTGGACTAGTACTCTTTTGCTTTCAGTTATCACTTCATGATAGTAGCCATCTTGTCAATCTGTACAAACTTTTTTTAAAAAACTCTAAGAACTCCTCTCTAATCTAGTCGGGTGGAAAAAAATATAGTAATTAAAAGTAAGTTTTCTTTATCTTGATTGAAAAAAGTTAATGACTCTTTTCAATTCACTTTAATCCTTTGAAAAACAACTTTGTAGCATTTTAACAAAGTATGTTATATAAACTTTAATTTAAAAAATTTGCTAATCTAAATAGATAGTGCAATTTTATAATTATCAGTACATCTATTGTAACATAAAAGCATATTTGATTTAATGTCAAGATCAGAATTACTAAAATATTAATTAGACCTTTTTAAAAAATTAATTTATAAAAAAAAAAAAAATTAAAATCAAAATTATTTAATCCTTAAAGTACTTCTAAAAATAATATAATTTATGTAAATTTTACTGTATTTTGATATATATATTGATTTGTATATATATATATATTAAAAGCCTAAAGATAAACGAGTTAATAAAATAATCAAAACTATTCCAAATTCACAATCAAACAGACTAGCCAAAAAATAAGCTTTAAAATGCAATCAATGGTTTCATTGCTACAAACAAACTTCTCAAGTGTAATGAACTACAAAATAACAACATATTTAGACTAAACATTACCCACAATTTCATTTAAATCCCTTATATCCTTAATATTAAAAGCATTTTTAAATACATTAATTGCTTCAGTATCATAAATTTTTAATAATAAAGATTCTTTAATTCTTTTTATTTCATTGCTCTCAAAGATAACCTCATCAAAATTAATAGTGTGGCCTGTATCCTTTTTTGATGAGGCTAAGGTTGTCTTCTTTGAGAGGAATGAAATAAAAGGAAGAATTAAAGAATCTTTATTATAAAAAAATTATGATTCTGAAGCCATTAATTTATTTAAAAGGTCTTTTAATATTAAGGATTTGTGGGATGTAAGTGGAATTGTGGGTAAATTTAGTATAAATTTGTTGTTATCTTGTAGTTGTTTACACTTGAAAATTCTGCTTGTAGCAGTGAAACCATTGGTTGTGTTTTAGAGTTTATTTTCTTTGGTTAGTCTGGTTGAGTTGTGAATTTGGGGTAATCTTGATTATATATATATATATATAACACTTATAACATAGTACATTGAATATTTTAAAATACTTTCTAACCTATACCATAAGGCAATAATTATCAAGAATAAAACAGCAATTTATTCTCATGCTTCATTTTTTAAACTAGAGGCTTGACTAAAATAGATTGATTAAAAAGAATGAATATTTAAATTAATCATGCAATGTATCTAATATGTTTCAAATTGTGTTTCAATTGAGCAAACTCTCAAGTTTACCAACTTTTGTAAGAAATCAGCTGGAATGCACTTTCTAACCAGTGTTTTAGTTAAGCCTCTATATTAATAAATGATGCATGAGAATAAATGGTTGCTTTATTCTTGTTAATTATTGCCTTATGCTGGGTTAGAGAGTATTTTAATTATTTATTATGCAGTCTTATGATTCTTAATCTCGAATATTATATAGAGGTATTCTATATATATAAACAATGGGGTAACATTTCTAGAAAAATTTAGTTGATTATAATTTCTACAAATCCAGAATGTAAGTATATATTTGCTTGTTAATTATAAATAGCATCATTTTAAATAATTATGTGTACTTTATTTTTTACTCTCAGAAATAAAGCAAATGAAATCTGTTTAAAATAAATAAGATTAAAGCCTACTTGTGATTATGGTGTGGGATTTGATACAGCTGATGAAGGGGATTCCCTCGAAACTGATCTATGAGCTTTGTATTGCCATGGTTCACAATTGAGAATTTGACTACTATGATAATAGAGATCTCCTAAGTGCATGCATTGATATTTGAAATGGATGTGTCATAAACATATGTTATTAAATAAACTTGAAGATGCTATAAAATAAAATGACAAAAATGTGTTTACTAAATAGCAATAACTCTCCGAGGAGTGCCAAAGCACGAAACCATGGTCAGGGGTTTGGGGGGGGGTCCCTGACAGAGATATTTTAAGTGCTGGCTCTGGCTAAGCATTTATCATAAAGCTTGTTGAGGAATTGGAAAACCTCACTGTTTATAACTTACAAGCTTAAAAGATAGGGTCATGTGATCTATGACTCTTATTTTGATTAGCATAATAGTGATTTTAATAATTACAGTATACGTTATTCTTCAGAAATCATATAAGCTTTATTAAAAGTCAATAAGAATAAATTTTAAATGAATGAACATTATGAACTGATATAATTTATACAGTGTTATCCGCCTTGTTAAATGTTAATGAATCATTTTATCTTTATAATAAAAGTAATCACTTAATAGTGGCATTTTGAAATGATTACAATAATATTATTAAACAAATCCACCAAATAGATTACTTAATATTCTATACCATTTTTTAAAATGAGATTATTTTTATAGTATTTATTAAGGTATATTTTAAATAATACTTCATTACCTAAGGGTTTCTCGAACAGCAGCATTTAAATAGCTCATTTGTTCTATATCGGTTGCTGTTGGGTGACGTTCTCCAATGACTGATTTAATCTCATCGTAAAGCCTTTTTTGAGTTTTAAAATTTTTGGCTAATTCATAAATCAAAAAAGATAGAGTTGTTGATGTCTGAAAAATAATAATTAATGTTAATCAACTTTTCATATAGTTAAAAGAACAATATAATTAATATTAAAATATATTCTTGATTAATGAAACTGACCTTCAATTATAGCTTTATTTTTTATTACAAATATTACTATAGTCCAATTTCATAGTGACTTTTCACTATTATTTTTTAATACACCCAAATTTATTTTGCATTTAATTTAAGATTAATGTTTAACAATCATTAGGAATCACCCCACTATACATGCACTGTAAAATATTGCATCTAATACTGACATGCCGTAAATTGTAAAAATTTCACAGATGTCAATATTTAAAATATAGCAAATGGAATTAAGTGACTAATTAATATCTTCACGCTTTCATTTCCAAATACTTAAGATTTGTCTATACATGTACAGGTTAAAAGGTAGAATGGATTCATTCTATCTTTTCAAAAGACCTTATCTTGTGTTTGAAAGAAGAGTATTCCTTAAAAATGTTTATTAGTTTACAGCACATGTGTAGTGGGTGATCTCTAATGACTGTTGCAGATTAAAACATAGCACCGTATAAATAAATAACTCATTATATATAAAATTAATGTTTGCAACATATATATACAAAAGGGAAAAGGGAGAGAGAAAAATTCTGTGCAAGGCAGTCAATTCACAACGTATGTGGAGTGACAAAAAATTATATTACATTGTCTGAAAACAGTTAATTAAATTTAGACACTTTAATGAGCAAATGCCATGAAATATCCTAGTGAAAGCAAATAACGGCAAGGTTGAGAGGGATTTGTTCATTAGCTTAATTAATGTTCACTATAGCTAATAATAATTTGGTAACTGTTTACCAGTCAATAATTAAAGTATTAAATTAAATGGGTTAGCTTGAAAAATGTTTCATTGGGGTTTGGTTCTCAGATCTTGAAGCATAGTGGGTAAATGCACTAAACATTGTATCAAAAGACTCATGGACTATATTTAATATAACATAAAACATATTATAAGCATAAACTTTTAATTTTTTATCAAGAAATCATTAACTCTTGTTCTTTTTAACTAATCAATTTGTATAGCAGCTCTAACACTTAGGTACCTAATAAACTTTATGTATAATTAATTATTTACCAGTTTTACAATAAATAGCCATTAACTAAAAAATATCTATTATAAATCTTTATAATTAATTATATTTGTGTAAGTAATTAATGCATTTAATAAAGTATATAAAATGAAGTTCATTAAATTTATACCTTGACTAAATATATTTGAATACTTCCTCATTGTTTACAAGATGTTAACAAAAGTAATATATTTGAAGATCATATATTTACATCTTTCCCAAAAATAAAGTAAAACAATTATGTGACAGATAAAGTGCAACAGTTCCATTCAATTAACCAAACAGAGATTTTTTAAAATTTTACTCAGCTAAGAATTGAACTGGGAATTTGATTGTCTTGAATCTGCCAGACTGCAGAAGACAATAAAATGTTAATATTTTTCTTTATATATGCATTGAAAACCTGGCTTAATCATTTTAAATATTAACAACATAATAAATGTTAAATATCCATAATTAGTCACTCCACCATGTACATGGTCACCCATTAGTTGTCTTTAAATTCCCTTAGATGAAAATTTAATTTGCCAAATATTGTAATTGTTTTTATTATTTAATTGTTAACTCAATTCATTACCAATCATTTAATAAGGTGCTTACTGATATATATATATACTCTGTACCGGTCAGAATTGTATGTTTGTCTAACAAGAGCTAGCATCTAGGCAAAAGTACCTAGAGTTCAATCATATGTGAGATACATAAGTCAGGAATAACCGTGAACCCTGCCCTATTGCCTATTTCCCAAATCTATAACATTACGAACAACACTTCTGACGATAGCAAATGAAATTTCTAACAATTCCCATCCCAAAGCGTCAGCAGAGAAACAAGAGATCTATTAGATTAACTAAGGGATGATGCAATATAATAACAGATGTGCATGCATGAATGAATAAAATGTCCAAAGAATAGATTATTAAACGATTAATTTATTTATGATAATATTAATAATATGTTTAAACTTATATGTAAACAAAATATGTGATATAAAGGATTAAATACGTCATGAATCTAATTAAACATAATGAATGCTTTCTGGGTTTCACATAATTAATATTTATTTGTGCATTCCATACTGACCTATGCAACATAACTGAAGGATTAATGGATATGCAGATACAAGTACAAGTATTGATAAAATCAGTAACTAATCAAAACAATGCGGCTTAATATGCTAATGAAAGATATCAAGTTTACGAGGCTTATATTCCAAACGCTATGATATTTTAAATAACAACAAATAATCTAACGAATTTCAATAATTATAAATGAGTTTTATCGCAGTTATATTAACTGCAGATTAATTATGTTTTAAATTATAGAATGTATACAACATTTACGATTTACATTAATGATTTGAAAAGAGTACATTTATTTTCGCATTCGGTTGCATGATTTGACTTTTGTAGGATTTATTAGAAGTTATTTCTCAACGTATCTAGGTATTGTTCAACGAGAAGGCGGACATCTTAAGTATGCTTTAACATGTGACATTTCTAACCAAATTAATATGATAAAACGAAAGCTTGGGATGGTTTAAGAGATCATTGCATTACGACTTATAGACTGATAGATGTTACGATAAAATATAAATTACTGCGTTGCCGACCGAATGATAACGTCAGGAAGGATGAGAAGCTTCAACTTTATAGCGAAATATGAGCTCATCTGCGCTTGTGACAGATGCCATCCAAAGACGTGGTTGGGAGGGTATTATGTTTTCATGTATTCCAAATGTTAACCCATATAGAGCCTAGCCACAACCAAGCATAACCTTTGGAGTCAAGGCCTCCACACTCCGCCGAGAAATGTGCCTTAGAAAATAATCTGGTAACGAAGGAAAGTTTAACAAAGCAACATATAAATTTATGTACGTTATCATCAATAAGCAATGCCGAGGATTTCAGGTCTGTAGTGACACTGATATATTAAGGCCTTAGAAAGTAATCAAATCTGGCGTAATGATATATGGTTTAAATCATCCTTAATGGCACATAATTTGCCTAAAATACTAGTTAGAACATCAATTAAAAAAAGGAGAGTATATGACTCCCTTCGTTAAACATCTATCAATACGTTTGAGAAGAGAAAGACTTAATTAAAATCATCGTTAGATGGCAGGCTAATCAAATAATTGATTACTAGTTAAAGGTAAGGTCACGAACTCTAATTTACTCTATATTAAATTTCCTAAATCAATAGCATTAAAATATGAGTAAAATGATATCTTTAAATGATAATGGATAGTATATCATGAAATACAAAACAATCCAGGAATATTATTCAACCGGGGGAACTTTAGAATTTAGTAAGAAAGCTTATGTTTACTGATTTAAGATTTCAAAATGGTGGAATAGTAAAATAAGACAAGATCGGTTTGCCAGGTTGAATTATTAGCATATTAAAGTATATATGATTAACATAAAATCAATAAAAGTTGCCGCATTTTAAATAATAGGACAATGAGAGTGAAACCCAGCAAGTGAGTTTAGAAAATAAAAATTATAGATTCATGCTAAAAGAAAGTCATTATTCTAAGAAAATTAATAATCGGCTTTGTATTGCCGATTGTGAAATAGGCAGATTACATTTTAAATAACAGAGAGATTACATAAATGGAAGTTTTATAAAGATACAATTTAAACGAAAATAACTTTACATAGCTGGAGGTTGAAAATTTACATTTTTAAGAATATTAAAAGCATTTAGATGGAGGTTTTAAAGTTCATATTGTGGCGGAGAATTACCTTTAGTTGTTGAAGACTTGATGGCCGTATACGCGTATGTGGATATCATTTTGAGAAATACAGTCAATAAGGCAGATTTTTGGGAAAATAATGGCTGGCATCCTTTCCTAGTTTATTTAAGAGTTCATTTAGGCAGTATTTATGGGGCGATGGCATAAGAGTACAGCAGCATGGATCTGATCTTGGAAAGATCAGGGAAGCAAATTTCTTTTCTACTCACTATTCATAATGTTAAAATTTTGGGTGACGTAGATTTGTCCTGCAACTCCTTCTGAAAATCAAATGCAGAGTGTTTTATATAGAAAATTTGGCTGTATTTATACACACTGAAACTGCCTCTGGTAATCCCCAGATGTCCGTTAATGGTCAACTGTTATACCTTTATTTTAAAATATGGACGAGATATAAGTTCGAGAGAGCACCATTTCAGTCTATTTTGAGTTGGAAATAGACCCGCAGGATAAATGTTAAATAACGTAAATCTTTTAAAATAAATCTATGCCAACAAAAGCATTTTTTTAAATTCAAATAAGGCACGGTTACTCTCTCTCTAGAACTTTTTCTCAAATTAAATAGTACACGAATAAAAATATATATATAACCTGAACATATTTAATAACATTATTAACCCGTTTATCTGTTACACACACACACACACACGCACGATTATTTACCGTGATGGAAATTTATATACTTTATAATTAATTTAATATTATTAAATGAGGATAATGCTTAACTAACAAGAGGTGAAAATAATCACGTGCATATGTATACCTGCACTCCCTAGTGATTTACTACTATCCAACTGAGTTTGAACCCCTGTTTGCAGGTTCCAAACATCACTAGACAGTGAAGTAAAATATGTGCAACAGATTTGACTGCTTCAATATATATATATGCCTAAAATTTAATACAAAGCATTTCACAGGGGACTCAAGATAAGAATCCTCAGAAAGTAATGCCTTGATCTCCATTATAAAATGTTTTAATAGACTTTCTTACATACATACTTGTGGAAGTCTTATATTGTATATATAAATCACATGCCACAATCCTTATGCTTAAATAAACCAATAAAATATAAACAATCTGTTATCAAGGCATATTAGTTAGATAGTTTCCATTACTATTAAATTGTAGTGTTGCCTTGGTAACAGTTGCTTGTATTCTATTGACTTATTTAAGCATGAGGGCTGTAATATGTGATTTACATATTTCTGTCTTCTCAGGAGTGTTTTTAGTAATAACAGCTAAGAAAGCATCAAATTTTAAATAAACAGCACACTTTTAAAACTCAGCAAGTTTATTATCTATGCAGATGAAGGTAAATAATAATAATGTAAATGATAATAAAGAAATAATAATAAACATCACTTTACTTTGTATAGGATAAAATAACAAGTTTGTGCGTGTGAATAATTCATTTTCACACCCTGCAAATAGATATTACAGTCCATTGACTAGTTTCCTTAACTCATATACACTAAAGTCTATAACTTGAGTATCACTTAATTCATAGTTAATTTACATGTAACATTATTAGCAAATGATGTCTTTTTATCACTTTAAGTCTATCATTTTGTAACATTATTAGCAAATGATGTCTTTTTATCATTTTAATTCTGTCATTTTGCTTAACTGACAATTTTTATTTTCAAAACATTTAGAAACACAACTATGGCTCTAACTTAGATCTGCCTTTTTTTCCTTGCAAGAAAAATTCTTTATTCTCAACTTGACAGTTCTTTTACTCACTTGTAACTGATATCACTTCTACTTTTTTCATATATATTTAAGGCTATAACCTTAATATTATACGACTTTATAAAGATAAGAGTGGCCACACTTATCTTCAATCTTCTTTCTAATTATATAGGCAAATCTAGTATTAAGGTTATAGCTTTAAATATGTATGTATTTACATGTTGACTGTGCATTTAATAAATTAATATCTACTTTTTTCAATTGTCGCTAATTAACATAATTTTATACATGTACACTTAATAGCAAATTTTCTTGAGTACTCAGTGGTAAATTAATAACAAGGTATTGCCTGCATGCAAATTACAAATTTCAATAATAAACTTTATTTACTATATACATATGTGTATGTACAAATAGTCCACATCTTCCCTTCACTCTAGAAAATAATCTTTAAATTTCTCAGGTCTTCTGCAGTCTTTTCTGACATCTAAACATAGACACATCTTTCATCATGATCTATATTTAGTTCTATTTGATTTGACAAACCTGCTGATAATTTATCATCACTTAAATCCACAATGTAATCCCCTGATTTGTGATTTTCTTAAACATTATTCTTATTAGTCAGATCTTCATTTTGCATAATTGAGGGAGTATCTTCATATTCTTCACTTACATCAGACTCCAATTTAGAATTAGCTAGTGTAAACTTGCTATCACTATCATTTGACCCATCACACAAATATGCATGTAGGTGATTTAAATGTTTCTGCAGTGTGATGCAATCTCAACTTCTTTTTTAAAATGTCTTTAGCTTGTACAGCTTCACCAATTTGAAATTTTCTGAAGTTTACATTAAAATTTTCCTTCACCTAAAATATTTTTTCCTATCACCCTTCATGGTTCGTAAGAGCTTAGATAAACACGTATGATACTTTCACTACAATAATAATTCTGCCAGCATTTCCCCAGTAGATACATTTGGAGTGAAATGTTGATATAACATGATTTCTACCAATGCTTCCTTAATGTCCATGGTCGTCATTTTCTCCAAGCAGACTTTAACCATTATACCACCATTTTAGTATTGTAACAGTCAGATTCGTTTGCTTCGTTAACATAGTGCAGAAATCAACCACCAAACTGCAGAGCACCACCATTGGTAGGGAAACTACCAGTAGTACTGAGTTTGAACATGGTTTATCGGTTCCACAATACACACTACGAAGCAACGCATCTGATGCTACATTAGTAAACATTTCTTTAGGCACAGGGATCAGGGAGATGCAAGAGACTCATAGACTTTATTTTCAAGTTAGACATATAATAACACTAATTTATACATTTATATATTTTAATTAATCGAGGAGATAGTACTCTGAATGTGTGTCGAACAAATAAACATATGACGGCAGACGTATGGTTTAAAATTATTTAATTATATTGAAATTTTAGTAGCGGTATTATTATTCTGATACCTTTTTATATTTACAAATGAAGTACAATTATTTTATTAACCTAATCCATCTACCTGAATAAGTATTTTCAAGATCATGCCATCGGGAATTTAATGTCTTTTGCAATGCGCGAGTCTAAATTAAAAATAATAGTAGCAGCTGCAGACATATATTTTATTTAATTAAATAAGAGATTTATAAAGAATTAATTATGGGCAGACATTGATTTGAGAGCGAATTTATGTTAGATGATGTTGAGACGGAGTCATACTTGGAATGCTAAAATTAATAATAAAGAAACATGTGGTACATTTAGAACTGCAATGCGAATGTGGCAGTACGTTAAAACTGTAAAGCCAATGGATGAATTAAAATAATGGGCTGGCATTTTCCATAGGACCAAAGGTAAAGAGGGTCACATAAGCATCATCAGGAGTAAGGGACTGTGCCGCAATTACTCCCTGACTGTGTGACGGGTGTCAAGCCCTACAGGAACATTCCTTATGTCCACTTATGTAGGATGACTAGGATCCAGTATTTCCTGTGTAATCCAGAATATCCAAGGCTCGAAAATGGATTATCTAATCTCTAAACTATAACACATGTCTATCTAACATAATATACTTTTAAGATTTAATCTAAAATTTACGACTCGGTCTCACCTTACCAACATTTAATAAATAACTTGTTTTGCTCTCAAATAAATGTACTTAGTGGATTTATCGAAATACACTAACTTTATTATTTAAAATTAAAAGCAGGTTTAAAAAGGTAATTTGTAAGTTGGGGTGGTTATTCTAAGACCTAATATGTCCACCACCTGCTATGTAGTAGACTCCCGCATTTACAATAGGTGACTCAATGAATGCGTGTCGATTAATATGAAATTAATTGGAACAAAATAATCTAACATAAGTAAATATTAATAATATGATTTGCATGACATGCATCCATTATTTCATGTCACCATTTATTTATTTATTAGAGAATTATGGTGATTTCCGAGCTGACCAGCCAACATAAGTTTAGAAAAGACATTTACTATTGAGTCGCTGCACAAGATGGTAATCATTTTAATTAGGATTTACACTTAAAAATTGATGAGGTACGGTCGGAAATCTTATAGGCATGCTATCATTAAATAATAAAAAAAATGCAAAAGTAGAAATACATACCCAAGAAGTAGACAAGAGTTAGGTAAGCTAAATTATTAAAGATTTACAGAATATAGGTTAACAAGTAATTTTATAAGTATACAATTTATGTAGAATTAGCTATAGCTTATGAATAGAATTTAGAGTACTCTAAAGGCCTTGGGTACCTGTTTTATAAGGAGATGAATTTCATGTTCCATGGTCAGTTGCAAATTGTTTGTTTAGTTTAAGCAGTAGCAGTCCTTTCCTGCACTCAAGTTATGGTGTTCATTTCAATAGCAGCAGTAGCCCTCCGACTATTTGGACAGCAAATCCTCATTATTCAATTTATGAAGGGCACATGTGGAGGTTTGGGCACCTGATTGACCATCTCCAGAGGAGAATAGCCCCAGCGCTTTCTACTCGGTCATTTTATAATGTACGAATTAAATCAGGATTCTCTAAGCCTCCAAACCAAGCAAGAGCACAGCACAGAATCTCTATTTTAAAAATCAAAATGTCCTCTTTTTTTCTTTATCTTATCTTTTATTTTTATCTATTTTATTTTTAGCTCAATCAATTTGCCCTGAGGAGAATCAATGCATTAGCCAGAGTTTAGATTTTTAATTAATTCAGAAAGCTACATTTCCTATTGTTTAGATTTCTTTTACCTTCTCAACATTTTTAGCAATTAAAAGTTTTAGGGAATTTTTCTAATTAATCCATAATCTCTCACCGACCATGACTTGCAAAATCTCAAGTACAAATGGGATTTATAATTTATTTTTACTTTTCTTTAAATTAAATCGAATTTCAAAATTATTATTTAAAATAAGATTTTTAAAACTAGAAATAAAGGAACGAAAGTTTATAACTTAAAATAAATAGTTTA
Source organism: Epiperipatus broadwayi (assembly GCA_028023455.1). Lineage (NCBI taxonomy): Eukaryota > Metazoa > Onychophora > Udeonychophora > Euonychophora > Peripatidae > Epiperipatus > Epiperipatus broadwayi. The sequence continues at coordinate 309,557 of JAQFVV010012455.1, read as the reverse complement.
AGTTATATAAACATTATATAACTAAAAGAGAAATTTGAAATTATATCAATATTTTCATTGATTGTTTTAAATTTGTTATCGAAGTGTGTGTGCATTTACGGTGAATTTGACAGATGCTTATATATTTTTAATACCGCTACACACACAATTCAATACCAAAAGTTTAAATTTAGGTAGGATAAAGGTGGTGGGTGAGAGATGATAGAAAAAGGTGAAAAGATTCGAATTCGAATCTTACTCTTTCAGTATTTCCATTGAATGCTGGATAAGGTGGAATAAAAATATGTCATATCCCTTTGTCTGTCAAATATCTTTCAAAATCACTCGGAAGCAAATCTTGTTCCATTGTATGATATGAGGATTTCGCGATAACCATGAATAGAGAAACCTCTTGAAGGGCTTTAATGGTACAATCTATATTAGTTTTCACAAGCTTGTACTTGGGCCAATGAGATTATGCATCTATTAAGACTAAAAATAGGTATCTGTTTATAGAACCATCAAAGCTATATGAATCTTTTGCCATGGGGTTTTAGACTCCATCCACCTAATTTATAACTTTTCTTGGATAAATCTGCTATAGATTGGCATTCCTTATGGCTTTTTACAGTCTGTTCCTTTATTTAAGTTCGGCCATCAAACATAAGATCATGCCAATGCCTGGATTCTCATGGACTAACAATTTGGGCATCAGCTTATAACTTTTGATTGGTACCAGCACTCATTCAGTCATCAGGATGCATTTGTTGCACACAGATAAACTCTCAAGGATCTTCCAAATAGACTTATGGTTTGGTAGGCTGTTTGGCCACCCAAAACAAATCGTTTTCAATATGTCCATGGTTATGATTTATCCCCTCTGTGACTGTGGCACTAATCAAATTTTTAAAGTTTATCTCATTCAATAAGTTTATTTCTGTGAATTTCTGATGCATTTCATTTACTACTGGCAAACACGATAAGGTATCTGCATGTCTGATCTCTTTACCAGCTTTGTAGATTAGGTCATAGTCACATGTAGCTATGATATTTACCCATTTAAATAATCTCTGGCTTGCATAGTCCAGTTTTTTTTTTCAAAATTATCCAAGTAATGGATGATGGTCAGTAGACAATGCAAACTTTTATCCATACACATATTGGTGGAACTTCTTGAACACAAAAACAATAGTCAAGGATTCCTTATCTAGCTGACAATAGTTTCATTCAGCTGACATTAGAGTTGTGGAGACATAGGCTATTGAATGTTTGCTTTCATAACAGCAGTGAGAGATGACAGCTCCAACTCCACATTCCGAGGGGTCTGTAGTAATAGTCATTTCCAAGTCACTATGGTAATACACTATGAATTGATTTGGCATTAGTAAGTACCCTTGCTTTTTGGAAAGCTACTTTTTGTTCTTCTGTCCATCTTCAACATGGCCCTTTCCATAATAAATCATATAATGGTGGTAGTATGTGCAATTTTTCCTTGAGAAAGCTTTCATAACAATTTAGCAATCCAAGAAAGGCTTGTAACTCTTTCAAGTTTTTTAGAATTGCCACTTTTTTTACCACTCCAAGAAAAGCTTGTAATTCTTTAAAGTTTTTTGGAATTTCCACTTCTTTTACCACTCTAACCTTTTCTGGGTTTGGATATTTAACCATGCTTATTTAAAACATGGCCTAGAAACTTATTCAAAAATGGACCAGATATATTTGCAGCATTCAGCTCAGCATCAACATCATTTAATTTCGAGCACACTTCCTTCACATGTATTTCCAATTTATCTTCAGGCTGGGCAATAATAAGTATATCCCCTATATAGATGACTCCTTCCATGCCTTACAACAAAATATCCATCTTAGCCTGGAATATGTTTAGAGCAACACTAATATTCTATGAAAGCATAACACTTTTGAATAATCCAATGTGGATATTAATAGTTAGTAGCTCTGCGGTTCTTTTTATGACTGGTATCTTATGGAAAGCATACATTAAACCTATCTTTGCAATGAATATCATCTTTAGTGGTGAAGCTAACTCTTCATGCACATTTGGCATAGGATATGCTCCTTTGTTTATATGTTTGTGACCCAATAATCTCTCAAAGCTGAATAGTCCTATCAGATTTTACAATCACAACTACTGGAACATCCCATAACAAAACTCTCACAGTTGACAACATATTTTTTGTGACCATATCAGCAATCATTTCCTTGACTTTTGACTTTAATGCATATGAAACCTTGTGTGGTTTAAACATGATAAGATGCACATTCCTCAGTAATTCTATATCCACTGGCCACATCTTTAGTTCAGCTAATTCTCATTTAAATAGCCGAGGAAATAGATTTCTAACCTCGGTTTCCAAATGAACTTTTTAAATTATTTTTAAATATGGTTGGAACAAGTTTTGAGCTAACAATAGAGTTTGTTCCTTTTTACAATAAATAATGGTAATACTTTAAATCTAGTAATGACCTTTACTCAGACTAACACATTTTTGCATATGTGCATTTTATTTCCATTGACATCTGTGGCTAAAATATCTGTCTTTTCCAACTTTCTCTTATTTTTGATTTTAGCATTAATTTTACTCCACACTATTAGGGATAGTATAGATAATCCACACCACTGTCAACTTCCATGTTAATTTTTTTATCACAAATGGTCACATCAAGTGTAATCCGACAATTATGTGTATCCTTTATCATTTTGATATCTACATTTTTTCCAGTTCAATAATGCCTGATTTGGCTATTGAATTATTATCATTTTTTTCTACAGACATGAGCTAGATGTCCTTTAATATCATATGTGACATTTTTTCATTATAAACCTGCACAATAACACGCCAAGTTATCCTTTAGAACTTAGTAGATATAACAATTTTTTACCTTATTGATATTTGTCGGTTTTTTCTATTCACTCATTACGGCTTAAAATTTCAATGCATTTTCTTATACTATCTCATGTGCTATGAACATTGAAATCACTGTCTTATATGGCAGATCCACTTTGCTTAATAAATTATTTCTAAGATTGTTATCTGACATCCCATATAGCAATTGGTTCAATAACATATCATCCAGGTCAGCCATAAATCTAGATTATTTAGCCAGTGTTTGCAATGCCAAATTATATTCATGATATCACTCCTAAGATACTGTTTCCTCATTTAGTAAGTGGGTCATTCATTTTGGCAGTACTGGTTGAAAATATACATTTAGAATTTCAAGGTATTACGTCTGGAGTCTTTGGATCATTCGGTTGTTTTGCTATCTGCAGAATGTCACTGCCAGCAAAAATCAGAAGGATAGAAATTTTGACTTTATCATCTTCAATTTTATTCATTCACATATAATGCTCTAAGTATATGCTGTTGGATTATTTATATCAAACTCCCGAATACTGTGTACTGCTGCCACTATGCTTACCATGTTTCTCTTTTGCTCGCATAGATTAACTGCTGTGTTCTGAAGATATTCTTAATAAATACCATCTAAAAAAGCATTAAATTTTAAATAACCAACATAAGACCAAACTTTTAAAACTCAGCAAGTTTATTATCTATTCTGACAAATAAAATAATAAAGAAATAATCATAAATATCAATATCATCTATATTCTTTATTATGTTATATAATGCTTTTTTTACAATCTAAAATCCACTATGACACTTTCAATTGCCCAGCAATCATAGTGGATTATAAAAAAAAGCATTGTATAAAGTAATACAGAATATAGATAATATTTACATTATACGGATTTGGCAATGCAATAAAAAAGATAAAGTTATAATAATAAATATCCTTTTTGGGATAGGAATTAATAACAAGTCTGTGTGTGGGAATACTGCAAATATACATTCAGTTCACTGACTAAAGTTTGCTTAACTCATATATACTAAAGTTTATAACTTGAGTATCCATTAATTCATAGTTATTTTATATATAAGATCATTAACAAATGATGTCATATCACTTCAAGTCTGTCATTTTGCTTAAATGACAATCTTCACTTTTAAAACATTTAGAAATGGTTATATGGCTCTAACGTAGCCCTGCTTTTTTTTTTCTCCTTGCGAGAAAAATCATTATTCTCAACTCAGAGCTGTGTAAATTAACATTATTTTATTTATATACATTTAATATGCAAATTATCTAGAGTGCTGTGTTAACAGGTAAAATAATAACAAGGTATTGTCTGCACACATATTACAAATTTCAATAATAAACTTTATTTACCGCATACATATGAGTTTGTACAGACAGTTTAAATATGCTAATCAGTTAACTCTTGGCATTTTTAATACATATATATACACGCATCTCTTATAAGATTTATATGAAAATGAAATTAAATTATTACTTAATTAGAGTATATTTGTTTGGGTGCTTAATCATTATAATAAATAACAAATTTTAAAAATCTGTGTGTGATTGATATTTTTCACATTTTCTAGTAAAATAAATAATATCAGCTTTACATAAATATGTAATTTCTTTCATTTCACTGGTATTTCTTTCAAAAGAACTTTTATTTGTGCCTCTTTGCCCATCGTCAATATCATTAGATTACAATAATGTCTAAGTTACACTTATTCTACCTCCCGTTTTCACCTATACATAATCCAACTGACCAAAAATCATAGTGATTACCATATTTAATATTATCAATATTTCACATGTAATTTTTCGGGGTACAACAATCATCTTTTGATAGCCCTGGTCAAATAGTAAGTACAATCTACAGGGATCTATCAAGGCAGACTGCTTAATAAATTACAACTTGAATTTTGTCATGATCCGCAGTGTCTTCACTCCAACTCCTGAGGGTCATGATCCCACTTCATGTTAGAACAAACATACCTGATTGTAAATCTGCAAGCAATTATTTACATTTTTGTACAATAGAATCATATAATTCAAATAATCAGAAATATAAATTGGACCCCTTCAAGTCTGTAGTGACTACATTCATCCAAACTGAAGGCCTGGAGTGCCTCCTAATCTCCTATCCTTTCAGAGGTCAGGAGAATTGACCTTAATCAATAGAGGTAGTCAAATGTTTACTCAATGATCGGTCAGCCTTCCTGCTAGGGAGCATTTTGGCGCAATATGCATAAAATTAAGAATCCGAATACTTTTCAAAATATTTTAACGATAAAGAAAAAGATATTAATGAATTACCAATCTCCAGCTAGAAGATCGTATAGATGAGTACTGAAAAGACCAAATCATCATTACAATTTACAAATATAGTAAAATGAGTAATACATACAAATACACCAACTTGAAAATCATATAGTTGAACTGACCAATATTTAGTACTTGTAATATAATTTGATTGCCCAACATTCATAAAGATTGCAGAAAATTATATTTTATTAATCACAGTTCTTAGTAAATATTTTAAAGAATAGATATAAAAGTTAATTAGCAAAGTATACTTTTTATTATCAAATATCTATGTAATTTATGAGTGAATATTTGGATACAATTATTAAATACTGAGAAATATTGATAAGATTCAATAAAACATGTAGATTGGATAAGAACATGGATTTATCATTAGTTAAATGAAAATTGACATCTTTATATAATTAGAAGACTGGCTAAAAAAATTATGAACAAGAAGTATGGGGAGGTCAATATTTCTTTTTGCAAAAGTTTGGGAAAAGTTCAAAGGTTATATCTTGAATAATGAATAACATGAATCACATGATTTAGGATAACAGTTTACTTTTAAAACACTTTTATTTAACATAGAACCTCTATTTAATTGTTTGTGGTACATTTTGTAATCAAATTTTAATATATTTCTAACAAATGGATTTCCTTTAAATTTTGCGCATATGTTAGAAATTAATGGCAAAGCAATATGATAATGTTATATTTCAGAATGATTCCCTTGTTTGTTTACTAAAGCAGGGTTGGCAGACTGAATTTCAACTGTGTTGATATTGATTCAATAAGATTTTAGTGATGTGAGCAGTTAAGTGTATTTTTTAAAATGCTTTTATTTAAAAATAATAAATCTATAATATTTTTATAAATGTTTTTATTTGTGATGTACTAAAAAGCTAAAATGTTTTTTTTTTCAACGGCAATTGGCATTTTTATATTTAATTAATTCAATCACTTGTTAAAATTAGTGATTGAGTTAATTAATTTCTGGACACGCCACATTTTTATTTCAAATTAAATATGTAAACCTCACTTGAAGTCAAAAAAAATTTGGGTGGGGGGATTTTTAGTACACAGTAAATAAAGCATTATTATAAAATATTTTTACATATATTATTTTTAATTTTTTAATATCATTTTCATACTATTCCAATTTTAATTAAAATAAAGAATAAAAACAATGTTGCAGTCTGCTTTAAATTTGAAAGGAAATTCTCATCTATTAAATACCGATTTCAATATTATTTTGTTTACAAAAGAAGTATTTTTAAAAAGGAAACTTTTTATTTTTTGAAGAGCTAAAAAAAAAAAACAAATTTTTACAATCAAGAGAAATTACAATTGATTTTCTTTCTATTTGAGATGATCATAGACCCTTTTTATTTTTAGATTGTTTTTTTTTAAAAAAAAAAAAACTGCCCTCTTACATGGAAACTTATTGAACCCATATTACCACATTCAAAATACAACACCACTGCAGTAAACATAACAAGAGGACCACTTTGTAATATTTCATTATCATATTGCATTGCCATCCTATGTAAGAAATTTGGAAACAAATCCATTTGACAGAAGTCTGTTGAAACTTAATTATAAAATTTATCCTAAACAAATAGATAGTTTCTAAATTAAATAATATTTTATAACAAATGCTTTTAAAAAGTCAAAAAAATAATTTTATTTTTTTTTTCAACCACAATTGGCGTTTTTATATTTAACTTGAAGTAAAAGTGAGAGATCTCTAAAAATTAATTAAATTAATCCCTTGTAAAAATTGGTGATTGAATTACTTAATTTCTGCGTATCCCATGCTTTTATTTCAAATTAAACATAAAAAGTCCAACTGTAGTTGAAGAAAACCATTATTTTTTGGCTTTTTTGTGCACAGTAAATAAAAGCATTTATTATAGCGTTTTTTAAAAATATATGTTATTTTTATTTTTAATGAAGAATGAATTGAATATATTTTTATTGGCAGAACAATTGTTAGAAACAGAATTAATATGATATATAAAACAAATTTCCAATTAAAAATAGCAATTTTGAAGAACTGAATAAGAATTTTTTAAAACCAATATCATTAGTTTTAGATTTGAATATATCTTTCCTATAGGCTTCCAAAACAATTTATTGAAAGCTAGATCTTCTAATAGCAAATTTGGGTTGAAAGAAGAAAATTAATTTTTTCTAGATAGAATGAACATATTGATTTAAAATTTCTTTTTAGTAGGCTATTTACTATGGAAGTTTTTAAAAAGTTCTAAAAAAGTACATTTTGTAAGTTGTTTCACACATAAGATAAGCACCTGAAACAAAGTTCTGAAACTATAATACTTTTAATTAATGTACTAACAAAGCTTTCCTATTATAGAGGTTATAGAAACATATTGAGCTATAGATAAAGATGGTATTCAACTTTACTGTAAAAAGGAAAGTGCCTTGACAACAGATTGAGATTGTTATTGATATTGGAACTGTATGTATTTATATAGAGAATGTGTATTTATGATCATCTTTATAACCATTACTCTAAGTAATTATTATATATTTGAATATTACCGTATCTGTTCCAGCCAGCATTAATTCTGTAACATTTGCGTATATCTCCTTCATGGAAAATGAACTCTTTGATAATAAATAAGTTAAAAATTCCACTTCTTGTGGTTGTTTTTTCAGCTCAGTTTTATTAAGTTCTTGTTCTAAGTATAGAAGTCTTGTATTTATATAACTTTTAGCTACAAATATAAATGTATTTTACTCATTAAAAAAAAAAAAAATTATGTAATTAATCTATTAAAATGCGATAACTTATAATTAAAAAAAAAGAAATATTTAAATACCCTCTATAAAAATAAGTTATGCTATATATAATAGCCAATTTCTGAATTATCAATTATGACAATACAAAAGGTATATATGACAGATTTCAAGAGAAGCCCTTCATCAACTATGCCAAGCCCTTTGATTTATGGTTATTGATGTTTAAGGTCTTCCGACATTTGTTGAAGAATTGCCTAAAACTAAATCTATAAATTTTGTAGTGTCATAGTTTACAATTCAAAAAGTGATTATTGCATATAACATCTAATATTTTACTTTTGCAATGAGCTGCTAGAGGATCCGCAAATAGCATTCTTCTTAATAATATAAATTAGACTGATATTAAAACAGGCAAAACTCACTATATGTATTAAAATAGTGATCATGTGATGTTTATAAGAAATGGTGATCATGTGATATAAATTAGACTGCTTTAATGTATTAATTACAAAAATTACTTTTATTATATACATATTAAATCCAGTTTGTTGCGTTCATATAAAATGGAAGTGATTAAATTCATACCTGTTTAAATATAATTGGGTGCAAGAATATTCTGTAAAAGGCACCACATGAATAATTATTAATCTTGAAAATAAATTCTTTACAAATATACATATACTAATGGGATTTTTTTTTTTTTTTTTACAAAAAATAGAATTGACTATAATTTGTACCTTTCTAGAATACAATTATATATGTATCTATTGATAAGATATCACATTTATATGAAGATTCAAATTTTTTTTGATTTTTGGATAATTATGTTTAAGGTTTTTTTTTGCCATAATTGAGGATATTCCCTTGAAATTGGTTTGTGAGCCCTGTGTTAAAACAATATACAATTCAGAAATTAGTTAATAATGAGCTAACTATGTACAAGCAGTCAAGCACTGGTGGCCTAGCAGTTAGCATAGCTGCCTTCCAAGCAGCCGGCCCGGGTTCGCTTTCTGGTCAACGCTTTGATGTATATAAAAAAACTACGTACAAGCAATAAAATGAGAATTTGCCTGTCTATATCATTATAACAAAAGAACTAATGGATCAATTTCAATGGAATTTTTTATGTTTAGCTCAAATCTGATTTTAGCCTTTAGATTTTCTGACTTTAACAGTAGAAAAAGTCTATGTCCAAAATACACTGTTCCATGATATGTATGAACTGTATTTATGAATATGTATAAGCCATATTCTCCATGTGGTTTACCAAGATTGATTATTCTTAAACTTCAAGACTTTTACTATTTCCTCCAGAGGTGATTTGAATTTATTTAATTATTTTCATTTTACTTATTTTTTAATAAATTAATATTGCTTATTTGTAACTTTAATATAAATTTTCACATTACTTTTTATTTTTTAAAGAAATAAATAAGGCTCATGCAATACTTTGAAAAGTATGACTTTTAAGACAAAAAATCTTCTAAATTTTGCATTAATATACTTGTAATTCAATTGTTACTAATTTTCTTCTTTTCTATGCTAATATAATATTTGGTTGTTAATGAACATACAGAAAAGGTATTTTTTTAAATAATTGAAATTTGCTAGATAGTAATAAAGCAGAAGATTAAAAAAATACCTTTTCTTTGAGTATGCTCATTAACAACTAAGTATTAATATACTTTTTTTTGAAAAATATATTTTAAAATTAATTTCATTTTTCTTAAATATTATAAGTAGATTTGAGCGATCAACATCAATTATTCTTAAACTTTACTGACTTTTATCATCTTCATCAGAAGAATTTGAAATTTTTTTAAAAATTTTCATCTTACTTTATTATGGAATAAATCAGTACGTCTTATTTACAATTTAAATGCATACCTTAAAACTTAGGCAGAAAACATCACATGATCACCATTTCTTATGCTTGCTTATAACTGTTATTAAAACAGGCAAAACTCTCCATATGTATTGCCACTCAAGGCTCCTCACTGACGAAGGCCACAAGCTAGAAACTAGTTTGGGGATGTTGAATGAGTAGGCATTAGATGGGGATTTTATGCACAAGCCTTCTGGCATCCATTGATTACTCTGGCTGGCATTGAGTAGCAATACATATGGAGAGTTTTGTCTATTTTAATAACTTAGGCAGTAATAAATCAACTTTATGAGTTTAGTTTGTGGCATAATTTTTGGAGGAAATTCAAAGCTATTAAAATTTGTACGTTCACTAATAGCAAAATATCATTCTAAAACAGCAATACATAAAAAATTAAGAATACAAAATGTTAATGTAACTTTGGTTAAATTTGACCAAATTATTTGTAGATAATAATTGCTTTTCTTGCATTTTGTGATATATAGCTTCCTCTCTTGCTATTATGGTGCTGGATTGCATTAGGTGTAATTATATTTTTGATGGAAGAGACTAATCATGGCCAGTCTCACACAGTCTGATTAGGTTATCATGACTGACAGATTATTCATTAAAATGATAGCAATAATAATCCATAATAGAAGCAAAGCAGGAGTCAGTAGTAATCATCATCATCATCAATTCATGCATTTTTCCATTCCATTCTTTTCCTTGCCCAGCTCTTCAATTCTATGAGACTCTTCCCATCTCTTATATCATCCAGCAATATCAATATCTTCTATCCTTTTTTCTTACTTCCACTTACCATTCTCTCCAAAACATCTTTCATTAAAATATAATTTCTTCTTAACACATGTCCAATCCAATTTCTCTTTCCCTCTCTGATTTCTTGAATCAATCTTCTTTTTTCATTGATTTTTTTCAAAACTTTTTCAATAGTTATTTTATTCATCCAACAGATTTTTTCACATCTCAAAGGCTTCCAATCTGTTTCTAATTTTATTACTCATTGTCCATGTTTCACAACCATACATTAGTACCTTCCATACATAGCATTTAATTAATCTTTTTCTTAATTCTCTTTTCAAAGTTTCACAAAATATTTCTTTTTCTTAATAAACATTAAAGTTTAAGTATTATAAAACTATTTTTTTTATAAATATAATGTACAAACTTTACTTGAAACAAAATCTTTAAAACATTAATGGAGAACAGCACTGGAGTTAAGGAGCTGTCAAGATTTAAGATGAGTTTCAACTCATCTTCCAGAGAAAGGAAATTGAATATAACATGTAGACTGTTTCAAGGTTTTTAGAAAGGCCAGATCAAGCAATGAAAGGAGAATATGTGGTGTTAGATTTACTGTAAAGTCTAATTTAGTATATTCTATTTTTGGAATTATTTGAAGCATCAGTGAAAGACGAATGGTGGTAAAACTTGGCTTGCACAATGGTATCCACACTCATTTTATTAGTGCATATACTCCAATGTTAGATTCAGAGAAAGTTTTTATTCCTTGATGGATAGCATTTTTACAGTAGTGCCATTAAAAAATTACTTTTTCCTTTTTAGAGACTTTAAACACATGTTGACACAAAGAACAGATTTGGACTAAAAGTTATTGGAAATAATGGTGTTAGTACTGCAAAACTTTACTGAATTTTTATACAACACATAGATTGTTACAAACACTTTAGACCAAAAAATTCCTATAAAGAAACATGGATGCATCTACTCTCAAAATAATGACATTTAATAGATTACGTTATAATTAGGAATCGGAGTATAAAATAATTTTATATTACAAGAGCACTTACAAGCAGAGATTGTTGGCTAGATAATAGTTTATTACATTTCAAGATCAAATTAATAGTTGCATTAAAGTACATCTTATTCGAATCTATTAGCAATAAAATGAATGTAGTTTTATTAAATGTAATTTCAACAGTCATTAAATACTAAACTTGCTAATTTGGATTTTCAGGATTGTTACTGAGGCAAGAAATTCATTAAAAGAGTTTGTTATGAATATAATAAATTTATTCTTGGTAAAAAAAAAAAAAGATCCGTTTACTGAAAATGATATTATTAGTAATGTAATTAAAAGGAAATGAGGTATTTCCTACTTAGTAGAATAATAGACTGAATGTGGAGCTTCATAAGAAACCTTAAAAATGATTGGTGAATCAAAAATGCATAAGAGATATTCATTGGTCACAGTTGTTTCAGATCGTTTTTCTTTTTTGAAGCATTAAAAGCAACACATATCTGAAAAAAGATATAATGACAATGATAAATTTTGAACAAGTGGAAGGAGTATTTTGATCATCTTTTAAATAATAATATTGAAATGATGATTTTAATAAATGTATCCACTTTATTTATTTAGCTATGGACAAAGATATTCCACTCAGTAAATTCAGAACATCTCTTTGTAATCTTAAAAATGGAAAGGCTATAATTTAGTAATCAGATACCTGGAGAAGTTTTAAAACGTGGTAATTTGTTAATTTCAAACACTAAAAATTACAAATATATGAATTCATGAAATTGTGTCATCTGACCTTAGAAAAGCATTTATTATTCCAATTTTAAAAATAAAAAAAAATGGACATGATTTGCTATTATTGTTAATCATTACAGCAAAGGTATTTTCTAGAATTTTGTTGAATATGTTTCTTCCAGTAATGGATGAATAGTTACCAGAAACTCAGTATGGTTTGAAAGAATTAAGAAGCACTATAATTATAGATTTTGATGTCAGAAAAATACAAAAAAAAAAATACTGGGAATAAAAGGGTATTTATATATTGATATGATCGAAGTATTTGACACAATTAATCGAATATGTCTAAGAAAATGTTTGAAACTGATTGGTTATTCACCAAAGTTTATTCACATTATACAACTTCTACATGACAGAATGAAAAAAACTGTTATTACTACAAGTGAAAATCTAGGCTTTTGAAATAAAAACTAATGCGCAATTGGTTCCATATTTGTTTTCAGTTTTTTATGAACATGATTTTTGGTTGTATTTATAGATGGCTTTATAATGAGTACAAAATCAAGAAATAATACCACTGGATGATGGAATTTTTCATTTCAATTAATTAAAAGCAAAAACAAGAATTTCATCCTATTTGATTCTGAATTTACAATACGCTGATAATTGTGCTATTTTGTAACTTCAAAAGATAATCTACAGAATATTCTTAAAATTTTGAATGCAATATGTAAAGGTTTTGGATTACTAATAAATGTTTAAAAATATCAACTTCTTCATCTACAAGTGATGGGAGAAAAATCTTCAGCAATTTTTAGTGAAGATGGTTATTACCAGTTCGAAAATGTAAGCCAATTTAAATATTTTGGTAGCCTTTTAAGAAGAAAGGTAGACTTAGATACTGAGGATCAATAGACTCCACTGCGTTGTTACTATAGTTAACAAGTTAAAATATAGGGTATTTTATTAGAACAAAATAAATAATATAACTAGATTATCTATAATCACAGCTGTTATTTTAACTAATAGAATGGAAATAAAACATGGATACCCGAACAACATGATATAATATTAGAAAAATCTTATTTAAAGATTCTCCATAAATTTTACAAATACAATGTCAATACCATAAGATCAATCAATAGTATGTTCTTGGATATAAGAAAGAAATGAATAAAGCAAGACTTCCTAAAAGGATGTTTTATGGTGAATTTGAACATGGTTTTTGTGGGAGAGACACACATTATTAATTTATAAGGATTATCCCAGACATTCTAAAAAGTGCAATGTTGATACTTTCATTGGGAAGGTATGGCTAAGGAAAGACTACATTGGAGAGCTATTTTGAAGTATATCAGAAAGAAAAGTTGTTGCTGAAAAAATTAAAAGACATCATAGCAAAATATCAAATGAACAGAATGATGAATCATGTTCCTTATGTGGAAATATTTGTGATTCAGAAAATTGTTTGTATAGCATTACTAAACTCATCTGTAGCATATTATTATTATTATTATTATTATTATTATCATCATCACTTTTTTAACTCTTCAAACAGAAATGACCATATTCATTTGCAAGTCCTTGCTGCTGCTATTAATATATATATATATATATTAAAAACAAGATACGAAATTAAATGTATTAGCCTAAAATAAAGGAAAAAATGTATTTTATGTAATACAAGTTTTGTACTTTTTCTTCACATAATGTTATTTTTAAATACAATTATTTAAAACATATACCTTTTTTTGTGATAATTTTGTATTTGAAATTAGTCCAGAGGACATATCCAGCTACATGTAGGCGCACACACATATAAATATGTAAATGCAAATAATAATAATAATAATGGCAGAAGTAATGAATTATTATCATGTAACAAATATATTGTACAAATTCTAGTAATCACATATATCATGAAATTTTTTTTAATTGTATTGACAAAATTGTATTTAGTAATATAAAATGCATAATTATATTCTTCCTTCAATAATATTCTTCTTTTAAAATCAGTTCACTGAACTTAATACATAACACCATTCCTGTTCTAAAATGTTTCTGGCTATTGCTACAGAAATTTTAATACAAACAGGAAATAATTAATCACATTTAGCATAACAGAATAACTATTACCTCATAATTATTCTTTTAATGTAAGAATTTATAACTTCTAGGATACAAAACGTTTCAGTTTAATATATAAATGTTTATAACTACCATTTATAATATTTTGCAATTCAGGTCTTAATACGGTTTTTAAGATTATGATTTCTTTAATTTTTTCTTACATTTTAAAAGTATCGTTCTATAAGTAAGCATTTTTCTTAATTTTTCAGATGAATTTTCTTTTACTACTTTAATTACATTAAGCTTAAATAATAATGATTACACAGTAAATAGGCATATAAAATTTTGATGAGTGAAAGAACTGCTAATAAAAACTGCCACTAAAAAAAGTTTCAACATGGCGATTTAATTTATAAACCAGTAAAATGTCACCTGACTCCATCACATGACTTTAGCTTACATAGTGCTGTTAGAGCAGCACAATTTTTCACCATCTCTATGCCACTTACTTTAGGCTTTCATAAGTAATGCTTATTAAATTCTTAACCTGTGCTGTCCTATCAAAATATCCCCAGACTAGTTTCAAGATTATGGCTTTTATGAGTGAGAAGTTTTGGATCTTGAACCAGTCACCTGGATCTTGGTCCAAAATCCAAAGCATCTCACTGATGAAAGCCATAATCCTGAAATTAGTCTGAGGATATTGAATAGGACAACATAGGATAGGGATTTAATAAGCACTATCATCTACAATCTATTATTACTTACTAAACCTTAAATTCAGTGGCATAGACATGGCATCCATTTATTTTATACTTATACAATGCTTTTATAAGGACTAAAATTTTTATTTAAACAATAACGATAAACCATTAAGCATCATATGATCACCATCTCTTATACTAGCACATAATTGTTTATAAACAAGGCAAAATTCTCCGTACAGTAGTGCCACCCTGTGCCAACCAGAGTAATCAATAAATGCCAGAAGGCTTGTGCATATAATCCCTATCTAATGCCTACTCATTCAATATCCCCAGACTAGTTTCTGGCTTGTGGCATTCATTGATTACTCTGGTTGGCACAGGGTGGTACTACTGTATGGAGAGTTTTGCCTTATTTATAATAATGATAAATATAGAATAAAATGAGTTTTCTGATGTTTTTGACAATTGGTAATTACAGAATGACAGTGAGTTGTAATAATACCAGTACATTACTCTTTCCCATTCTGGTTCTAGATGTTAAATGTAATTTAGGAAAATTAAACAATGCATTATTAGAGAAATGGAATGATTGCATTGGCAAAAACCTAATCTGGAGTTGTAAAAACTCATATAGTTTAATAAATAAAAGTCAGTTTTTTTTCATAGAAGCTCTAGGCTAGTTAATAAACTTTACAAAATGAAATTATCAATATACAAATAGGACTGAATCCTAATATTCGACATGAAATACTTCTAATCAAGGAAAATCTTATTAAACTTTAAAATCAATCTAGTATTCCTCACACATTTATCATAAATCAGATGCCATAAATCCTCGGCTTTAGATACATACAACAGAATCTATCATATTTCATCAATAATATAACTGACAAAGACAATTAATACCTTCACTTAAGAAAAAACCTTTCTGCCTTTTAAATAACGAATGAATATCCTGGGCTCAAATTATTGTTCAACATTCATAAATCCATCTCAAGGAAAAAAAAAGATGATTTGCTTTACTGAAGATGAAATCAGTTTTTCTGCTGAGTAAGAAATGTCAATTTCATTAATGATGGACAAGATGTACGGTCAGAAAATAATTCTTTATTTAATAATGAAATAATTGTCATTCTTCTAGCTTCTCACTTCAAAGTTCTACATTTTTCTCCCATAAAAGCTGTTAATCATATGGGAGTATAAAAAAGATTTTACAATAAATGCCATGAAAAATATATAGAATTCTTCAACTGTATGAAGAATGGTAAATGCAGGGTGTTGTTATAACATGATAAAAGAGTTGTATACTATCCTCATTCAATATCCCGATGAAAAATAATGACTGCAGTATTAAAAGTAAGACTATTAAAGAAATGTAACATTTTATATTTGTTGAAAATACATCTTAGTGACATTATTCATATATATATAACTTTTTTCATATACACTTCAATGCAAACAAATTTTTTTAAAAAAACTTCTTTCCTTTCCTTACAGTTTCGACTGTCCAGCAGTCTTCATCAGAGCTACAATATTTGAATAATATAAATACATAACCATTACTTCACATATGTATAAAATATACACATATGTATATCATCAATTATTAATATAGGCCAGATCAAAAAATAACAATCCTGATTTGCATATACAACTACTCAAAATTAATTATAAAAAATATCTTTTTAATATCACTTACAAAAAGAACAATGGACATTGATACAAATAGCAAATTTATGGATAATCTTCTGACAAATTTTCTATCAAGTTCTTTTAAAACTCCATTGCATTCAAACTCTGATTCTTTCTGTCATTTAATATTTTATGCAATAAGTCATACTTACAATTAATTTTAATGAAATGATATTAACCAATAGATTACAAATTTGGCATTTACATTGCTTTAAAACCATCAAAACATCACATGACCACCATCTCGCATGCTTACACATGCTATTAATAAGAGTGCCCCTCTCTATACAGTAGTGCTACCAAGTGACACAGGAAGATTTATGCATAAAGAGGGTAGGGATTTTATGTACAAATCTTCCTGCATCCATTGATTACAAAGACTTGCAATAGGTGGTACTACTGTATAGAGAGTGGTATTCTTATTAATGTTGCTTTATCTTTAAGTAGAATAGTGAACTTAAATAGAAGTACAAATATTTCTTATGATTCTGCTACATTAAATACTAAGACTGTTAATTGTACATAAACCCAGCATACAATAGTAAGCCCATATTTAAGAAAGAACAATCATATACTATAGGAAAGTGTTTTCACAATTATTTCTATATATCAAGAAAAAATTCTGTAGGTTTAGTCTATCACATCAATATGCCGTGATGAGAGTTTGAATCTGGAAAAGAAGTAATTTTTTTTTCAAGTTCTATTCAGGTTTAGGATTTAGGTAGCTTAAGGATAGCTAAGCAGCAGATTACTTTCATCAATTAGCAGTTGGAAAGCCTAATAAGTAATACTTTCTACTTAAATATTTTTCTTTGGGTGTCAGAGAGGTTACTTCCCACAGTTTCTATATTTCTGACCATTTTATCAGAATCTGCACTAATTTAATTGACAAATTTCAACATCTGAGTCAAGCATTGGTGGTCGAGAGGTCAGCGATAGCTGCTTTACAAGAAGTTGTCCCGGGATAGCGGGTTCGCTTCCCGGCTGATGCTATGACACATGAGGAAAAAAAATTTTCAACATCTGAAAGAAAAACCCAACAAACTACTAGATGTTTGACCATTTTTGTAAGGATAAACAAATGCAGCAAAAACAGATTGTGTTAATGTCTAAAATGTATTATTAAAGTTGTTAGTGGTTAGCATAACTGCCTTCCAAGCAGTGGGTGGGTTCGCTTCCCGGTCAACGCATTTGACATATGAAAAAAAAAAAACTTTTTGTAATTACTATTTTTATCTCGGTGTAATTCCAGTTTTAATTTCAATATTTATTTTAATGAGAATATCTGTAATAAATATTTTAGTGATATGCATATAATCATGTGGAAGGAAATTAATCTTCGGACATAAATAATTTGTCAGTTAAAATATCAGGCTCATAAGAAGATCAAATCCTGATTTAAGCATGGTCAGTAAGGGTTGAATTTATTGATGGGTGAGTGCATGTAAGTAAATTTAAAAAAAATCTAATAGCATACTAAGAAGATTAATTTCCTTCCACATGATTAATGAGAATAATAAAATTTATATGACCTAAAAATAATTATATATTACGAATTGACAAAGTTCAAAAATAAAAATTAAGAATCTGTACTTAGAAGAAAGGCTGAATTTATGTTTAACTGCTCATTAAATTCATAAATATAGTTCCTATGAAAATTAGTTACAAACACTTCTAAATTAAAAAAAAAAACATTAAAAAATGATTGAAATGAAATAATGTTTGAACACTAGAGGGACATGTTTACTTCAGATATCATTATTTCCTAAGTCTATCATTTTAACGCTATGCAAAACTGCACAAGTTAATAGGCCTATTATCTTGTAAAAATAGATGATAGATGAATTACGAAAAACTGGGATTTTCTTAACATAAATTTTTTTAACTACAATTCTTTAATATAATCAAATACAGTATACATAAACATAGCTTATGTAAAACCTTATTCATTTAGTATACTTAATGTTTTTTTTTATATAAGTAAATCGAAGGATTTGAACTTAGGATTTTTCAGTCGATATTCTTCCTTCACTCCTTCTCAAGCAACCAATATACATGACCACATACATGTGAAAAAAAAAATTGATTTCCAATATACATACTTCATGCTGAACCAGCACTCATCAGCTGGATCACTTCATAATCTCCAACACATATATACAATCAGTACTTGCCTTATATTAAGATAGCTATTCCTTACACTTTAATGGACAGTTGAATAGTTGGAAGGGTGAGAAGACTGAAGCCTGTCCATTAAAGTTTAAGGAATTGCTTTCTTAATATAAGCCAAGCACTGATTGTATATATGCGTGGGAGATTGTGATCTACCTCAACTGATGACTGCTAGTTCTGCATGAAATATGTATATTGGTGATCCTCTATCTTTTTCATATGTATGTGGTAACATGTATCGGTTCTTTGAGATGGAGTGGAGGAAGAATATAGGCTGAAAATCCTAAGTTCAAATCCCTCTACTTACTTAAACAGCATATATAAAATCAAACAGCTTTGTTTAAGGATTATCCCACTTTTCTAATAATATAAACTTGACTATAAAATCCTTACTTATATTAATAAGTCACAGTTGAAAATGCAATCAAAAAACTGCAAAACAATTTATAATCAAAACTTAAACTGTAAAATGATAATGGTATAATAAAATTAATAATAAATTAATATAGACAACATTTTTGGAGATTTAAATTTATATAAAAATGAAGCCATGATTAAAACTAAATGTAGCTTTAAGAACATTTAAGTGATAGTAATAGTTATGAAAACTAAAATGTTTAAAATAAGTAGATTAAAAATATTATATAAAAATGTTTGTACCCAGACTAGTGCTAATATATAAAAATAAGTATTTAATTAATTATCTTACCAACAGAAAACAAAACATCCCAAGCTGCAACGTGGTCTCGCCAAGGTTTTAAATTCAACAGTTTTTGTAAATGAGGAAATATAAACATATAATTAGTAGTTTTAAACATCTGCCCAACAGCATTAATAAACTCTTGAACATTTGGTGGAATAGGTTCTTTAAGACACCCCATTCTTGTTTCAAATAAAACATAACAAATAGCTAAAAAAAAAAAAACCCAATGTAAACAAAAAGCAAATTATATTTTAAAAAAATTACAAAGTTTACTATCAAAATGAATTTTAAAGCATAATCTACAAAGCATCTAATGTATAAATAAGGCAAATTAATATGGCCAATATATATATATAACCACAAATCATATACAGCTTTAAATAAGCATTAAATATGTAAGAAATTTGACAACAGAGTAATAAATAAATATAAAAATCACTTTTTATCTTCATTAAAAAAGGAAGAAAATGATTAAGACCAGTAAGTCATTATTGTTGGTTATTGTGATGCACTGTGGTTTCTCCTTTCTCTGAGCCAGGAATCTCTCAGCCACTATGCTCAGAGAAACCTGTTAGCCACCTTAACTTTCCTTTCCATTCCCCACCCTAAGTTTTCCCCAATATTATTCTTTATCCTGCTCCATCCTATTTGTACAACATAATCTTTGTCAACTCTATGGCCTTTATATCTAAATTTCCCTTTATCTTTCCCAAACCCAACATAAAAACCAAGAACTCACTTTTTATATGTATAATCACTTTGTTTATATTTATTCTCCCACAACTTCATCATTTATATCCTTTTTGCTTGTAGGCATTTATATTTAATTAACAGATGAGTAATATTTTCTATGCCTGCCTTACATAACTTGCAGACTATATCATCCATATTTTTCCACTTATGAGTATATTCTCTTGTTGCTTATAATATTGTTTAAGCTTAATAAACTACTTTCCTTGCTATTATCATAAATTAACTCACATTCAATATTCTGTTTATTTCTATATATATTTAAAATTTTTTACTCTCCATACTAGTTCTCTATCTCTCTATTTTTTATTAATACATCTATTCTTCTATCCCATTCCTTACCACTATAACACTCAATAATTCTCCTAACCCAACCATTCCACCTTTTGTATAAGTATACTGACATAAAGTCTTTATCCAAATCTTCTGCACACCAGTACTACCTTTTTCACCCATCTTGTTGCCTGTCCTTTAATAATAACCCAATTAAATACTATTTTGGCTATTCTCTTATTATCCATAAATTGCAATCTGCCAAACATTTTCATTTTGCTTTTTGCATCTCTCATATAAAAACTTGACCATCTCATTTCTATTTGAATTGCCTTCTGTGCTGTCCACACATCTGCATCTAATGCATGAGAAATGCCATCTAGTGTTCACTATCTTATCTAAAACTGACATTATATCACTTAGGAGAGATACAGAGAAAGTAAGCTAGAAGTGAGAATCGTGATACTTCTGTTGATATTTAAATAACTGGAATAGTCACTAAAAATATTTTCTATTATGCATATATATATATATTTAGATTCTGCACTATACATATATGTAAAAAAGCCGCAAAAGTTAGTGAACTATGGAAATAATTATGACCACAGAAATGTACAGATTTCCTTTTCATTTGAAAGCTCTTTCAATATTTTATTTCTTTCAGCAAAGAAAATCTTTATATTCCTACAATAATAATTAATTATCTTCATAGTTCACTAATCTTCTTGATTTATATTATGTACATCATCATCATCAATCATTATCAACCCACTACAGGATGAAGGTCTCTCCAAGTTCTATCCATCTCCAATCTTTAGCTTCTCTTCTCCACATCATCCCTGCACACTTTCTTATTTCATTCATCCATCTCATGTATGATCTCTTTCTGGGTCTTTTACAATCTCTTGGAATCTGGTTTAAGATTTTATTATGTACATACAGACATTTATATCGTAACCTCACTGACCTGAGCTTCACATATAAGTCAATTAAAAAAAAAGATTAAATAAAGTAAAAAAATTTTAAAAAAAAGTTTTGTTTCTTTTATTTTTAGATAAAATGTAAACTTAAAAAAAAAAGCTATTTGCATAAAAGTTAGTTTAATTAAAGATAAACTAAGGAATTGGGGAAATAACTTGAAATAAATTGGTGGTTGAGAGGTCAGCGCCACTGCCTTACAAGCAGTTGCCCAGGTTGCGGGTTCGCTTCCCGGCCGATGCTATGACACATGGAAAAAAAAAAAAACTTGAAATAAATTAAAATCTCTAGTTCTGAGTATCTATTTTAAAATATATTTTATCTATTGAACTTTGTTATTGGTTAAATGTAATTATATCTTATCTATAAAATGTAAGAAATTGAAGCAATCTTTTTTGTTACAATTCAAAAATAAAATTAATTATTTTTGAATTTTTAGTATAAATTAATAGAAAGTGAAGACAATCAAATGTCAATGGGATAGTTTTTTTTTTCATTTGTCAAATGCATTGACTGGGAAGCGAACCCGGCCCAGCTGCTTGGAAGGCAGCTATGCTAACCACTAGACCATCAACGCTTGACATGTCAATGGAATAGTCGAGTATAAAACAGCCTCATTTTTCATTTATGAAGTTGGCTATTGTTCATTTATGAGAGAATTATTGTTATTATCATCCAAATTAAAAATGAAGGACAAATTTATCTTCATTCAGCAAAAACTGCTCCAGAATCCTGACAGTTCACGATAGCTTATTAGTTATAAGATGTAAAGATGATTTCTAGTCTACAGTGTTCGTGCATATCTAAAATGACAGTACAGAATGCATTTTTTATTTCCCCTGTCTTTCCATGATGAAGCTGATGTGATGCAGTAAAATGCCCAAAAAATTGCCTAATGTGATGCCTAATTAATATTTCATTACCAGGATTGATCAGGTTGTTTGCCATATACTATACACCTATAATATTTGCTAAAAAGATTAACCACGAAAAAGTGAGTTAGAATTATTGGGTGCCAAACAAGAGAAATGATCTATATATAAAAGGATCTACATGATCCTTACCATTGCTAAATATGCCTGGAGATCTTGTAAAGTTTTGACATATGGAGACTTTTTTGAAATTAAAATAATATATCAAATGTTCAAAATGCCAAAGAAGAATACTATATAACGTTGAGCTCAACAAACCAAAAGAAAAAAAAATTAATAAGATCATTCCAATTAATTTGCCTTCTTAAAGTTAATAACATTAGTAATAACCAATAAAATTTAATTCTGTAAAGATACTTGTCATTTTAATTTTAGTGTTATCATCAATTATTATTCTAATTGTCATAATCTAACTTAATTTATATTTAAACATATTTTTATGCATTATAGAATTTAGTTTTGTATTCTTAATCCTGGACCAGGAAATCAATTAAGTTGTAAGGGAATAAAAAAAAGTTAAATATACTAAAATGAACACATAATATCCTTGATTTATTTCACAAATCCCTTCTAACATCATTTTTTTGTACATACATTTGTAAATACAGAAAGACTAATGAAGATTATTTTTGGTTTTATTTTTATTATTTGTAATTATAATTAATTGTTATTCATTAAAGAGCTTAAGTTCTCATTAATTTCTCCACATTTGGACAAATATTTGACATATGTTTGATATTTAGAAAGTATTGCTATATCACTGTTCTGACTAGTTAGCTAAAACTGATCTTAAGGATTGAGATATTATATATACATGTGGGAAGATGACGACCATAAAATATGACTGCACCTCAATGTGGGCTTCAGTCTGACCATCATCATGGGTTATAAACAAATAGTGTTGTAAATTTAAGATTAGTCATGTCATCGCAACTTGTACATGGTCACCCGATGGATCACTAAAAAATGAATGATCATTCCCTAAAGCAAGATAGACATAATATTCCTATAATAAGCATAAATTTCATTACAATATATATATCATTTACTTACAGAGTATTAAGTTTATATTTAAATAAATGTCATTTCAATTTTTATAGAAAATAGATATTTAATTTGGTATACTCTAATAATGAACAAGACAAAACTGTTTGTGTAAATTCTCTTAAGGTGAATAGTGAAAGTAAGTATTATTGTTCACTGTTAGATTTACAAAAGTCATAGTCAATAACTTTAGACCCAATCCAAGAAAAGTATCCACACTGCACTAATACCTTTGATAAAATTACTAATAGTTGAAATCAATGAATTATATTAATAAATTATACTGTTAGAGATTATCTTGACATTGTTCAAGAAAAACAACTTTTAAAAATATTAAAAATATATTTCATCAAAAGTTGATCATTTTAAAAAAATAATAAACAAGGCCTTTAAATAAGACATAGTCCATTGTCTTGTTTATAACAAATAGGTATCACTAATATGAAAATAAATATAAATTAGGCAAAATAGAATAATAGAGATAATAAAATACTGTTGCTACAAAATTTTTTTTAGTGAATAAACTGTAATATTTAAACAGCATTAAGCTGTTGCACATGCACTTTGCAGATTTTAACTATAAATGACTGAATACTAACACTTCAAACACATGATAAAGTCTTTGGAAAAGATAGAGTGGCCCCAAACACTTTTGTATGGGCAAATCTTAAGTGTTTGAAAGTGAAAGCGTGAAGATATTAAATAATCACTTTAAATTACTTTTACATGCCTGAATGAATGACGCTAGTGAAATTTATTAGAATTTCAGATACATCATTCATTCAGGCATGTAAAAGTAATTTAAAGTGATTATTTAATATCTTTACACTTTCACTTTCAAACACTTAAGATTTGCCCATACAAAAGTGTTTGGGTTCAAAAAGATAGATGGCCACTCTATCTTTTCCAAAGACTTTATCATGTGTTTGAAGTGTTAGTATTCAGTCATTTATAGTTAAAATCTGCAAAGCGCATGTGCAACAGCTTAATGCTGTTTAAATATTACAGTTTATAAACATCACGCTATATAAAATAATTGATTTATTTAGTGAATAAAGTATTTGAAAGAAGAGAATACAGTGAACTAAAATCAAGAGAAATACATGAGAAAGATTTTCAATCTACAATCCACACTCTTCATAATTTTATTAGAAACATGTGAAAAGACTTTTTAGTATCATAAAAAAAATACATGATTGTAAAGAGTTTTAAGTTAGATAATTTGTTCGTTAATTTATATGTCAATAGAATTTTTCAAATAAAATTTATCATGCAATAGATGAATAAAACATATATCAAAATCATACAACATAAGTCAACAATATCGGTTAAACATCATATATCTTCAGGATAGTTTATGTCATTAGAAAATCCTATATGAAGATGAGGGAGAAAAAAATTGCAAAATTTTCTTTTTTTTTGTCTGATAAATATATAATATATAGGGTATATGAGCACAGACTTTCACATGACCCACCACTCTCCACACTATCTCATAACACTGATACATTTGAACACATATATGTTGAAAAGATAAATAATCACCAATATTCATGCTAAAACAGCAATCATCAGTTGATTCAGATTACCATCTCTACACATATATGCTATAAGTGCTCAGATATATATTAAGATAGCTAAACCTCTTACTTTAATGGACAGGCTTCAATCTACTCCACACTCCAACTCTTCAACCATCCATCCATCCAATTGAAAATCTGATAATGGAATGCTCGAAGGCTACCCTGAGGCTGAGATTCTTGTCACACCCATGTTGATCTAAAGTCAATCTGACCCCTCATGTACAGGACATAATCCATTTAATACATATACAAGGGGTGGGCAGACATCTCTACTATGTAATAACTGAAACACAGGCTTATTATATACCTATGTCTATATATGTAATATAGAGGGTATATGAGCACAGACTTTCACATGACCCACCACTCTCCACACTATCTCATAACACTGATACACTTGAACATATATAGCAAGTAGATTAACTATATAAATCTGCTGTTTACCTAACTGTGAAAGTGCTTATTGATTTTAATTTTTGTTTATAGTCCAGCTTTTGGAGGTAGAAAATAAATATTAAGATATTAAAAATTCATCTCAAATATTTTGACACCATTCAATTATCATTTTATCACTTATATTCCAAATTTTGGGACCATAATGCATTAATGGTAAAATTAATGTTAACGTTTTCTTAGAATTTTTAATTTTACTGGCTTTAAGTAGGAAATAAGTTTGTCTTATTTTTGTTTTTATTAAATATCATTAAGTTTAAAACTTTCAACGAATAATTAGCTGTTTTGTAATTGATTACTATTTCACATTAAGCTAATAGTCAAGCATTGGTGGCCTAGCGGTTAGCATAGAGGCAGCTGGTCCGGGTTCGCTTCCCGATCAACGCGTTTGACATGTGAAAAAAAAAAAAGCTAATAAAAAAACAACCACAACCATAAAACAGTAAAATGTTTATCAGACCCATAATTCTGTGTTAAAATTATATTTTGAAGTTTCCACATTTTATTTATTATTCAAAAAACTTCCAAAAGTTAAAAACAGTAAAAAAAATATAAATCTCCTAAAACCCTAAAGCCATATTCAACCTGTAAGTAAATGTATCAATTAGTAGTAAAAGAAAATATATTCAAATCATTTATTTATTACAATAATAAATTATGATTTAATTTCTTCATAATCTATTCAAAAAATTCAGAAAATAACATGTTTTTATTTAAAAGAGTAAATTGAAATATGTTTTATTACTAAAATATTAAAAAAAAAAAGTTTTAAAATGAATTATTGTATATTCATAAATATTGTAATAATATTTACTTCTAACTTTTAAACACATAGCATTCTATCTAATTGACGTAATAGTTAATCTGATCTAATTATATAAGAATACTACATTTTAATTTTCACTAAAAGGCAAAAAGACTTGGGATTTGCATTTTTATGAATGATATTTAATCACATTTTAAATGGTGATTAATATAATTTTATGAATTTTACTTTCAAATAGTTTTAGAATATTTAAAATTTTTAAACATATACATGTTAAAAAAATGATTAAATTTCTAATATCTTCTTATTTCGATAGATTCCCTTACTAATAAAAATTTAGATTAGTACAATAAACTTTAATCTATCATAAGTTCCTGATCTTCAGCAAAGCTGAATGTGCTGCTAATGTAATAATATGGCATACCACTTAACATTCAATAGACTTAGAACATACTATGATTGCTGGTTTAGCATGAAATACATATATTGGTGATTATTTATCTTTTCGACATATATGTGTTCAAATGTATCAGTGATATGAGATAGAGTGGCAAGCAGTGGATCATGTGAAAGTCTGTGCTCATATACCTTATATATTACATACATTGATACAGGTATATAATAAGCCTGTATTTCAGTTATAAGATAGTAAAAGTAAGATTTATGAATTCAAGTAACTAATATGAATCTAGTTAAAAAGCTATTCATTTTAGTAATTTCACTTTAACAATTTTATTTTCTCTAAATAAAAATAAAGTTTTAAAGGAAGGTATGTATATATGGATTGCGTTGGTCCAAAGCCTAGAAAATGAAATTAAAGTAACATTATACAATATATAAGATGAAGATAGAATGTATGAATGGAGAAAACATAGTTAAAACTGTATTTTGAAAAGATGTTATGAATAAGAAAGAATTGTTTGCACATGAGAGATTTATATTAAGTGCAGAAATGATTAATTTGATATTAGGCATCCATCCTATTGAACATCAGATTTTCAATGATATGGGATAGGTTAGGCCAATTCATTGACTTAATACTCATATTCATAGCATATCTAAAATCTACCAAACTAGATATCAACACAATATAAAAATTAATATATAATAACTACAATTAGGCTATCATAAATCAATTCTTCTGGATAAATGTTACTATATGTTATTCATGGTTTATATATCAAATTGATAGTATTAAGCAACTGTCAGCCAGTTATCATTCACTGAAGC
Source organism: Epiperipatus broadwayi (assembly GCA_028023455.1). Classification (NCBI taxonomy): domain Eukaryota; kingdom Metazoa; phylum Onychophora; class Udeonychophora; order Euonychophora; family Peripatidae; genus Epiperipatus; species Epiperipatus broadwayi. Next base: position 281,884 of record JAQFVV010012455.1, on the reverse strand, counting down.
ATTTCTCTAATGATAGTAGTCTAAATATCTGTTTATTTTAAACTACTGTATATCTAAAATTATATGCGAGATATTTATTACATTAATAACAAACACTTTATTTTAATATAATAAATATTTAATGATTTATAATAGATTATTTACAATAAATAGACAATCTATATCAATTTCTTCTTTGCATTACCCAAGTTGCCTATTCAAGGAGTAACACGATTTATCAACACTATTAAAATGCAATATAAGTTGTGGATTACTCAGACATTATGAATAAATCCACAGGATTTATAAATAATTACTAAAATTCATTGATATCCTTTTTGTTCTTGTTTGTAATAAATTGACCAAAATGTTTCTAATGTTGATTGAAGTAAAGGTTTATTATAAATATTTATTTTTATTAAACATAGCTTGTTTTCAAGCCGCAAGCACGCTCAGCTATGTTTAATAAAAATAAAGACATATAATAAACCTTTTCTTTAACCAACATTAGAAACATTTTCAGCCATTTATTACAAATAAACTGTATTCATAAATGGTATTGTTTGTATAAACTTATGACAAGAAGTTTATCTTGTGTTGTGTTTATATATGAATGTAATGTAATAATCGCAGACTCATAAAATATGATATAATATATATTTACAATATATACAACTATTATACCATCACCTGATACTGTTGGTAAAATATAGCATCTAGTTGCCATGCAATTATTGAAGGCAATGACTCAGGTGCCTTTCTAGGTTTTTCTAAAATTTCCAACCATATCGTGACAACCAGCCTCATGTCAGATTAAGATTTAGCCGCTTCCAGTTCTAGCGTGAACTTGCCACATTGCTTTTATCATATCTTGGACAAAACTCAAGTTTATAATTAAGTAAGTCTATTTTGTTGGTGTAATCAATTTTACCACTTTATGTTTGTCTTAAATAATTATTGATTTTAATATGGATATAATGTTTTCATTCATAATAGCAATTGCATATAAAATGGTGAAAAAAAAAAAAGTATGTGGAAATATTAATATATACCCATTATAAATGGGAAATCAATTGACCAAAATTATAATATCATAGGCTAAAAATTCCAAAAATGATTATAAGGCAAATATCATCCGTTGACAAACTAGCCTTTCTTACAAAAATTACTTTGCAAAATATACTGGTTGGCTACAATAACCAAGACATACTGGAATTCTGAAATACAGAACATTTAGTTTTCAATGAATTTTTGTTTCAATAAAATAATAGAACGATTTCTACTTTGCTACACCTTATGTTTCTAAGAAATTATTCAGAAATATAATACAATATAAAAATGAATTTCAGGATATATCAATGGAACCACTTTTTGATCCTCTATTTCACAACAAGTCCATATCAATAGATAAGCATATTAAGCAAGCACATTTCTTTAATGCACAACTATTTTTAAACCAGTTTGTTTAAATGTTAAAATTAGATTGGATAATAAATTTAAATTCAATGTACTTAATATTAAACACATTTTCATATATGTTGGAGTAAATACTCATTAAGACTTAGCTATCAGTTTCAATATGTCGCCATCATTCTGGTATACAGTACCGAAAGCACTTGGCAAATTGTTGATAATAATTAAATAAATAATACTTCTGTAAATATATAATATAAATATAATATAAAATAACAATTTATGTCAATTGTTAATACAGAGTTTCTTTAATATAAATAAATAAAATAATAACTAAATAATATTTCCAAGCGCTTTCAACAGAATAGCTCAGTTGGTAGAGCATTTACCTTAAATTCGATATTGACAGAATAGTTCAGTTGGTAGAGCATTTGCCTTAAATTCGATATTCAAGAATCTAAAGGTGCAAGTTCAACTTTTAAGTGAATATTGTCACTGTGAATATAGTCCAGCAACACCTGAAGAGTGGAGAATAATACTACTAGAAACATGTAATTACTAACCTGTGTGGTCTATTTGTGTGTTATTACTAACAAGTTGTTTGTATTTGGAAAGTTTAAATAAAAATAAAGTTTAAAATTTCAATACATTCAACATTAACTCATAGATGATGGAAATAGTCCAAAATATCACATCTTATAATATACCATTATGAAAATGTAAATATGATAATAATTTGCCAATATATTTACATACATTAGAAAAAGGACATGAGTTTCGAAAGGATTGTATAAAGATGATACAATTTCTAAATAATAAAAAAGATAAAAAAATAAAAGAAGCTATTTATATTAATAATATTAAGCCAGTATTAAATAAAGATTTGGGCCTGAAAAAATTTTGACAAAAAAAAATAGATTTTATTATATAAAAAATAAAAAAGAGGGAGCTACTAAAATATAACTGTAAAATTTAAAAGTTCGAACTTAGCAGTTAAGATTTGAAAATATAAGTAGAAGGGGTAGATATAAAAATGTTAAAAAATAATATTATAGGTTAAAGAAAATTATACATATTGAATGTTAATAAAATGAATAATAATTAAGTAAAATATAGAAGTATGAATATATAATGTTCAAGTTAAATATTAAAAAGATTAATAAGAGTAAAATAAAAAATAAATGAAATAAAAATGTATGTATATGATTATAGAAAATATTAATTGATAAATACAGAATATAAAAAATAGTAAAATATATAATATATAAAAAGGTAATAATTATATAGAGGTATATAAAGATATGTGTAGGTATATAAATAATAATTATAAGATAGAATATATATATATAAAATGTAAAATAATATGTTCATGTATATTCGTATTCATGTATTTGTATTATATTTTTATATGTTCTGAAGAAACTACCATAGTGGGTTGTAAAAAAGCATTGTAAAAAAGTAATAAAGAACATAGATGATATTAATATTATACTTTTTATCATATTGCACTATGTATATTTTTTAACAATTTTGTCAATTATAAACTTTCTAGATCAAATATAATTTATATACTTGGGAGTTTAGATTTAATTATACACATGTCCACACACATCTGAAAAAGCTACATGATCTCTAATATACATATTTTGTGCTGAATTAGCACTCATCAGTTGGTCCAGATCCTCACATCCTACACATATATATATAATCAACTGTGCTCAGTTTTATATTAAGATAGCAAATCTTCAAACTTTAATGGGAAGGCTTCATTCTATTTCACCCTCCAACTCTTCAGCCAACCTTATCATTGTGATAATAAAATTCCGAAATCCCCTGTTGATGCCAATACTATTATCGTGCCCATGTTAACTTTAAATCATCCTCACACCTCATGTATAAGACCTTGTCCATTTAAATACCCAGAAGAGGGATGGGCAGGTTACAGGCTGAATCTGAAATATTTGAATACAAGTATAATTTATACATTTGGAATTTAATTGTAATTATAGGGGATTTGAACACAGACTTTCAAGCTCCTTCAGCTATCAATTCTATCTTAAAAACAAATACAGCCAATGGTTTCATTGCTACAAGCAGACTTCTCAATTCTCAAACTCACAAACACCCTGCTTTCATTATTTTCTGCTGTGTTATATTCTAATAATAATGCATTTTTCAAAAACTAGTTTCATTACAGTATACAAACCAAATTTCTTAATTATTTCATATTATAATTTGATTCACTTATAATAAATTGATTATTCCTATATCATGTTCAAACTTTTCTTAATTCTAGATCTATCTCCATCTCTCTATTTAAATGATTTTAGTTATTATTATTCATTTCCAATCTTTATTAATACAAAGCTAAAGCTTTAGTACATGCGCCTTGAGTGCTTAATTTTAGCAAGAGAGACCTCTACAAATCATAACATGAGATTCGACTTTATAAAGATAAGAGGGACCCTCTTATCTCTAACCTATTTTTCTTAATTATATAGGCAAATCTTAAATTGATTCAAAATATTTCTAAATTTAATATCTGAATATTGATCCATTGTAAATTGAAAGATTTCGTGAATGTTAATGTTTAACAGAAATAGTGGACTTAATCAGTGAAGAATTTATTAGCTTCATGCTCCCAAATCAAAATGTTTTAGATTTGCCTATATAATTAAGAAAAATAGGTTAGAGATAAGAGGGTCCCTATTATCTTTAAAAAGTTGAATCTCGTGTTATGATTTGTAGAGGTCTCTCTTGCTAAAATTAAGCACTCAAGGTGCATGTACTAAAGCTTTAGCTTTATATAAGTATTACGTGCTGACATTGCGCTTAATAAGAATTAATATTTATAATCTTTATTAATGTAGTAATTAACTATCTCAATTTTTAAATCATTAAATTGATTGATCTGTCTCCATCTCTCTATTTAAGTGATTTTAGTTGTTATTATTATTCTCTTCCAATCTTTATTAATATAGTAATTAACTATCTCAACTTTTAGATCGTTGAATTGATTCAAAATTTTTGTTCAATTCTTTGGCATATCCTATCTTTCTTATTTATGGTGTTTCTTGTCCTTTCCTTAAAATTAATCAAAATCTATTTTAGCTGTTTTTTTGCTGTTCATAAATTATAGTCTATAGAATATTTTCAAATAATTTTTTGCATCCTTCATGTAAAAATTTGATTATTCTATTTCCTCTGAATTGTTTCATTTATCAATTCTCATATTTGCATCCAAAACATGTTTCACTACTCCTTTAAAATCTTTTGAGAATGTTATTCTAAAATATATATATTGTACTAAGCTCATATGTTAAGCCCAGTAAAACAATTCCTATATGATTCTTGTTATATTATACCTACTATATTTGTTACCCTCTTCATATTTATTTCTCTTAGAAATAACATTTTTTCTTATATTTCTGTAACACTTATTATTTTTATTTTTACCCCATCTCCCTTTACCAATCTTTGAACAAGTCTCCAAAAGTATATTTATGTCCTACACAGTAGTGAAATTTAGAAAATGTCAGATGACTTTTAATTTATCAACATACCATACAAGAATATTTAGAAAGACATGACTCTTTCTTAAGTTATTTACATAATTTACACTATTTCCTAAAAAAGGCGGATATAATCTTTACAGAAAGTTTTTAATTCAGCTCTTAAAAAGAATTCCAGAGAAATTGAATGTTGTTATAATACATAAGTTTATAGCAAAGGTAGTCTTATATTAGTGTTTATGTGATGTATAGATAAAAGCAGGCCTCTATGTGATTATATAAATATAAAGATTATTATTAATACTAAACAGGCAAAACTATCCATACAGTAGTGCCACCCTGTGCCAACCAGAGTAATCAATGAATGCCAGGTTTGTGCATAAAATCCCCATCTAGTGCCTACTCATCCAATATCCCCAGACTAGTTTCTGGCTTGTGGCCTTCATCAGTGAAAAGCCTTGGATCTGAGAGCACTGCACCTAGAGCCTTGGATCTGAGAGCACTGCGCCTAGATTTAGGTGCAGTACTCTCAGATCCAAGGCTCCTCACTGACGAAGGCCACAAGCCAAAAACTAGTCTGGAGATATTGGATGAGTAGACACTAGATGGGGATTTTATGCACAAGCCTTCTGGTATCCATTGATTACTCTGGTTGGCACAGGACGGCGCTACTGTATGAAGAATTTTGCCTGTTTAATAACAGTTATGTGCTAGCATAAGAGATGGTGATCATGTGATTATTAATACTAATTAAAATTAAATAGATAATATTAAATCTCACATTCCATGGACCATTTGTAAAACTCGTTTGCTAAATTGGGGACAATTTTTCCTTCTCCTTTTGTCTCCATGACAAGTTTCATCCTTATAATTAAGTCATTTACAACCTCATTAAACTTTTTATCATGTTCAGCTACCAACTTTGGTGTTAATAGTCTCTTATTAAGCATTAGTCGAACACGAAACCAATCTTCTTCCTCACTAAAGAGATAAAAAAAAAAAGGAATATATATAATCTCTAATTTCTAATTGGAAAAAAATTAAGTTGATATAATGCAAAATTTATTAAATAATCAAGTGAAATATAAAGGATTGTTAAAAAAATAAAAAAGTTCATTAATGTTTTTGACATTATCTAAATAACTATAATAAAGATTTTGCTTTCTTGTAAAAAATCTTATGATGCAAATTACTTAAGAATTTTGTAAATGGGATTAAATGATTTGTGATAAGTAATTATTATTACTTTGATGATCAACAACTGTCTCTTTTTTGGTCGTAAAAGATTTTTTGAAATACCAGATCTAAATATATTCACAGTACGGATAACACACACATATATAAATTTTAAATTAAACATAGATCAATGTATATGTAACCAAAGGGTATAAATCATCTTTCCCCAGGTTATGACCTAAAAGAACTCTAAATGGTGAATTCTTTGTTCAAAATATATTATTGAAAAAGACAATAGTAGTTTTATAGGAATAAAATACTTAATAATTAAAATTAGTATTAATATTATAACAATGTAATATTAATAAATAAAATAATAAATTAATATATTAATAAATAATATTTATTAAGAATAAATAAAAAAATAAACTTAATATTAGTATTTGGTGACATACGTCTACATTTTCAGTTTCTTTAATTTTTACAACTATTTTTTATAATTAGCTACACGTATGACATTTCTTCTTTCCTTTTATTTCTTTTATAGCACATATCTATATATGCAAACATACACCAGGTTACTTTTTTCTAAATTAAGTGTGCAAGAGAGGCTAAACTCCACACTCATAATAGTTGCTTGATACAGATTGTCTAATGCTTACGAATAAATAATTTTGGTATACTTAATATTTTTTAATAAGGACATATTTAATAAAGGTTATTTATTTATTTAACTCATCTTAATAGAGGCAAAACTGTACATATCCTAATGCCACCTAGTACAAAACAGAATAATCAATGGATGCCAGAAGGTTTGTGCATAAAATCCCTATCTAGTGCCTACTTATCTAATATCCCCAGACTAGTTTCTAAGTTGTGTCTTTCATCAGTGAGGACCCTCAGATCTGAGAGCATTGCACCTAGATCTTAGGATCTAATGCAACCCCTAGCATAGATAATGGAGATCACGTGGTGTTTAGTGATTTAACTCATCATAATGTTTATTGATTATAAATTGACTGTCCATTTGAATAATAGCATCATGCCCATTAATTTTATTTAGTTCATTCCACTACTGTGTGAACTAATAAATCACTTATGGTGATTTACCAAATTTGATTTACATGCATTATCCATCATTGAACCATGCATGCTGTACTATTACATACTTGGTACATTAATATAGAGGTATATATAGCATTCCACATTGTTACATATGTTTGGACCATTTTATGTGGTCTTTTTCAATAATATATTTTGCATGTATTTTTACATGCTGTGTATTTAAATCTATAATGAGAAAATTTTAGAATTTTTTTAAAAAAAAAAAAAATTATGTATTGATAAGAGTTGGAGTGTGGAGCAGATTGAAACCTGTCCATTAAAGTAGGAGGATTTGCTATCTTAATAAATATCTGAGCACTTATAGCATATATGTGTAGTGATGGTAATCTGGACCAATTGATGATTGCTGGTTTAGCATGAAATACGTATATTGGTGATTATTTATCTTTTCAACATATTTGTGTTCAAGTGTATCAGTGTTATGAGATAGTGTGGAGAGTGGTGGGTTGTCTGAAAGTCTATGCTCATATACCCTATATATTAAATCAAAATAGTATTTACAATCTCTTTCCCAATTCTTTTTAGATGCTAAAAATGGTATGATAGTAATAAATTTTAAATTTTTTAATTAAATGAGATGATATATAACTGGGTTTGATGGTTAAGCTTTGTTCTTTTAAACAGTTTTAAAAATGACATAAAAATGTTGAAAGAACTCTATAAAATAATTATTTAATGCTATAAGAATAAGCTGCACTGGTTAATAGTATATTAATAACAAGAAAGTATTTGAGAAATTATATTATTTATTCAGCATATGGATTTTGATGGCTTAATTACTAACAAGATATCATTAAAAACCCATAGAGACTGCATTCAGGAGATAGATTCATTCATGGCTTTACTATGCTATTGAATTCTGCACTCTAGACATAAATCTAACAGACATTAATGATATAATTCATAATTTGTATTTGCCATAATTTAAAGATAAGTAGCTGATAAATTCCATTTATGAAGCAGATGACCTCACTGACTATGGATAATTCTGAATATGTTGATGAGATTCCAATTGTATCTAGAAAGAACAAATCCAACTGGTTTTATTATTGAACTTGAAAAAAAAAAGTTGAAATCTCATAAAAATGTCATTTTTATGCTATAATTCTTCAATTGTAGACTTCTGATTGAATATTCAAAATGGGGATCTTGCTTTGAGTCGAGATTTAAGTTAATGAAAATATATCTTGAGTGTATAAACAAGGCAAAACTCTCCATACAGTAGTGCCATCCTGTGCCAACCAGAGTAATCAATGGATGCCAGAAGGCTTGTGCATAAAATCCCTATCTAATGCCTACTTATCCAATATCCCCAGATTAGTTCTGATGAAGGTCACAAGCCAGAAACTAGTCTGGGGATATTGAATGAGTAGGCACTAGATAGGGATTTTATGCACAAGCCTTCTGGCATCTATTGATTACTCTGGTTGGCACTACTGTATGGAGAGTTTTGCCTTGTTTATAAACAATTACATGCTAGTATAAGAGATGGTGATCATGTGATGCTTAATGGTTTAATATCTAGAGTTATTGGAAAATCCAATCTGCTTAACAGTTTTACATACATTTTCTATGAGGCAATTTCTCTTTTGAGAGCTGATGGAGGAATATATAAAAGAGTAAAAAGCGATTTAATATTTCTCATAATAATATTTAAATGAGTATCTAAAAGTTTGTGTGAAAACTTTTTTCCACATAGAGGCACAGTGAAAAATAGTAATTCTAAGGAAAATGTCCATAAAATACTGGCAACATAACCACAAGTAGTGCCAGTCAGCTTTCCAAGGAAGTTTATTTGTAGAAACTAATTTTGATCTAATCTTAGATAAATGAGAATAAGTTAGGCTGCGATGAAATAGAATCATATTTTGAACTAGTATTGCAAACGATTATATTCAAATTACGAGATGATTCCGAGTTGTTTAAATGCAAAACTGAATATACTTTCTTCACTGAATTAGGAATAAGATCCCAGTCTTTGAAAAAACATTTCCAATTTTTTCATATTCTTATTGAAAGATTTTTCTACTTCAGGACAGGTAAGCAAAGCAATATTATCAGCAGAAATTAATTTCCTGTGTCCTGTATCTGGAAGAACATTGATGAATGCATTAAATAAAGTGACAGAATTAAATCCATAATAGTTTATTCTGTAAAATTTTGTATCTGCTATAATGATCATGTGACTTGAATTTTCTATTGGAAAACATTTTGTCAAGTAAATTAAGGATTTTCCTACCATTAAAATTTTTAGAAACTTTTAAAAAATTATAGTTATTTATATCTTTGTGGTTCACTAACTATTTATGGGTAATATTACAAATATAAATAATGTAATTTATAAGAAAGAATTTAATATATATGTAAACTACATGTTATATATAGAGCTCGCAAAATTAGCTCTTAACAAGCTTTGGAAATATCTCCAACCCCAGACCAGTTTCTGCTACTGGCATTGTCAGTGAGGTACTAGGATATTCAAGCATTAGATTAAAAATACTAGGACAAGCCCAGCACTTTATCTAATGGATAACTATTAAGTAGAAAATCTAAAATTTTCAGACATCCATATGTCTTCCAATCCAGCTATCTAACTTAAATAGCCATATGAGTCTGAATTAAGTTGAGAATAGCTTTAGCAACATAAAATTGCCAAAGCTTTAATAGCAAAAAATAAAATTACAAGAAAATCAAGTCAGATGTCACATGACCTAGTTTAATAAGCTTGTATTTACAAATGTTATGTATAGAGCTTGCAAAATAAGCTCTTAACAAGCTTTGAGAATATCCCCAAAGCTTGTTAAGAGCTTATTTCGCGAGTTCTATATATAACATTTGTAAATACAAGCTTATTAAATTTGGACATGTGACATCTGACTTGATTTTTTTCTAATGTAAACTACATATAATGTAAGTACTTGAAAAATACTGTATAATATAAGCAAAATGTTGAAAATGAATTAAATAAGTTCAAATTTAGATGTAAAATTGGTTCAAAAACATAAAAATTCAAGATTAAAAAAAAAAGCATTTTATTAAATTTATATTTATGTTTATTAATGCTTTTAAAACCAGATTCTTGCAATGATAAAATTTAAAATGAAACATCATAATTTTTGAAATTTCTGATATATTTCAATTTATTCCAAATATGTTTTACTGAGTTTTAAAAACCACTGTCTTGTAAACTGCAATTCAACCAGAACATTAAAACAATAGCAAACTTTCTATACAGGTAGCCATCATGTAATGTCTAAGTGATTTCAAACAGAATATGTGATATATTTCAAACTATTTAGCAATTGTTCTTGTTTTTTTTAAGGAAATGGCAATTGTACTACTAATACAGAATTTATTTCTCTAGGTATGAATTATGGTCTTTTTAAATTATTTATTTAATTTTTAAAATCAAAATATATTTCTAAAATTTTTTTTTTTTTAAATAGTAAGTTTTGATTTTGAATTGTTAAGCTTTGTATTTTTAAAAAATGTAATTATCAATAAATATTTAGAAATAGGATACACACACACAACTTAATAGAAGTTTTTTTAAAAATATTTTTCTGAACAGTAATAAATATAGGGGATTTGAACTCAGACTTTCAAATACCCTTCAACTATTCATACTATCTCATACCACTAATACACATGACCACATACATGCAGAAAAGATAAATAATCACCAATATATATATATATATATTTCATGCTAAACCAGCATTCATCAATTGGTCCAGATTATCATCTATGCACTGATTATATATGTGTGGGAGATGATAATCTGGATCAACTCATGAGTGCTAGTTTAACATGAAATATGTATATTGATGATTATTTATCTTTTCTCACACATGCGTATCAGTGGTATGAGATAGTATGGATAGTTGAAGAGTTCTTGAAAGTCTGAGTTCAAATACTCTATATTTACAATTAGGCTCCAGATATGTGAAGAGTGCCTGTATTTCAAATATGAACAGTAATAATTATAAATGAACTTTAATAGTAAATCAATTGAAACTATTCTTATAAGTTGAATTTTATTTTTTAACTTAGATTTAGCCTCGGTACAAATTTACCATTAACTATCTTGAATAATAACGATAAAAAATATTTTCATGAATGAAAACAAATACTATAATATATCACAAGTTGATGCTCACACAGCAAAACTGTGAATAAATATCACTTGATCACCATTTCTTATGCTTGCTTATAGCTATTAAAACAGGCAAAACTCTTCATACAGTAGTGCCACTCAGTGCAAGCCAGAGTAATAATGGATGCCAGAAGGCTTGTGCATAAAATCCCCATCTAGTGCCTACTCATCCAATATCCCCAGACTAGTTTTTGGCTTGTGGCCTTCGTCAGTGAGGAGCCTTTGGATGAATAGGCACTAGATGGGGATTTTATGCACAAGCCTTCTGGCATTCATTGATTACTCTGGCTTGCACTAAGTGGCAATTCTGTATGGAGAGTTTTGCCTGTTTTTAGCAAAACTGTGAATTGTATTGATTTTACATCATATTTTTTTGAATATTTACAATAAACCATGAACAATTTATATAAATCAGAATTTATATAAGTTGGATGCATGTAACTAATATAATGTTAGCAACAAAATCTTATTTTTTATTTTTCCACTTTTTTCACTCATACTGAAATCTGTTTAAAAAATTATTCTAATGATTTGTCTGTTTCCTCATCTGACAAATTGCTATTAAATAAATCTATTATTTGAGGTATCTCTGAGTTTAAATTCTGAACTACTGAAACATTAATAAATTCTTTCTGATTAACAATTTTATAACTTTATCTTTCTTATTACATTGCCAAATCTATATAATATTAATATCATGCACTTTAAAGATAAATTATAAATGAATACTCTCAATTTTTCCAGACCCAAGATATAGTATTTTAGAAAGAACGGAATGAATCCACCCATTCTTTTGACCCAAACGTTTATGTATGGGCAAATCTTAAGCGTGTGGAAATAAGAGCGTGAAGGTTTAAACGCTCACTTTAAATTACATTTGTTATGTTTGAACGAATGACACTTGCGAAATCTTTACAATTTACGACACCTCATTCTTTGGTTGAAATTAAATATATATAATGAGATATTATTTTATATAGTGCTATGTTTTTTTTATGTAATAGTGATATTAACACCTTCACGCTCTCATTTCCACATGCTTAAGATTTGTCCATACATAAACGTTTGGGTCGAAAGAGTGGGTGGATTCATTCCATTCTTTCTAAAATACTATATCTTGTGTCTGGAAAAATCGAGAGTATTCATTTATAATTTATCTTTAAAGAGCATGTGCATTGGCTTAATCGCTAATATCACTATTACATAAAAAAACATAGCATTATATAAAATAATATCTCATTAATATCATGTATATTCTTTATTACTTTTTACAATGCTTTTTTATAACCCATTAAGATGGTTTCAATTGCACCCACAATCTTTTTCAGAATTTCTATTTATATTACTTATATTTGGAAATAATATAAGTAGAAGTTCTGAAGAAGATTGCTGGGGCAATCAAAAAGTCAGTGGGTTATAAAAAAGCATTGTAAAAAGTAATAAAGAACATAGATGAATATTAATATTATATTAACAATTTTATTACAAAATTTTTCAATGATAAAATATTTAATTATGCTAATATTTGCAATTATGAGGATATATTAGTCAATCTCTTAAATCCCAAATTTAATCTAATTTTATGTCTTAATTGCACCATCATATTAATATCAGAATGGCTAATAAACAACTGCTTAGAAAAACTACTCTGAACCAAGAATAGGTATCTAAAAGTTTTGAGATTGTTGACTATAATAAATGAAGAGTATTCCACAAATTCCAGTTATACTAGTAAGAACAACATTTGGAAGAAACAAACAATCTAAACACAAACAGGAGTAGAAATTATTAGTAAATTAGTGATTAAAACAGGCAAAACTCTCCATACAGTAGTGCCACTCAGTGCAAGCCAGAGTAATCAATGGATGCCAGAAGTCTTGTGCATAAAATCCTTATCTAGTGCCTACTCATCCAATATCCTCAGACTAGTTTCTGGCTTGTGGCCTTCATCAGTGAGGAGCCTTGGATCTGAGAGCACTGTACCAAGATCTTAGGATCTAATGCAACCCTCCAGCAGCCACCTTTTATCTCTACTTAACTACAAAACTATGAGAACAAAACTGAAAACACAATAATATTTTCAATCCAAGCTTTTTAGCTTATATAGGTGACTGCTGGAGGTTTGCATTAGATCCTAAGATCTAGGTGCAATGCTATCAGATCCAAGGCTCCTCACTGATGAAAGTCATAAATTAGAAACTAGTCTGGGGATATTGGATGAGTAGGAAATAGATAGGGATTTTATGCACAAGCCTTCTGGCATCCATTGATTACTCTGGCTTGCACTGAATGGCACTATTGTATGGAGAGTTTTGCTTGTTTTAATAACAGTTATGAGCAAGCATAAGAAATGATTATCATGTGATGTTTAGTAAATTAATGCAGTATATTTCAGCTAAATTGATACTCAAAACAACCCATCTGAAGAGCTGAAACTCAGATTCTTTTCAAATCTTCATATATTACACAAAAAATGAACACATTAAAAAAACAAAAATAGAAATACATTAAATGAAAAGATAAAGAATGAATTTGCTGCATACTTGAATACTGTTACATCAAAAATAAACAATGTCTCACTGTATTTCTAATAATGACATATTTTATTTGGCAAAGAATATAATTATTGGTATTATAAAGATGTTTGAATACATTTATTCTTTCCAAAGAATTTTCTCAGACAAGGCATTTTTCTGACGTTAGGAAGAGCTTTGATGTTGAGAATAGTCTTTAGCATAAATTAAACAATGTCAAAATACCATTTGAGCACCAAATAAATATATATTAAATGGAGCCTCATATGTGCAACATCATAAAAATCAGATAAACTCTTTAGGGAATTCACATTGCAATAAGCAAGAACAGCAATTTTAGTATCATTTATTAGTTGATCTCATTGAAAGAGCTCTACTAGATTGATCAGATATAAACTATTTTCTTAATAATTTGCTATAAATATTGTTACAACTGAAACACACTGGCTTATTATATACCTGTGTCTATATATGTAATATATAGGATATATGAGCACAGAATTTCACACGACCCACCACTCTCCACACTATCTCATAACACTGATACACTTGGACACATATATGTTGCAAAGATAAATAATCACCAATATACGTATTTCATGCTCAACCAGCAACCATCAGTTGGTCCAGATTACCATCTCTACACATATATGCTATAAGTGCTCAGATGTATATTAAGATAGCCAATCCTCATACTTTAATGGACAGGCTTCAATCTGCTCCACACTCCAACTCTTGAAGATTGACTTTAGGTCAACATGGGTGTGACAAGAATCTCAGCTCAGGGTGGTCTTTGAGCATTCCATCATCAGATTTTCAATTGGATGGACAGTTGAAGAGTTGGAGATTGAAGCCTGTCCTTTAAAGTATGAGGATTGGCTATCTTAAAATACATTTGAGCACTTATAGCATATATGTGTGGAGATGGTAATCTGGACCAACTGACGATTGCTGATTTACCATGAAATACATATATTGGTGATTAATTATGTTTTTGACATGTATGTGTTCAAGTGTATCAGTGTTATGAGATAGAGTGGTGGGTCATGTAAAAGTGTGTGCTCATATACCCTATATATTATAAATATTGTTATAGATTTGCATTCCTAGTGTCTACTGGAGATGAATTTTTTATAGTGTTGTATATACATATTTTTACATCAATTTTGTAATGAATTAATTTATTTGGATTCATTTTCCTTGCTCAGATCGTACTCTATAAAATTATGCTGGATTCTTGGAACATCCTGCAAGTATGTTAAGGTGGAATAATTATGTAGAAGTAGAGTACTTTGATCTAGTCACAACACTTGATTATCAGCAGTGGTAGTTTGACTTTAATTGCTTCAACAACAAAAAAATAAATCCCATCAATTAATTCACTATTTGCAAAAAATAAATAACATAATAAATGCATAAACTAAAAATTGTTTACTAATATTATCGACATTATCAAAATGATCTACTTTGATGTCATTAATAGTTACCTCGTTAGAAGAGCATAAGCTTCATTATAAATTTCCCGATAAAGCTTCCACTGAGTGAGAGATAATCTAGTTGGATATTTTGTTTCATTCCGATGTACGGTTTCTATTAAAATGGGATCAGATATATGGATTGAAGGCTTTGGGCCCAGTTGTTCTCTATACATACTTCCATATTTGTTATGATTGTAAACCTTTAAAAGAAACGGTAAATATTGTTTTAAATACATAAACATTACACAAAAAATACTCAGAATAAAATACCTGTATTTCATGAAAATACGATAATTTCGAAAGATCCTTTAAGTAAAATAGAACATTGCCAATTATTGGATATCCTTTGGGTCCCGGCAGTTCTTTCCATGATTTGATATGATTATCAGCGACATTATCATTCGACAACGTGACTGAAGTTGCGCTGCTATAAAAAGCCACTTTTTTCGAAACAATGCTAAAAACTCTATTTAATTTGAACATGATGAATAATATTTAATCATATATGCTATTAAATAAGTTTTCCAAAACGCACTACATTACCCAGTACAGGTCAAGTAATCTTAAAATAGATAAATCACTTAACTTTACTATTAATTAATTAAAAAAAACATTACTCATTATAATTGTTTAAAATAAACAAACTCCTACGACAGCCATCAGCTGTAGTACATTAATATCAGCGATAGGGTGCGCATTTTAACCCGGAAATGATTAAAATGTAACTTTTAGGGTTAATGATTTAAATGTAATTGTTCCTTTTTTTAAAAATAGTCAAATGCCTGGATTGGTATTATATCTGAATTCTAATGATAGTTTGCAATCAGAAATACAAAACGAAAGCAAATACTGTGTATTAAATGAGGTAATGATTAGCAACTAATGTTTTGGGAAATTAATACTTGGTAGGGTTATTATTGTTTTAAACAAAAAAATAAAAATAAGCGCAATTAAAACATTACATTGTATTCTAAGCAAAGTAAAGAAGAATAATAGAAAATAATATTTTTAAAATTAGTTTCTAAAAGCAAATTTGAATTATATAAAAATGATTAGATCGCACTAGTATATAAAGGAATAAACCAATAAACATCACATGATCACCATTACTCTGGCTTGCACTGAGTGATATAATGTATAGAGAGTTTTGCCTGTTTGAATATAAAGGAATAAATACACTTGCTTCTTCGTGTATGTGTTTATAATGTATATAATACTTTCTTTTTTTTTTTAATAAAAAAAAAATACTTGCAGAAACATTAATATTCATTGTATTCCAGAGTCATTTATTTCGTTTATTAATACTTCGGTACTTAGTAAAAATATGTATAACAGATAAATCAAGAAATAATATCTGTGCAACTGTATTGCATAACTTATCAATGAAAGTCAACAGCTAGAACTAATCAGGATTTTGAATATGTCACTACTAGCTAGTGTTCAGTAATTAATGATTTGCATGATTAATGGTTTTGAGGTAGAAAAATATAGTGAATTGCTGCTTTTAACACAAATGTTTCATAAGGAATCTACGTGAAAAAGTCTCATTGATTACTATAGTCGCACTGGAATCGCTGATTGATTCATCTCTCTCAAAACTTAAAAAGTAAAATCAAATGTAACAAGAAAATATACAAGAAATAATGTAAAAAAAAATGCTGAACAAAATCCACAAGTTATAGAAAATATAAACTTTCTTCCATTCCAAAAGTTTCAATTAGGCAGAAATTTCAGAGTAAAGTATTTCTCATTTAAAATGAAAGCAGATGTTAATGAAGTATTAATTAAAAGAAGAATTGTTGCTGTAAATACTGAAGGAAATAGAATAAGCCGATTAGTATGGAATTCTTTGATAAATTACACAAAAATACATTTTCAGACAAAAAAAAATGGAGTTATAATTAAAGGTTGAAGAAAATGAAAATAGCATGATAGATAGTTATGAAATGTGTACCAAATCTTATATCCTGTGATTCATTAATTTTTGTTTTTTTCACAGAAAAAAAAAATTATAATGAGCTTTGGAACACACAAAAAACTTGTTAACAATTAATTTTTCAGAAAAAAGTTAATTTTATTTTAATTTACCAAATACTTTTTTTAAAACTTCATCATCAGAAAGCATTATAAATCTTGAAACTATCTTTTAAGTCTGCAGATAAATTATTGATAGAAGTCATTGTAATAAGTATTTCCAGTAATATTGATTTTGACATTTTCTTAATATTGACAATTTTTTTAACAACATCGAGTATTCTCTTTCCTAAAAGTACCTTTGAGCAGCTTGAAAATCAAACAGATAATAAAAATAAGTCTTTTTGGAATAATCAGTGTTTATGGTGACATCTGATATATAAGCTTCAAAAAGTTCCTACATTGGATAGTACATCAAAAATTAATCAAAATAAAAATTCACAACATGCTTTGTAAGTTTAGGAAAAAATCTTTGTGAATATAGAAAAGGCCAAAGTTGATTTTGGCACAATTCAACCAATTGTTGATTTAAAACTTATCAGTTGCAGACCACTCTTCTCATCATACTTTAAGCCCATTAATGTAAAAGAAATATAAAATACTCAATTAGGCACTTTATAGCAATTCATAATTTAAAAATCAGGAAATATCTATATATAAATTAATACACTGTACAGGCTTACATACATCTTTTCAATATGTTTATGATCAGGTGGATCTGCAATATGAGATGGCATGGAGAGTTGAGGGTCATGTGAAAGTCTGAGTTCAAATCCATTATATATTACATTAAATATCTATATAGTAGATTATCATATTATAGAGAATGGATTAATACTTAAAGAAATGTATATAATATAGAAGATTTAAAAAGATGAAGACATGATTTTCAGCTATAACTTCTATGATAAAATATTCTTTGTCATAAAATTCCTGTTACAGGTGAAACTGCAGAAATTCTTATATTAATAATTCATTTTGGACAATTGAAAATTATCCACGATTATGCACTTCAAAATCTATCATTCTATTTAAATACTAGTATATTGTCTATACTGAACTTTTATGTTTTTCGCATGTATGGGGTCGTGTGTATCAGTTGTATAGGATGGACTGGATCTCTATATAAGAGGAGATGATAAATTTTTTTTTAATATATATGAATGCAAAAAAAATAAGATATAAGAATAATGCAAAAATTAGTTACATGTATGTTAAAAATTGTCTGTGCCTGAAAATATTTCACTCAATGAGCTCTTTCTGATTATTAATATTGCTTAATCCTTTAATGATATATATATTTAAAAAAAATGACTTAATTTTAAAAATGACAGAAATGATAATGAGAAAGACTATATGCGGAAGCTTTGCATCAACGAGGATTATGACACAGGATCATCTTATAGTATCATGACTATCTTATTCATTAATAATGAGGCAATTGACATTGTAAATTATATGCATCATTTATGTCAGCATATGACAAAAAAATTATGGACAGATTGACACATGAAATTTTTTTACACATAACTAATAATTATTACGCTAATGTGTGTAAATGTTACTTGGAGAAAATATTTAACTCCAAGAAATCTAATATTGAGAACTTATCACAAGAATGTTCTGGTAGAACTTTAAAATAAGTGGATACTATATATTTGAAAATGAGAATCTCTCATTTAGTGATAATAAAATAATGAAGATATTATCAACCTCATTGCATTCTGGGTTTATAACATAAAGTGATAATTTCTTTACATTTGTAGATCAAAAGCAACTGGGCCATCTAAAAAGCTAGATTATATATATGCTTATAATATGATAAATGAATTATTAAATATTGGTTATAACATTAAAAGTACACAGAGGCAAAACTCCATACAATAGTGCCACTCAGTGCAAGCCAGAGTAATCAATGGATGCAGGAAAGTTTGTGCATAAAATCCCTATCTAGTTTCTATTCATCCAATATCCCCAGATGGCGCTACTGTATTGAGTGTTTTTTTTTTCATGTGTCACAGCATCGGCCAGGAAGCGAACCCGCTAACCCGAGACAACTGCTTGTAAGGCAGCTGTGCTGACCTCTCGACCACCAACACTTGAGAGTTTTGCATCTGTGTAAATTGCTTGTGTAAGCATAAATAATGGTAATCATGTGATGTTTAGTGGTTTAATATTAAAAATAATAGTTTGCATTTCATCAGAAATAAGAAAAATAATCTTTTAATAATTGCAACATCTTTTCATAAAAGCATTAGTTAGATATGCATGATGCAATACTATAAGGCAAGACAAAATTATGTAGCAGATTGTTTAAACTGCATCTTATAATATCTAAATACTCTCCCTATATATAGATCATGACATTAAACTTTATAATCATGAGAAATGAGCTGCATTGACTTACCTAAATTTTAGATCTTACTTCATTGCAAATAATAGATTTTTAATTAAAAAAAATTTCTGGAAAAACTAAGGGCTATCCAAAAACTTCCATGATATACAATAATTAATAGTGAAGGTCTTTGAATATTATATGAGGATAATAGGATTAATCAATGACTAACTATACATTTTCAGCTGGTGTTTAATAAAAATTATAAGAAAACAATTCATCCATTTCAATTATCATTCTAAAAAAGCATTAATTATTGGGGATGATATTGAATCAAAGCTGTTAACGTCATGACAGTAAGTACCATGCATTCCGGGAAATCACCCAATGAATTAATACATACAGTAGTGCTACCCAGTACCAGCCAGAATAATCAATAGTTTCAGGAAGATTTATGCATAAGATTCCTATCTAGTGCCTACAAGTTGTGTAAGCAAAGAAAATAGTGATCATGTGATGTTTAGTGGTTTAATACCAGTGAATTATTGTTATATTGTTAGAATGATCTGCTTATTTTGTTTGAACTATAAAAAATTTCCTAAATACTTTTAAAACTATTCAGAACATACAAGAAAAGGCTAAGAATCTTTGTGTTTTATATTTAACCAGTCGTTAAGACAAAAACTTGCATTGTAAGTGTTTAGAACAGTAATCTTACGCTTGTCTGCAGTAATTTACTTTATAATAATAGATTAACAGAAATTGCATTTGCAGATCAATGAGCTTAGAACATAATTCCAAGAACAATGGTAACCTATAGAAGCTTAATATGAATGGGTGACAATTGATCTTATATAAAAAAGCAATGTCAGCATAATAAAGGTCAGTGGCCTGCATTTGTTTAAACTATATGACTATAATTTTTATAAAAATAATGTTATAGTGCAGAAAAAAACAACAACTAATTTCATTTTGTCTCACAAGCATACACTATTAAAATCACTGAGCAAAAAAGAGCTGTTGTTTAAATAATTAAATTTTTAATTGGACAATTAATAAAGTCTATAAATGACTACAACAATACAATGTAAAATAGGGACTCTAGGATTGGCCATTGAACTGGTTTTGTTAATTCTCTAAATAATGTCGGCCTATTCAGTTTAATTTTATTTGCCAATTATAAGCTCCAAAAGCTACCAAAAAAGGTCACCCATAGTAGATTCAGTCAATAAAAAGTCACCACTATAATCAATAAAGCCGCAGTAAAGATGATTTAAACATATGTGTTATTAAAACCATCAAAACATTACATGATCACCATTTCATATGCACACACAGGCTGATAATAACAGTAGCAACTCTCCATAAAATAATGCTACCAAGTGCAAGCCCCAGTAATCAATGGTTGCAAGAAGGTTTGTGCTTAAAATCCGTATCTACTGCCTACTCATTCAATATCCCCTGACTAGTTTCTGGCTTGTGGCTTTCATCAGTGAGGAGCCTTGGATTTGAGAGCACTGCACCTAGATTTTAGGTTCTAATGCAACTCTCTAGCAGCCACATTTTACCTATTTAGTTACTATAAAGCTAGGAACCCAGATGAAAACAATAATGTTTTCAGTCCAAGCTCATTCGCTTATATAGTCACGCAGATATAAAATAGTGATCATGTGATGTTTTGATGATTGTATACCTATCCTGCCCTTGGGATAATGGTAACTGTGATTTTTGAAAAACCCCAAACACCAAAATATAAAATGCTGAACTGAATTCAGATCTATTATACAAGCAAATGAGATGATTGAAAACATTATTATGTTTTCATCCTGGACTCCTAGCTTTAAAATTAACTAAATAGGTAAAAGGTGGCTGATAGAGGGTTGTATTAGATCCTAAAATCTAGGTGCAGGGCTCTCAAATTCAACACTCCTCACTGATGAATGTGAAAAACTAGAAACTAGTCTGGGGATGTTGAACGAGTAGGCACTAGATATAGATTTTATGCACAAACCTTGCATATATTGATTACTGGGACTTGCATTTGGTGGTTCTACTGTATGGCGAGTTTGCTACTTTCATATGTGTTATTGAGTTTACTACTGAAAAAAAATGATAAACTGTCCAATCTTCAAGTCCAAATGCTCTCTCTAAATTCTCTACAATTACTAAAACAAAATCTATTATAAAAAATCTGAAAAGTAAATTTGGGAAAATAATACTTATAAAAAAAGATTGGTGAGAATGGGAAAATAAATTTTAGTAAATTAATAATTTTTTCTATGGATGCTAAATATTGAGTCTCATTAAATTCATTGGGAGATGATTATGAAACAAGGAAGTTTCAGTAACATATCAGTAAATATAATTTACTTTGAATTTATTTTTAGAGTATTGATAAATTAATTGTACTTTTTAGATGGGAGATGATCAGGCTATCTGCGTACGAGAACGAATTTATCAATTATTGATGTAACATGTATACCTGATAACTGGTTTTGAATTTATCATAGAAATGGGTTGATATTAAAGTGAAAAATAATGAATTTACGATGAATCTTATGGTATCGGATTATGTGGAAGAAAACAGGATATGTTTTATTATTTAGAGTAATATACAATTGTCTGTTTAGGAGTATATTTATTAGCAAATAAAATACAGAGCTGGGAATGTATATTGTATAGTAGATAAGGAAGTTTAGCTTTTGAAATAGAATCGCAACTGATGTATTGTCTAATTAGATGAATTTGATTTTGTGTTAGTGGATTGTTTTGCATAGTGTAAAATTAATTTGAAGGATTTTTGCAGATTATGTTGAATTTTTTTTCACTGTAATTTTGAAGATTTTGTGAAAATTGATTTATTGGTCATATTTCGTGTTTAATTAGTAAAATTAACTTAATCAGGAGGGATCTTGAAATTGGATCTCCAATATAAAGGATGAGTAGAGAGTTTAAAAAAACATGGAGACTATATGGAACTGATTAATTTTTTTTAAAAATGTGAATGGATGAGATTATCAAATTGAAATAATTGGAATGATAAAGAACATGAAAAGAGTAAGAAAAAAATTTGAGAATACATATTCTGGATATATTGAGTCTAGAAAGTGATTTAATTTGAGAGTAATTTTAGTTTAATATTTCAAGTTGCCCTTTAGTTAAGACAAAATTCTGAGTAGAATTCAAAATGAAAAAAATATTAGGAATCATATTTGATCTGGCAATTAGTTCTGAATTTTGAACAATAACTGATGGTAGTATGTCTTTTTATTATGTTGTTGGAAAACCAATCTATTTAACCTACATGATATTTAGTATTTAATATTTTTGAATTGCTTCCATTAAATAAATCTTCAAAAAAATATTTTTTTTCACTTTTCATAATGCTTTTTATTCTGCTGAATTATCTGAAAATTTCGACTGTTTAATGGCCTCCTTCAGAATTGCAAAATATAAATTGCTTTACATTATTTGTTTACTCCTACAAATATACAATAACTATATTTTGATATATTCACATTTATACACATTTTTATTATTTATGCATTTTATTTTTATACACGAATATACGCATATATAATTTTTCAAAATTTAAAATGTATATATATATAAACACATGTTGATATACACTACATATAGGTACAACATATACAGTATATTATGGTTTTATTATTAATTAAATTATAAGTTTTGCATTACAAATTACTAAATAAAATTAAAAATAAATTAATAAAATAAACATGAAGTACATGCTTATTATATGAGAATCTCGGCCTCAGGGTGGCTTTTGAGCATTCCATCATCAGATTTTCAATTGGATGGACGGTTGAAGAGTTGGAGTGTGGAGTGGATAGAAGCCTGTCCATTAAAGTTTGAAGATTGGCTATCTTAATATATATCTGAGCACTTATAGCATATATGTGTAGAGATGATAATCTGGACCAATTGATGATTGCTGGTTTAGCATGAAATACAAATATTGGTCATTATTTATCTTTTCAACTTATATGTGTTCAAGTGTATCAGTGTTATGAGATAGAATGGAGAGCGGTGGGAAGTGTGAAAATCTGTGCTCATATACCCTATAATAAAATAAACGGGTTTTTTAAAGAATTTTAAAAAATGAATAAATATGTGTATAATATATTGTGGTCTTTTGTAGCTAACTACAAGTATAAAAAGAAGGAAATTATAATAATATACAGACTGGAAGAGTGAGAATATATTGAATTTCAGTGATAGTGATCGAATATGTCAGTATGTGCTCTCTTTTTAAATATTTTATATCCCTTTATTAAATGAAGAAAAAAAAGTTAAGTAATAATAATTTATAATTGTACCTGAAGAGAAAATAGTGAATTAAAATATTGCTCATTGTAAAAGAAATAAATTGGAATTGTTAAAATTAAAAATTAAACAGAAGGTTATCACATATTAAAATGAATATTAAAGCTATTTATATCAAAATATATTCAAATTTGTAAAAAGCAATATTTTTCTCTACATTTTCTTTTCTTTCTGTTTCTTAATTTTTTTTTTTTTAAAAAAAGCTTAAGGTGTTGTACAATATGTTTTTTCATCGATTAAGCTAATGCGCATGCGCTTTGAAGATTTTAAATTACAAATGAATACTCTCACTTTCCAAACACATAGCGTTATATAAAATAATATTTCATTAAATATGTTTTTTTGAATATGATAAGTTTTCTATAAAAAGGGCTGTGCGAATTGATTTAAAACCAAAGCGTATTTTGCTAGCAGACTGAATCAAATTTTCTATCTTTTGTAGTGAAGTTAATATTTGCCAGTTGCAGAAGAGTTTCCTCAACATTGTGAGAAAATAACTACAAAATGATCAGCAAAGGAAATATCTGTGCTACCATAATATGAATTGATGGCGCACTTCCACAAGTGTTTGTTTCTACTTTAGCATGCAACTCCATAAAAGAAAATCTGAAAAAGTTCAACCTAGTCTGAAATAAAAAATAGTGCCTATCATAATTTAACAAGATATTTTTGCCTTGTCCAGAGATTGAAATAACAGTTTCTGATTCCCTCCAAAATTCTAGCTGTTGATAGATCATGAAAGAAGAAACATACTGGTGCTAACAATCTTTTATGAAGCATGATTATATAATCAAGTTTGCCAGCTTGTAATATGAAAACTAAGAATAAAATAAATAGATTCAACTATTTATTTGCCAGTTTGAAATCAGAAACACTAAGGATAATGTCATTAATCATGTGTAAACAGCTTGGAACAATTTTGAAAATTGAAAAGTTATATTGAAATAGATGTAAGCTTACCTTACCACAGAAAGTTCATAAGACCATTCATGTATATATATATCACATGTGACCAGGGCCAATCAGAGAGGGGGACAGCTACCCTGGGGGCCTCCACTTGGAACTCAATATGTTAAACAAAAATATAGGAGAAGGCAAAGTGATGTCACAGCTGTAGAATGGCCTTAATTTTACAGTTAAATTTCCCAAAAAAATATTTGAGGTAAACTTTTCCAAGCAATATGAATCGAAAACATAAGCCAGTTTAGGGATGAGGTACCAATTTGATGAGTCTGCAGCAAAAGTGATTGTAGCGCTTGACAACTGGCAGAACTAATGGTCTCAGCCCCATGTCAGTCAGTTTTGTTCTAACAGTGTTTTATGATATTAAAAATGCTAGAATGAATCTATCCTATCCAAGTGCTATCTGGATCTGATCTGCTTGCTCATTTCTGCAATCGTAACTAACTGTTCCCAGAGTCCTGTTTTTGGTCCTGTAAGTAAAAACTCATTTTTTCTCTCTCTCTTCTCACGTTCTTATTTTAAATTTTGAAGGACCTCTAAAATATTAGTTGTGCCAGGCCTTGCGTTTTCTCTGAAAGGCCCTGCATGTAACAATGTTTATATTTTATTCTAAAAATATATATTTGTTTTTATATAAAAAAATAAAAAAAATATATATTTGTCTGATTACATTCAGTTAAGGATAATATAAGTGTTTTATGGAATATTATTTGATTACTAGTTTTTTTTCTTGATGATATAATTAAAATATTGATCAGGCATATGGAAGGAGGTGAGGAGAATAAAGAAATATTTTAGTTTAAACTAATTCATAAAGAAGGTGATGGAAGTTATTAAAAGCCCTTACATTGTAGTAAATTAATTTTTTCTATTATGTCTTATCGATAATCATACTCTCCATTTTGGCAAAGTTCATTATTTGTGGAGAGAGTCTTGATGCATTTATATCATTATTCCTGCTTGGAATAAATTATTGTTGAGTTTAAAAGTTTAGCCTATGTTTATTTCACATTGTTGCACTTCATCAATTCAATAAGCTACTATAGTGCAGTATTATGGGTTAAGTTTCTTATGTTCCAAGCTTCTGCTCAGTGCTGATGGGTCACTATATTATGAATGAAGGTTTGAATCTGGGTTCCTGATATCACCATGATGGGTTTTGGTTAATGATATCAGTTCAGTCCAAATAAAAAATATCCAGTGAACCTAACTGTTTTAGACTATATTCTTTTTATATATAGTTAGATTGATATATATATACTATGTTGAGCAGAAAATATTACTATTGTCTGGCTAACATCAGCAATAGGCTTAAAAACTGGTAAAGCTCTTCAGTATGCTCATCATCAGCCGTTGATTGGGGGTTGTTGAAATTTGAACATCAGAAGTAACTAACTTGAGTTGTGATCCATGTACTTTGGGTTCTAGAGTCTGCTATTTTACATTAATGCTATATAATATTTACTGAGGCTATAACCTCAATAATATACGTATAAAATGCGATAGTAGGGACTTCTACAGGTGTTTTAACCCCTGTAGAGGTCCCTACTATCGCATTTTATACGCATATTATCGAGTTTATAGCCTCAGTAAATATTACTTACGTAATCAATGTGTGTTTAATAAATTAATGCTATATACATATGTATTAAAAATACTAAAAGGTATAAATAATATATAAAATGTCTGTATGTATATATATATGGACATATTAAAATAATGTATAAATAAATAAGAAGTCAGGTATGAAATTGTATTTCACAGCTTTGAAAAAGACTGGTAGATAGCCTGAACTGTCCGATAATTGAATTGCATAAAAAGCATTTTTAGGAATTAAAAATTTTTTCAGTAGATCCTTGAGGGACAGTTTAGAATGTAATGGTTAATTTTAAAGGAAATGGTGTTAATGTAGGACAATTCAAGTGTTAAGATCTTCCACCTGCAGACAGTGGTTGTTGAATACATTTATAGATTCCTTCCAACTTTGTATTCTAGGCTTGATTGATTAAGATAAAAAACAAAACAGTCTGATGATGAAGATTCAAATACTTTAAGGTTAGGATTTTTATATGCATTTGGTAATGATTAGATGACAATAAAGTGGAGAACTGATTTTGTCTTGTATTGTTTAAATTGGGTATTTATGCATTTCTGCCTGGAGAATAAGGAACTCCTAATTGATGCAGAACTGGAAGTACTAAAATATATAGTTACTGAGTCTGATTCAGATCTATATAACTGTTTAAGAAGGTTGATTTGAGTTCAGAATTTTAGATTGATTTGAATTTGTAGTTTTTAGCTTGACAGATAAAGATTGGCATTTGCATATAAGCATTTTTTTTTCAACTTTAAATGCCCAATCTGATTGATAAAGCCAACAGTCAAAAAACAAGCTGAGAATAAGTTTCAAATACTAAGGATGGGGATTTTATATGCTTATGCTAATTATTGTTTATTCAAGTTTATACTAGATGGCAGTAAAGGTAGTGAGCTGCTTTTATTCTATATTATTTAAGATGAATGTTTGGTGATTTGGTGTTATTAGTAATATTTCTAGCCAGGAGAATAAGGTGCTTTTAATTAATGAAGAATTTAACATATTGAAAGATAGTTACCGAATCAGTTTAAGCTATATGTAACTGTTTAAACATATTAATATGGGTTCAAAAACTTAGGCTGATTTAAATTTCAACTTTTTAGCTTGGCTTGTAGAGTTAAAATTGGTTGCTGGATGCATATATATATTCCTTCCAACTTTAAAACCAAGTCTCATTGATAAAGACAAAAAGCAGAAAGCAATCTGAAGATGGACATTTAAATACTAAGGATAGAAATTTTACACATCATGTAATTACTGATTATTCAAGATTACAATACAAGGTAATCTCAGCAATTATTTTTGTATAGTCCATCAAGATTAATACTCTAACTACTGTTTAATTAAGTAAATGAGGATACTCTCAATCCAAAGCACAGGACAAAATTTTTTTAGAGAAAAGAACAGACCATTTCCTTTGTTCATTTCAATTTTTTTTATCCATTCTTTTTCAAAAAAGTTTTGTTTTGTGCTTTGGATTGAGAGTTTTCATTTTCTTAATAAACCAATACTTATGGTCTTGCATTGGTGGTCGAGAGGTCAGCGCGACTGCCTTGCACTAGCAGGCAGTTGCCCAGGTTGTGGGTTCGCGTCCCGGTCGATGCTATGACACTTAAAAAAAAAAAAACTAGTACTCATAAGTTTTAATCTTGATGTTATATATATTACAAATAAAATGTCCGTTAATTAAAAACTATTGTAATAATAAAAATAATAATAACAATTATAACAGTAATTAATTATTATATTTATTGTTATATATATATTGAACCGGATTGATATCTGATTCGAGGGTTCTACTGCCAAAATTAAAAACTTTTAATTTCGTTAAGTTTCTAAAGTTAAAAATTTAATTATTTAAAAAGAGTATGTGTATTAATACACATATTCGTTTGTGTTTAAAATGTTTTTTTTTATTCATTATAGAAAATTGATTTTAAAATAGTTTTCTGATACCGCTTGTTTTTATTTTTATTCAATTTGATTAAAAACAAGCAAGCTTGCTAATTACATTCCTGTTGCTTTTCTTTTATCATTTCTACTCATCCTAAAAGCGGAGGTTTAATTTTATGTTGTTGTTTTTGTTCAAAATAATCCCTGGATAGAATTCTTCATTAGATTGAGTGGGAGATTAAGATTTGCCCCTGACCTGAGGCGTAGAAATCAACAACAAGGCTAGTTTACGCGGGAAATCGAGTGGAGGTATAAATAACACCAAAAATTTCATGGGTTATTCTATTCTATTCTCTTTCAGAGAGGCTTGACCAAGCAAATACTCTGTCAGAGTGCTTGGTTTAGCTTTTTATATTCCTTTTGGATTAACCTCATTCAACGTTTGTACCATTAGCAGTTTGGACATTTAATTTCTTTAAAAGTAAAATTTGCAGTTACTAAAACAATTTTGCTTTCTCCGGGATGCCAAAATATACTGCTATACATTTTAGAAACAACAATATGTCTTTTTAGCTTAACTCAAAAGATGGACCCACACCTGCCAACTCTCCTTCAATACTCCCATGAACATCTAAAATAGACCCTGCCTCTACCTTGCCATTGTCAAAGGACCTGAAAATGAACTAAAATAAACGTACGCACTCCACGTGAACTGTGCTTTACCGTAAGGTAAAATTTTCTTTTATTCTTTCCAGGGTAAATTCTTGTAGTTAAATCTCCGCTCAATCTAATAAACCTGTATGCTAAATTAATATTTAACCTCATAGTTGTTAGCTGTATTTATTCTCTTTTATTGTACTTTGCCATGTGTCTTGGCATCTTAGTTTTAAGATTCCAAGTTTGATATCAATTTTGTTTATTGGAGAGTGACTAGTGAGTTTGTATTTTTATGCCTAACCTTTTTTTTAAATCCTTTAGCAGCCTGGTATATTTATAGATGCTCACCTGTAATTATTTTACTATCCCATAATTGATTTTTAAATACGATGTTTGCGCTTTTGCAAACCACAAAAATCTTTTGGCTGGTGACTTCCTGTATTTATTGTCTTAGTTTTCCGTATGTGGAGATTTCGTTTCTCTTTTCTTATGTCTCTGAAATCGGAAACTGGAATGGTTGTCTTTGTAATTTTATAAGTCGCCAGCAGGAAGATAATATTTATCCTTTTGTAAATTACCGGTGGAAGAGCGTTTCTTTTAGCTAAAGTATTTAATGCCATAAGCTAATGTTTTTTTACTTCTAAACACTCTCCGATAAACTAACTTATAAAAATCTAGGAACGTTTACATTTAGCTTTCTAGAGTTATTTTTGTATTTACGTGTAGCTTTAAGTTTATCAGAGCGTGTGCTCAGAACTTGTTTCATAAAGTTATTTCTTAATTATAATTATTTGTAATTCATTTTCTTTAAATGCTGGGGCAGACGTAACTGCTTTTCTAATTATTTGCTCGTTTCCTATTGAGACCTTTAATTATTATTCTTAGATTAGTTTTCGCCAATTGTTTGGTTGGAGATTCACCAGTTTTAATTGTTCGTTTTCCTTTCATTCTAAAACATATTTTTTTGTTTGTTCTTGGGGTAAATCAATCATCTTATTTTAAACATAGTATTAGATGCAGCTTCTACCAGCATATGACATTCTTGGTCCCGACACATTTTTCGGGCCTAGAAAAGCTCTCTGGTGCTGGTTTCATTGATTTATTTCAAGAACGTATTGTTTTTATATCTATGAATAGGAAAACCAATGTTTAGGTGAATTCTCTGCTGAAAGAAATTTGCTCCCTCCCTTTATAATTCGTTATTAGAAGATCAGTCTGTCTGCTAGAGCATTGAATTTTCATCTTTCTGGGACACGCCTGATATAACCCTATCTGTTATCGTATAAACTTTTTCTTACAAGTTATTTTTCCATTAAATAAAATTTTTAAAATATGTTTAACTTAATTTGGCTGATGTTTATCTTGATACTTTTATTTTTCAATTGTTTAAACAATTTTAAGATCTCTTGTTTCTCCCTGAGTTTAGTCGGCACAAACTATCATCATCCATTCTGATCACAGTAAATAAATTTTCCAGATACATAGTGATCTGGTGGCGCCCTCTGCAATCAGAATAGATTGAGTGTGGGTTATAAGTTTCTTTTTCCAACATATACTTCTATATACTTGTATACAACCAAACAACAAAGAAGCATGAAGTTGTAAAATATTTATGTTCGCTACGTGCGGATTTCCTGCAATAACAAATTCAAAAGCAGCAAAATGTTAAAATACTGAATAATTGGAAGAATATCAGTTTGAAATTTTAAAAAATTGTATTGGAAATGATGCTGACCTATGAAACGCCAACTTGAATATTGTTATTTTTTCTAATATTACTTTAAAATTTCTGAGATAACTGAGTTTTTTGAGGAATTATTTTATTTATGTGCATAATTAGTAAGGAGACTTATTGATCTAAATAGTTTTAAGTGCTTTGTATAATGCAGCATTTGCTTTTATACTTAGTACCAATTTGCTGTTCATTTTGTTAATTTTTTTGTAATGTGGATGATAATTTTTAAGTTTGACAAAATATCAGGCTATTTTTTCTGACTGAAATGTATGTATATTAAAATTATGTAAAGAGATAAAAACAATATTAAAAAGAAATAACATAATAGAGAAAATTGAATATTAATGAAATAAAATATTTAATCAAAATATTTTAACAGGAACTAATTACGGAAAGGAAAAAGTAAAATCAGATAATGGAGAAAATGCAATTAGTATCACAAATTACTAATTGAAGTTATAGTAAAGATTGAACTGATAAAACTCTCCACCTGGATCCTCATGAACTATATTATTACTCCAGAAAACAAAAGAGCAAAAAAGTATTAAAAGACTGGAATAGAAAAAGGACTGCTTTTTTCTTCCATCTTCATCGTTCGGGGCAACTGGGATTCCCACTGAGGAGAAGCAGCAGAAGAAACCAGCAAGGGACATCGACTAGTGTTAAAACAGATCGTTATTACGATTTTAAAATGCCTTAAAGACCTGCAGGATGAAGACTTTAACCATGGCAAAAGTAATGTATTGCCTTCTGTTTGTTATTTAATTATTGAGTATGTATTAAGTGAAAGGGACTTAAAATTCCAAAGCAAAAGAGCAAAGAGTTATGCAATTGAGAAGAGTGAACTCATATGAATATTGTACCTTGGTATATTTATATATCCTATTATTTGTATATATTGTAACTCGTATTAAAGTGCATGAAGAAATTGAGCTGCTAAGGGTTTTATTTTCTTTATGTTCTAAATTAATTCGTAAAATAATTTATTTTTACTCAGGGATTATAGAGCTAAGACATAGCAAATCTGGCACAGTTGTTAGTTCAAACAGATTTAGAGGGAAAACTAGTAGTGTAATTAAAGTAAAAAAAAAATGTTTTGGAACAAACATCTATCGGCAAGTTTGATGTGGGAAATGCTGCAGAATGGCCACTATATGTGACTCAGATTGAAAACTTTTTATGCTAAACAGAGTTCAGGATACTAAACAAAAAGTCTCAGCATTTTTATGCTTTTCAAGTAAAAAAGTTATAGTGGTAATCAATATTTATGCCCTCCCCCCAATCACTAATAGCATAAAATATGAGGAATTAATAAAAAAAACTAAATGAATATTTCAGTCCTTGTCCATCCTGCCACATAGCACGTTTGATGTTAAGAAATAGGAAATAGTTTAAGGGAAAATCAGTTAAAGATTGTAATTCTGTCCTTAGAGAGCTAGCAAAGGATTGTGGGTATGGGGATTGGGTCAAGGAAATACTTTTAGATCAATTACTCTGCGGCATGTCTGATAATAGATTGAGACAACAGTTGTTAACTGACACTGATTTAGCACATCAAAGTGCCATACAAAAAGGCATGCTTACGATTTAATATTAGAGCAGTCTCATGTTTTTAAATCTAAACCCAAAGATAGTTTTAATACTCAAGTTTTCAAAACGGGGGAAAAATGCATAAATCCGCACAAACCCGAAGTTGAAAAGGAAATCAAAATTTCATGCTCCGCTGTGTGGAAAAATGGGTAATAAAGTAAAAGAATGTAGATGGAGACAGGAAATATGTTTTAAATATAGTTGTAAGGGCCATCTAGCATGAATATGTAAAACACTTGCTAAAAAAGAGAACCAAGAGACAATGGTGGTTCAGAAAAGTAGGGGAAGTAAACGATTGAGTAGGTACACAGTAAAAAATACAGGAGTTGAAGACTCAACAATTCACCTTGGAAATGCAAATTTGCGGCATAAGCATGAAAATGGTAATTGATAGTGGCTCAGATGTATCGATAATGTCAGAAGTAGATTGGAGAACACTATCAGCAGCTGACAGTAGTATAAAACTAGAAAAAACAAATGTTACAGCCCATAATTTAAGCAGCAATGCACTAAAGTTACTAGGGTGAGTACACATACTGATTAGAATTGAGTTGCCGCTAGTCATAGTACAATGTAAAATCAGCCCTATAATAGGTAGGGAAGGGTTTAGTGCAATAGGAATTTAGGTCAGCATAGTTAAAAAAATTTCCCTAAAACCAAGAAATACCAAATAAATACCCAGATTTATTTAGTGAAGAGTTGGGCGAAATAGCAATAAGCCCTGTAGAGGTTGAGCTAGTAGAAAATGCACTGCCAATTATCTCCAAACTGTGTAAAATTTTCATTCGCACAAAGATCAAAAGTCGAGGAGAAAATTTAAGCATTAGTTATTAAAGGCATACTGACACCTGTAGAAATGGCAGACTGGGCTATGCCTATATTCCTAATTACAAAGTCTAATGGTCAGATACGATTATGTGGTAGCTAAAGTAACAGTTAATAAGTGTTTAAATAAGGGGCATGTCCTGTACTGAATGTAAGAAAGGTATTAGCGGGTTCATTTTGCAAAGCTTGAATTAAACTAAGATTTTCATCAAATTCCCGAGACTGATAAAACTGCTGAAATATTAATGCTTATTACCCCATGTGGAATTTTTTAAGAGTAATAGGCTTTTATTCAGGATTTTAACAGCCGCAAATATTTCAAGCAAAAATTGTCACATTACTATAAGGTTTCGAGGGCATCATACTTTATTTTGATGACATACTAATAATAGCGGATTCAGAAGAGACGCTACATCAAAAACTGTTTATGCACAAAATTACAGAAATTTGAAGTAAAAAAAAAAGTGTGTGGAGCACTAAGGAATTGATTTTTTTAGGGCATATAATCTCCGGCAAAGGTAAACATCCATCACTCAAAAAAGTAAAAGCCATGGAAAAGATGGGAAAACCAAAGAACATTAAGGAACTTTAAGCATTTCTAGGTTTAATAAATTACTTCAAACCATTCTTACAAAACAAGGAAAAAGTTGCAAAACTCCTTTTTGAACTATTAAAAAAGAAAGTGGTAGTAGCTAAAAAGCCATGATGATGCTTTTGTCATCGGATAAATTATTAATTCATTTTGTCTGTGTCCATGGATACTATGATAGAGAAATATATTGGCATCATATGACTATCAACTGGTCTATAAGAAAGGGAAAGAAATTCAACATGCGGATGCATTGTCCAGAAATCCAGACAAAGAGGAACCCCAGATCAATGAAATTAAAATCATTTATATAAATGTCATGCAGTCAAAGCTATTGAATAGCAATACAGTAGAAAAATGGACAAGGGATGATAAAGGATACCAGCTACTTAAGGGCTGGATCAGAAATGACTAGCCACCTAAGAAACCACAAGATATGGCACCAGCTTTTTGGACAAACTAGGAAAATCTTATTTTATAAAGGGTGTGTGTTAATGGGAGGCAGAATGGTTGTACCAAGATTTAAGAATAACTGTAGATATAGAAAATTACATTTAAGAAAGTTACATTAAGAAATATATAGCCTGCAAATCTGAAAGGATCATGAAACCTAAGAAATATATACCATGGAACTGTGGCAGAGACTTCACATGGATCATGCTAGTCCTATTAATGGGAAAATACTATTAGTACTCATTGATTCATACTAAAATGGGCAGAGTACTGCATTGTTAAAAATACTAGTGTAAGTGAAACAATACAAAGTTTAAATGCTATTTTTTCATGCCAGGGATTACTGGAAATAATTATTTCAGATAATAGCATGGGCTTTACTGCTTTAGAGATGGATTATTTTATAAATAAAGGAATAAAACATCCCACATCCCCCTACAAACCTGAATTGAATCGCCTATCTGAATTCAACAAATTAAAAAAAGCTTTAAGAAAATCTGCTAGTAACAACATGCAAGAAGTTTAATATGATGCAATACTTCATCAACATTCCATGCCATCGACTGTTATAAATAAATTCCCAGCTGAGTTGCTGATGGGCAGGATATTGCATATTAAACTTGCAATGTTAATCCCCAAGATGGGTGAATACTCCCACTACGATAATGAAGACAAAACATTTCAAAGAGGTGAAGAAGTTTGGTTATGCGATTTATTCTAAAAGAAATGAATTGAAGGGATAATCCTCAGAAAAATTTCCAGACAAATAGTAATCATTCGAATACAAAATGGAAAGAAATATCGGAGGCATAAACCATGTTCATCATCGAGTCTCAGAAGACATCCCGTTTCCAACGGCAATACTATCGGATAGTAAAGAGTCAGTAAAATTGAGTGGAAAGCAAGTAAGAGTGAATACAGAACCAGACATTAAAATTCAAGAGAATTACAGCCTCACTTAGAATGTAAAAGAACAACCAGAAACTGAGATAGAATCAAGGGAAAGGCAAAGATCGTCCAGACCCCAGCATATAAAATGTAAGCCAAAAAAATTACAGGATTATATTTAAACCATACAACTCTATTTTCTGTAGTAAGGGGAGAATTAGTGAATGGTATGTATATTAAAATTATGTGAAGAGATAAAAATAATATTAAAAAGAAATGAAGTAATAGAGAAAATTGAATATTAATTATTATATATATTTAATCAAAATATTCTAACAAGAATTAATTACCGAAAGGAAAAAGTAAAATCAGATAACAGAGGAAATTCAATTAGTATCAGCAAACTACTAATTGAAGTTACAGTAAGGATTGAACTGTTAAAACTCTCCACCTGGATCTTCACAAACTATATTATTACTCCAGAAAACAAAAGAGTAATAAAGTTTAAAAAGACTGGAGCAGAGAAAGGAGTGTCTTTTTCTTTCCAACATCATTGTTCAAGGCAACTGGGAATCCCACCATGGAGAAACAGCAGAAGAAACCAATGGGAGACATCTTATTACCCAGGATATCAGCTCCTGAAGGTACCCAAGCCGACTAGGGTTAAAACAGATCATCTTGATCTTATGATTTTAAATGCCTTAAGGGCCTACAGAATTAAAAGTTTTTAATCATGACAAAGGTAATGTATTGCATTCTGTTTGTTATTTAATTATTGAATATGTACTAAGTGAAAGGGACATGTTCCAAAGCAATGGAGCGGAGACTTATGTAATTGGGAATATGAACTTTCTTGGTATATTTACATATCCTATTAGTCTTGTATATTGTAATTTGTATTAAAGTGTGTGAAGAAATTGAGCAGCTGTAGTTTTATTTCCTTTATGTTCTAAATTAATACATTGTACAGGCTTAACACCTGCATTTATATATGTAATATATGCTAAAGAAAATTAATTCCTAAAATAATTTGTTATTCTTACACGGTGATTATAGATCTAAGACATAGCACTGATATAAATCTTTATTTCATGAGAATTCTTTTGTTTGTCATTGATATTATTTGTTTGACTTTAGAAATAGAGGTTTTTAAGATATAAGAAAACATTAGGAAGTATATTTATTAGGCTTTTATATTATGGGTCTATTGACAAATATGACTGATGAAAACAAATATTTTATATCAGATTAACAATAACTGGCAATTCAATCTACTTGACCACTCTTTTTTAAGAAGAATGAACCCATCTTTTCTATGAATACCTTTTCTCTAACAAATTTGTGAATAATAAAATAAATAAATAAAACATAATTAAAAGAATTAGTATCTTTAATGGTGTATAAAACAATAAATAAAATAGATGCCTATTATTTTAAAGTAAAACTTTTCAAATATTTTATAATGGATAAAATAATATCATTTCATATAATAATCTAATTTACTTAAAGAATATTTTTAACAACAAATTCTTTTTCCTTGTCAATCATTTTGATAGTAATAATTCTTTTTTTTTAAACTTTGTCATTCCTAGCAATACCATATTTTTTACATATCTGTTGAAGATGCAATTTTTACAATAACTTAAAACAAAAATTAAATACTCTATAAAGCTAAAGGTAGAGATATCATAAAAAACAATAAAGTTGATATAATAATTTTCAAAAAAAAAAAAGGATTTTAATATTTTAAAACATTAATATTAAATTCACTCATGAATTGTATATTTTGATATATTAGTTTTAAAATGAGAATTTTTTAATATGAAATTACTTTTTACTTATTTATGGAAAGAATATGCCATGGACATACCTATTAGTTATTATTAATAACAGGTTTTTTAAAACCACTAAATATCACATGATCA
Organism: Epiperipatus broadwayi; assembly: GCA_028023455.1. Classification (NCBI taxonomy): domain Eukaryota; kingdom Metazoa; phylum Onychophora; class Udeonychophora; order Euonychophora; family Peripatidae; genus Epiperipatus; species Epiperipatus broadwayi. Next base: position 244,740 of record JAQFVV010012455.1, on the reverse strand, counting down.
TTATTCTTTATGCTTACACAAGCTGTTTACACAGGCTAAACTCTCCATACAGTAGCACCACTAGCCTCCGTGTAAACAGCATGTGTAAGCATAAAGAATGGTGATCATGTGATGTTAGTAGTTTAATACCAATCCTGCCCAAGAGAATTATGAAGACTGTTGTTATTAAACAACCAAATATACAAAAAGTATGGATGCTGAATTGAGTTCAGATCTATGTGACTATACAAGCTAATGAACTTTAATTGAAAACATTGTGCTTTCATTTTGGACTCAAAGCTTTATAGTTAGCTAATAAGATAAAAGGTGGCTGCTGGAGGGTTGCATTAGATCCTAAGATCTAGTTGCAGTGCTGTCACATCCAAGGCTCCTCATTGATGAAAGCTACAATCTAGAAACTAGTGTGGGGATATTGAATGAGTAGGCACTAGATAGGGATTTTATGCACAAGCCTTCTGGCATCCATTGATTACTCTGGCTTGCACTGAGTGGTGCTACTGTATGGAGAATTTAGCCTCTGTGTAGTTTTTTTTTATGAAAACAGAAGTCTTTCAAGCAAATCAATGAACTAGATAGAATAACTTCATTTAGGGAGTCTTTTTTTGCTAACAAAATGTTATTTTTGATATAATTTTTCAAATATTTAAATAGTATTGATAAAAAACTAGTTTTAATTGCTTGTTGCCATGGAAACATCATGGTCGTAAATTTTAATTCATTTTAAAAACAGATGCCAAAATATTTTACCGTATAGATATTTGAAGGGAAAATAAATATATTGTTCATATTTTTATTTGGCCTATTTTTTTTACAAAGTAATATTTACACATTAGCTAAGAAAAGTGATTATTTTAATAAAAGTAAAATAAATAAAAGTTTTGCATAATGATAATTTTATAATTATAATGGTAAAAAAATATAATAAGGTAAATACAAAAACTCAAATTATATATTTTTAAATTCATTAAATTTATTGTAATATATTAAGGACATTTTTTCTTTCAATACATATTAAAATATTTTTCACTAAAATTGCCTAAAAAATAATATGTTCTATTGCCATAAACAGTGGGTTGCCATCCTCTACAGCTTTGATATCACACACTTAATCTCTGTCAACCCCTCCCCACCCCTGACCATTCGTGTTTACTCAGAGAGGCAAGGTAGGTTCAGACACTGATCTACCTACCTTGACACCTCTCTGAGAGCAACCCCATGTCAGGGTTGGGGAGTTCCTACAGAATATTTTAGTGCTTTTACATTTTCAATTGTTCTTTCCATGTTTTTTTTTTTTGTTAAAATCTGCTTATTATCTGTAATCTAATATAAAACATGCATATATAGCACAATGTTTTTTTTTTACGATTTTTGCCAATATATCTAAACAGAAAATTGTCAGTCCACGTTGTTGAAATGCTAAATCTGGAGATAATAGTTTTTAGAGAAAAGTATTTCAAAGAAGTATTGAAATATTAAATAATGATTGCTGGATTGACTTGATTTACTTTTTGCCCCCCTCATTTTTTAGGTAATTGATTTGTTACTAATACTTTCTTTGCACGTTTAAAATACACTATCTATGGTGTTTCTTACATATTTATATTAACAATTCTAGTATCTAAAAATATTAACTTTTTCTTTACATCTCTAATTCCAAGACTAGCAATTAAACATTCTTTTTGTAAATTCACTAGTTGACAGTAGATATAGAATATAACCATCAGACATACATTTGATTACGGTTTACAAATAAATAAATGCATTTGCCTCTATTTATTATATTAGCCAACTCACAAATATTTTTATTTATTGAGTATTAAATTTCTTGTAACAAATAATTTTCTTCAATGTTAATAAATATGAAATTTTGTGTTTTATGATGGTATGTTTAGATTTATTCACTTATAAACATTTGTACACATATTTTTCTCCAATTAAACATTCTTTAGAATATTATTAACAAATTAAAAAAATGAATATTAATAATTATATGAGATTAGTATTAAAATACATAGATGCAAAATGTTTTATAACATAAACAAGAAGTGAACTTGCTTTAAACAATATAAAACATATAATTATTTTTTATATTTATTTTTAAATTTATTTATTTATTTCCATATAAATTAGCTTCTTTATCAAGCAGAATGTCACAATATATGTATATGTAATTCCTAGTTTAATTAATTTAATTAAATACATTGGTTGACCTAGATGTATAAAGTTTTCATGTAAGAGTGAATTTACTACATTCCAGATGTAAATATCATTAGTTTTGTATACTATTTTGATCTGATTTATATGGGAGAATTCATTCTTTCTTACTCATTTTAATGCACCTATAAGTGAAGAGTTATGTCATATATTTGTAATATAATTAAATATAACATTTTCCCAATATATGTAATTGTAATTCCAGTTTATTGATTAAATAATCAATTGCTATTACATTTTTAATATTCCTATATCACATGAACACCATTTCTTATGCTAGCACATGTTATTAACAAAGGCAAAACTCTCCATACAGTGCAAATCAGAGTAATCAATGGATGCCAGAGGCTTGTGCCTAAAATCACCATCTAGTGCCTACTCATCCAATATCCCCAGACTAGTTTTTGGCTTGTAGCCTTCGTCAGTGAGGAGCTTTGGATCTGAGAGCACTGCACCTAGATCTTAGGATCTAATGCAACCCTCCAGCAGCCACCTTTTATCTCTACTTAGCTACAAAACTATGAGAATAAAATTGAAAACACAATAATATTTTCAATCTAAGCTCAATAGCTTATATAGTCACATGAGTCTGAACTCAGTTCAGTACCCATACATTTTGGTCTGAGTTCTTCTACTTACTCGATTGATATAATCAAGGCAAAATAATATTTGCATTAGAAGACCCAAAATATATTGTATCTAGGGAAATAAGGGCAGTCAAGTAACAGGATGATTGTTCAAACCAAGCTCAGGATTCTTTTGCTACTACCACAATTTATGCCATGAATACAGACAATAACAATAGTCATAAAACATTACAAAGTATAACTAAAATAAAATTTTAAGAGGAGAAACCTCAATGCGCTCTTGCAAAACTTTTAAAGCTCTCAATATTCACAATACAAATCACAGAGCAGCAAGGATACAATCTCTTTCATCATCCATTCTCCAACATATTCTTACATCATCAACTCCTTTTTCATCATTTCATTGCCATGATCATGATTCACATTTAATAAAGTAGCCATCTTTTAAATCTTACTGATTTATTATTCCATTTTGGCTTTCTTTGACAATAGATATAAGCTCTTATTTATAGAATTATGGTATTATAATGTCAGGGTTCTTATATTTAATATGAAATTTTCAATATTTTATTTTATGAACATGTTAATAAGTGAAAGATATCCTAGCGATAGAGATAAGAAGACATACACTTAACCTACAAGTTAATGTCTACCTATTATTTAATAATAATAATTTAATAAAATCATTTAACTAAGACAAAATTTGCATCAAATTCTAAATTTGGAATAATATAATCATCTTTTAGGAATACCAAGAACGGAAAGGGATTTTATGGTCACTCAAAATATTCATCAACAACGTAATCAATTTATTAAATGGAAATAGGCAATAATTGATTATAAAAGCAGTCTTATTTAAAGAAATTGCAGTTTTAAATTATAGTGATCATTGGAATAAATAAATGACATTTATTTCAAATACATTCTTCATATCAGAAAAATCATTATCAGTTAAATAGTTTAACATTTCAAATTATATGTCCATACTCTGAATAAATAGCATGAAAATATTTGCATTCTAAATTACACAATGTTTAGATTTCTTGTTATGGATTAGTAAATACCCAGACATCTTAGAGACATTACCCAATATTTAACTACAAAATAACATTTATTTACAATAAAATTTTATAACAGCAATGCCATGGAAGTCTCTTTTGTAATTTCAAAAACATATTTTCAACAGCATCACATGATCACCATCTCTTATACTAGCACATAATTGTTATCAAATAAGTCAAAACTCTCCATCTAGTAGTGCCACCCTGTGCCAACCAGAGTAATCAAGCCTTCTGGCATCCATTGATTACTCTGGTTGGCACAGGGTGGCACTACTGTATGGAGAGTTTTGCCTTGTTTGATATTTACAACAGGCTAATGCAGTTGCTTACAGGAGAATACTTTACAATTTCAAACTTATCTAAATTAACACATTAAATGATTGAATTAAATATCCATGACATATGATGATCTTAGGTAGACAAGTACATTTGATCTTAAGTTAAAATACTTATTTATCACTATTATCAATAAATATTCTGTGTCTATAAAGTAACAGAACTTTAGTAAATTATTGCCAAATTTATGGTACATACTTTATATTCTTTCTGCATAAAATATATGCTTTAAACAATTCTATAGTTTCATAATCTCTAGCTTTTACCGATTATGCATTATTTATTAATTCTATGATCTTTTATTGCTGAAGTTATACTAAAGCCTTAAATTATTTTCAGAGGTTACATGTATACTCCCACACACTCTATGCTATTTGTCCCAACAATGAGTAAACCTGAATGACCTTTAGATCTTACCAATCCAATGATGACTTACTTCTGGATGATGATGATGGTGCATATTGCTTATTTAGGCTAAATAATATAAATTTTATAATTTTGAATAAGTCATCAATTTTATATCGTGTTATGCTGGCAAAGCACAGCAAAACAGATTACACATCAAAACTCAGAACCTATGCTTAGGGAATTAAAGTGAATAACACAGGCAAAACTCTCTATACGTATTGCCACTCAGTGCAAGCCAGAGTAATCAATGTATGCCAGAAGGCTTGTGCATAAAATTCCCATCTAGTGCCTACTCATCCCATATCCCCAGACTAGTTTCTGGCTTGTGACCTTCATCAGTGAGGGGCCTTGGACCTGAGAGCACTGCATCTAGATCTTAGATCTAATGCAACCCTCCATCAGCCACCCCTTATCTCTACTTAACTACAAAATTATGAGTCTTAAATTGTAAACACTATAAAATTTTCAATCCAAGCTCATTAGCTTATATAGTTATATAGATCTGAACTTAGTTCAGTAACTATACATTTTGGCATCTTTAGTTTTTAATAACCATAGACACCACTACCCTATTAGACAGGATTGGTTTTAAGCCAATAAACATCACATGATCACCGTTTCTTATGCTTGCTCATAACTGTTATTAAAACAGGCAAAACTCTATACGTATTGCCACTCAGTGCAAAACAGATTTTATGCACAAGCCTTCTGGCATCCATTGATTATTCTGGCTTGCACTGAGTGGCAATATGCGTAGAGAGTTTTGCTTGTTTTAATAACAGTTATGAGCAAGCATAAGAAATGGTGATCATCTGATGTTTATTGGCTTAAAACCATTCCTGCCTAACAGGATAGTGGTGGCTATGGTTATTAAAGAACCAAAGACACCAAAATGTATAGCTACTGAACTGAGTTCAGACCTATATGACTATATAAGCAAATGAGCTTAGATTGAAAATATTATAGTGTTTTCAATTTAAGTCTCATAGTTTTGTAGTTAAGCAGAGATAAAAGATGGCTGCTGGAGTGTTGCATTAGATCCTAACATCTAGGTGCAGTGCTCTCAGATCCAAGGCTCCTCACTGACAAAGGCCACAAGCCAGAAACTAGTCTGGGGATATTGGATGAGTAGGCACTAGATGGGGATTTTATGCACAAGCCAGCATTGATTACCCTGGCTTGCACTGAGTAGCAATACCTATAGAGCGTTTTGCCTATTTTATTAACAGTTATGAGCAAGCATAAGAATTGGTGATCATGTGAAGAAAGGATGATACACCTTAAAATAACAAAACTTATCAATGGCCAACATACTAAAATATCAACAGCACCATACATAGTGGTAAATATACAATAAAGAAGATACTTCATAGAGAAAAAACTAATGAAGCAACAAACCTAGTGATGGCATGAACTTAGAATACACACCTACTTTTTGAGAGCAATAAAATATGTTATGACTTTGTTTCTAGACATATATATAAACGGGAATGAATCATCACAACTAGATCCATAAATGTGAGAAAAGTATCATTTAAGGAAAGTATCAACAATGTTGGAGAGAGTAACCCATCTCCTAATAAAATATCTACATTATTTCAATACAACAATAATGAGAGCTAAGGTCCATCTCCAGACCCCCAAGGAGGAAGTAAAATTTGCATACCTTGGAAACGTATAATAGTCAGATACATATATCACATATACTAGAGTGGAATTAATTCTACTCTCAATAAATATAATACTACATTGATGCATAAAACTAATAAATAATATAATTGTCAAATATGACTGAATAAACATAACCTTAAGCAATTAAAAAGAACAAGAAATATACATCATTTTCATAAACATAAAAGCATTCATTATATCACATATGTCTCATAACCAAGGGCAAATCAATACTCTTTAAAATAACTTAATATTAGATCATTATATAGCATATAGTATCATTAACACTAATGATAAGTGAACCTCTATTAGGCATGCTAGACCGTAACATGGAAAATTTAATTAATTAATATTTAAAATTGCATATAATAATGATGTTATAAATGTATAACTTAAATCTAAGCATAACATTTTATCAAAACTTTTTTTTCCTTATAAAAAGTATTCAAGTTCTTAATTCTGCACATTTCCTGGATTAATATCAAATAAATTCAACAAATAAGTATGTTTTCCACATGCTGGTCATAATTCAAAAGACACATTTACATTGATAGTTCTTTTCTTACATACTCCATACACACACACACACACACACAAAGAACATTAATACATGAATCACCATTATTTCATGAATCCTTAAACATAAACTTGACAGAACAGTTCAACACTTCATATCACATTACAAACAAGGCAAAAAAACTCTCCATACAGTAGTGCCGTCCTGTGAACCAGAATAATCAATGGATGCCAGAAGGCTTGTGCATAAAATCCCTATCTAATGCCTACTCATCCAATATCCCCAGACTAGTTTCTGACTTGTGGCCTTCGTCAGTGAGGAGCTTTGAATCTGAGAGCATTGCACCTAGATTTTAGGATCTAATGCAACACGCCAGCAACCATCTTTTATCTACTTAACTATAACACTATGAGAATGAAATTGGAGAGTTTTGCCTTGATTATAAACAATTATGTGCTATTATAAGAGATGGTGATCATGTGATGCTTAATGGTATATCACATTACACTGATTTCACTTTATTTAAGGTAGATAATTATTTTAATATAACAATTAGCACATATTCTTTTTTAACTTAAGCAGAGTTTTTCCAAGCACAATATTTAATATAGCTATTTGCTCACAAACATTTCCAATTTAAGTAGATTTTATTGTCACACATAACTATTTTATAATTAAGCAAATTTTCTGAATGAAACATTTAAATATAATGTAATTTATTCAATACTTTCATATAGTAGTTTAGGCAAAACTGCCTTCTCTAAATTTAACCAAGTTTGAAATAAATATTAAGTTCAGCCATTTCATAGAAAAAAAAAAAAAACTTTTGTTAATCATTTGTCGATTAATAGAGGATAAATTCAATACCAATAATTTTTTACAATTAGGAACATTAGTTCATAAGTGAAAGCATAAATGATTTTATTAAGCATTTCATCAAGTCAATATGATAAATAACTATTTAATTATTACATAATAGAAAGGGTCATTAATGTCCACACCAAAGATTTTCTCTTCCTGAATGATCAGTTATTTCAAATAAATTTATCAGATAAAGGACAAACATTTTTAAAAGTAAAGAATATTAAACTGTTACAGTTAACACTAAAATAAATTTCTAATATATCTGCTTTAAAATAAGAAATTTAAACAATTCTTAATGAATAAAGTTTTTAAGTGAATTAGAATAAGATAAGCTAGAAACTTGTAACACTTTAGCTGTGGAAAACAATCTTCATTATTGGTTGGCATTTAGTTAACATTTGTCATATAAGTTCTTTTATATTTAATTTAGATATTTGGATTAATTTTGGATGAGTCTTAGTACCTGATAGAGTTTTACATATTCATTTTACTTTGAAACAAAAAAACTTATTAAAAATTTTATACTTTACCTTTTACTTATTAAAATTTTAAATTTCATCTGCCAATTCTTATGGATGATAGGAAAATAAAATTCTCTTCCCTTCAATCTGCTTTTCTCCTTTTGCTATCACTGCCATTTTAATACACCCCCAACATTATAGCTTGCTAATATCAATCATTCTAATTGAGGAAACATTTTCCTTTTAATTTCTCTACCTTTAAATTAATAGTTGATTGGTCTTTATAGTCTGAATCTAAAAATAGTAACAAGACAACCAAATGATGGTCTAAGAATATTATATCTACAAGTTATATTATTAAAATAAAAAAATAAAATAAAAAATACTTAATTTTATTGATTTTTTACTCTTAAATTATATGAATGAATAATTTCAAAAGTTCACTAATATTTTATTGAAAATGTTTAATTAAATAAATATACTCTAGAATAATGTTAAATATTACAAATAAAGAAATTTTCATTAACAAATTTAAACTTTCTATAGCAGGCATGCACACTCACACATTAGAAATCACTCCATATCTTTTAAACCAATTACTTTGTTTTTTTTTAAATAGCAATAAACTGATTATTTATTTTTAAATTAAACCAATTTAGTCTAATTTTTAAACACATTTAATATTATTTAAATAAATGTGCTGATTATTATGAATTAATTTAAATAAATACTTTATTTTAATTATGAAATTACACATTAATTTTTATCATTAAATTAAATTCATTTAGTATTATGGTTAATTCAGGCATTGATCTAATTATTCTAAATTGCATTAGAATAATCTAAACTTCTCTAATATTATTAGCTACATTTTAAACCTAAATTATTAGAAATCCACTTTAATTATAAGCTTAAATATTTTAGCAAAACAATAAATACAATATTATTTATAACAGAAATATTTTAAATCCTTTACTATTTAGATTTGCCTATGTTTATATAATTTTAATAAATAATTTACAAAGATAGTTTAATTTAAAACTTCTTATCAATTTTTTTTTTAGTTAAATATCAGCAGTAACTGAAACACCAGCTTTCTTGGCAAAGCTAAATGTTACAATATATAAAGGTATTAACTTTTATCCTTATTTGAAAACTTGCTAAGTATGCTATCTCAATATACATCTGAGTTTGCTAATGCAAATAGTAATCTAGTAAGTATAGGGATGCTAAAATGTTTAAAAAGCATTATAATTAGTCAATAAGCCAGAAATTACTTTTCTATATTGTACCATTTATATATGTGTGTATATTGGCATAGGATATTTAAAAGCTAAAAAAAAAAGAGAAATAGTTTAATGCTTTATAATGTTTTTATAATATAGGGGATTTGAACTCAGACTTTCAAGCCACTTCATTATTCACGCTATCTCATACTACCGATACACATGACCACACAATACAGAAAAGATAATAATCACCAATATATGTATTTTGTGCTAAACCAGCACTCATCAATTGGTTCAGATTACCATCTCCCATACATATATATATATACCAGTGCTTTTTATATTAAGGTAGCAAATCCTTACACTTTAATTGACAAGCTTTAACCTACTCCAACCTCCAACTCTTCAGCCATCCATACCATTGAAAATCTGATGACAGAATTCCCAAATCCCATGCTGATGCCAATATTGTTGTCATGCCCATGTTGACCTCAAGTCACTCTGACCCCTCATATATAGGACAGTATCCATTTAAATACATAGAAGAGGGATAGGCAGAATGCAGACTTAATATGTAAGATTTGAAATACCAGGCACTCTTACACCTGGAGCCTAATTGTAATATAGGGGATTTGAACTCAGACTTTCAAGCCCTTCACTATCCACACTATCTCATACTACTGATACACATGACCACACACATGCAGAAAAGATAAATAAACACCAATATTTGTATTTCATGTTAAACTAGCACTCATCAGTTGGTCCAGATTACCATCTCCCATACATATTTATAATCATTTTTTAGATGCATACATTGAAGGTTATTTATGTTTGATATTATCTATTTAATTAAAGTTAAAAGTGGAGAGAATAGAAATGCATACAGATTGTTGATCCAGATAATTATAAGACATTCCAAACGTGATTCGTCATAAAGATGTCACTCCTAAAAGCTTTCGAATCTAGTCTTAAAACAGACCAAGAACGTGAAAATGTTGATTGAATAAATTAACAATGAGCTCTTCATCCAAAAACCATGTATGGTATAATCAATAATCTACATAAACCGCGAAACTTACAGGTAAATTATAATTCATACCTTAATTTGTGTCTGATTCAATGTTTGCAAACTAAAATTTAACTATAAACTTTAATTACGAATTCCAATTACCAATAGAGACCTTCATTTTATCCATGGATTGCTTTCTAGAAGAAACTTAAATGAAGCGAAATATTAACTGTTGAATTATTTTATTAGTATTATCTGGATGGGCATGTGTGTGTTTTTTTCCATTTTATTAATAGTTCTCATTTAAATATTTTAATTTGTTGTAGTAAAATATTTGCCATTAAGATATACCTTTCATTGTACGTTCTTAATTTTAGTTTATTAGATTTATTGTTAAATATTTTTAAGAAATGTATAAATTACCTATGCTAATATGCTGGTCTAAAGTCTGGGGAAATTTCATATAATAGATTAATTAAGTGACAAGAAAATGTAATCCTGATCTTACTTTTAGCTATTTGTTTTGAATTGATGATGCGATGCAACAGATATCAGTGGGTCTACAGATCCTGATGCTTTTTAAATAAATAAAAAACTGATTCCGCCTGCAACGCAAATTGTAATAAAATATTAGATCAGTTAATCAGGAAATATAACTATGTTCTTGAAATATCCGAATTCATATCTAAATGGAATATTTTCTTTTAATAGTTTAACTAGCACTTTATAGTGCGTAAAATAAGACCTAATCTACTGGGAAATGGTACAATATATATACAGTAATGATTCCTAAGTGAAATTAGAATAACAATGGAGAAATCTATCTGCTAAACACTGAATCACTAAATCAACAAATGGTAGTTAATGTTATAAACCCTCTTGGTTGAAATAACCATTTTCCAGAGATTTCAGTTTTTAACTTTTCACATTTTAGCTTTGAATAAAGTATTGGATATCTTTATTGTATTTTATGACCTTATTGGCATTTAGTTTTTCTTCTACAATTAAACAAAGTACATAATTGAATGTTTTTATTGTTCAAGATTTGATCAATCCAAGGACTACATGCACCAGATTTTGATACTCTACCACTGCACTAAACCACACAAGGAGATAATTGATTGGCTTTATTACTCAGGACTTTATAAAAAGTTTGAGCATTGGAAGTTCCAGAACTGAAATTGATCCAAAATTCTGGCCTTCTAACAGTGTCCTAAACCATACTTGGGTCTTTTCAGATTGAACAATTTACATCGTTACATCTTGAAGCAAATGGAAACTGTTAATTTTGATTGACCAAAGAGGGAATGGAGATGATTACTTCCATGAGATAATTATTTATGAAAAAATCAAGCAATTGTGTGAAGAATTTTTGCTAAATCTCTTAATACAAATTCTGTGTCTGTAAAGGAATTTATTGCCAATAAAGTATTATTCATTGAATTTAGGAAAAGAACTGAATTGAACTAGATTGCCTAGCATTATAATGTATAATGAGGCTGCTAACATAGAAGAGGATTTTCTGAAATCAACAATCTGTGAATTTTTATTAGATTATGTTTAATTAAATTTTAATTTTATGCCTTTTAAAGATGGAGTTTAGTTTTTACTAAATGTACAGTATGTATAGCAACTAATTTTATATGTCTTTTTAATTTCTACTTTTGACTTGCTCTATTTAAATGGTTGCCTTGGATGGTAACTTTGGTCTAGACCAAGAGTTAGTAAACTTTTTAACACAAAGGACCATTTTGTTTAAATCTTCCTCCTTTTTCCCATTAAAGAGCCACAAAGAGAGAGGTATTCTTCTCCACAGACACATATTAAAGAGCTGCAAGGAAAAACATGAGAAACGTCCCTGAAAAATATAAATTTCTGAATGGTTATGGATATATTTTAATAATAGAATATAATAGAATCCATATATATCCTAATGAAAATAAAATTCTCTTAAAAATAAATAAATAAATAAAAACAAAAAATTACTTTGACAATTTGATTTATTCACAAATTTCTAATATTTAAATAATTATCATGTATGGTAATTAATATTCTGTAATAAGGCTGAATTCGTGAACAACATTGTAATGTGCATTTTTGCTCTCCTAGAATCATCAGAATATTTATTTACAAATTACAAGCAGAAATAAAAAATGTGTCTTTAATATGATAAAAAGAGCTACAAGATTGGGATCAAAGAGCCACATTTGACCCAAGAGCCACAGTTTGCCTATCTCTGGTCTAGGCTGTGGGATGAACAGATTATCCCTAAATATATGTATTTCAGTGAAAACTGCAATAAATAGATGATATAATGAATGAGTTTCTGGAATCAGTTATTTCATTGTATCAGATCAAACAATATATATTTTTGAATTTCTGGATGTGAGTGATAGTTTGCTATAAACTGTTTTTTTTAAACATTTTATTCTGTAATTATTACTATTTAATAGCATTACCTAATACATTTTTTGCCTTGAGATAAACATGATCAAACATTCTTGTGTATATAAATTAATTTATACCCTTATGTTTATTAGGAATATATACTTTACAATTTTATATCACTGAACTCTACTTTTTAAATTCTAAAATTTTTGGAAAACCATCCCATTACAGCAGATTTTACCTATCTATCTCTTCCATCAATATTTAGTAACATTATTCATTTTTAAAATGTAAATAGGCTATGCTAAAAAACCTAAACAATTCTTGATTTTTAGAGTAGATAAATTAGTACAGTAGTAAATATTTTTTCGAAGTGATAATTTCAAATAGAAAAGTTACATTATGCATTTTATAGAATCTTGCAACGCCATTAAAAGCGAACATTTTAATCAAAATTAAAAAAAAAAAAAAAATTTTGAAACTTAATAACATGTTTTATGTGTTAAACTTTATGTTGTGATTTATAAAAATAAAACAGTAAATTGAATTGTGTAGTGATCAGGACTAAAAAGTTCAAGCATTGAAAGTAGTTGAATTGGGCTGCAATGCATGGTTCTTGATCTCCAGGAATTTGCCACTTTACCATGACAGTTGTATCTTATACAAATAAAGACAAAATATGAGCTCATTGTCACTCATCAATGATGAAGATTAGGTCATATTAAAATTATACTTTTGTTTTATAATAAGAGCATTGTTATTGTCTAATCAACCTAGATTATTTTTGGACCATTAGCCTGTTGCAAATAACTAGATATGCATTTACTGACCAATATCAGATGTCTTTCTGGTATACAAATTAACATATTCATTTGCCTTGTTTATGACAAGACCATCATCATCAATAGTATTCTGTCCTATGAACAGGCCCACATAGCAAAGTCATCCATTGCTCCAGGCCCATTGTCCAGATCTTCAATTCCACATCTTTCTTCATAACACTTATACCATCCAGCAAGGTCAATCTTTTTTTCTTTCCATTTATCATTCCCTACAAAACATGTTTCATTTAACTACTCTTTCTTCTTAATATGTGCTCAATCTAGTTTATCTCTAATTTTCTCAATCAATCTTCTTTTTTCATTTACTCTTTCCAAAACTTCTTTATTTATCATTTTATTCATCCAACTAATTTTTCCATTTTTTACCATGACTACATTTCAAAGGCTTCCAATCTGAGCCTATCTTTTTTTACTTATTATCCATGTTTCACAGCCATACAAAAGTACACTCCACACATAGCATTTAATTAATCTTTTCCTTAATTCTCACTTCAAAGATCCATAAAATATTTTCTTTCTCTTACTAAATGCATTTTTTGTCAATGCAATTCTTTTGACATCTTCACGTTTTCCATCCTCACTCAATCAACTATTCAGTTATCTAAATTCATTTACTTGTTGAACTATATTATCATGAATTTCAACAAGTACTTTTTTGTATTTCCCCCTATCTATAAATGCTAGGTCTTCTCAATATTCATTTCATACTCCATACATCCGTTCAATTTATTCAACATTCCGATGACTTTTCATCCCGTTGTAAGAGCCATATTGTTTGCAAATATTATACCTTTTCTTACTTAATTTCCAATATTAGATCCTTCTCATTCCAAATATTTATCAAACATGTCTTCTAAACAAATATTAAAAAGTATGTGACTTACAGCATCCTTGCATAACTTCTCTTTCTATATTAATCAGTCTTATTCTTCAATATGATTTTTATTCTTTGCCCAATATACATATTTCAGATCAATCTTCTCCATTATTTTTTTGATTGTCATAAATTTATTCCAGACTACTCTATCAAATGTTTTATCCAAATCCACAAAATATATACCATTTCCTTTATCTTTTTCAATATATCTCTGCAGTTGTTCTAACAACACTAATAGCATCTCGTATATCTACCCTCATTGAAAACCAAACTATTCTCCCATATAATATTCTATCTCCCCATAATTTTTTTTTTGAGTAAAAGTTCTCTATACTATTTTTGAAGAATGAGATATTAAACTTATTGTCCTGTACTCTTCATATCTAATAGCTTTCTTCATTGTAGAATTGAAATCGTTATAGTCCTCAAGAAACCATCTGGACAAACTTGAAATCGTTATAGTCCTCACAAAACCATCTGGCCAAACTTCACTATTATATATCAAATTGCACTGTTCAACTATTTCCTTCATAATAGTTTCTCCCATTTTTTAAAAAAAATTCTATCAGTATTGCATCAAATCTGACAGTTTTCATTAACCATTTAGTATTAGTGAATAAATGTGCTTCTACCTATTCATAGAGGATAAAACCCAGTATTCTTCATTGCTCTTTTTAAAGGAGAGAGGATAGATCTATTGGACAAGCTTCAAAGTGGGTTTGATTCTCATGCTAGTGCTACCACTGATAAAATCAGCAACACCTGAAGAAGAGAGCATATTAATTGTTGAAAGATTTTTAGAAAAATTCAAACTTGATTATACATTCAACTTTTAGTAATGGCAGAAAGTTAATATATAGCACAATGTATTCTCTCTTCTTCGGGTGTTGTTGGTTTGACCAGTGACAATACTAGCATGGGAATCAAATCAGGCACCTTTAAAATTTGTGAATATTAAATATGATATTCTAACCAATTAAGCTATTCTAACAAAAGCAACAATCTGTAGAAATTTTATATAATTATGTATGAGGATCTTTCTCATTTTCCCACTGATGATTAAATGGTTTTCAAAAATTATGAATTAACACACTAGACTGACTTATGGAGTTATTTATCATTATCATCTAAACAGCTTTTTTACATTTTCTTCTTTATACCTTTTCCTCTCTGTCCTATATTTTTGTCTTTTCCCAGTCAAATATATATTTTGCCTGTTTCAAATATATGTTCCTTGATACTTAAATGGGGTGCTACTTTAGACACATCTATATTAGCAAAGTATGAAGTACCAGCAAATATATGTTTATTGGAAGACAAAATATTGGATAGAGAGGAAAAAGTATAGAAAAATGTAGATTATGATCTGGTCCAACTGATGAGTGCTGGTTCTTTATGAAATAGATATATTTGGGATTATTTATCTTTTTCACATCTATATGGCCTTGTGTATCGGTTATTTGAGATGGAGTGGAGGATGAATATAGACTCAAAATCTTAAGTTCAAATCCTTTATTTGCTATAGTAAACATTCAGTATACTTAATGAATATATTAATTACATATTGCCTTGGAAATAGGTTACATCATAGTATACGTTCAGCCCATCCCTCAAGTGAATATGTAATGGACCGATAATATGAGGGGTTAGATTGATGTAATGTTTACATGGGTATGACTACAATGTCATATCCACCAAGGGCTTTGAGCATTCCATCATTGGTTTTTCAATGAAATGGATCATTGAATTGTTGGAAAGGTGAGAAAACTGAAACCTGTCCATTAAAGTTTGAGCAATTCTTATCTTAATATAAACCAAGTACTAATTTTATATATGTGTGGGAGATTATGATTTGGTTCAACTGATGAGTTCTGGTTCTGCATGAAATATGTACATTGGAGATCATTTATCTTTTTCACATATGAGTGGTCATGTGTATGGTTGTTTGAGATGGAGGATAAATAGACTAAAAATCCTAAATTCAAATCCCTCTATTTGTACAGAATAAAATTTAAAAAAACTGCTCAGATAACAATGGTAAATAATTCCATAAGTTTCTTTAGTGTGATAAATCATAATGTTTTGAAACCACTCATTCATCTTACTCTTAAAAGAAGTGGAAAAATAAGGAAGATCCTCATAGATAGGTATAAGAAATTTCTACTGATTGTTACCTTTGACAGGATAACTGTTACTTAGAGCATCATATTAAACTCAGTATTCACCAAATTTAATGGTTCCCATACTAATAATATCACTGGTCAGATCAGCAAAACCTGAAAAAGAGAGTAACTACTGCTCAAAATGTTATGTTAGTCTTGCGTTGTTAGCCGAGAGGTATCGCAGCCGCCATGCAAGCAAGTAGTTGGTTGCAGACGGGTGTGGGTTCGCGTCCCGGCAGATGCTATGACATATGAAAAAAATGTTATGTTATATACTAATCAGCATACTGTGACTGAAAGTTGAATGTATTTGATTACTTTAAATACAATTTGAATTTTTCTAAAAACCTTTAACAATTAAAGTGGATAATGAAAGTAGATCAATATATAATTACATCTAAAATACGATCATCCGCAAACACTTTATATATACTATTTCAGAATTTAATAAATTTTAAAAATCCTTCAAACTCTCTTATTTATTCTATATGTATTTTGTAACCCAAGGAGATTTAAATTCGTTTTGAAATGATTTTGTAATTTGATAATTATAATTTCGTAATACATTTTTTGAAAATTCATTATGAAATAAAAACTCGAATTTTAACTAAGAAAAAAAAGTTTAAGATTCTGGGACTAGTTGCTTATTAAAAAAATGAATTGTATCAGTTGGTTAATTAATTATAAATCTGTTTCATTGCCTTTTACAAATAATAATAATACATTTTTCTACAACCTGGAAATAATATTTCCATCATTTCACACTTGTATAGGAACAGAAAGTATTTAAAGACTTTAAATTGTAACATTTATATTACCTATGAATAAGCAATTAGGTCACGTGAGCGCTTCTTTCAAAATGGCGTTAGGTACTAAGAGTTTCGTAGCTATTGCGAGTTATTCAATTTATTTTCTCTGATGCTGAATGTTGAATTCAGGCATTTATCATTGCTTTAGGATATTTAGAAATGGAATCTAAGTTCAGTTTATTTTATTTTTTAACGTATGGTAAGTTTTATTGATAAATTTTTATTTACAGTTTATTTTTTTCAGTGGAAAACGGGGATTTAAGTATGATGTCATCTTTTATTAAAGAAATTGCACACAAGACATTACATTGTATGTTTATACACATGATATATCAGAAGTTGAGATTTTTTGTGCGAGTAAAACAAACTTTCATAAAAAATAATAATAATAAATTGGAATTGTAATGGTTTGAAAACTAATTTTTCTTTTATTTTCTGTTAACGTGTTAGTATTTTTCCTTCTACGCGTTGCGCTTTTTTCATAATCAAATTTAATTCATGCTTTTTTTATTTTAATGATAATTTGCGTTATTAATATTTTTTTTATAGTAATATAAGATACTTTAAAAAGTATGTGTATGCATAGATTGTATGTATATAAGGAATAATAATAAAAATGTAAATTGAAATTAAACATTTATATGTATTTGTATGTGTCATCTTCATTACTATATATTATTTTATGTTAGAGATATAAATATATAATAATGTCACTAAGAGTATACAATATATGTATATATAAAAATATTCAATCGGAAGATAAATATAATTGTTTTAACTAGCGATGATCATTAAATTATCATAAAAGCCGCTATCCAAGCGAAATAAAAACTAAGAAACCGAAATCTAAGCATTGATTTGTATGACTGTAGCAATAATTTTATCACCTGGAATAATCTGACATCATATTCATTTTTTTTTTTTTTGAAATATTGCTGCACATTTTGTGTATAAAGTAATATTTTAAATAGTTTTATAATAGGTTAATTACATATTGCCTTGGAAATAGATTACATTATAGTATAAGTTCAACCTATCTTTTATTATATTTAAATGGATATGTAATCGTCTGATAATATGAGGTGTTAGATTGATGTAATGTTTATATGGGTATGACTACAATATCAAATCCACCAAGGGGTTTGAGCGTTCCATATTGGTTTTCCTATGAAATGGATGATTGAATTGTTGGAAGGATGAGAAGACTGAAGCTTGTCCGTTAAAGTTTAAGCAATTGTTATTTTAATATAAACCGAGCACTGATTGTATATGTGTGTATCATTTATCTTTTTCTCATGTTTGTGGTCATGTGTATTGGCTGTTTGAGATGAAATCGAGAATGAATATATATTAAAAATACTAAGTTCAAACCCTTCTATTTACTATCGTAAACATTCAGTATACTGAATGAATAGGTTAATTATAAAGTTTTAAATACTAAAACAAGTATTGATATCACTGAATTACTTACTGTTATAATGAAAACATCCAAATACCATATACTGTATTTCTTATTTATGCAATTGAATATTTGAAAATAACTTTTCATATCTATTTGTTTAATGGAGTTTTATCACATTTTAAAATATTGTTTTACAAAGCCCTGTGCTGTTTAAACAATAATAGAGTGACCTATTTTTAAGAACTGAAAGTTTTTAAAACATTAAGTTTAGAAAATGATTTTTTTGAGAGGGACCAATGAACATTACAGAGAACGATAGTAACTCAAATAATAATAAAACTAATGACCATAGGGATACAACACACACCTAAATGTTCAAGTTTTTATCAAAGCAAATACAGTATTTAGTAACAATTGAATTTTTGTGAAGTGCTATTTAAAAATCATTAATTTCTGATATGAATTTTATATTCTGAAAGTGTTATATGTTTAATTACCATTTACAGATTTTCCAATCAATGTAAGGATTTAGGTGATTATTCACAAACAAAATATTTCAAAAATATATTGAAACTGTCATGATTTGAGAAGCTATACTGTGGTATTTTTTTTGAAGCAATTATTGCGCATGGACTCTTAAGATTAACAGAATCAGAAGAAGCCTTATATGTTGCATAAGTGGGGATTTATAGATTCTCCAAACTGTGAATGTGGAAAATCTCAAATTATGTACATATTTATAGGAGTGTCCAATTTACCAGGCCCCTATTGGCCTGTTTGCTGTAAATAATTTGGAAGAGTCAGCTCTTAATTAGTTAAGAATTGTTGGTGTTGAATTTTAATGTGGTGACACCATACGCTAAATAAATAAATAAATGGACTCATAATATCTATTGATCATTTAAACGTTGGGTTAAATTCATTCCATGGTGTAAATATTGTTTCCAGAAAACAGTTATCCTTTGAAAACATAATATATACAGCCAAACAAAATGTTTAAGATATTTGATAATAGTTTTATACATTTTCCATGGTTTGATGCCCCACTTTCTTGATTTAAATATTATTGATCTTTTGTATATCATTCTTGAATGAGAGAGATCTTCTATAACCTTCAGTGTCTTCTCTAAAAATATTTTCAAATATTTTATAATTTTATTTCACATAAAATTCAAGAAATTCTTGAAAAAAAGATGTTTCTATAACATATTAATGAAGTATTGCATATGATTCCAATATATTGTTCAGTCCTCTGATATGCTCATTTATGCTAAATTATAGTAATAATAATAAAGTATATATATATACATTGTAATACCAATTTCCCATATCTTTAAAACTTGACTAATGAAGTCCAGCTTTATTTATAAATAATTGTAAAATTTTTATTAAAGAAAGTGCTATGGTCTGCCATCTTCAATCGATTGTTTTCACAACATGATTTAAACTATAGCCACTAATTTATGTTCATAACTCCAAATTGTTTATTTTTTTATTTTCAAGCACAATTTTTATATTTGCATGATTAGATAATTAAATATTAATGTGTGTGTATATATATTGCAAGGCAATCGAGGCATACATCATGTGACTTAATTTAATAAGCTTGTACTACAAATGCTGTACAATGAGCATGTCATATGGTTATTTAAGTTTGAAGACATATGGATGTCTGAAATTTTCAGATTTTATACTTAATAGTTAACTATTAGATAAATGCTGGTCTTGACCTGGTATTTTTAAATCTAACTGAATATCCTAATGGCTCACTGACAACAGCCAGCAACTAGAAAATGTTCTGAGGATGTGGATATTTGGAAAAGCTTGCTAAGAGCTATTGGCATGATCATTATATAATATATATATGACCTAAGATGAAATGCCCATGTAGAGAATAAAGAGCCATACATCTATATTTTTCACTTCATAAAATTTTAATGACTAAACTAAAATTATTAACAAATATGAAAACAATATGATGACAGTTAAGCTTACAAAAGATTAATGTGAAAGTTAATAATGACATATATAATAATTATATCTTGCTTTACCTTCCTCTTTATATAATACAGTTATATATAATTAATTTATTAAAGACATCAACAAGATATGTCAGTCTCACACTTTGATTATATTTGGAAAAATTAATACATATCTCCTTCAAAATTAATCACACAATAAGTATTAAAATATCAGAATTAGATTACATTCAAAATGTTTAAATATAAAATATGAACTACTTTATGCAACTATTACTAAAAATTTTATAGAAAAGAAAAAAAAAAAACAAAAAAAAATGTCATCATTTAGATAGATCTACTAATTGAAAAATGAAAATAAATTGGGTTTAGATTTTAGAGCTCTTATTTTTTGCATACATGTGCTTTAATTTTAACAAAGATTGTCTTTATTGTCATTTTGTAGTGGAGATTTTTTCATTCTTGACAGGATTGATAACATCTTCTGAGGCAATATTTTCCTGTAAAGCTAGTACATTTTTAAGCCAATAAACATCACATGATCACCATTTCTTATGCTTGCTTATAACTTGATTAAAACAGGCAAAACTCTCCATACAGTATTGCCACTCGGTGCAAGACAGAATAGTCAATGGATGCCAAAAGGCTTGTGCATAAAATCCCCATGTAGTGCATACTCATCCAATATCCCCAGACTAGTTTTTGGCTTGTGGTCTTTGTCAGTGAGGAGATCTAGGCTGCAGTGCTCTCAGATCCAAAGCTCCTCACTGATGAAGGCCACAAGCCAGAAACTAGTCTGGGGATATTGGATGAGCAGGAACTAGATGGGGATTTTATGCACTAGCCTTCTGGCATCCATTGGTTGCTCTGTCTTGCACTGAGTGGCAATACTGTATGGAGAGTTTTGTCTGTTTTTTATTATATTTTTACAGATCACATGTTCACATTTAAAGCTCAATGCTAGTATTGTCTTCATGTTAGGAGATTTAATCCAAATGTTCTACATTTGAGGTTATATGGCTTAAGGAGATTTAACAGCCCAAGGGAATAGTATCTCTTGCTGGTTATCTGTATGATATTTCTGTTAAATTTATTAAACAATTTATTGATAAGCACCATAATTATTCTATTTTAAATTTAGCCTGTTGAATAACTGCAGCAGGCATCTATTGGATTTTTTTGGACTTCTGCTCGTTCTTTATTATAGCAAAGCAATTCTAATTCTTCTTTTACTGTCTCTTGGATTATTTCTCATGCTAATCATAATGTTGAACTCCAACATTCCTTTTTTTAAGACCTTCATTTACAAACTTCATGTGTATTAGAAATAAATATTGCTGACTTTTAACCCTCTAGATTATTTTGAATAATAATTTAGTCATAATTAATTCCAATGTTATTTAATAAATATGTGCTGTTTTCTTTAATTTATATTGTTGAAAACCACTAAACATCACATGATCACCATTTCTTATGTTTGCTCATAACTGTTATTAAAACAGGCAAAACTTTCCATACAGTAGCGCCACTTATTGCAAGCCGGAGTAATCAAAGGATGCCAGAAGACTTGTGCATAAAATCCCTAAGATCTAGGTGCAGGTCTATTAGATCCAAGGCTCCTCACTGATGAAAACCACAAGATAGAAACTAGTCTGGGGATATTGAATGAGTAGGCACTAGATAGGGATTTTATGCACAAGCCTTCTGGAATCCATTGATTACTCTGACTTGCACTGAGTGGCACTACTGTATGAAGAGTTTTGCCTGTTTTAATATTGTTGAAACTTATGTAACCTTTTAATTTTTGCTGTTTCTTATTTTTGTTTTACTACAATTTAAATATTTTTACAATTTCTTATTTTACTATACAATGAGTAGAATATATAATTTTTTTTTATGGTAGATTTATATATTGTTAATGTAAATCTTATTTTTGGTTTAACATAATTTAAATATTTTAAGGTGAAATTTTTTATATATTTTTTTTTAAACATTAAATACAACAGTAAAATAATTTATATTTTATTTCCTTGAAATTATTTTACATTGGCTTTTTTGCCACCTACATTTTATCGAATTTAAATACTCTCCACATTTTTGATGAGAATTTCCATTTTAATGTTAGCAGTTTAAAATAATCTCTCTTTACTTCTTTTGTCATTACTTCCTCTGTTATTTTATGGTAATTTATTTAAGTATGTCCTTAACTAATTCAGATATTAATTTTAATAGTATTATTGACGATTATGATAATGAAAAACTTTTTTTATATCCTTTAAATATACAAAGTTTACAATATTATTTTTCTCTTATTAGCTTTTACTTTGCAAAAACACTGCTTTCTACCTTTATAAATGCTAAATTATTATGTTTTTTTCATTCTTACTTAATTTGTCTATCTTTCTTGCTTTAAATGACAGCTTGGCTTATTCATGAAATTTTTTTTTTAATATAATGCTATTATTATTTATATCTAATATAAATGAAAATATCTATTAGATCATCTGATAAAATCACCCATAATTATTTATTATTATATATAACATTTAATGACTAGCTGAAAGAGATTTCCTTTTGTTGGTTAATAAATAATGATTTGGGTGTTAACATTTATGAGATTTTACTATTCTATTTTTACAGAATATTTTATCAAATCTAATAGTTATATGCACTATGGAATATAGATTTATTTAGTGTTTTCCTGAAGGTTTGTGATGATGGTGTTCTAGTTGTATTTTTTATATTGGACTATTTCCATAATCTAATATGAGTATTGAATGTCTGTTATTTAAATATTCCAAATACATTCAACTGTTAATAATAACGCTAACCTGTTTGATGCATTATTACAACAGTTGAATGTATTTGGAATGTTAAATTTTTCTAAAGACATTCAATACTCATATTAGCTGATGGAAATAGTCCAATATAAAAATACAAGATTTATTTAGTGTTTATGATTGTTTTCTTCAATTAATTATACTATTTGAATTTTTTAGTGAAATGGGTTCTGAATTTTATCTTACATCTTTAACAATCTTCAAAAGAAGTGTTTTTATTATCTTTTCTTTTTCTTTATTAATTCTCTTTATTTTAATTGTTTATTAATGTTTTTTTAACCAATATCTGTATTGAACAGCAGTAATATAGAATGATTTTGATGACAATGGAGATTTAAATACAATTGATATCTAAATTACAGTTATAATGTAGATGGAAATGAAGGAACTTAATCAAAAGGGAATCTGAGAAAATTAAGTTAGATGAAATAACTAAAAAAAAAAAATCAAAATGAATGTCAAAAGATGCTACAATAAGTGCAAAAAACAAAACAAAAAGGATAGAAGCCAAAATTAAAAAGATTAAAGATCTTTTTAAGAGAGCTGGATAGGAAACTTACAAGAGCTTCTAAAGGAAAGACTAGGAATGATATTTTAACATTATTTTCAAAAGCATTGATAATGGAAATTTAAGCTTATAAAAATAAAACTTATCTTTCAGATGATTCATGACCTTAAAGGAATTTTTAGCCATATGCATACTTTTGATGAAAATATCAATGACAGATAATGACAAACAAGAAATATCAATCAGAATGAAAGGAATATTTATAATAGCTAGACCATGAAGTTATCAATTAATACAATGCTGAGTTTATTTACGTAGAAAAATCTGCATAATGGAAGAGAGGGAGATATTAAAGGAATATATGGAAGAGTTAGATCACAAAAATATAAAACAAGACAATGTTTTCATAGAAAAATTGTCACCAGTTTTAGATAATAATTGAATCACTTTATTGCTTGGGAGTTATTAAAAAGTCTGGTGTTGGAAATAACGTAACTGGATAGGATCTATGAACCTTCAACTCAAAACACTTTACCACTATACCATCCATGCAAAGCAAGAATTTTAGATGAGACCAGGTTAGCACTGAGATCATTGCCAAAAGATAAGGTCATTGAAATTGTGGCATTACATCAGATAAGAATTACTAAAAGAACTGTCTAAATTAAGCTAATTAATTTTGACACTACTCATTGTCAAATGAAATCAATTAATATTTTTATATCCCAAGACTGAAGTCTGAATTTGTACATTTTCTTATATCACATGCAAAGCAAGATTATACCGAAAATCATTTATGGAGCCTTATATTGGAAGGAATTTGCAGACATACAAATTGATTTTACAAAAGATTGAGCAATAAGATGTCATTGCTGGTGCAAATTGAATAATTAACAGTACGGGGAATAAAAAAAAGTCATTCTTATCTATTGACTACAACATGATCTTTGATTCGAAATTAACCTTGCCAAATTATGGAATATTCTTAGAAAATTTTATTGTTCTTTCACCTTCAAAATATTTGAAGAAAAATGAAAAATATTAAAAGAAATGTCAAATTGGTTATCTTTTAGTATTATAACATAGTAACTAAAGCAAGTTTTTTTTTTTTGTTTTGTTTATAAATATCAAGCATCCTAAAGTTAAAATTGATGTTTCTGCCCAAGATAATCTTGAATATCTTTGAAAATAATATTTATTTTATTTAAAAATATTTTATAGAACATCAGATTAGAAAATAGAACATTCCAATGGAAAAGTAGCATCCACTTATCAAATTAGATTGAAGATTTAATGAAAATGGTATAGACTGTGGGTGATAATTTATAATCTCTGATCTTAAGATTAAATAGATATCAAATGTAAAGAACTTGAAATATTGCCTTTAAGGCAACCAGTCTTAAAAGAGATGTAATCAATACCTATCATAATAATAATAAAAATATATAATTAGTCTTCCAATAAATACAATATTAGTTATTATTAAAGAATAATTGGTACTAATAAACTCTGGTATCTACATACTATTTTTTCTTAAAATTGATTATTTAAAACCCTGCAAGTCATCATCAAGAAACATAACTGGAATAACTAATCAATAAATTTAACATTCGATGTACTTTACTTATGAAAAAAATATATGTATGTAAATAGTTAAAGAAAAGAACAGAAAATATAAAAATGAAACATTTGGCATGTGTCAATTTTAAGAAATCAGTCTAAAAATAAACTTTTTGTTCTTTATTGTTACAATGTTTTTAGTAAAGAAATCTAAAAATAAAATGTACTTTTTCCATTCATAGTGTTATTTTTTACACTTTAAAAAAAAAAAGTAAAAATAAATCATCGTGTTCTTCATTTCAACCTTGTGATCTCCGAATGCTCACTGCTTGGATGACTGCTTGGAATCCGAAGAAAGTTGATAACTTGTTGAATTCAGCCTATCTATTTGTCATTGTTGAAAATAATACTTTTTTTTAAAGATTTCTATAGTCGAATAATTTCAGCGAGGAAAGCTGCATTGGCATTTTGGTGCTACAACAAACTTTTTAATGATGTTGGATGTGAATCTCCTTGTGTCAAATATAAAAAAAATGGTAAGGGTGGGGGTTGTAGCTATTTGGTGTTGTTTAATCTTATCTTGATTTGTTGTTATTTGAATTGGTATTGTTTTTTTTTCTTCAAAAGATTTATTAGTCTTTGAATTTACATGTTTACATACAGTGATAAATTCAATTTATCTACGATTCACAATGCATATTTTGATTTAATGTAATTTTACAGCATAGAACTTCATTATCTAGGTATAAATTTTTAAACCGACATGCTCACATGATATGATATACAATGATTTACTTATGATATTAGTTAGCACACAATGTTATAACCAAATGACAAATAATAGTCATTTTCATCAGTCACCCAAATCCATGCAATGTTTGATTGTTGACCATAGACCCACATCACCATACACTTAAGAACCCAGAAGCGAGCTATTTCTAACTCAAACCTGGATCCTAATGGCCGAATTTCTCAAAGACACGCAAGTCCAAACAGTAAGAGTCTGTAAAAGACTGTCCATATGTGTTCCGTGGCTGGTGCCAGTAAAATGCCCACTGTCCAGACCCTTCTCTGAGATGCAGTAGACCACCTAGTCCTCTCAGGGTAAATTGGTAGCGTTCCTTTCATATTGTTTTATTGCAATTTGTACTGAATAGGAAAAAACAATTTCTTAACTGAATAGTAAAAAATTCGTAGCTCACAATTCTCTTGGATCTTTAATATTGTTTTCTTAAATTCATAGTCATTTTCAATTGATAGTAGTTTTTTTTTTTTCACTTTTGCAAAACCAAATAATATTTACTAAGGCTATGACCTCAAGAATATGCGCATGAAAATGTGATAGTAGGGACTTGTACCCTCTTTTCTTCCAAAACATAAGCTTGTGGTTAAGACCTGTAGAGGTCCCTACTATCACAATTTTACGCACATATTCTTGAGGTCACAGCCTTAGTAAATATTACTTATGTAATCAATGTGTGTTTAAATAAATTTATAATTACAAAACCAAATAAATTTAAAAAGGCAAATAATATTATAGGGGATTTGATCATAGACTTTCAAGCTCTTTATCTATCCTCTCTATCATACAACCAATACACATGATCACACTTGTGAAAAAGATAAATGATTTTCAATATACATGTTTTGTGCTGATCAGTTGGTTCAGATCATCATCTCCCACACCATGCTGATTCAACACGAAATACATATATAGGAGATCATTTATCTTTTTCACTTGTGTGGGGTCATGTGTATTGTATGTATGAAATAGAGTGGATAGCTGATGAGAGCTTAAAAGTCTGTTCAAATCCCATCTAATTACATCTAAACTCTAAGTATATAAATTATATTTGTATTCAAATATTAAAAACAAATGATAATATCAATAATTTGAAACAATCCTGTCAATTATAAGTACTTTGAAATTATACATTCAAGTTATAAATTAATTTGTAAGTCAATATTAGGTACTATTATGATAAATCAATTTTCAAAAGTAAACTTACAATTGACTGCAGTCCACCCACCTCTTCCTCCATTTCTCTCAAACCAAGTAAGAAATTGAAAAGAGGAATAATACTACATGTCTGAAATAAACCTGTTGATGACATGTAATAAGAGATTTTAAATTTATACATTAAATTTATAATAAATTAATTTATTCCAACTCACTTCCAAAAAACAAAACAAAAAAAAAAAACAAAAAGAATTTCAAGATGATGTTTTTTTTTTTTTTTATTTTTTTTTTTTTTTTGATTTTTTTATATATTAATATTTTATTTTTATTTATTTTTAATATATTTTTTTTTAAAATTATGATTCAAATAATGCTAAAAAAAATCAAAAGAAAATTTAAAAAACCCAATTCCATCTCAAACCTATTTTTTTTTTTTTTGTTTTTTTTTTTTAGTGGTAGGGATTAATTTTATAATATTATAAAGAAAACAAAAAAAGTATAAATATACAAGTTATTATTAATAAATTTTTTGTAAATTGGTATTATGTAAAGCTTTTATGAGAAATCCCTTTTCCAAAGAAAAAGAATGGTAAGTTTATCAATTAGTTATTCCAGTATTGTTTCATAATGTTGACTCAGTATTTTAAAAAGTCACTAAATATAAAAACGAATCTACCAAATAATCATTTGATGCCAAAAATATATATACATTAATCTTCCATTATACATAATGTAAAACTTAATTTTTTAATTGCTCAATTGGATTTTTAAAATACATTTTAATAAAAGAATTATTGAAATAATTATTGTTAACTAACACAAAAAAGAAACAAATTTTCTATTTTCTTTGGCTCATTATTTTTTTACTATTGTAAATGATTTTTTAAACTCAACATTTTCTTAAAAAATACTTGTATTATTCCAGTAGCAATATATATAGTATTGTTTAGATCTTTTTAAAAATTATGTTATACCATTAAAATTCTAGCAGTAAATTCATACATATTAAAATGGCCATATAAATACACATTTTCAAAATCTAAATTAAAGTTAAAAAAAATTTTTTTAAAAAAATATATTTATTTGCATTTCCTTAGGAGATTAATTATCAAAAAATAGCTTATTTTATATTTTGAAATTTTATTATATTATTGACCAAATAAAATTGCCCAACTTTGTAACATTTCAAGACTAATAATTACTCTACACATATCCTTTGAAATTCTGAGAAGCATCTGGATGTTTCCATTCTATCAAAAAATGACATCCTCTCATAGATGTTAATCTGGAACTATTAGAGTACCTAAAGCCTTATCTAGCAGCAAGTGACAATCACATTTTTTTACTAAAGACAATACCCCATCATATCAAGACTTACATTACAACATGTCAACCCTCTAGAGATGGAAATTACCAAAATCTTGACTACATAATTGTACTAATTTTACAGAAGTGCTTTGATCACTTTTGCTTCCCCAAAATTGACATCTCAAACTGTCCATGATTTAAACATCAAAAAGAATTTAAACTTTCTAAATCTTTTGTTAATGATATGCAATTTATCATGGTAAAATAAAAAATATTTGCAAGAATTATCCTTAGGAAGCAGATTTTATAATACAGCGTTATGCATATCAAACTACTCTTCTAATGTAGGAATCCCTTCTGTTTGCAAAAATGAGCAAAGCCACTGATTATGTGGCTTGTCAAATTGCTTTTAAAATTGCATCTGAGCTAGTGAATTAGTAGTTCCTGTGTAGGTCACTACATTTACTGCTGCTAGAAAATCTTTACATCATAACCACAATACATAGTCAAATTAAAAAGTTATATGTGTATTTCCTTACATTTCAAATTAGATCGAGGCATCCTTCGGGATTTCATTTGTTGCCTTGTCATTTATTATTTATACTGACACACTAACTGAATGATGAGAACAAAATATGGATCTTTTCTTACTTCATCTTGATATTGCTTCCCTTGCTTTTTCTTTTGATGATCAAATAATCATGTAATGTTCAACATCCTTGATGGACTTTATGAAATAATGGGAATCTAAAATTAAACTGCAATTTATCCATGTGCAACTAATCACAGGTCTCAAAGTCTTTCTTGTTTACAGAACTTCTTTTAACCTTCTTAAATATTCCCATTAAATTATCCAAAATCCAAATTGTGCCATTATTTGAACCAACTAATCATGCATACCATTAGAATCAAAGTGAGTATATTTTGTATCAAAACTAGTTTACTCCATTGTGAAAGTTTACTTAATGAATTGTATATTTGGTAGCCTATTAACATATTATAGTCTTTATCACATTCATTAATAAGCTTATGCCTGTAATTAAATCACACACCTGATATTCATCTTCACATCTAGTCTCTTAGTTTAGTCTGTTATCCTATTTGAAGAAGAATTCTGAATTTAATTATGCTCCAAATCTTTCACACTTATATACGAGCCAAATGTATGTTGCAAACTTTAATCCATTTATCTTAGCATCGATTTCAGAATTTATGGAGATCTTATATGTGGAAAGATACTTTGGCATAGATTATGCCTTAGAGTATGCTATTTTAAAGATCTATATAACATTAAATCCCTAGTTGGATTGTCATACAAGGACTTTGAAAAAAATAATATTTGCAATTAGACAATTATATGTAAAGTTGTTATTACTAGGACTTTCATTACATTTCAGAATCTTTGAAAAAGTATGGTTAACCACTCTAAATTTAGTTTTGAATCTGTGTGTATTCTATGCAATAGATGTCCACTAGATATGCAACACATTTCCCAACATGCTCATATTTTGATTCATTAAAACTTTAATTTCATAGGCACACAATCAATTTGAGGCAATTACTAATAAAATATGTTATGTAACTCCAACACTTCATGTATCAGTAATTAATTATTCATAGAATCATGTGAGTTGATAATGTTGTCTGATGTTTTTGTAATAAAAAGTGCAGTGTATTTAAAATGAAATAAGTGCATTAGTAATTACTAATATGCCTTGAAATTCATTCCCAAAACATAACGAGCAAAATATTAGCAGTCTAAAATTTTTATTTGCTATTTGATAATATATAGTTTATCTATTGTTTGTTTACAGGCATGATTATATCAGAAACAATTTTTTATAATTTTTAATTATGTATTTTCATTGTTTCAGTATCCTTCTCTATATCGGATGCAATAATATTTATTGCTGAACGACAATTGATACATATTCTATAATAATTGATATATAAACTTTGTATATCATTTGTCCACAATATTTATTTTACACATATATGTTTTAAAAAGGATATATACGTTGAATATTTCTGTTAAATAAATAAGTAAAACTAAAAGTCTCCATTTATGATTTAAAACTGTGTCTATATGTTAGGACTTTCTAAATCTTTTTTTTTGTTACATGTCTAAATTTTATTCCGAATAAATTTGAATGAAAATAAAATGATCAGTTTAATCACTAGTCAAAGCTGTGAAAAATCTAAAATATTTTTTTCAAAAGCTATAGATAGTCAAGCGTTGATGGCTGAGTGGTCAGCACAGCTGCCTTACAAGCAGTTATCCCAGGTTCGTGGGTTTGCTTCCCGGCCATTGCTTTAACACATGAAAAAAAAAAGCTATAGAAATATGATTTTTAGCAAGCGTATCTTCTTTGTTGTGTAAATCACGTAGCATCTGACCTTTACTCTTCAGGTCTAACACGAGAAATGACCTTGAATACTATTCAAGACATATCTTTTACTCCAGTAAGTATTATTTACAATAGTTATCAAAAGAAATTCTAGTTATCTTGATAAAGTGGCCACTTTTACTATGCAGTGATGGACTTGAGAGGTACAGTGTTCTATCAATCATTTCACATGCTTGAGAATGGCACATGACCTCCTATGTAACTAATTATTCACTTATTTTTTTAAGTATTAATTATTTGTTATTTGGTTTTCTATTTACTCTAGTGACCATCCAAAATTAAGAAGAAAAAAAGATTCTAGCTAGTGAAAGTTAAAACTAATTAAAACAATAGTAGCAGTAATGACATCCAAGATGGCCGCAAAATCAAGCTTGTTTGTTGCTTATAATTCTGTTCATTTTCCATGTTTATTATTCTTAGACAGTATATAACTTGTTTATACTGAATGTTTCATATATGTACGTAGAGGGATTTGAATTCAGGATATTTTTCATTGAATGTCGAAATTGAATGAAGGGCCTATGACATATTTTTGCAATGCTCACGATTTGGCATTTATATCCAGATTAAATTTTTATTTAAAGCAGCCAGCTCACAGCCAATTCAATTAGCTATCCATTCATTAGTAAACAGTTGTAGCTACTCTTAACTAATGTGTAAATCAAGAAAGGAAAAATGTTCTTGTTTTCTCCATTGTGTTTTTTAAATAAATCTTGTGTTAAAGATTTGCAGAGGTCACTACTGTTGTTTTTTCAGACACATATTCTTAAGGTTATAGCCTTAATAAATATTACTTTAGGTAGGGGTGGGAAAATAGTAGCCCGAGGGCCATATGTGGCCCACCAAGACAATCAGAAAAATCCGCCTTGAACTGAGATTTCCTTCCCATGCTTGACTAAAGATTCATCTCATATTTTCCACTAGAATGGCCACATCAATACACATGTGCAGTGCTTTTCCAGTTGATCTGGTTAATTTCAATTTTGTCTTTGCATTAGCAAATATATACATTTCCAACTTTAGGGAAACCATGAACCCTCTGAAAAAATGTAAAATCGGTTATGAATGTCATGTGTTTAATGAAAAATGGACCAACAAATATTTCTTTGGTAATACAGGGAATAAAGCAGTATGTTATTGTGTCATGAAAAAAAGGTGCGGCCCTCCGCCAACCTTTGCTTCCACAAAGTGGCCCCCAATGCGACCCTCCGCCAACCTCTGTGGCTCCCGAACCAAAACAATTGCCCACCCCTGCTTTAGGTTATTTAAAGTGGATTTATTCAAATTAGAATTTGCCTGAAGATTTGTGATAGTGTTGATATTTTAGACATGATATGTTGGACTATTTTCTTTATCATTGAATGTTGAATATCTAGAAAATTTTAAACTTTTTCAAATATAAACAACTGTTAGTAATAACACAAGTTAGTAGGTAGCACAATTAATGTATTACACATTTCAAGTGATATTATTTTCCACTCTTCTTCGGATGTTACTGGTGTGCCAGTAACAATGCATTAAAATGTGAGATTTAAGAATCTAAAAGTGTAAATTCAACTCCTATGCTAGCATTCTCACTGGTCCGGCCAACAACGCCTGCGGGGGGGGGGGATACCAAAATTTGTAATCTACTAACTTATGTTGTTTATTTGTGTGTCATTATTAACAGTTGTTTGTATTTGAAAAGTTTAAATAAATTTTTTTTTTTTTTAGACATTCAACATTTAACGATAGATTACGGGAATTGTCCAACACATTCTGACATCAAATTAGAATTGTTTTTTTTTTTTTTAACGATTGTTTTTTTATATATCATTTTGTTTAACTTATTTAAATTCAAATTATTTTAATAATCCTGCTATTTAATTAAACATTTGATTTTTTTTTTTTTTTGCGCATAATAAATTTATTAATAAAATTTTAATTTTGAATGGAGCAAATTAATTAAAAAGGATCATTAAAAAAAGTTTAATGACCTGTGAAAATAATTAATTTTTTTAATTACCATGATAAGGAAATATGTTTAATTGTAAAAACTATTCAGTTTAAAGGCAGAAATATAAATATTTTAATTAACATTTATAATAAAGTAATTTCTTTGTCTTAATATATAAATTTTTACATAGTACAGGCTTTTTCATACCTGCACTCCAATATGTAATATATTGGGGGTTTGAACTCAGACTTTCTCACGACCCTCAACTATCCATGCTATCTCATACCGCTGACACATTTGATTACACACATGTCGAAAAGATAAATAGTCAGCAATATTCATATTTCATGCTAAACCAGCACTCATCAGTTGGTCCAGATTATCATCTCCACACATATATACAATCAATGCTCAGCTTATATTAAGATAGCCAATCTTCATACTTTAATCAGATTTTCAATGAAATGGACAGCTGGAAGAGTTGTGGGATGGAGTGGTTTGAAGCCTGTCCATTAAAGTATGAAGATTGGCTATCTTAATATAAGCTGAGCATTGATTGTATATATGTGTGGAGATGATAATCTGGACCAACTGATGAGTGCTGGTTTAGCACGAAATGCCATTATTGGTGATTATTTATCTTTTTGACATGTGTATAATCAAGTGTCTCAGCAGTATGAGATAGCATGGATAATTGAGGGTCGTGTGAATGATTATTTTATTATTTTTTACAATTGTTTTTTTTTTTTAATACAAGCTTACATTTGCCCCGTGCTTTATGTGGTTAGAAGAATTAATTAATCAACATTTGGAAAAATATTTTTTATAATAATTAAAAAAAAATATCTTCTAAAACGTGACTTTCTGACATCAGACATCACAATCCTAATTTTGAATACAGTTCTTTTATTTTTATTGTTTTTTGAAATCAGTTTTGAATTAAAGATAAAGTATGGGCCTAAAAGAGAGTATGATATATCTTCGTTAATGGGAAAGCTAAATCATATTGCAATTGTATTTTTGTTTTAGTGCATTGATAATTAAAAGAAATCCAGATTAACTCAAACTCTTCAGTCTTTAGTTAATAATAATTAGATATTCTCTCACCAAATGGCTGGCTGGATTGGATATGAATTGGTTACCTGGGGAAAAAAATCCAAACTTACCTTGAATCTGAAATTACTCTCCCACCATCTCACCTCCTTCACACATATTAAAAAACCCAACACCACACCACCACTCTCCACACAAATAAACACCTCCTACTTTTCACCCCCACCTCACTCCACTCCACCATACTGATGAACCAACCCCTGACCGAGATATCCCCCATTTACCTACAACTGCCCCACATTACTGACATAATCCATTAAATACATATCAAGGAAAGACACTCTATATGTAATAGCTGAAATACACAGCTTATATATACCTGTGTCTACATATGTAATAGACAGGGTATGAGCACAGACTTTCACATGACCCACCACTCTCCACACCATCTCATAACACTGATACACTTGAACACACATATGTTGAAAAGATAAATAATCACCAATATACGTATTTCATGCTAAACCAGCAATCATCAGTTGGTCCAGATTACCATCTCTACACATATATGCTACAAGTGCTCAGATATATATTAAGATAGCAAATCCTCCTACTTTAATGGACAGCTTCAATCCACTCCACACTGCAACTCTTCACCGTCCATCCAATTGAAAATCTGATGATAACTCAACACCTGAGCCGAGATTATCACACCCATGTTGACCTAATCAATCGACCCCACTACATGACATATCCATTAAAACATATCAGGATCAGACATCTCTAATATGTATGCTGAAATACACACTTATATACCTGTGTCTATATATGTAATAGACAGGGACACAGACTTCCACCCCCACTCTCCACACCATCTCATACACTGATCACTTACACCTAAAAAAACACCAAAAATTTCATCTAAACCACATCCTTTCCCCCCCCCTGGGAAGAAAATTTCAGATTTTTTACATATTTGAACTTCAGTCCCAGGGTAGGTGATGGATTTGCTAAACATTAAAGCTCTTCAGTAGTAAAGGGAAACTTAAGATTGAGTCCTATAGATGTAAAACATCTATTTCACCAATGATAGAAGTTGCATCATATTACCATTATATTTTTATTTTATGGTTAGTACTTAATTTAGAAATGAATAATTAAAGAGCTACATAGAGGCTAATATTTGTAAAAAAATGTAATATATATTTTCACATATCTGAAAAAACTACACCATGGACATAACATTCTAATGCACTAATCACTACTTCATAGAGCCTTAAATTGGACAATATTTATATAGAATTATCTATCAAGTATGATTAAAATAAGATTATTTCTTTTTATAAATAATAATCTTATATTCTATGATTTAATCCATATATTCAATACCTTTTTTTATCTAGCTTTCCCATGATTTTTCTACTACCTCAAAAAAATATAGAATCATTATATATTATGGAATATGCATACACCCTGTTATACTTAACTTTTAAAAACACACACATATATATATATCAGCAGACCTATATACATATATTGTAACAGATAATAAAAAAAAATTATTAATTAAATAATTAAAATACGTTTATAATCTGTGCCATTTGTAACAGATTATAAAATAATGTAATGATGAAAAAGGTTGATAAAAGGTTGTTATTTTACAACCGATTATAAAATATATATAGATGAGTAATGAAATGATAGTTGCTATAATTCAATAACTAAAGACTAAACAGGATATGCTTCAGCGGTTCATAATTTGTAACCGAATAAAATTAAAGGCGAAATGAATTTACTATGTTAGCTAATATACAATTTATAAGTAAAGGAGGATGACGCTAACATATAAATAAGAACATATACATATCATGCTCTATTTGGGTATCTATTTGTAATTAATTAAATATAACATTATAGCCCGTTTGCAACTATCTTAAACATTAATTCTGTCATGCTAATAATGAAATAAATAAATTATCCAATTTTTCAACACATAAAATAAAATGAAAATTAAAACTATCATCATTAAAGATTTAAAATATTTCGATATTGGGGAGTCATTTGACCAATAAAATATACTAGCCATTGTCATTAGATAAACTAATATTAGATCTAGCAACTGAATAACATTACTGTGAAATCCTTGGACTGCATTACGCTTATCTCCAATAATAGGTTCTTTTAACCAAGAATCCTCATTCCTCTTTCCATATATATACGACCATTCATGGCCACACACACACACTGGTGATATTTATAACAACTTATAAAAAATATCATATAAAGTTAATATCATTAAGTTGGAAAGGGATTAAATCAATCTTTATTCAGCTTAGCTAAGTACATGTGTTTCCAAGGGCGCCACTAGATTGTTCTAAATCTTGATAAATATCTGTTCATAGTGTACTGAGTTGAAACTCATTCGGTACATTTTTACTACACATTGTTTAGATGACTAATGAACAAAAAATGACATTTTTATATTTTATCCATATCAATAAAATTATAAGATCCCATTATCACAAAATTTATATATCCAAGACTCTTATAGACATTACTAGCTCAGTTTACGTATATTGATGAACAGATGCAAATATACTCTAACCAATGGCTTCCAAACACACCTAGTGATGACCATTACTTAAGTAGATGGCCATTAGACTAGTTACTTAACTTAATTAAATATCATAATATAATGATGATGATAATTCCAGCCATAGCTTTATAATGAACTCACAACAGCAAATTTATCTTTATAAGCATATAGGTACTTCTTAAAATCATCCTATGTTAAACTAGGATTTAAATATAACACTCACTAGCATTTATATACGTTTATAGTTATTTATTCCAAGTACTTTTATAGTTAAAACTAGGATTCAATAATACCAGTGATGATGACTGATCATCACGAATCTCTACACATGATATAACTATAAACCCCATTTACTAAACATATTAACTATTAACTTTGGATTTGATTGAATGATTATTATTTAGTCAAATAATGATGGTGATCATAACTCTTGTACAGTATTATTTTAGATGGTGATTTAACCAGTAATATGATATCCATCTTTGATGAGGATGATCAAAACTCATGGGCACAACATAATTTTTAGCTTTCTATTATTAACCTATAATTATCAAAACTTGGTTATTATCAAGCTTAATCCCCAAATACTTAAATGTAAATCAATATTCTAGCTTGCTTAACATTTGCAAAACAAACATTTACGAATGATTGCTTAATATTTGCGGAACCAACATTTACGAATGATGATGATCAATTAAAATGATAGAATCAAGACAAGAAAAGATAATATCTTTAATAATAACTCGAAAATCAATTATGATATAATTATATTTATTAGTACTATTCTTTATTTTTAAAATCAAATTAATAACTGTACAATTGACTTTATTAAATATATATAATTAAAACAAAATACCCTATTACAATATGCGTAACTCAATAATTTTACGTATCTGCTTTTTCTTTGTCACTACATATTTTTAAAATAAGTTAGCTTGAAATGATATTTGAAAAAAAATACTTCATTGAATGCTTACTTAAGACTTTCCTTACTCATTATATATAATACAAAAATAAATTTCGTATGTAATTTGTGTGTTTTATTTCACTTTCTTTCATATGTGAAGCCCTTCTCTTCAATTTCCTATATTTAAACTAATTATGCATAACCTATTCTTTTGATGTGTTTTTTTAAGCAGTTATACACGCACACACGCTGTAATATGTGGACATATATATTATGTTAAAATGTGTTCCCTTATATTAGGGATGGATAAATAAATCACATATATAAATATTATTGCAACCTTGAGCAAAAATAAATAACAATAATAAAAAAAAACATCGTCAAGCATATATTGAGAGGTTGAACAATAATAATAAAAAAACATTTTAGTATTACAATATATAATAATAAAAAATCAAAATAATGGAAAAAAAAACTTTAACCTTTTAACCGCTAATTATATTATTGGCCCGAGTGAGTTAAAAATCAAGACTTTTAATTGGCCAAGACAAAGTCAATTGTCAAAATATATTCAACCTTTTAAAATCATATTCACTTTAGATTCGTTTGTAAAAAGTATATTAATAATTTGTGAGGTTATGAAAGTGAACGAAAGTTCTTTCAAAAATAAATTTCTATTTGTTTATTGGAGAAATATTTCATAGCGGCAAAATTAAAAGCTAAACTTAGTAACAAATTAAAAAGAGTTTGCTGATGTAAATGTTTTTTTTTCAGTTTTACATTATGAAAAAGTAAATTTTTTTTTGCTAAAATCTTAAATATTTTTACTAAAATCTTAAATATTTTTTTAAAATAATTTAGTTTTTAGCATTATTTTACTTAAATAATTCTTAATTTCTCAAAAAATACTTTATAATGGTCTAAAACACTGATTTATCATTTTCAAATTGAAAATCTTAGCGTTCTTCTTTGATTAGGCGGTTTCTTTGTCCTTGCCAGCCAATCAGAATGTCTTTGATGGCTGAGAGCCAATCACTGACAAGCTTTTTTTTTGTAAAGCTTTACCGCAGTTTTATTGATTTTTTACTTGTAAAATAATTCAGGAGATGGCAGCATCTTACAGAACTTTTAAAAA
Source organism: Epiperipatus broadwayi (assembly GCA_028023455.1). Lineage (NCBI taxonomy): Eukaryota > Metazoa > Onychophora > Udeonychophora > Euonychophora > Peripatidae > Epiperipatus > Epiperipatus broadwayi. Next base: position 205,710 of record JAQFVV010012455.1, on the reverse strand, counting down.
CCTAATGAATGACTGTAAAATGGCTATCCTAGCATTAAAAATAACGTAATTAGAGTGACGTCAATCGTCAACGAAACGTCTCGTAAGAGGCAGGCTAAGAGTTAATGAATTTAAACTGTGTGTGTATTGCCATGTATTATCAAGAATAACATAATCAATGAACATACTCTTAATGTTTTCTGTATCAAAAGAAAAAAATGCTTTGATTTTATAAACTAAAGTTTACTTTTAATAAGTAAGAACAAAAGATTTGTTAATGAAAGTTCAAAGTTACCCGATTATTTTCACTTCTTATAAAGGTTCCAGGTTTGAATTTTCAGACTGCTTGCCTCACGTATAGCTTCAACAGGTTGATTTGCTTATTTCTACCATTTAAAAAAAAAGTTCTTATTGATATCTTTTAATAAATATGAATTGGTTGACTTGCTTGTTTCCACAATTTTAAAGTTATTTATAGTTGATACTTTTGATAAAGATGAATTGGTTGACCTGCTTGTTTACACCATTAAAAAAAAAATCATTGTAGACACTTTAGATAAATGTGAAGAAAACTTTAAAAAAAATTGATTTATAGCTTAATCAGACTTGGCTATATATGGCTTTTATTCATTTTTTATTCTCCTCTTGTCAAAGATGATGATCAGATGACATCTGTGGCTGGTTTTAAATTTGGCCATTCTTTGGTTATTAAGGACTTTTTCATAAGTCCATAGATAGATTAGTGAGCTAACCCATAGATGTCGGATTTCAAGGAGCAGATTAGTGGGTTTAGCAAGGCAAATTCATTGTATCACATAGCCCAAAAATATATCTTAATACCATTTTACAGAATTTTCAATAACTTCCTCCAAGAAACTTAATTTTGTTCCATTTTTGTATATTAATCTTGCTGTGAGCTGCTTTATATAGACGCACATCTTCTATATTTACTTTAAAACAAGAGTCATTTTTCCTCTTTAAACTTTTAAAGAGAGAAACAAAAAAAAATCAAACAACTCCTTCTGAGTTTTAAAAAAAACCCTTTAACTTTTGTTGCTTATTTCTTTTAGTTTAAAAGAATTGCATATTCGTAACATTATTAACTGATTGCCATTCTTAAAAATGGTTAAGTGATTGCCTTCAAAACTGCATTTTGTTCAGTGATTCTCCTTTCCCTTAACAGTAATAAAAACTACCACTAAATATTAATGACTACATCTTTTTTTTTTAAAAAACCACATATTGCTAGGTCACTCACTTCAAAACAAAAAAAAAACCTGAACTGACTTCTAAATATTGTTACACTCATTTTTATATCTCAAATTTCTGATCAAAGAAACTAAAATCTCCCAACAAAAAATAACTGTGACTTGAAATAGCAATAAATCTCACCCAGACGATTTTAAGTCAGTAACAAAAAAAAAAGATTAACAATTATTTATCCCATCAAAGCACTCCCTTTCTCTTGATATCTAAGATACAGATAATACAAACAATAAAGCTTGCAATCTGTAGTCATTAGAAATATGTGTAAAAGTGTCTTGTGTTTATACAGCCGTTCTCACACGTGTACATTTGATCTATTAATCTATAAATCTCTTTACACATTTCCTGGTCCGCTTTATTCAATAAAAAATACAGCTAAAATAATTTCAACACATTATTTAATGAAAAAAATAAATCAATCCATATATTAAATATTGCTTCTCATTACATTCTTTCTCTACAGCTGCTTATTTATTTATCATCTATAAACTATATAATAATAATACACGCACAAATAAATCTTTATATAAAAGAATTTTTTTTAAATTAAAGAATATATATATATATGTGGAAAATGAGAACATATATATACAATATATATATGTGCAGTGGATCGATGATTGTTGAAGATGATGATATGCACACAATTACAATTACACTTATACAATCCCTGTTTCTGTATATTTTTTTAAAAGAAATATTCTATGTATAATCTTCAAAACTGATATTAAACCAAGATATCTTAAATTTATTAAAGTTCACTAAATACTGTATACTTCTAAAATAATTTTATTATTCTTTTTTTTTAATCAAAAAGTAAATGAAAAGTGGAGTTATGGGATAAAGAACTTTGTATGATGGAGTCTAAAAATTCATGGAATAGTACCTGGCAGTTTAATTAAAAAATGAGAGTAACTCTTTAGAAATATTAAGTCATAGTATTCTGGCTTATGAACAGGTTCAGAGAGCATTCACCTCATAAATTCATTCCATTATCTTCACTGCCCAGTTATCTCTTCCCATCTCTTGTATCATCTGGTAAAATCGATCTTGTCTGCTCTTTCTTCTTAATTCCACTCACCATTCCCTCCCAAATATCTTTCATTAAACTATTTTTTTTCTTAATATATGACCAATTCAGTTTCTCTTTCTATCTCTTATTTCCTCAATCTGTTTTATTTTTCTATTTATTCTTTTCAAAACTTCTCCATTTATCATCTTATTCATCCAGCATTTTTTCCCCATCCTCCTCCATGATTACTTATCAAAGGCTTCCAATCTATTCCTAATTTTTATGCTCATTATTCATGCTTCACAACTATATATAGCCTTAATTCTCTTTTTGCATATAAACTTAATTCTTTCTTCAAAGGTCCACAAAATATACTGACAGATTATTTCTTTAAAGTTGATAGTATTATGGATTATTTTAACTTTTGAATAATAGTATATAATATTTATTGGTATTGTTTTTTAAAAAAAAGACATTCTGAAAGTCATAATTTTGAAATATTTTATTGATTTTTATGTAGGCATGATTTTTTTTTTGATATTGTTTAATAGTAAATTTAGAAATAATATTTGAAGTGAAAAAAAAACATGGAAATTTTACTTTAATAAGTTAAAATTGAAATAAATCGAGATACTGCCAAATCTCTAGCGCTCATTACAATACTTAACTGACGGCCAATCAGATGTCAAGGATAGCTATCTAAATGACATCCAAACCTAAACACACAACTTAGGTTTGGATGTCTTTTAGACATCTATCCTTGACATCTGATTGGCTGTCAGTTAAGTATTGTAACGAGCATTAGAGATTTGCAGTATCTTGATTTATTTCAATTTTCAACTATCGGCGCTTCGAGAATTAAAAATATTATTTAATAAGTTAATAAAAAATTGTCATCATCCAAAACTTAAGAAAAAAAGAGACAATAAAATTATGAAGTTAACATATAAGTAGTGTCTTATTTTCACATTGTTTGGAAAAAAAAACCTCAAAACAAATCAGATTGTAGAAATCACTTATCTGTTGAATTGTTTTTATAAAGCATATATTATTTGAATCATCGTGGATTTACTAATACATAATGAGTGGATTTACTAATACATAATGAATGCTACTAATATAATCAAAAAATGGAAATTAATGAAATCCTTTATGCTGTTCTTTCATATAAATTATAATAAAAAAATCATATGCAACAGCTATAGAAATATATTAAAAATAATTATAGATAAAAGGTCTTTTTCAGCACATGGTATAATGCCCTTTTCAAATATGAATCATTTATTTTAACATTAACCAATTATTGCATATAGAATGCCATCTAGTGTTTCATAATGGAAATAAAATAACTACAATAACAAAATAAAACATCAGTGAAATAGAATAAAACCATATAGAGATCCAACATAACTTCAAAGAATTAACTATATAACAATAATATACAAAATAATTAATACATACATTATATATAAATATAATATGTATATATGTAGATAATATATATGAAGTTGTACAATGTATGCATTATTTATTCTATATAATGTTATGTTATATAGTCACTTCTTTGAAGTTATATTGGATCTCCATTGAAAATTTTATTCTATTTTACTGATGTTTTATTTTGTTATTGTAGTTATTTTATCTCCATTATTAAACACTAGATGGTGTTTTATATGCAATAATTGATTACTAAGTTTTAAATGATTGCGGCGCTGACTTGGCTATTGTGTTCTGCAAGATAAGTTAAAAGTTTATATATATTTTTGCAATTATTATCAAAAAAAGAGATTGATACAAAATTTGTGTTCTTACTATGTAGATGTGGAGAAAAAATTGAGGTCAAGTGAGGTAGTTTTAATTGGATTTGGAAAGATCAAAAATAATATTGATAATGTTTGGAAGTTGTTTCATTATGCCATTTTAAATATAGAAGTAAAAAAAAAAAATGTTTTGAGGGTGTTACTGTAAGGAGGCTATATAACTAAGTTGTACATAATAAGTTGTATGTAAGATTAGTTTATTTTTAGTAATTTTGCTACTAAAGATTTTTTTAATTTAAGAAAGGAAGTAATTTATTTGAGAAAGAAGATAATGTTTTGAGGCCTAAGGTTAGAAAACGTGATTATTGATCGCCATTGAAAGAAAAGTTTCTCTCTTTTTGTATAAAGTGGTTTGAAGAGTAAGAGAGAAAGAATAAAGATAAATATAGAGTAGAGGACTTGGAAAAATAAGAGTATGGATTGTATTTGTATTCCACAATGTATATTGAACCAGGTCCATTTAAAAGACATTGTTTAATTGGGTTTAAACCTTATTTAACATAATTTTAAATTTTATATATTTAATATCTGTGAACGGACCAGCTCTTCAAGTAGAGGGGAGAATACCATTGATAGTATAAACCATCAACAATATGCACGGTCAGATTGATAACAATCACATTTCCAGACCGTGGCCCACCTTGACTGCTAGATTCAAACTTCTGCCATCCAAAGCATTTTATTTGTTTTGAGGATCAACCTCAGGTGCCAGCCAATCATAAGTTATATAATCAGCATACTTTGGATGACAGATCCACAATCCAGCACTTGAAATATTCCATGACTAGCTCATACTCTGTCTCAGCGTCCAGCATATTTACTTAACACATAAAATAACTTACATTAAATCACTGGTGACACAATGACAAGAGAGAAAGATAAAATAGACAAAATAACAAAGCAAACAATATTTAATTATTTATGCACACATATATTTAATATAAAACAACTCAATAGATTTTACCTAAGAAAAATATGAATGACTTTAGGCTATAGTTATAATAGTCCATTAATTAAAGTTCATTCCATTTAAAATTAAGTGTGTACATAGCTATTTAAAAGTATCTTTACCTAGGTTTTTATGATTGTCAGTTTCCAACCGGTTGACTTTTTTGGTCTCCATCGATGGTTCCAGAGCTTGTCTTCCATTCTTTGGATCAGCAATGGGGGAGAGAGATTAGTGGCAGCAATGATTCACTATCTAGACATTTGTTTTGGGTGTTGGTTTGGGCAAGCTCAGTTGATTACTGAAGACTTGGGGCATGAAGCCCTGTCAGACATTGCATTTTTTTATAATACATTTGAGGTAATCCTTATACCATAAGAAAATCTACATTTCTCATGAAAATCATGCTCAAATTCTATATAAATTACCCTTTTAGGAAATTTGGCATTGTTGATTCATTTTACATGCCTGATCCAGTGAAAGTTTGGTTTTATTACAGTAGACTATAATATGGACTTCCCGCAAGTTGAGAAACATATTGATTGATTTTATGATCTTGCCATTGCATCCTTAAATGAATCTTTTCTAACGCATTTATATTGCACCAGTAAGGTGTCCAATTTTCACATCCATATAATAAATTATGAAAAATAACAGCTCTTACATGCAACTAATTTAGTAAGTCCCCTTTCCATTTATATAACTAACAAGGTGTTAAAACTAGTTTACATCTTCAAATTGATAACCATACAAGCTAAAAGTTGCTCAGAATTTTTTCCTGCCAAGCAGAAAATATATTTTCCTTTAATCAAATCACTAATAATATCATTGTCAAAAAGCTAATTATGATTCTTTTTTTAATAGTAAAGCTAATTATGATTCTTTTTTTTATAATAAACTCAAAAATAGACTTACTTATATCCATAAGCACATTCCTTAAGAGACTGTGCTTCAGTAACATGATAGTGCTGAAGATACCAAATTAGCAATTTTAATGATTAATAGCTGTTAAAATATAGTATGTATAAATGTGGATTCTTATAAAGTTCATATAGATTCTTATAAAGTTCATATGTCAATTTTCTTACAAATATGATTGAAATAATAACAATTTTTTAATATAACTTATCATTTTAATCTCGGAGCATACTAGTCTACAATCCATCCAACAAGCTGTATTTGTAAGTGCTAGTGTAGTGTGAACTCATACATTCTGATTTCTAAATATAATAATCACCTCCATACTTCCCCATTTTTTTTAAATTCATATAAATAAAGACATAATAAAAGACAAATGATCCCCAAGATGCATTTCGTGCTAAGCCAGCATTCATCAGTTGGCCCAGGTCACTATCTCTCATATATATATCTCTAATATGCCATTGCTTTGAGCATGAACATATCCATGTTTCTGTATTATCTATAGTAAACTACTTTCTTTGCCTGATTTTTTAGTAAACTCTTTTTAATATTATCATACTCCTATTTCCTTTTAAGTCTTATATAATATTTTATTTTTATATAACTCAAAACTTTTTTTTATGTTTATTTTGCATAAGCCTAATTCTTTGGCTAACATATCTAACCTCTTTTCCCATTCTCCATAATTATTTTACTTGTAAAAATTCTCTTATTTCATTTTTTTTATATAAATATATGAAAATAAATTGTCTATCTATTAAATGTTGAAAAGATAAAAAATCACCAATATACGTATTTTATGCTAAACCAGCAATCATCAGTTGGTCCAGATTACCATCTCTACACAAATATGCTATAAATGCTCAGATATATATTAAGACAGCCAAACCTCACTCTTTAATGGACAGGCTTCAATCTACTTCACACTCCAACTCTTCAACCATCTATCCAATAGAAAATCTGATGATGGAATGCTCAAAGGCCACCCCGAGGCTGAGATTCATGTAACACCCATGTTGACCTAATGTCAATCTGACCCCTCAGGCACAGGACATAATCCATTTAACACATAAATCACTTTCACCAGGCTATGACTTAAAAACATTCTAAATATTAATCAAAAATAGAATGAATTCTATTCTTGATTATTTGTTCAATATTTAGAATGCATTTAAGTCATAACATGAGGGAGAGTAATTTATTCCCATTGCTTACATGTATACTGAGCTATGTTCAGTTTAAAAATTTAAACTATAAAAGTAAAATTCTCATATAATTAAAATTTGATGTCCCCAATGATTTTAAGCTTATAAAAATTTAAATATAACAAAATTTGTCAGGCGCCATTTGTATTTTTATATTCTAAATCATGTAAATTTAAAAATTACCAAACTCGGATTAATTATTTTAACAGTAAGCATGAGAATATGACCATGTCATACAATGGTTTTGAAGGCCTAATCTTTTAATCACGCAAAGTTTGTTCCATTTTCAAATTTAATCATTAAATATTTATTTAATAAAATCTTTTTTAAGTATTCTTGAGGTTTGTAGAGTCAGAATATCAGGTATTGAATTTACCATAATTTGAGTAGGCAATAAAGTACAGTTAAACAGAAATTGCCGCGTAATTTATTATACTTTCTTTTAGGAAGATCTTATTACCAGGGCAGATATTTAAAAGAATTGACACTTTTCATTGTTTGTTTTAAAATTTAGTTAAAGGTACACATACTATTTCCATTGAACAGTCCTACTACTACAGATAATATTTATGTATTGTCAGTCAATATAAGAATGTTCAGTCAACAGAGGTAAAACTCTATACAGTGTGCCACCAGTGCAACCCAGAGTAATCAATGGGATTCAGGAAGGTTTGTGCATAAAATCCCTATCTAGTGCCTACTCATCCAATATCCCCAGACTAGTTTTTAGCTTGTAGCTTTCATCAGTGCAGAGCCTTAGATTTGAGAGCACTGTACCTAGATCTTAGCTTGAATTGAAATCATTTTGGACTCTAAGCTTTATAGTTATATATAAGGTAAAAAGTGGTTATTGGAGGGTTGCGTTGGATCCTAAGGTCTAGGTGCAGTGCTCTCAGATCCAAGGCTCTTCACTGATGAAAGCCACAAGCTAGAAACTAGTCTGGAGATATTTTATGAGTAGGCACTAGATAGGGATTTTATGTACAAACCTTCCTGCATCCCTTGATTACGCTGGCTTGCACTGAGTGGCGCTACTGTATGGAAAATTTTGCCTCCATGAAAATAGCTTGTGTAAGCATAAAGAATGGTGATCATGTGATGTTTAGTGGCTTAATGTTCAATCACTTTAATTGCAAATAGAGGAAGCAGTAATGTTATGAAAATCAGATTTGGAGAAGGTTTTAGGTAGCAGTTTTACATTTTTATAAGCATGTTTTTTTATTTTGCTATAATTATTATCGTCCAAGTTTAAAGTAATGATTTCAGTAGCATCTGGAGGTCATTGGGATCCAATTTGTCATACTGAATGCATAAAAGATTCAGTCTTGAGATTTTATATAAACACTAAAAATTAATGTTTTTTAAGTATTATTTTTTGAAATACAATTATTAACAAAAAATATCTTTTTTATATTCTTATCATTTGTCATTTATGTATTCCATGAATTTAAAATTTTGAAATGAAATATACAAATAAAAAAGTTAATAGCTTTTTCTAAATCTGTTGTTTGTATATAAAAATATTATATTTTTAAATCGAGAGATGAAAAAAATATGTATATAAAAAAAAGCAATTTATTTTAAAATTTAAGTTTATTGGAGGGGAAAAATTACTTCTAAGTATCAATTATATTTATTAGGTAGATTACTTTAGATAATCAAGCTTGTAATTGGTTAAAGAATAAATATTTATATAAATATGCATTTATATTTGTGTAAGGATGAGAATATAGCTTACAGGCTACTCATTTAATTGGTTTTATAGTGTTAAAAAACAAATCGATAAAAATAAAACGACATCATTTATTATTGATTTTATTATTATTGATTTTTATTTTGCAATAAAAAATACCATGATAATCCTGGTCTGATCGATATATTTGACGATCGTATAAATAGAATTGGGTCTTTCTATATAACCATAGTTGTAAGAGAAGAATTAGGTCTATCTAATCCGACCTGTAAGTAGAATTGTATACAACCAAGCTAAGATATATGAAAGTTAAGCAGATTTGTTCATGAGCTTGCTAACCAGCCAAGATACACTGAAAGGAAAATTCGTTAGAAGTATCTGCATTTATTTTTAAATTTACAATTTCCACATTCTTAAATTTATGGTTACAAATAATATATTAAATAATATGAAAAAAAGAAATATATATATATTTTTAATGTGTCAAAGCATCGACCGGGAAGCGAACCCTGGGACAACTGCTTGTAAAGCGGCTGTGCTAAACACTCTGCCACCAACGCTTTACTAAAAATATATATATTGCAATACAAAATATGTATTAAATGAAGAAAGCAAAAGGTGATCTACACACAAAATGTGTGTATCAAGTACAAGCAAAGTTTAATTTATATTTGTTGCAAATTCAATAATAAATACAGACATTTGTTATGGATTTACATGTTTATGTACATTTGAATTTTCATTAATGTATTTTTTTTTGTTAAATAATTCATATTGTTTTTATAAACAAATTATTTTTATTGCAAAATATATTGTTTTTCTTTTTTGGATTTTATTTAATATATTCTTATAGCTATGAATTCAATAATAAATATAGATATTTTATTTTTTATCCATTAATTTTTCTTTCAATGGCAAAACTACTATGTCATACAATATATTAAGGCTTCTGTGCATATTTGATGAATGATTAATAATGATATCAGTATACAAAACAAAATGTAATGATCAAAAATTTATCAGTCCAAGTAAAATTAGGCACAGTGGGCTATGTTTGGGTTCTAGTTGAAAGCAAATGTTAAGATAAAGAGGGTTAACTGAAATTGTTTCTCTTATACTCTGTAGAACTTATATTCAGAAGGTAAAAATGATGTATATTATATAGTTTCTTTCTTTTTTTTTTTTTTTTAGGATTCATGATGATTTTAAGTAATTACCTAACAATTTCATTTGGTAAGTAATTATAATATACATGTAGTAATATTTACTAAGGCAATAAACCTAAAGCATGTGCGGTTGAAAATGCGAAGGTAGGGACTTCTACAGGTCTTAACCACAAGCTTACAATTGTGTAAGCTTGTGGTTAAGGCCTGTAGAGGTCCCTACCTTCACATTTTCAACCGCACATGCGTAAACATGTGGTTAAGACCTGTGAAGTCACTACCTTTGCATTTTCAACCACACATGCTTTAGGTTTATTGCCTTAGTAAATATTACTTACGTAACCAATGTGCGTTAAATAAATTTATAATATTCGTGTAGCTATAAATTGTGTGCAAGCTTTTGTGTAGGTATAGGTTTTGTTTGTATGTTTATACATATACTGGGAATGAAATAATAATTTGTGATATTTGCTACATCTTTAATAATATGGTTTAATAGTTGTTTGTTTTCTATGTGCTAAATTATATAATTGTCAAACAGTATTTACAAAAAATATATACCATTTCTCGGGAGAAAAAATGTTGTTTTCCAATAATATATCAAAGGAGAGCGTCAACCTCTCATTCATTCATGAATGAGATGTGTGATGTCATATTCATGTTACTTTAATTGGTATTTGATAGTATGATCAGTTTGGAGATGAATGTGTTGTCTGGAAATAACATTCACACTGTGCAATGAATCTGATCCATGTTCAAATAGTTTGCAGCCATGATACTTTCATGAAGAGTAATGATTTGCCTTGGTATAGGTTTCTAAATCAGTGCAGTTCTGTCACAATTGTCCATACTTGAGAGAAGATCATCTGGTTCATAGAATTTCACTTTATCATTAAATGTAAAACATGTTAATGGTTGTCAAAAGTCTTAATGGTACTTTTTATGAGCAAATACCATGCTTTTTATTCGTCTGTTATCTACATGTCATAGCATTTTAATAAGAAATCAGTGGTTTTGAAATGGCAGCTTATCGTATAAATGAGAATGGCTGTGTATTAGTCTACAATATTTTGTTCCACAGCTATGGCTTTTAGGATTCATTGATTGCAATACTTTGTAAGCACAGTGATTCTTCTCAGCAAGCATTGTTTTAACCACAATTGATTCTTAGCAGATTTTATTCTTCAATCTTTAATAAATGCAGTTATCACCCATGAGATAGTTGACTTTGAAATATTAATATGGTTAGTAGCTTTAGAAACTATGCTCTAATTAATTGAGTATCAATTATTTGACTTCTTTTAAATTTAATAATTTTATATTTTTATTCTTATACTTTTAAAACTAATATCAGGTTTCTTATAAGATAATAAACATCATATGATCACCACTTCTTATGCTTGCTTATAACTGTTATTAAAACAGGCAAAACTCTCTATACATATTGCCACACACAGCAAGCTAGAGTAATCAATGGATGCCAGAAGGTTCACTGACGAAGGCCACAAGCCAGAAACTAGTCTGGGGATATTGGATGAGTAGGCACTAGATGGGGATTTTATGCACAAGCCTTCTTGCTTCCATTGATTACTCTAGCTTGCTGTGTGTGGCAATACGTATAGTGAATTTTGCCTGTTTTAATTTCTTATAAGATATTCCTTACTAGCTTCTTGGGTTTTTTTATGTTAAAACAAACAAACAAACAAAATATATTGAAATGTATTTCAATTTCCAAACTCTATAAAGTCAAAATATGGGGCTAATATGACAGATATTTTTTTATTTTCTTGGGGAGAATGTAAAACAGTGCATTAAAGTAGTTAATTGCATCCATTTTATAATAAAAACTGTTGAAAAAGATTATATAGCACTAATGTTCTAATTTTAAGCATGTCAGGAATTTATTATTTAACTTTTTTTTTGTTTAAGTTTACCATGATTTATTTATTTCATAAAATTGGTTGTGATTTATATTGTTATATATAATATTATTTATGGCAAGTTTGGAAGATTGATTTACACATCATATTTTAATTCTTATTTTTATTGATATATCTTTTTCTACTATCTCAAACTAATATAAATTGCTTGCTATATATACCCCACAAACAGGTAAAACTCTCCATACAATATTGCCACTTCAGAGTAATCAGTGGTTACCAGAAGGCTTGTGCATAAAATCCCCATCTAATGCCTACTCATCCAATATCCCCAGACTAGTTTCTGGCTTGTGGCCTTCGTCAGTGAGGAGCCTTGGATCTGAGAGCACTGCATCTAGATCCAAGGCTCCTCACTGACAAAGGCCACAAGCCAGAAACTAGTCTGGGGATATTGGATGAGTAGGTACTAGATGGGGATTTTATGCACAAGCCTTCTGGCGTCCATTGATTACTCTGGCTTGCACTATATGGAGAGTTTTGCCTGTTTAATAACAGTTATAAGAAAGCATAAGAAATGGTGATTCTGTGATATATATACCCCAAGTAACAATTTATTTATGGTCCCACAAGTACATATTTGTTAATATGTATACTATTTACAAATACTATTCCAAATAATTTTGAAATAGTTCAAGTGAAAGTCGTCTCAATTCATGCAATATATAAATTTATTAATGAAATTGTAAGAATTTTATTTAAATCTGAAATAAAATGAAATCTAAAGTATGTTTAATAAATATGAAAAATTATATTGATCATGAAAATATTAATCAGTATACATCTTCAGTTTTATATGAGTAGTAAGGAATTTTTAGATAAGATGGATTGTACCGGTCATTGATTCTTTTATGCATAAAATTAGTTCAAACTTTGCTGTTTATAATCTTAATTTAGAGTTATTTTTATTATAAAACTCGAAACACATCATACAAAAGTTATAGGTTTAAATAAATTATGTAATTGGAAGTTAGGTAAATATTGATTTATTTATTGAATACTTAGTAGGAATATTGTCCATCATTTAGCCAAACATTGCATTTGTTCATTGGATTATGCTTTTCAAATTAATGATTTGAAAAGTTTGTGATTCTAGGATTTGAATCCAAATTAATTTGCTCATCAAGCCAACTGCATAATGGATTTAATAATATATATCACATATTTCTCTAGATTTTCTCTTACTATTAAGACATAATAAACTTTGTTTCACCCTGCCAATTATATAATGCATAGTCATATAATACTTGATTTACTATATTCTAATTTTTGTCAAAAATTAAAGGAGTTTATAATTAACTTATAAATAAGATTATCAAAATAAACAAATTTTCATATTTATGTAATTTAAGATAAATTTGTTTTGATTTAGGCGATTAAAACTTTATTATCTTGGGTAATAAATTAGTCAATGGGGGGATGTAATGCAGTAGTTTCTTTTTTCGGAATGGATATGTTATAATCTAAACTGATTTCTCTTGAGACAAAGTCAATGTGATGTTTACATAGATGCAAAACTCTCCATATAGTAGCACCACTCAGTGCAAGCCAGAGTAATTAATTAATGCAGGAAGGTTTGTGCATAAAATCGCTATCTAGTGTGTTTTGGCCAATTTATAGCTTGTGGCTTTCATCAGCGATAGTGGTTAAATGTGATGGTATGTATTATAAAAAAGTTGCTCTCCTTAAATGAAGTCAAAAGCTTTGAATGTAAGTTACATTTTCGTCATCTTTATTAGTCATCTGAAATTCTTTCTATACTATTAAAAGATATTTATTTTTACTTTCATTACACATTTGCAATCTCCGATCACAAAATCATTGTACTTTTTACCCTTATAAAAGCTTTTTCCAGAATTCCATTTTTATGTTCCTCATTCTCATCATAAAAATCCATCGCTTGCCCCAATTTCTAATTTTTTTACTCCTTCATCATTTAATTTCTTATACCTCTATACAATTGTGATATGATGTAAAATAGCTTCTCCTTAGATGAAATCATTAGTATTTTTTGCTTGGATTGCATGCTTGCATCCTATAGACAGTCGTAAAAGTTGTCAGTGCTGTTCAGTGTCTTCTGACTAAACCATTTTTTACATAATTGACTATAAGTGAATTTACATTTGCCTGCCTACTGCAATAGGAAATTACTGAAGTTATATGATGCTAAACCACAATCATAAATTTTTTTTTTTCATGTGTCAAAGCATTGGCTGGGAAGTGAACCCGCGAACCTGGGACAACTGCTTGTAAGGCAGCTGTGCTGACCATTCCGAAAATTAAATAATTTAGCAGTTTTCAATTTTGAACATATTTTTACTTTTATTGTTATAATAAGCAATACAATGAAATTTTAGTTTTTTACATATAAATAATTGCTAAAAAATATCAGCAAATATACAGTAAGTTTTAGTTTTTCCCTCTTTTTTTTTTTTTTTTTTTTTTAAAAAATTTTTTTTTTTATTTTTTTTCCAAGGGAATGTGAAAAAAGGATTTTACTGAATTATTTATTATTAAATGTTTCAAGGAATTTTTCATTGATTTTTTACTTTTTTATTTTTAAATAAATGGATGCATTGTTGAATTTGTGATAGAACATTTTTTTAAATCAAAATATATTCAAATTTAAATTACAAAAAGAAAAAAATGAAGGGAGGGGGAATAAAAATATGATAATTAGGTAATGGAGTATAACCAAATGATAAACTATCTGTCTTACTTAAAATTAGTTTGTTTTTTAAATTCTTTTTCAAATGTAGGTTGTTATAACTTTCCATTTAAGAATACAGATATATTTATTTAATATCTTTATAACTTATCTGTTCAATCTAATTTTGCCACCTTTTTTTAAAATTCACACCCAAAAGTCTACGATTATTATTATTTTTTTTCTAAAATTGAATATTATGAGGCATTATCATTAGCATACGATATTAATAATTTTTATTTTGTTATAGTGTTCTGTGGATTAATTCTATAAAAGGTTTTGTTTCTTACAAAGCTATATTTGAAATAAAAATATTCTAAGAATTTAGTAGTCTATAAACCCGATCATAAGCAAAGCAAGCATATATATATATTTTCTTAAAATTGGTCACCTATTTATTAAATAATGAAATTGAGTGAGTACATCTTAATAGTATAAAAGATTTAATAAATTTTTTTTCATGAGTTAATCTTGTGCATAATTCTTGTATAATCTTTAATATCTATTTCCTGTCATATTAAGAAAATATATCAACATAATTGTTTGCTTTGAAAGGATTTAATGATTTGCATCAATTAAATAAGTTAATAGAATTGCATCTTGGGGTCATTTGCTTAATATTTGACAGAATACTTTCAAAAATAAATGCCGCTTTAAAATAGAAATATGAGAGTAAATTATGCTAAGTGGATGGAGGGCAGTGGCAACAATCTCTAATGATCATTAAAGGCCATTTAATACTGGTCATACTGCCTAATTATTCAACTTATATTTTGACAAAAGTTTGAAATACATACATACACTAATAAATTTAAAGATATTCTATTGATCCAGGAAAAGGAGAGACCAAAACACAAATATTTTTTAAACTTGCTTCAAAAGTTTATGTCTATTTCAAATTGCTTTTTTAAAAAAAAAATCAAATGATTTTATTACTTGGAAGTTCATTAGAAGATTGAGTGATGGAAAGAATAGGATTGGTGTGGTTCCCTTAAGCTCCAAAATCTGCCACTTTATCACATAGAACTTTCTTTTATTAAAAAAATTCTTATATTAGTTGAATTAAGCATAGGATATTCAGAAATATTACCGAAATCACACTTTTCTTTATTTTTCTGTTATATCCTATAAATACAATTTATCCAAACCACTTCGAACACTTTTTAGCAAAACTCTTTATTTGTACATATATACATACACCTATGTTTCGACTGTCCTGCATACACTTACGTTTCGACTGTCCTGAAGGATAGTCGAAACATAAGTGTATGTATGTATTGTACCGGTCGAAAAACCTCCACCTAAACTGCAAGTCAGATCCAAACTCAGCCGAACCAAACTGAATTCAAACCCAACTCACCAGCTCAGATCAATGGATGATCTAAATCGATGGCACAGTGCTATGCGCCAAGGAACTAGCTCAGCGGTTGGTGATGATTAGAGACCCCTGAACTGACACT
Organism: Epiperipatus broadwayi; assembly: GCA_028023455.1. Taxonomy (NCBI): domain Eukaryota; kingdom Metazoa; phylum Onychophora; class Udeonychophora; order Euonychophora; family Peripatidae; genus Epiperipatus; species Epiperipatus broadwayi. Next base: position 189,601 of record JAQFVV010012455.1, on the reverse strand, counting down.
AATAACGGATAATAAATTAACGAAAGATAATTTTAAATCGAATCATATGTATATATTCGCGTTGCCAACACAGCCAGCGAGCGTTAACATTTAAATAATGTTTGAATAAAAGTTAAGAAACCAAGTGTGTTAATAAAATGTTTAATAAAATAGTAATAGTTTTGTTCAATTTTTAAATGATGACAATATTGATTACCTCTAGCACTTAAACAGAGTTATAATTACAATAGGAATGGCAGTCGCTATTATATGCCAACAATGATTTCGCAATATTATGGAAGTCTATATGTCTATGCCCCCAACAAGAAAAGAAGGATAGATAAAGGTATTCAGTGGTGACGGAAATTTATTACTCTATTTTTATACGAATGAATGTGAGATTTATTTTTACATTCCCAAATCCATTCATGAAGAGCAAGATACGTATTTAGGGTATAATTTTAACCTTTACTAGAAAACTTATTTATGTAGAGATAACGAAGAATTTGTTCGACTTTAATGAAATCACTTCATCACGAATTACGAGCATAAGAGCGGGCTTTACTGGAACAGAGAGTTAACGGTTCTGACGAATTATGAGCTATAAATTGAACAGGAAATATAATAGTTTGTCAGTGATTTAAGTAGTATGGCAGCTTGTATTTTATAAGTCTTACTGCCCTTTAAGGAGAAAGAGTGCTAAAAAGTGTTCGAAGTGGTTTGGATAAATTGTATTCATAGGATATTTACTTGTTTTAATGTATAAATGGGAATACACAATCTGGTGTTTTTGATTATATTCTCATCTACTTTAGCAGAGATATCATTTTTGTTGAATTAATGAAAAAGTGTTAGCAGTTTAATAAATTCACTAAGAAATTTTTTTGATAATAAATCTATAAATATTTTGTTCATTTTATTTGAGAATGGGGATAAATATTTAGTTTAAATCATCCTCTATTTTATCAATATTTATTTGAACAGGCAAAACTCTCCATACAGTATTGCCACTCAATGCAAGCCAGAATTATCAATGATCATGTGATGTTTATTGGCTTATCTATATTTGGTGTTACCTATTCCAGTGTTCCTTTTTAGCACAATAATATTGTTAAAGTTGCTTTCCAAAACTTGTTTTTTTGTATTTTTTTATTTAGAGCCAAAAATTACTTTGCACCTTAAAGGCCAAAAGTATGTGGTTTTTATATCTGATTCAGGTAACTTCAATCCACATTTTATATTAGATGTTTGCCATTATTTAGATATTGTCATATTCATTGTTTTTTTTTAAAAAAAAAAACTTGATATAATGGTTCTAAAGGTAATGCCTTATATTAATTGCTTTTTTTAAAAAATATAAATATTTTATTTGGACAGGATCAGAGTGATTATCTCCGAAACCTTTTATAGGAACTTTATAAGAATATTTTGTGAATTGAAATGGGAAAGTAAAGGAATAAAATTAAATAGAGATTAACATTTTTGCATATGAAATAGTTGTTTTTGCAAATAGTGCTCCAGATCTTCAAGAAATATTCTAAGAGTTACGAGATGAATGACAGAATGCTAAAAAAAGGTAAAATAATATTCAATGGATTTTTTCAGATGAAGATAATAAAGATTGATTATCACGAACTAGCAAAAGTTAACAACTACAAATACTTTGCTCAGATTTTTGATGTGGATGGAAATATAATGAATGGAATTAATCTTAGAATTAAAGTTGAATGGAATACTTTTAGGAAACATGCTTAGGTGTTTGAAATAGTTGTGCTTTACCAATTCTTACTTATGAATCTGAGACTTGGATGCTTAACAAAGGAGCAGCGTAGAGGTTGCAGACTATTCTACCAAGTATGGAAAGATGGATGTTAAGAATATCAAGAATAGATTGAAAATGAAATGCAGATGTGAGAGAACTAACAATACAGCACTGACATCATTGAAAGAATTGAGAGAATGGAATGGATCTGGGCTGGACATATTGCTACAAGAGTTGATAATAGATGGACAGTAGAAGTTTTAAATTGGATCCCAAAAGCATGTAAAAGAATTAGAAAGAGATCTCATATGATATGGATGAAATAAGAAAGTTTGCTGGTGTGATGTGGAGAACAGTGGCTATAGATTGGAAAAATGGATTAAACTTGGAGTGATGTTCATCTTGCAATGGATTGATGATGGTTGGAAATGGTAATGTTGCTTAATTCTTTATATGTGTATATCATATTTTTCAAATACTCAACTGTCTGTACCTAATTTATTTATTCTTAATCAATTTATTTATATATATATATATATAATATTTATACATTTATTTATATATAGAATTCTTTACTGTTTCTCTTTCTTGTAAACAGCAGTAATAAATATATATTTTCTTTTATATAGGTTGATTAAAAAAATGTTTTTTTTTTCATTTTTTTTCTATTTCTGAACACTTATTGATTAATCAATAAATGTTACGTGATCACCATTTCTTACGCTTGCTTATAACTTATTAAAACAAGCAAAACTCTCTATACGTATTGCCACTCAATGCAAGCCAGAGTAATCAATGGCTGCCAGAAGGCTTGTGCATAAAATCCCCATCTAGTGCCTACTCATCCAATATCCCCAGACTACATAAGCTAATGTGCTTGGGTTGAAAATATTATGGTGTTTTTAATTTAAGACTCATAGTTTTGTAGTTAAGTGGAGATAAAAGGTGGCTGCTGGAGAGTTGCATTAGATCCTAAGATCTAGCTGCAGTGCTCTCAGATCCAAGGCTCCTCACTGACGAAGTCCACAAGCCAGAAACTAGTCTGGGGATATTGGGTGAGTAGACATTAGATGGGGATTTTATGCACAAGCCTTCTGGCATTCATTGATTACTCTGGCTTGCATTGAGTGGCAATAAATATAGAGAGTTTTGCCTGTTTTAATAACACTGATTAATCTTTGTGTAAGAACTCAATTCTTTTATAAATTGCTTTCAATAAAATAAAGCATAAAAACAATGGTATGGCAAAAGTCATGATACATGGTTGATTTAGCCACACTCTGCAGTTCATCTTCAGGATTGTCAATAATAATGCAACAAGCTGAGGAGAGAACATAATTTTTACTAATTGAACAAAGGATAGACATGTAAATGACTAAGTTATTAAATCATTTGCAATAACTAGATAAAGGAGTCCTGCATAGTTTTTTTTTTGTCCATTATTGTCACTATTATTTGGTACTGGTGATTTTATAAATGACATTCTACCTATTTATAAAATTTTCAATGTAATATGTATTTTTTAAAAATTAAAATAAAGTGGCTCTGAAGAAGACTGTAGGACAATTGAAACATAAGATTGTTTATGCATATAGATACAATAAAAGGTTTTTGCTAAAAAGTGTTCAAAGTAACGGATAGTTTACCATTGCTGTCTCCAACACAGTTGGAATAGGACTAAGATTTTTTTTTTCTTGATTATTATAGTGGGAGATGCAGCCAATGGGAAAATGTATTTGTAAGAACGTGCTTAGTCGCACATTGATTGGGAAAATTGATAAACATTATAAATGGTGAATTGTGAAGAACTGTTCTCATAAAGAGGATAAAGAATGAACAGATTACAGTTGATTTTGTTATCAGTTTGCTTTGTGCAAAATGTGTTACAATTGGTCAAATAATTTCTGCACTTATGAAAATAGTAAACGTTATTTGATTTATTGAGTATGATTATTTTAAACATGAGATAGATGTGACACTTGATTATTTAGAATGGGGGGAAAAAGAGGTTTAATGCTAAAAATGCTAATGGATTTTCCATCATGCTACATTTACTGCACCATCATATAATTATGGTTAGAAGATAATATGTGCAGATTGACTTATTATATAGATTGGTCCTCATTTTTAGATATGTTTCGTCATAGTAAAGGACCTGGGCAAGTCTTTAGACAAATATATCATCTCAAATGAGGGGAAAAACATTTCTATTAATAAAATAAAGTACTTAATTTTTATTAATTAGCTTTGTGAATTAAGTTATTCTTGTATATCTTCAACTCATTCTAATAAATTTGATATTTTTTTTAAAAAAAACAAACTATATATACATATTTTTTAAAACCTTAAAACCATCATATTCACATTTCAAAGAAAACTTGGTCTTTCTCAAAATTTGTTTGAAAATAATTTAATCATTTTCTAACAAGAAAACTATGGTATTAGATATTTTATCAAAAAAGGTTAAACCGTTCATATGTTAAATGCTTATATTAATCAATAAATTTGATGAATGATAAAATGTTTGTTTTCAAGCAATAAAAAATGTTATATCCATTATTCGTGACTTGTTCATCCAAAATTGAAATTAGATTCAAGTCAGATAAAGCTTGAATTGATTGATTGGAAATATGTCTAAATATTATGAGATTAAAAAAATTATATCTGATTTTTATCAACGTTTAAATAAATATATTCATATTTAGAACATTTAATGTAGAAAATGTTGATAGTATTTGCTTTAATCTACGATCAAACATTTTCACATGTAAATATTGCTATAATTTTATTGAGTTGAGTTTGATTCATTAGAAACTTTAGTAAAATCTTGTAGGTGATCAGAAATTGAAGCATTAATTGAAAATATTGCAAGGTAATACATTTTGTAATATGACATTTTTATGCAAATTAAACAATGTGAACAAATAGAATGTAAATAAATATATATTTTTATTTCAACAAAATATTTTTTAATAAGAAATGTTAACTTCTGAAATAGTTTTTAATTTAATATCAGAATGGCAAATATTATTTTTTCCTTTATATACTTTTACATTAATATGCCCTGTCAGTGTTTCTGTCTGTATGTCCACATTTTTGAATTTTGCTCCCATTGAGATTTTTTAGTTTGAATAATTTTTTGTTTTTAATGAAAGTTTGGTAAGATAAAAGATTTAAAAGTTTGATAAGATATAAGATTTAATAAATAAAAATTCTTTTTATTCAGGTGTTTCCACATCATCTCTATGTTGTTTGTCTTAATCTGTCTTTTTTATATGATTTAATAATAATTAGCCTGAGAACAGTTCGTCAGTTATATTTTGCCGATAATATAAAAGATTATAATCACAGTTTAGTTTTGGAGGACAAAATAGTAGTATACCAAAATAATTAAATTAAATGCTTTTTTTTTTAGTTTTAATAATTTTCTGTTATTAATGAAAAATTTTGATAAGATAAAAGATTTAATAAATAAAAGTTCTTTTTATTCAGGAGTTTCCACATTATGTCTATATTGTTTTAATCGGTCTTTTTCACAACTTATTATTAAATCATATTTTTTGTTCAATTTTTTTTTTTTAGTTTATAACTAAAAAGTAAAAAATAAAATGTGTAAAAAATTTTTTTTAAAAAAATAATGCTTTTATGTACTAGCCAATTAAAAAGTAGAAAAAACTGAATCTCGGTTAATTTGCCATTCTTGGAAAATATCAGAGATCTTAAGAATTTAGACTTGTTATAAAAATAATTAGAAATTGCAGGAATGTTGTCATTTCATAAAAGCATTTGAGGCTTTTTGATTTTATGATTTATTTGAGCCTCAAATGCCTTTTTTGATATGACAATATTCCTGCAATTTTTAATTGTTTTATAACAGGTCTAGATTTTTAAGATCTCTGATATTTTCCAAGAATGGCAAATTAACCAAGATTCATTTTTTTTCTGCTTTTTAGTTGGATTACTTCACTATTTTTTACTTTTAGTCGGCTAGTACTGTTTACATTAAGGCATTATTTAAAACAAATTTTTTTACATGTTATTTGTATTGACGAATTCAAAAATAATTAAATAGATATCTACAAAACAAATGGGATAATTTGTTGTTTAGCTTAGTAATTTTATAATTAAAGTTAATAAGTCCTGATATTTAATTAATTAAAAAACAAAAATAAGTCTAATTAAAAAAAATAGATGAAATATAAAAAAATGTAAAAATAAAAGCTAAGCTAAAGATAAATTTTTCAAATTACTTCTACCATCTGGATTTTAATTTACATTTAAAATTCTTTTTTTAAAAGTAAATTTGTGTTAAATTAAAATCATTAATTTTGCTAAGTTTCTAATTTAATTTATTTTATCCTCATGATATTGTGAATAATATATATATAAATTTAATATTTTTATTAGTATTTTGATTAAAAAGAAAGTATTTTATGAAAAATGTATTGCAGATATAATAATAATTGTTCTCTCAGGAATTTTTAGTATCTTACATGTATGGTTTGGTTGATAGTTTTATATTAGGATTATTTCATTATTTTGGAAAAAGTTGAATTCAATTTTGAGATATAAATATAATTATACAATATTTATATGTAAACTTCTAACTGAAAAATTAAGCTTAAAAAATGAAGACCACCTTTCTACTAAAGAAAAGGAATGAAAGTGAATGACTTGGTTTTGGAGAGATATATCATAAAATTTGACAACTCGTAAAAATAATATCACAAAATTTTACAATTCTAAAGAATGTTAATTATTTATTACCTATGATAGAAAATATTAGGCTTTTAATGAAACTAAATTTTAGCCCAAGAAATTATTTTAATGTTAATATTTGTTTCTAAAAATCAAATTGATTAAATCTAGATTTATATCTTTTTGTAAGTACTTATAGGAAATCAATTTTATAAGATGTGGAAGTAGGGGCAGAGAATGATCTTCCAAGAATATTTTGTGTTAAAAAATTAACATCCATAGAGGAGCAATAGTAATCTAAAAGAAAATATATTTTTATGTATCTTTACGATATTGTAGTCTTCATTACAGATTAATAGTTGATCTTTGAACTATGAATTTTTAAGTTTAAGTCTGCATTCAAATTTTATTTTAAAATTTTAGAATTCACTTCTCTTTATTTTATTTTGATTAATTCCCTATAATGTTTTACATGCAAGTTTCATAATTACATTGACATAGATTTGAAAATTTGTTTAATACTATATATATATATTTCAATTTTAATATATTGTATATCTTTAATCCAATTCTGATATTTTTTTATATTTTTCAATGCATGCAATATTTTCAAACTCATAGTTTTTTGAAAAAGTAACAAAATAAATCTATTTATGGGAACAACCAAGTCCGAAAACATTACTGTGATAATTTTCAAACTTAATATAATGTCTGCCTTTTCTTATATCGATGCCAATTTTAAATCTGAAAACATTACAAGCCAGTTCCCCAAAGAATCATTTAAATGAACTTGCAAATAATACCATCTTTTATCAATGCCAAATAGATTCGCATTAATAAAAGAAAAGATGGATATTATTTGCAAATTCATTTTAAATGATTCTTTGGTATGTAACTTGTGAATTTTCATAGTAACATTTTTGTTCTTGTTTATTCCATGAATAGGTTTATATTATAAGTGTTACTTATTTAATAAGCTGTAAACTTATTTATGGGCTTGTTAAAATTAATCTAATTTCTTTTAAGATATGTTATCTTTCAAAAGAAGTAAATTCAAATACTGTGTCTAGTGTATTGTATATTTATTCACATTACTGGTTCTCATTTTATATACCTGCATTTGAAAGTCTACAAGAGTATGTAAAGAAATTTGTACATTCGGAAATATAGTAACTGTAATAATTTTTTTTTTATAATGAATTAGTTTGTGAAGTTTTCACTGTTATTGCACACGTAAAGAACAAAAGTCAACATGAATGAAAACATGTAAATTAAGGAAAATTATATTATTTGCCGTAAATGGAGGATTGAAAACATTATTGGGTTTTCTTTTTGGACTTGTAGCTTTATAATTAATTAAAAAGATTAATTAATTAAAAAGATAAAAGATGACTGCTAGTTGCATTAGATTCAGAGGTCTAGATGCAGTGCTCTCAGATCCAAGGCTCCTCACTGATGAAAGCCACAAGCCAGAAACTAGTCTAGGGATATTGGATGAGTAGGCACTAGATAGGGATTTTATGCACAAATCTTCTTGCATCGATTGATTACTATGGCTTGCACTAAGTGGCGCTACTGTATGGAGAGTTTGTTACTGTTTTTCTTAATCCTCATCTGAATTTTCAATTTTTCAGTCTTATTGAAATACTTTATCATTAAAGAAATATTCAGAGGTTTGATATAAGTTATTTTTTAATCTATAAAGGAAAATTATTCATAGAACAAATTCTTAGTATTTATAACATTCGTGGACAATTGAATGTTGTTTTGTCTATATTTTAAATGTAAGACTTTGTGAGATGTTTTATTGGTTTTTCGACTTTTTTAATTTTTTTTTCAGGCTTATTTTCTGCATTTTTTTAAAAATTTTTTAAGTTGACTTTTTTAGGTTTCATATATTCGCCATTGTCTCTGTACTAGTGAAGCTTGAGTAAAAGTTTTTGGTTCAGTTTGCAATTGCAGAGGGGAAAAAATTCAAATGTAGGTTATTTGATAAAGAAAACTGTTTTACTGTAACCAGGAGAACTGTGCTAGGAGTAATATTGATATTACCTATTATTAAGTTTCCTAAACTGCATGAATATCACTCATAATTAGCCTTTCATCATAATGATCAGGAATATATATTAATTAAAATAGTTATTATAATTATAATAGCAAACTCCATACAGTATTGCTGCCACCAAGTGCAAGTCCCAGTAATTGATGGATGCAAGAAGGCCTGTGCATAAAATCCCTATCTAGTGCTTACTCATCCAATATCCCCAGACTCATTTTTAGCTTGTAGCTTTCATCAGTGAGGAGCCTTAGATTTGAGAGTACTGCATCTAGATCTTAGTATCTAATGCAACCCTCTAGCAGCCATTAGTTATCTATAAAGTTAGGAGCGCAAAATGAAAACACCAATAATGTTTTCAATCTAAGTTCATTCGCTTGTGTAGTTATATAGATCTGAACTCAGTTCAGCATCTATATATTTTGGTGCCATGGATTTTTCAAAAACCGCAGTCACCATTATTCCATGAGCAGAATAGGTATAAAGCCATCAAAACATCACATGATCACCATTTCATATGCTTACGCAGGCTCTTAATTATAATAGCTAACTCTAACTAGTGATCCCGGATGTTTTGATGGTTTTATAGCTATTATAATAAGCGTCAACTTGAATAAAATTTTTATTTTTTCATGAAGTATGGTTAGAACTTATTTGTCCATTAATGTTTTTTTCAAAAAGATAATACTTTATCATCATCATCATTAATAATTAAAAATTTTTTTTTTTTAGAATTCTGGACTCTTTAGACATATTTTAACTTTAAAATGTTTTTCTATTTGTGAAATTTTTAGCATCACATTTTTGTGTTATAATGTCTTGACTATAAGGCTGTAATTTTTTAAAAATGTTTCTGATTTATTTTATTTATGTTTATATATTTTGTTAAGTTCTACTATATACTATACACTTTTATTTTCTTTATTAATTGAAAAAAATATTATAAATTTTGATTGAAATAGTAATTTGAAAAATTTATCTATGACTTTTATTTATTTATTTTTTAGGAAAGCCATTTACAAATTGTGGTGGAATGATTCGAACTGTTGGAAGTTTTATAAGCTTAAAGGAGAGTGTCAGTTCGTCTGTCTCATGCACATGGTCGCTCCAGCCCCTTCAAGGGCAAATCCTTTACATGCGAGTAGAAAGTTTTAGTATTAAGTGTAAGATTTCTTCAGATAATTATTTAAATTTATAATCTGATTGCAATTTATGAATTTCATATCATTTGAAAACATAAATGTTCTGATTTTTGAAATATGTTTGTATAAAGATAGAAAATATGACATTACAAAATTAGCCAAAAAAGAAAATTTTAGTAATATTTTTTCACAATCATGGTTTCATCTGTTAACAAATAGATCTTTTCAAGTGAAATTCAAAAAGATACAAACAACATCTATATAGAAATCAAAATAGCCTTTCCATAATTCACTTCAAAAAACTTTCTATCTTTAACATCAAAACATGTCTTCATGAGGTTGGTGGCTTCAGATTCAAGAAGAATCAAAGAAACATCAATGATAAATCTTTTTGAATCTGAGGCCATGAATGAAGACATCCTTTGACATTAAAGATAGTTGGTTTTTTAAAATGAATTATGGAAAGGCTATTTTTTATATATATATATGTTGTTTGTATCTTGTTGAATTTCACTTGAGAAGGTCTATCTGTTAATAGTTTAAACCATGGTCATGAGGGAATATTAGCAAAATTTTGTTTTTTGACTAGTTTTGCAATGTTATATGATTTTCTATTTTATTTATCATTGCTAGTATAGCATTAGGCAGTAGTTAATTTTGTATAAAGATGTTTGAAGAAAATATAAGTAGAATGTTAAAAAAATGAATAAACACTGAAATGAATTAGATTAGGTACAAATGTGTCATGTATGAGATAGATAGAGACTGTAAAACAGCTGAAATATGGTGGATAAATATCTAGAAATACAGAAAATACATCAAAATAATAGAATGTATTGGGCAATTAAGGATGAAAAAGATGATATAATCTGGTGTTTTATTTAAATGAGGATAATGATTCAATTTATGATCAATTGTCTTTAAATTTTTTGTTGAAGGAGGTACATTGATTAACTTTATGGAGAACCAATCCCTTATTATTGGAAATTCATTTTGATTCCAATGGGAATACTGGTTTTTGTGTGTTATGAGAAGGAATTAGATAAAACACTGTTATATCTACTTTAATAGTAGGCTCCCTAAATAGCACAATATATTGCAAGAATTATAAAATGATAAGCCTAATCTCTCATACTTTTAAGATTTTGCTTAAGAGTGTTAAGAAGAGATATCATTGTTTGGAGTAACTTCTGAAAAGGACTCAATTCAGTTTCATTAATGGAATGTCTATTATTCTTTCTTTCACTTTATATCTTCTTTATGCATTGATTAATGTTATAAACTAAATAAATACATGTTTTAATTGCTTTGACAATACTCTATTTTATTTTTCTATTCAATCAGTTTAACAGATTTGATTGTAAAGCACTTTTCCTCAGAGCTAAATTATATAAGCTTACATGAAAATGTAAAAAAATTAGTTTTATATCATTGTGATTATGATAATATTAATTAATATGTGAGAAAAGATAAATACTGTCTTTAACTTTATTATGATATAAGTGTAATGTAGACTTTGAGTATAAATAGGACATAAAATGGATACATTGAATAATTGGTTGTAATGTTTGTATTGTTTATATTTATTATACAAACTATTTTTTTAGTATATTTACAAACATACACACATATATTTTAGTTCTGAAGAAGACTGCTGGTCAGTTGAAACTGTTAGAGTCATTGAATATTAAAATAAGATAGAGCACTGTTAAAATGATTAAAAAATGTGAATTTATTTGTTTTAATTTAAACATTCAAAATTGGTCAGAATGGAAAAATATTAAACCATTACTACCTCGTACTGCACTTTTTACTTTTTGGATGATATTGGACAGATTATAATGTGCTATTTAAATATTAGTTTATCCATTTTTATACAAATTGAACAAAAAAGGTGACAACGTGAGTACTGTCTAACGTCTTTTTTTAATCTTAAAGTAATCTATTTTTACTATAGCTTATTTTAATGGTAATTTCTAGTTTTTTGTAAAAATTATCCAACTAATGGAAATATTCTGGCACACCCATTTTTTTTTAATAACTTACCATAATTTGTTGTGATCAATAGAGTGTAAATAAACTTCTTTCTGGTATTATCTAACTTTTTCACTTATCCAATGTACATAGATATATTGTCTACTTTGGCAACCTTTTCTGAAACTAACTTATACATCTTGGCAGATTTTTTTACAATATAGGTATTTAATCTTTGCAGAAAGATTTCCAAGATAATTTTGCAATCATTAGATATGAAGTATGATATGAAAGATTATATGATCTGCCAAGACATAGGAATATAAAAAGATTTCTTTCAGTCTATGGGCATTGACTAGTTTGCCAAATTGCAACAATTTTGATGCAATATCACCATTTCCGTTAGTCTTAGCAATGATTTCAAAATTAATATGTCTTCATTGTTCATTACTGGAAATTCTTTAAGCTAGCTCATGAAAAGTTTTTTGGAATTGTGTGTGAAATATATCTCTTTTGCATCTCCTTTAAAAAAAGGCTGATGTTTTTATTGTTTGGAAGTCCATAGGAAGTTTGAGCACCACATCTGGAGTCCAGAATTGATTCTGGGACATTCTGATCCCAATTCATATGCTTTACTACTGTGCCAAACCATGCATGGCATCTCCTAATTTGTTTTGATCATCAATATTTTAATTATAATCGGACCATTGGTGTTTTTCAACAACACTAATAATCATGGCTGAGATTTTCTTTTCATCTTATAAATCTATTGAAATATAGTTTTTATTTTTACAAGTTTGCTTTCATCTTCATTATCATTACAAACCATCATAATATTTTCCCTTGTTTTACTCGGGTGCCCTTTGGCATTTCCGACTCATTTTTTCTTAAAAGATCTTTATTCTTTTTAATTTCAATCTCTCTTTTTTCAGTAGTCTTCTCTTAGCGTGTTGAACCGCAAGAGGGCATACTTTTTATGTAAACAAACACAAATATAATGTTACTGGGCCTTTTTATTTTATTTTCAATTTTAACATTATTTTCTAAAATGGAATAATTATGTTTTTAAATTACATTAGATATTTTAGTGCCTTGCGACATTTTGCAAACTATTTTTAAACAATTTACGAAATGACATTATTTTGTAAAAAACATTATTTTTGAAAATACAAGAATTACAATATTTTAAATTACATTCCACAAGTCAGTGCATAGCACTGGAATGTGCATGGGGGGGACTGATGGTTTTTCTGGTCCGAAGGATCGGCCAAAAGATGCAGTACTCAATTTATGAATTGACATTATTTTCTAAAATATAATAATTACATTAACATGTCAGCGTGTCACTCTGGAATGTGCAGGGATGGGGACAGATGGTTTTACCAATCTGAAAGGTCAGCCAAAAGATGCAGTACTCTGAATCAAACCAAGATTATGATTTTCAAAACAATATGCAATCTCAGACATTTTATTTGTCTCGTATCTGTTCTTAATCTGACCAAAAGATGCAGTACTCTGATCAAACCAAGCTTACGATTTCCAAAACAATGTTCAACCTCAGCCATTTCATTTGACTCATAGCTGTTCTCGTGCAAATATATCTTTTTTGTGTCTTGTGTGAAATGGTGCTTGGCCCGACCCTTTTGCAATTGTTTTCACTTTCCATGATATGTAGGGAAGCATGGGAATAGGCTTACAATTATTAGTATGTACTAGTACATCAGTTAGGGTGTAAGATCACTATTACAAAGGCATATTACAACAGGTATGGCCGGTTGAATTCCAAACACCTTCACGATATACGGTAGTGATCTGTTAAGTGTGCGCATTTGCATAGTGTTGTGAAGCTCATCAGCAGACCGTAATATTGGTGTGCAATGCCATCTAAGCCTGCAACTGTTAATATGAACAGAACTGTTCTATAGACCGTAACTTTCAGTGCAAAAGCAGTGAAATATTGGGCCACATAAATGCCATATTTCTGTGCTTTGCATAGAAAGTACACCCTCTCGCGGTATCACATGCGAAGAGAAGACTACCCTTTTTTCTTTACAGTTACAATTGTATCTTTTAGCACCCATTTTGATTTTTTTGTTTTTTTCTTCAAAGTTATCATTAAATTTCACTTTCATCTATATTTTATTTGGTAAGATTATTAGTCAATCAAAAGTGTCAGATTGATTAATTTTAATAAAATAAGCATTGTAAAAGTAATAGAAAAAGAGGTTTGCTTAATTTTTTATAATTTAAACAATGCATAAAGAATGATAAATTGATTTTTTAAAATATTGCCTTTGATAATTTTTAATATTATTTAAAATATATAATTTTTAAAGTACTAAATAAAAGCTTGAAAATTTATTACACACACTGCTATTATTTTTAAACATAAATAATTTATTGTATTTGGTAATTTTAATTTTATTTAAAGTAATTTATAAAGCACTGTAGAAAAGTCAGTGTTTTTTTTTTAATTATCGTAAGCTGACATTTTTTCAAATATAAAGAATGCAAGGCTATCGCTCGTATTTATATTTGTTGATTTATTGCTTAAATTGCATTAAGTTCCATAAAGCAAAAATCCACAGCTTATATATAAAAGTTTACTTTATATATTTACATTTAATTGATTGAGGTATTTCCTGACATTAAACATCACAAAATATACATGAACTTGTACTTCATTTATATATTTTAATAAAATTCGAAAATATTTTCTTTATTTTGTGATGATAATGACCACTACACAACTACTATTTGCAATACCTGACCAAATCACATAGAATATGAACATGGAATTAATATGCAGACCACACTATATTATCCATAAAGTAGTTAACACACAAAACAGTGACTTACCTACAAAGTACCATAATTGTCGGACAGTATATAATTTTCTTTTCCATTTCTAACTTCACCAATGAGCGTTCGAAGCGCAGTATCGTTACTGTGATTACTAGATGTGCTATTATAACATAAAAATTTCTGAATTTTTTTTTTACAGTTTGATTACTTTTATGATTATAATTTAATGATAATGCTTGTTTTAATAAGCTATTTCTCCACTATCTTTTAGTTTTTAGTTCACATGCATTCTGGAAAACAAATACGAACCAATTATATTTGTAAAATGTCTATTGTTTATTTTGATTAATTTCAAAACAATAATCTTTCAATTACTTATTATAATATTAATAGTTATTAAACAATTCAAAACAAAACAACACTCTCCATATAGTAGTGCCATCTTGTGCTAACAAGAGCAATCAATAATTCTATGATCAAGCATACTTACCCTGGAATAAATCCCTTACCTTTAATACACCCTGGATATAATCCTACACATTACTGATCCTCACAAATACATAACATAGTCACACATATATATCTAGTATGGGATTGTTATAACCAATACACTTTTTTTACAATGATAATTCTAAGGAGTGGCCGCTTTAAGTCTGAAAAACCAATCTCTGATTTAAAAAACAAAACTAATAATAAATTCACCATAGAGATATAGTATATTTTAACCATTCAACATTGATCTAACAATTGCATTTATGTTATAAGTTCTAATACACATAAAATGTATCTCATGATGGTTAATTTAAGTACAAATAGACTTGATCAAATTCCAAATTAAACTTTTAATTTAACTTAAAACTAATAATTAAATTATTACTCGTTATTTCTAATATTTGGATACTTCACGTTAAATATTTTACACACATCCTAACCATGTTTAAAATGAATATTGGATCATTGAATATTTTAACTAACTTTATGCATTAACTGGCAATTTCCACATAAAAAGAAAACCTTTGTTTTGAAATGAGATAAAATTATAACTAATCACATATATATAATAAAAGAAAAGATGAAGCAGATTTCATATTTTAGCTGCTTTAAACACAGCTAGAGTATTTATTAATACTTAACTGCAAATGCTGATTTTTGTTTTAACAAATAAACAGTTATGTATAATAAAATGTAATTCATTAGGATTAATATATTCTAAAAGGTCATCAAATAAAACTTAAAATTGTTAATATCAATTTATTTGATAAACAAGTTTTTTATCTTTTTTTTTTTTACTTACGTAGCATAAAGTTTTGTAGTCAAGATTCACTCTGTAATTCCTTGTGAGTAGTTTTATGCGAAGTAATATTTCTCCCTCAATGACATGCATTAATTGATTCCATTTATAATGATGTTTCTTTCTTTCCCAGGTATTATACTGTCCATTATCAATCTTCTGTGTTTGAAATTTGAGGTTTAGACATTTCCCCCCTTCATTTTGAATAAAGATTCCTTCAAATAGCTTGGGCAGATTCACAAAGGGATCTTCAACAGCAGGCAGTTTTTCATTTTTCTATTTGGCCATAAACTAATAACTGTTTGATCCAGCTTGAATAAAGCAAGAATCTTGACTGATTAATTTCAATAAATTTTAAGTACATGAATTTTCAAAATAATAATAAAATTACTCCAAAAAGAGTATGGCCATTCCAACTCCAAAAGGAGGGGAGGAATACTCTTAAAATGAGTTTTGCACTGACTATACAAACCAATCTGTGAACCATAAATTCATCCACATAGTGAACATGCTGATTTCATTTTCTGTTTACATGTTATTTTACAGTGTCTTTTAGTTTCAACCACTAAACATCATATACAGAAGCAAAACTCTTGCAGTAGCGCCACTCAGTGCAAGCCAGAGTAATCAATGGATGCATCTATTGATTACTCTGGTTACTGTATGGAGAGTTTTGCCTCTATGTCTTTTAGTTTTCGTAGCAGAAGACTTTTCTTTCTAAAATACTTCAACACCATATCTAATCTTAGTTACCAATGTATTTTAGAGTCTATCATATTTTCCCATAATTGACATTGTGCTTCTTTAGAATGTTTTTGAAATAATCCTTATAACGTAGATGGCGTCTCCTTCTCCTATGAAACTCATAGTTAAGTTTACCATAAAACACCCTTTTGGGAAAAATCTTCAATTTTTGACTCATTTTGAATGTTCAATTCAATGAAGATATAATTTTACAATAATGGACTCGATAGTATCATATCCTGCAAGCTGAATAATGTATTAATTGGTTTTCTGATCTTGCTATTGTATTTTAAAATTTTTACAGAGCATCCTTAAATGAAACTTTTCTAATGCTTTTATATTTGATAGGGTATTCAAGTTTCAGATCTATACAAAAAATTAGGTAAAATAACAGTTTTATATACATCTAATTTAGTCACAATAGTTATTCCCCTATGTCTCCCCTTCTACTTGTAAAACTACCAAGGTATTTATGCTGGTTTATATTCTCAATTTGATAACTATTCAAGCAGAAAGTTGCTGAGGATTTTTCTTTCGTCACTGGGCGATATAGAACTTGAGTTTTTTGAACATTAATTAATAAACCGAGATCTTTATAAGTTGCATTTAAACATCCTGTAAATCATATTTTGAATTTACAAAAATAGCAGTCATCAGAATTTTTGTAAATCCAGAATCCAAGAAGATGAAGTTCTTGTTTTTAAGTGATTCAGTTTAAAAAATCCATCATCAAACCTATATTATATCTTGATCCCTGTCTGATTAAGCTGGCTACAAACAATTCCAAAGACCACTGCCATAAAAATTGAAAACAAAGTTGGGGCAATTACATATCCTTGTTTAACACCAATTTTCATTTAGAGTGCCTCAGGTTTTCCCCTGTAGAAAAAACACTTGGTCTCATTCTACCATGTAGAAGCTGTATGATGTGAATAAATTTTGGTAGACACTGAACTAATTTCTAACAGTGCCATAGGCCTGTCCTATTAATCAAATCAAATGCCTTGACCAAATCAAATAAAATTAACATATAAGTCATTCCTTTGTTACTGAAACTTTTCTTGCATTTGCCTGGCAACAGAAATCATATCTATAGTGATTCTCTAAAATCGCATGAGGTCTGGTTACCATTTATCTATAACTGGAAGCAATTTATTCAACAAAATTCTTGAAAGTACTTTTGCTATAGTGGATAATAATGATATTCCATGATGAGTACTACAATTTTACCTATTTCCTTTGTTTTTAAAAATTAGAACAATTAAAGTATCTTTAAGATCAGATGTCACAACTTTATGGTTCCAGATATTCTTAACAATTTCCAATATTTTTGAAGGTAATATTTCGGCACCTTATTTTCAAACAGGACTTGCAGCCTTTCTATTTTTAAGATTACAAAGAACTGTTTTGAGTTCATTAAGCTGAATATATCATCCAAATTTAAAGAAGTAGATAAAATGGATATATCATTACAAATCACCATTATTCAAAAGATGATTAAAATACTGTTTTTAATTGTTCAAAATAACATTATCATATACGAGAGTACCACATCTGGATTTAATAGGATTGTGATACCATTTCTCAAGTTCATATGTTGCTTTCAATGCATCAAAAAAGATGTAGAATAACAATGTTCAGAAAATGTGGGTGTTTTTTTTTTTTTTTTCAGTTTTAGTCCATCTATCATTTTTTAGCCTTCTTGCCAATTGTTAAACTTCAGCTTTCAGTTCTTTATATTTATTATGAAGTTCCACATTTAATTTATTGTATTGTCAAACAGATAATGCCACATGTTTCTATTTAATTAAATCACTAATAATATGATCATTATAAAAAACCCAGTCATAATTATTTTTTTAGCGAACCCAATAATAGATTTACTTATATCCATAAGCTAATGCACATGTGCTTTGTGGATTTTAACTATAAATGAATACTCTCACTTTCCAAACACAAGATAAAGTCTTTGTGAAAAGATAGAATGAATCCATCTATCCTTTCAACCCAAACATTTAAGTATGGGCAAATCTTAAGCACTTGGAAATGAGAGTATTCATTTATAGTTAAAATCCACAAAGCGCATGTGCATTAGCTTAATGGCTGATTATTATTACAGGTTAAAAAAAACATCACGCTATATAAAATAAATATCTTATTTATATCCGTAATGCATTCGTTAAGAGAATTCCATGCTTCAATAATAGGACAGTTCTGAAAATCCAAATTAGCAATTTTAGTGTTTAATACCTATTGAAATTTAGGACCTATAGTAGATTCTTTTAAAGAATGAATATCAATTTTTTTGTGAACATGATTTATACTGTAATTATTTAATTGATGGGATTTTCAAAATACCATCATTATTTAAATTGAAGTTTTGAAACATTCTAAATATTAAATTGCTTTATTTCCCCAATTTTTGAATCTCATATCTCAAAATACTTAATCTTTTTTATTATCTTGTTTTTAATATATTTATTTCATTTCAATAAACATTTATTTACTAAATACTATGATTATACAGATATCGTTCTTGTTATAGATGGAAGCCATGGGAATTCCTTTGATTATTGTTCCGTGGATATGAGGAATAATTGCACATCGAACTGGATCGTTTTCAGTCTTAGCTTATTGATCAATTTGTTTCCATAATTGTTTGAGTATGGGTAGTAGTGAGTTATCTCATTGTGAGTTGGGAATTAATTTCTGTTTTTCGTATGGAGTTCTGGGATGTCCAGAAGATTCCACGTGTCTTCTACAATGCAGTGTGGTCTGATTGTCTCATCTCTTTGTTTAATCTTGATGATCATATGGATGTAGACCTGTTTAGCATTGGGAGTTGGGTGTTCTAAGCTAAGTTTGCAGCATGTTGTCCAGAGTGCAAATGTGTAGAATATGGAGAGCCGAATCCATGCGACAGTTTTTGTAGCAATACATCACTGGATTGAGGTGATTGTTTGGAATTTTATTTTGGAACTGGTAAATATCAGTTCTCTGATGCCGCCGAGTTTTGGGCATCTATGTATTATATGCTCTATTGTTTCATTTTCTCTCTTGCATATTGACAGAGTGGGTTGATGTTTAATCTACTTATTTAAACCACAATGTAGATTATTTGACTAAACTTTTAAAATATATTTCTTTTCACACTAATATGCTTAATTAATGTTTTTCAATACATTCCATACATTCTTTTAATCTTTTATAAGAGAAATAATTGACATAGTTTATATAATTCATTTGTTTCTCTTAAATGTAAACACCTTTAACAAATTTATATTATTATTTTAAAATATAACTTAATAATTTATTGTACAATTTGAATATTACCTATTATAATTATTTTTAATACTCTATTTTAAGATATTTATTTTATATATTTTTTTAAAAAAAACTTTTGTATGCTATATTTATTAGTTATTCTCACGATACTTAAAACCAGCTCACTTCCATGTGACAGATCACATGGCTGACAGTGAAGAGAATAAGACATTATTCTTTATAAAGGGTAGGTAGATAATGAATAAATAAAGAAAAATATTTTCCAATACTGTAGAAAAGTTTGCATTTTAAAAATTTATTATAAATTAATATTTTTAGAAGATAAATAATGGGTTCTTATTGTAACAGTCAGAATCGTCTATCTTGCTAACACACTGCAGAATTCAAACCCCAGACACGAAACTGAACATTCTAGGAGGGGCTGCCTTCTAGATATACTAAGTTCGAATCTAAAGGCCAAATTGCACAGTGCCATCTACGTGACAACGCATCTGATGCCACTACTAGTATGACCTTTGACCGGTGCCTGGTGGTCAGGGATAAACAAAAGACTATACTAAAAGAAGTTTGGGTGGCTACTTAACGTCTATGGATTTACAAAAGAAATGCAGAAAATATATATATATAGACCGAGACAGTGATAGGAATCAAATAAAATAAGAGATCAAATTTAGTTTTAAATAATTTCACAAAATTTATTCATATAAATTATATATATAACGCCACTGTCTGCTTATATGAGACAGGGACGCGTATTAAATAATTGTTGGCATTATATTCCCACAACTGACAAAGACTTTAAAACAAAGTGATGTATTCTATTCCTCGGGCTAATAGCATTACGATAATGTGCTTGACGAGATAGGAACATGTGCGAGGTGCTTTGAGTAATTATACAAGTTTAAGAAAATATTTGAAAATTAAGTGTTCTAAAATATTTATTGATTTCGAGAATAGCACGGACTAAAGCTTACTAAGCAACAAAGTGGGAATGTGATCAAAGCATTTATTTGATAATAATATTAATAGAGTTACATTGGGAGGTCAGTATTGCTGATAATGAATTTATTAAAGTTGGAGGGTGTGACACATTTAAGTCACGGATGCTTTGTAAAATAAATATAAAATAAAACAATATTGAATATCCGGAATGATTACGGAGGGCATATCGCCGCTAACCCGTAGGAAAGTATTTATGAGCAGCCGAATCTTAGCGACTGGGTGACGATTGCGTTTAATTCCCAGGTGTGTCATTTGGGGACACACTCCGCCTGGAAACTGCAAAAAGGTGAAGAGAATGGCCTTAGCCATGTAAAGAATCCTTGGAAAAATAAAACAAAGCGGTCTCAACAACCAATTCATTTACCAGCAATACGAGACGAGTGTATATAAAACATACTGAATGGATTTTACTTGGATTAAGAGAAATGCCCAATCAAATTCCCCGAAATTCATTTAAAAGGGTCCGCACATTCTCGACGTCAATGATGAACTTTGTAATTAAAGTAGAACACGGTAATTAAAATAGGAAAATGCATGCTTGTGGGTTTGAAAAGTAAGTATAGATTTATATACGCAATCATGCATTAGGGGACACATTTAATCATTGACCTCGCACATACTCTCATATTAGATTAAAATCAATAACATGTAGATTTTAAACTATGTGATTATATTATATATTAAAGAAAAGAATCACCCTCGAACGAGTGATTTGCAAGATCATAAAATTGGAAATTACTTAGAAATTTAAAATATGCCTTCATAGCGGCGTCTTATTTTCAACAAAGGGAATAATTCACTCGGTCAAAGACAATTCTGACACATTATCATAATAAAATAACAGAAAGCTTAATAAATAGAAAATATTAACCCAAGGATAGAGAGCAAAAATGTTGATTATATTTAAAAGAAATACATAATAAAGTTATGTGAAGTATCAGAAAACAATTTAGAATAGCTATAGCATGTTAGTTATCACAAGAGCTCTTGGGTTAATTTAGGGTTACCTCTGGAGAAGCATTTTAGGTAGATTGATGGTCGGCAGGTTTTTATATAATTTAACAGCAAAATCTGGAAATGTTCATATTTTTGGCAGCAGCAGCAGTTCCGGGGTTCCTTATATGATAGCTTCCGATGGTCTGGAGCAGCGGCCGGCTATTCCGAGAGGACATAGCCATCTTAACACCTCTACTCTGTCATGTCAAGGTTAGCAAATTATTAGAATAGAACTCGGAATGATTTCTCTTAGAAACACATTAGAATACTAGAGAACAAAAGAAAACCCTTCCTTTTATAGTAGACTTTAGCAATAGAACTGCCCTGGAGCATTACAAAATATATCGGACTTATCAGCTGTAATTAAATCATCCGAATGTCTAAAGGAATTCAACATTAATCAATTTTGTTAATTTCCCTGTCGACATTCGAATTACAAACTAGATTTAATTAAAATTACTTTTATTAATTAAAGAAAACCTTAAGTGGACATCTGCTGTTTTTAGATAAACTTATATAATATTAACTAATTAAACCATTGTCCCTCATTTATTTTAAAGAAATATTTGGAATGACTTTTATTAAATTAAACGAAAATTATTTTACTTTTAACTTGCAATATTTGAATCTATTTACTAAATGAATATTTACTAAATGAATTTTATTTTAAATCAAAATATATTACGACGGTAATATATTTGTAAATAGATTCAAACAAAATAACTTTAACAATTTATAATTTTGATATGTTTTAAAATGCATATCATAGTGTGTGCACAATTACGACTTATATAACCTACTTTTAAATAAATCTAAATTATGTGAACAAATACATAATCTATAATATTGTATTTATTTGGGAATGAGCTATATATATAATACGAGCATTGTACTCATGGTTTAAAATTAGGCGGGATTTCGGTATATAAGCGTATTGCAGACACACTACAATAGATTGGGGTTCAAACTAAGGTATGAGAGTAGGAAATAGGTGAGAAAAAGTGAAACGAAGATCTGCAAAGCAGACCTTACTGTTTCATTATCTCTTGGGCTTATTTTTTTAACTTCTTATATTTAACCTGTCATATCTATACTAGTATTTTAATTAATTGATAAAGATTAATGTCTTTAAAATCAGACAAATACTCATGCCATTTTAAAATTTTCTTTCTCACATGTTAATTAAATATATTAAAAACTTACTTTATCACATGAGAATATACTTAAAGCAAAATGATAAAAGTTTTAAAATTGTTTTTTTTTATGGTGTTAATTATATTTAAACTGACATCCCTAAAAGTTTATCAATTTCATAGCAAATGTTGATCAAATTCAGTAGTATTTCTCTCACTGTACTTTTTTTAACATGTTAAATATATATTTAAGCTAAAATTCTAAAAGTTTATTAAACTCATTATTATAATTGATCAAAGTTGCCATTAAATATACGGTACAAATGCAATTTAAAATATATTTATAAAATCAAATTTTAATTGCTTTACCAAAAATTATACTTTTTGTTTAAAAAATTTTCCAACTCTGTAATCTTTTTTCAGTGCTGCCCTTTTTTTGGGGTTTTTATGACATCATTCAGAAAAAATTACATTCTGTAATTCAACACTAGCGCTATAAATGCATAAACACAAAGCTAATATTTAATATTTTATTAAATCATAGGCTGAGTGCTTTTGGGAGTCATGGCTCTTATAATCATAGCTCTTTGTGAAGTAACTGATTGTCTAATGTGTTTATGCATATATAGCGCTAGTATTGAATTACAGAATATTAACCAAACACACAAAGTTTAAAATTAAGTTCGTATTAAAACAATTACATTATAGATTTTCCATGCATTTTTATATTGCAAATTACAATTTTTTTTTAAAATAATTAAAACAAAAATTTATATACTAGTAAAATTCTACACACAAAAAAAAAGAAACTTCAAGATTAGTGCAATATTTGTTGAGTTATAAAGTCACAAACTTTCATGTTTATCTAGTAATATAGATAAGTGTAGTTTTTAAATAAAAAGAAATATATTTTCTCCCTAGATAGATAACATATATTTATATTTTTTTCAAATTTATTTTAAATTCAGTTTTTTACTTTTATGAAATAGAAATTTTTTAAAATTAATTTAATCAAATGACATATTAATTTTATGTGGTTACTATTAAAATTTTATTAGTATCAGTTCAGAGTTGACATTTTAAATTATTGTTTTATATACTTTGTATAATTTGTTATCATTATTTAATATGATAAGAGCAAATGCTTTCTTTAGTTATTTTTGTTATTCATATATTTTGTAGCCGAAGCTATAAGAGAAGTACCCAGATTAGAAATAAGAACCAATCAGACGACTGATCAAGGTATACTACACACTTTCTTTGGTCAAGATCACGAGGAATTAGATTCTCAACCAGATACTGGCTTTTTGCATGATGGTATACTTTATATTCAATACAGAGGCCACTTTAATCCGGAAGTCGATCAATTAAGTGTGGTATTTGCATCGTTTTCCATTACCGAGAAACAAGGTAGGGTAAAAAAATAAAATCATGAATTTATTTATACTAAAATGTGTTTATTGAAGTAGTTTAAGTGCAGAGGAATAGAATGTAATTCAGAGTGTTGTTTTATAAGACTGAACTTCAATATACGATACGGTAAATATCTTCAAAAATAAATAAATTTTTGCTACAAAAGATATTATTTACTTTGTACGCTTTGTTCACTTTAGTACAGTGGTAGCTGAACAGACTCAAGAGCTGGGTTTAAACTTCAAGTGCCCTTCTGACACTTGGATATCAATTGACCCCCCAAGGAATAATCATTTGATTACCTTTTCTTGTAAAGTTTAGTGTAGTTAAAGATCCCTAAACTGAAGCTCTGTCTGCTATTTCTGTTGCCCTAATAATATTTATCCATATTCAAACAATAATTAGAAATATTTTTTTTTATATGATGAATAAAAAAATATTTGATTTAATACCAAATACTTCTAGTCTCTGTGTCATTTTAGTACTCATTGATATAAATATTATTATTATGATGAAGATGGTGTGTATGACCAGATAACATTCGTGGTTGATCCAGACTGAATTGGCTATCTGAAAAAATATGAATACATTACTTAAAAAAGTCAAAAATATTCTTAAAGCTATTGATGTACAGATTTTTATTTTTTTCCTAATCCAATTTGAAGTTCTTGTTTGTTACATCTTTATTTTTTAACAGTGCTTTTTTTTTTTTGTAATAAATAACTTTGGTAATAATCATTAGGAAAGTTATGAATTAATATGCCAGTATCAGTAAACTTGCACGTGTAAATTTTACATCGTATATGTATAACCATACAATATTGGTGCTTACGTTTATTGATATTTACTGATAATTACATTGTAGCATCTTTTAATATTTAAAGTTAACAAGTTATAATAAAATTTAATTTTTAAATGCAAAACTTCTCTAAGTAGATGGTATTATATGTAATATTCATTATCGTCGTTAGCAACCATTTGTAAACGAGTTGGGACCTTCTATTCCAGAATTTAAAAAAACAAGTGAAGAGACTAAAATTGAAAATTTAAAGATGATAGTTTATAACGATCATAGAAACTAAGTCATAAAATTCATGTATTGATTTATTTGACATCATGTAGTGAAAAATTAATACTTTGTTTAATTGGTGAGAATATAATATATTTTTATAATAAGAATATGATCACCATTTTTTATGCTTGCTCATAACTGTTATTAAACAGGCAAAAGTCTCCATATTGTAGTGCCATTCAGTGCGAGCCAGAATAACCAATGCATGCCAGAAAGCTTGTGCATAAAATCCCTATCTAGTGCCTACTCATCCATTGAATCCTAAGATCTAGGTGCAATGCTCTCAGATTCAAGGCCTCACTGATGAAAGCCACAAGCTAGAAACTAGTCTGGGGATATTGGATGAGTAGGCACTAGATAGAGATTTCATGCACAAGCCTTCTGGCATCCATTGGTTACTCTGGCTTGCACTGAGTGGCACTACTGTATGGAGAGTTTTGCCTGTTTTAATATTATATGATTTGACCATTAATATGCACTTTTAATTACTCATATAATATTAATTTCTTTTACATTCTGATTTATGACTAATACAATTTATAAGATATCATTGTTTTTAAGTATTAATACCATTTATGTTCTTTATTACTTTTTACAATGCTTTTTTACAACCCACTATTGATGGTTTTGATTGCTCCAGTAATCTTCTTCAGAACTACAACAAACACATGAATAGAAATATAAATAAACATATAATTTTACATTTTATATATATACATGTATTCTATCTTATAACCACTATTTATATGCTCACATATATCTTTATATACCTCTCTATATAATTATTACTTTTTTAGCTATTATACATTTTAATCTTTTTATATTCTATATTTATCAATCAATACTTCTATAATCATATATATATAGATTTTATTTCATTTATTTTTTATTTTATTCTTATTAATTTTTTTAATATTTAACTCTAACATTATATATTCATATTTTTATATTTTACATTATTATTACTCATTATATTAACATTCAATATGTTAATATAGTAAAAATTCATTATTGCTTGGTTTTTTTTTGTCTGTGTTCTTGGTTTCTAAGGGTTCCGGTGCAGTATTTTGAATTGTTGTAAGCTAATTCAGTTTTAAAAAATATAATTATTTAATATTAATCAGCAGAAAAAAATGTTCTAAATTATAAAAATTTGACTCTGAAAAATTGCTAAAAAAATTTCATGTTACATGAATGTATTTGTCAGTATTTTTCACTTTAATTTTTAAAGAATTTGAATTAATACCTCAGACAATTACACAAAAGCATTTTTAATATTTGTCTAAATTGCATGTTAATAAATTGGAAATAATAATTGAAAGTTTGCTAATCTTTCACATGCTCTAAGACAGCCAATCAGATTTTAAACAGCTGTCTTAAGAATGATCAGGCTTCGACACATGACAGAGATTTTGACAAGAAAAGGATGTTACCAACCTTTTCTCAACTTAACTTTTTTTTTTTAAATATATAAGCCAGTCTTAAGCATCTTGGCCTGAAAGCTTGAATATATAAACATATACACTTTTCTTGTCAAAATCTCTGTCGTGTTTCGAAGCCTGATCATTCTTAAGACAGCTGTTTAAAATCTGATTGGCTGTCTTAGCACATGTGAAAGATTAGCAAAAGCATTTTTGCAAATTTAAATTGAGTACTTATCAGCATCCACTTATTAGCATACATTTACATTTTTAAAATTAATTAAATAATGTTTTGAATTGATGTGTGGTACAAAAATGCGTTTTCTCTTCAAATTATCTTCATGGTTTGTATCATGCAAATTAAGAATTAGTAACAACCCATAAAAGTTAAAATGTGGACTATTTCTTGAAAATTCTTTAGTTTTAAACGAATACTGTATATTCCTCTAGTTGATATGTCAGAGTCCATATTTAGAGGTAGAGGTTGGTGAAAATGTATTTGTAAAATAGAATATAAATAGTTATCACAAAGAATTGTAAAATGGCAAGTATAGTAAGCGATCCGATGCACTGTGACTTCTTATATAGAGTCAGGAATCTCTCAGCCATTATGCCCAGAAAAAGCTGCTAGTCATTTTACATTCCCTTTCCATTCCCCACCCTACGTTTTTCCCACATTCTTCTCTATCTTCCATACCATTTTCACAACATAATCTTTGTCAACTCCATGATCTTTATATCTAAATCCCCCTTATCTTTTTCCAAACTCAGCATAAAAACCAAGAACCCACTTTCTGTATAATTACTTTGTTTATATTTATTCTTCCACAACTTCATTATTTGTACCCTTTCTGCTTGCAGGCATTTACATTCAATTAACAGATGCCTAATATTTGCCATGCTTTCCTCACATAATTTGCAAATTAAATCACCCACATTTCTCCATTTATGTGTATATTCCCTTGTTGCTAAAGATCCTGTTCGAGCCTTAAACAGTAAATTACTTTCCTTGCTATCATCATAAATTAACTTGCACCCAATATTGTTTACTTCTATATATATTTAAACTCTTTTTACTCTCCATACTAGTTCTCCATCTCTCCAATTCTCTATTCTTTATTAATGTATCTCCTTGCCACTATAACACTTTACAGTTTTCCTAACACAATCATCCCATCTTTTGTATAAGTATATTGACATAAATTCTTTATCCAAATCTTCTGCATACCTTACTACCTTTCTCACCAATCTTGTTGCCTGTCCTTTACTCATAACTCACTTAAATACTATTTTGGCTATTCTCTTATTATCCATAAACTGCAATCTACCAAACATTTTCCATAACAAATTCTCCATTAATAGTGCCACCTAGTGCAAGACTTAGTAATCAACAGATGCAAGAAGGTAATCATGTGATGCTTTAGTGGTTTTATATGTCAAATAAACATTTAAAGTACAGCATGCCATCTACATGGTTCATAGATTGGTTTGTGAAACCATCATAAAAATAGTCTTTATCTGTTTTTGGCTTAGAATACTCATGGACATATTCCTTTATGAATAACTGCTAAAGGTGAGTGAAGAAGAGTTAGTATATAAATATCTGTAATATTTAGATAAAATCTTACTTTAATTAAAGGAGAAAAGTTTTTTTTAATTTATTATTTATTTTTATTATAATTATTTATTTTAGACTTAAAGTATTATTTTTGAAACTATCTGTTACATAAAAGAAAAGAGATTTTAAGTCATATTGTAATTTTAATTAATGTTTTTTATGACCTAATTAGTGGATTTGCAAAGTTTAGTTTTAGTTGCTATGTTTTGGCATATTTCTATGGTTACAAGCAAAATTTATCAAAATAACGAGCACTTTATTTTTGTTTCCATTAAGATCCGAGTGAAATGTTATTTTTAGATTTTTTATTATTATTTACAATTGAAATTTTTACTTATTCACATAATTATTTGAAAGAGGAATATACGGATTACATTAGTTTATTTAAAGCTGTTTAAAAGTAGGTATAAATTAAACTGAAATTTTTCGATTTCAAAATGTAACTTGTACATTTTATAATTATACATATATATCTTTTGTTTGTGTGTGTGTGTGTTGTATGGATAAAATGATAATGAGAAATGCGTTGTAAGTACAGAAGAAAACTATATAATATATCATTCTACTTAGCATTCAAGCCAATCTGTTTTATAAATTTTTCTATGTAAAATTTACATTAAATTTAATTTATTTATCGTAGATGCTAGAATTATTTCAAACAATGAATTTTTAGCATATAAAAATGTATCTATTAAGAAAGCAAAAATCTTGAAGCAGAAAATAAATTTGATTTTTTTAAAAAAAAAAAATTCTGTAAAATACACAATCTTGTTATTAAATTTCATCACCTTAAATCATTTTTGTTGTAAAATACACAATCTTGTTATAACTTTCATCACCTTAGGCAATTGATGATAACTATTTGAATGAGAAGGACCTATGTAAACTTATTTTCTTATAACTAAATGTTAGCTTGATTATAACTCTCTCACTCAGAATATCTTAGAGTTGGAGAAAATGGGAGTTATAAGAACATATCCTTATAATTCTTTCTAAATTTCCCAGTTATTTTAAAGACGGATTAACATATTAATTAAGGACAACAGCAATATTTACAAATCTACTCTAGAATTTCCTCCCCCAAAAGCTAGGGAATTATTATATTTAAACAAATAAAAAGAATGGATATTAGCCCAACAGCAAAAATAGATTATTTTTAGCTATTGCAGAAATAATTTTTAAGATTAGGATTAAGCACTGACAAAATATCAAAAATAAAGAGAACTGAAAATAGATGAGTTAAGAAATTGTAGAATCTTTAATTAAGACTTGGTGTTTTCAAAATAAAATAATTAAAAGTGATCTAATAGAACTCTGGATTAGGAGGTTTCTATATATACATATCTCTTGCAGTGGGGTGGACATATTCAAAAAATGCTAAGTAAAAATTGCCAAAAATAGTCATAAATAGTGCCCAGAGTGAAGGAAATGGTAGATTTTGCATATTTTGGAAGTGGAGATTATTACAGGCAATTGGAACAGGACATCAACTTATGTTAAAACTGGTAGTCATAGCAGTAATCAATAAAAGACATTTGCTGAAAAGTTGAAAGATTTTCAAAACTAAAAGTAAAACATTAATGTGAACATTAAGTTTTATAAAAAGAAACTATTACCATGATTGTAATATATATTTTTAATCTAATGCTTGAATATCCTGGCATCTCACTGATGATGCCAGAAACAGAAACTGCTCTGGGGTTGAGGATATTCTCAAAGCTTGTTAAGAGCATATTGTGCGAGCTCTATATATAATATGATATTCAATACCTAATCTAACTGTTAAAAATAATATGGAATAGAAAAAACTTACTATTTTATAATAGAATTTTAATAAGAATCAAAACAATACATTAAGTCTACTACAGATTTTTGAAAACTTTACTAGGATAATTAAATACAGTTTGTTGGTGCATAATTATGACATGAACAGTTCGATTATCATTCTGAAATGTGTGGAGATATTTGGTTTTTTTGGGGTTTTTTTAATAAGAAAAAAATATTTATTATTATAAAAGGTAATAGAGATGAATGATGAAAAAAAAATTCTTAAAATTTATGGAAGAATGAATCAAAATTTTTTTTACAGTTGACAAAAATAGACATTTCTGATACCATGTCAACAGATAAAGACTTTACATCAATGATTATGAGAATCTGGAAACTATCACTTCTTTAGTTGTTTTGAAAAGAAACATGGACTTTTGAAATATGAATTAAGAGCCATCTTTTTATTATATATCTTATTTTGATTGCTTCTTACATATTTACATGCATCTATAGTTATGAATGTTGATGTACACAAATATTTTTGAAACGTATATTATGAATACATAATATTAATTTTTAATATTCAAATATTTTTAGGTTGTAAACTTTTCACTTGTAAAAATGGCCGCTGTATTGCTCCAAGATTAATGTGTGACACACATGATCACTGCGGAGATATGTCAGATGAAAAATCATCCATATGTCAATGTAAGTTTGAAATCTTTTGATTTGATGATCTTAGTATCAGAATTGTCTGCATTATTTATACAAATTATTATTGTTTTTTTTTAATACTTACCAAATTTTATGACTTGCTTTAACATTTGTTTGCCTATATGTAAGCTTTTCTCATTACGTTGTTTTTAACCTTTTTAAGATATTTAATGAATTATTCATAATCTAGTTTGATTCAATTTTTTTTTTAAAAAAGAAAATATAATAAATTTACAAATGAATAAAGGGCCATATGGATATCATTCATCTCACAGGATATGAGGCCCCTTATAACTCTCTCAACCAAATGAATGCATGCAGAACTATTATACGATTTCATATATACGTCAATGTTTAAATTGAGCAAACATTATTATTTTTATTTTTAATTTAAATTATAATTATTGATACCTGATTATTCAAATAATTTTTCACCTTGAGAAATCGGATAATTGCTTTCTTTCATTTCCACACTTATAAACTTTTTTAGAAATTGACAACAGTATAAGATAAACAGACATTAAATTTAAAAATTAATAGCAAAGTTTTCAAACTTTCACTCACAATATTGTTCACTTAAAATAAGCTTTTATAATTGCGAATGTTGTTATATCATCAATGGCTTGCATTATTTATTGGAATTTAGCAATACGTTTATCTATAGATCATGCAATTTTGTTATTTAGTCTTCTATGAATCATATCCATTTTCCAAAAGATCATTGACATCTCATATAAGTTCTGCCAAAAATAGTTACCTCTGATTTTTTTTAAATATTGTATCTGCCACCTGCATGCGTTAAGAGCATCGGTTACTTGAGGACGCATTAGTCTACTTATAAAGTGGCTAACAGGTTTATCTGGGCATAATTGCTGAGATATTCTTGACTTCGTTTAAGGAGAAGCCACAATACATCACATCACATCTAGAAAATTTATTTGGAGTGATCGAATATTACTTGACTCCGACACTACCTTAGTTCAGAGTATGAGATTCGTAACTATTAAACAATTGATAGACAGACACAGTAAACAAACATCAGCTAAATTAATTTAATAGATTTAATAATAATGTTTAGTAGCATTAAAATAAAATAAAGAAGTCATAAAGTTAATTAGTATTCTACCTATGGATGTCTTAAGAGCGTACAGTCTTATTGATAGCTTTGATGGTTAACTGGATTCCCCAATTCAATTTTTATTGAATAACCTTTTAACAGCATTTTATAAAATAAGAAGAATATTCCACATGTGAATGACTTTTAATAAGAAAAAAAATACTCATTTTATTTCCTTGGATGCTTATGCATATCTGCACCGACAATAAAAATGTGCGTGCGATTATAGCTAAACCACCAAAGAATTATAGGTAAAATAAGATGGGCATTCAATGTAAGAGAGGCATGATAAGCTCATTCTAAGTTTACTATGCAAAAAACAAGTGAGTCAACAATTCAATGATCGATAGCCCTGGTTTAAAAAAATATGAGCTTGACTTAAATGTCACGGTCAGAGGCTCCGAATAATTCACCAATATATAGTAATAATAACAAACATAGCATTTGTGCCAATTATATTTAATTCAGGCCACACGAGAGTAAAAAAAGACTGCAATGCAGTAGATGATCCTGGCAACTAGAGGAAATATAATAATATCGATCAAATAGATACTTAACATCCTGGTGGAGTAAAAGAAAAGCCCTATAAAATAAAAGTGGTCTGCATATGGATTTGTTTTAGCACAAGTCGATGAATACTTTTATATAAGGTATATTATGTACAAGCATTTAAGTGTTTTAGCAAATCTAAATTTAAATCATACATATATAAAATAAATTGATTAATGCTAATTAAAAGAAAAGATTAATTTTAAACATTATTACAATCTTCTTTAAAAGATTTTGTGGACTGATTAAACTTTAGACTTGTTTTCTTTAAAAAACCCACTTAGGGTTTCAATATTCAAGAGGAGAAGGGTGAGGAATTATTCTACAATAGTAATACTTATTTTAAAATTAAGACCTCATTTAAAACTATCAAACCCCTCAACTAATGAAAAGAGAAAATTTCTTCTATAATAACAATTTTTAAACATAATAAATTCTAAATTAGGGCATGCTCTAAAAGAAACAGTGAAACATTCATACACGACTTATATATATAATATCAACTAGTAGACGCATAAAATAGAGAAAAAATACATTAAATTTAATATTAAGATTTAAAAAAAGGAATATATATGAGGAAAACAATTATAATAACACGTAGTTTATTTAAGATATGAAAAGGTTTATATTTCTGCTTAGTTCTTAAGTGTGTTACTCTTGCTTTCTATGAATTCTTTGAAGTAGCTACTTTTGTCCATTTTGTAGTTGTATTTTATGCTGTCTGTTAATCGAGTGACTTTTATGTAAGATGGCTTTTTCAGGAGGTCAGCTTTCTATGGATTTATAAACTTAAGACATGTTGTAGGCTGGAGATAGGCTTAGAGCATGGAATTCACCTTTGGTAAGTGCTTGGCCAAACATATATCAGAGATCACTACGAGGAATAATTGGTCAGTTTATTTTCTAACTGCAAGTCACTGTTCTACCGCATGAATTTAATAGAATCTTCTGAATGAATCGGTGAATGAAAAATCAATATATTTTGGGGACCTTTTATACATATTCTGTCTATTGTTCTCCCACACATATTTTTCTCAAATTTTCTAAATTATCATCTTAAAATGGCCAGGTTTTTAATCAGTTAAAGTATAACATTTTAACATTCCGTATTGATTAATTCTGTTACATGTCTTATCTGAACAATGCTTAACTTTTAGATTTTGTTATCGCAATAGATAACATTTTATTTTGGAGGTTAAACATTACTTTATTTACAAAGTTTACTTTTTTGAAAAAAAAATTTACATTACTTTTACTAACCGCATTTTTATGACAAGTTAATTAAAATTTTTTTATTTTATATTAAATAATTTTAACATTAGAATTTTAACTGAAGCCACTAACATCTATTGCACATTTGAAACATAGCGAAGCATCTGTTTCAAAATTGTATTTTGTTTAGCTGTTAAATAATTACACCTTTCAGCAAATTTATTATGTAGCCACCTGGTGTAGTTTATGCGTACTTAAAATATAAAATGAATTTCCCTTGTTTGTAACACTAAAATTCATTGAAGCAAGATGACACTAATCACTTTTAAAGTTTTTTTTTATCAATAATCATAAAAAAAAATTGCATTATAAGAAACCATAATTTCTACTCACTTACAGATGCAGTCAATACAGGCTTATACCATGTTGGAAATATTTCCATAGTAAGCTTACGAGGAAAGTTAAAGATTTAGCATTTAAAAAAACGTCTAGATCGTAAGTTATGAAAAAAAGAATTTTGATAACATTTTCTTGTAATTGCTCATTTAATTTAGTCATTGAATATGAATCGTGGACTAAACCTACACCTTTGATTGCAATTATCTGTGAAACGGTGCAGATACAGTATTCTAACTACTGTTCAAATAAGAACTATATGTTAATATATTTTTTAACATGTTTTTGAAAAACAGAAAGTCTTTGATGATATAAAAACATTTGCAATTTCAAATGCGTGCTTAAAGTGAAGACTCCTGAAGAAAGGATGGAGTTATCAGTTTAGTCTCACAAACCAAGATAATTACATGTAGAAAAAGAATCACCACATTTGACTTAAAAAAATTAAAGAACAAATTTGTTTTCTCTGTTTTGCATATCATGAGTCAGCAGCATAGATGCACACAGAATATTTAAATATTTTCCCTTTATCTGCTAGACTTCCATGCTATTTTTCATAGTTAAAATGCACAACCCTGCCACATTCGCTACATTATATTTTATAGGGGAACTTTTGGTTATTACAAGACTACAAGGTTGCTGCTCAAATCTTATGTGAGACTTTTAGCTTTTTTAACACAACGAGAGGTCAGCGCAGCCACCTTGCAAGCAAGCAGTTGGTTTCAGATGGTTGTTGCGAGTTCACCTCCCGGCCGATGCTATGACATATGAAAATAAATAAATAAATTTTATTTTGTAGGCAATTTTAATTTATAATAAGATGACATTATTGGGTCATATGATATAAAATTAAATGCCTTGATTAATCAATAGTTTTCAGTTTATACTATTGGCACTTTTTTGTTTCAACACCAATTATTCTAAAACAAACTTTTGTCATGAATAAATTAAGTTAGTTTAATCAGAAAGTATGTACCATTTTTTTTTCTCATGGGTCATAGCATCAGCCGGAAAGCGAATCCGCTAACCCAGGACAACTGCTTGTAAAACAGCCGTCGCTGACCTCTCGACCACCAATGCTTGACAAGTATGTAACATGTTTAAAGGTTGCTATTACCAGATCTCGAATATATAGCTTCTTATAGTGCGACAGCTTATAACCTCTCCTTGGTACCTATTGTAGAATGACTGCATTGGCAGATTGTACAAAGTAAATGTTGATAATGGTTTTGAGATAGACTAACTATAATTATCAGTGAAATTTCTGCACATCTCGCAATGATTCTAGTCTTAGATATCTATTAAAGATGACAATAATTGTTGTGCTTACATCTGATTATAATTGCTTTGTTTATATCTACAGTATGGCTGAAATAATGTTCGGGTCATTTAATAATAAAAGCAAGCTGATATATAAATGTCAAGATATTTACCATAGATATTTACAAGAACAAGATATATGTACACTTTAATCCAAATTAATTCAAATTTGCATACATTTGTTCAGCTGCAGAACTGAAGTGGTTTCTTCTTTCTTTATAATCTAAAACGGAGTGTACTTTTGGTCAAGTTTACTATAATCACAGAGCTATGATTATGGTGAACTTCACCGAAAGTGTACTCACCTTTAGATTATAAAGAAGAAAGAAACCACTTTATTATTAGTATGATTATGGTGAACTTCTCCGAAAGTGCACTCAGCTTTAGATTATAAAGAAGAAAGAAACCATTATGTAGACAAACAAACATATGCAAATTTGCATTACAAGTACAAATAAAGGGAAAAATCAACATGTGAAATAAGTCAAGCATTGGTAGCCGAGAGGTCAGCGCAGCTGCCTTGCAAGTTGTAGACAGTTGTCGCGGGTTCGCTTCCCAGCCAATGCTTTGACATATGGAAAAAAAATCAACACTTTAAATAAAGAAGTTTGTCTTTATTACAGTTAACTAACTGCAAATGTTTTGTTATTAATGGTATAACTAGTTCCTGGAAAGGAATGTTGAGATTTCCTTTTCAAACTCTGAAACTTCCAGCCCACAGATGATTTGACTATATGATATGTTAGTAAGTAGCAATTTTCTGCTTTAGGTTTTATTATGCCTCACTGCATTCTTCCAAATAGTGCACCATGAGTTTACTGTTGTCTCACATCTGACATTTATCTGATGTCCTACTGCTCTCTCACATGGACTTTCACACTATAGTCATTTCTCCTTACTTGTTTAGAAACATTTGTGTTTGCCTTATCTCTCCCATTGGTCCATTTATGCCATTGGTTATTTATTTACTTTGATTATTATTTCATTGGTCAACTGAATTTTACCTTCAATTTTGATAGCATTGTAGTTTGGACAAGTCCATTCTTGAGGATAAATTTAAGATGAGTTTACAACAATAATAAAGAATTCTCTGTGCGGTTTAGTTCATTTGTGAGAATGGTGGAGTCAGGAGTTTCAAAGATTTCTGAATCAATACTTAGCTGAGTAAATTAAAATAAAAATGTATTCAAATGAATTGTATGGAGTTATGGTCCTCAAGCTGTCCGTTTGGTTGAAATATCAGTTAACCTTCTAAGCAACTGACCATGCAATTATTATTTATAACAAAGTGTTACAATTTTTGAATTTGTTTGCTATCCTTTTTTTATGGTTTGATTTGAAATCTTTAAGTGTACTGCATTGTATTTTTAAAATCAAATGCCATTTTATTACATGATATTTTTTCTTATTTCATAACCCACAGGTACGAAACAATAGAAATTTTGTATATATGATTTGGTCAGTTATTGATGTATAATTGCTCTGTTACCAGTTAAGCTGTAATTGTTCTCAACAGCAGTTGGTATACAATCATGCAAAAGAAAAATCATATAAACGTTAGATCACATTAACTTATAAATGCATGTAGCAACATCTCCAATGTAACCTTTCGTAAACTGACTAATCTTAACAGACAATTCTAAGGATACTAATGATAAAGTAAAAAAAAATCATGTATATAATATTTGTTGGGGTAGTAAAAATTTTCATTCATTATAGTCAAACATAATGTACATGGATCTAATCCAGCATTCATATTAACATAAATATATACAAAGAATACGGCTGGTAATATTTAATGTAATAGAAAATGCAGTTGAACAGCCATACTTATTGTATAGTTATGTATATTTTTTTATACCATTTTATACTCAACCTATTTTGTTCTGATAGCATTAGTGATTCTCATTTTACACGATAAGCAATACAACTTTTGGTCTTGTTATTTTGCATTAAATTTTTAATTATTATACATGCATTACAGATATTAAATATTATATATTGTATTGTTTTATTTTATGGTAATCAATTATTTATTTATTTACTTGAAATTTTTTTATTTACAGCAGAAAAACTTAAGCCTCTACCCACCGAAAAACCTAGTAAGACTAAATATAGTGAATCAACAGCAACTATGTTCGGAATAGTGACTATGTCAACTTTGGGTATTATTTTTACTATTCTCATATGTGTCAGTATGTTTAGACGTAGTTGTGAACGATATCATTCTTCCATTCCTTCTCCACGTATGGCAATTGCTTCTGTACAAACTATAGGAGGTATAGTTAAAAAAATTTTTTCTTTCTAAAAACTTCTATTTATATGTAAAGATATACTACATACACAGATGCACATACACACTACTTATGCGATTTATATCAATAATGCTATATATATATATTATAATTTAACTGCTTTTTTAAAAATAAAGCTTTCTGTTATTTATATCTTGAATACACGAATTGTTGCATTTCATACAGTTTCAGTATTTCAGTAGATTCTTTCACAAGCCACGTCTTCAATAATGTGAAATATTTGAAGAAAAAGACGCATATTTATGATTTTTTGAATAGCTTGATATTCTGAAATTGCAAATAATTGAAATTTACTTGTTTTATGTTATAATTGACTTAATTTTTGCATGGAATGATAAAACAGACTTTAGCTTCATAAAACGATTTAATTCTAAGGTAATTCCATTTTTTTGTTTTAAATCAAAAAAAAGTTTGGTACTGTTCGGTTAGCTGTATTGTGCCACTAGGCAACACTGCAGTACCCATCAAGAATTATACAAGCGATAAATTTCTATCAAAGAAATTGCTGTAAAATACAAAATACATGAAACATCCCCCCACCGCATGAAGAAATAGATCAAAAATAGATAAAACCTTACAAATTATAAAAACAAGAAATAAATCATTTTTTATTTATTTCTTGTTTTTGTAATTTGTATTTTACCTATTTTTGATCAATTTTTTCATGAAGGGGTGGGGGTTGTGTTTAATGTATTTCACCGATTTCTGTTTTTGTAATTTGTATTTTATAGCATTTTTTATTTTTCTAATTATCACTGAAAATTGTTTTTTTTAAAATGAATACTTTGCCTTAGCATACGTTATTTTTTTTGAGATTTAGTATATGACCTTAGGCATTTTAATTTGTGATTTATTTCTTGTTTTTGTAATTTGTATTTTACCTACTTTTGATCAATTTCTTCATGTAGAGGGGTTGTGTTTCATGTACTTTACAGCAATTTCTTCCATAGAAATTTATCGCTTGTATGGTTCTTGATGGGTACTACAGTGTCACCTAGTGGCACAGTGCAGCTAACCGAACAGTACCAAAAGTTTTTACTACGATTGTTTAAACAGATTATTTACATATTCAAGCACACACGTATATTTAGACCAAAGCAAGGCTTACTCTTTCAATACAATTTGTTTTATTTGCAGTTCCTCTAATTGGTTTCTGCATTTTGCTTTTATTCACAGATAAAGTGCTTTGAGAGAATATAGAATATTCACAGTTTTGTCATTTTATATTTATTTAAGGCAGTGGCTTCAAACATTGTAACATTTTTGATTCATTTTATTCACAATCTTCTACGTG
This sequence comes from Epiperipatus broadwayi, assembly GCA_028023455.1. NCBI lineage: Eukaryota > Metazoa > Onychophora > Udeonychophora > Euonychophora > Peripatidae > Epiperipatus > Epiperipatus broadwayi. Next base: position 150,523 of record JAQFVV010012455.1, on the reverse strand, counting down.
CTTAAATATTTGAAAAATTGAAGATATTTAATCTGAATAAGAAGTCTTTTATTTTTTCTATACACAAACTGTGCCATCACAACGCAGTCTTAATTCAGTTTATAAATTGAAATCTAATATGGTGAATATTCCTATGACTGGAAAAATGATATTTTATTAAGAAAGTGCATTAGACTTTGCTTTACACCATGGCTAATTATTTACTAGTTGAAATTTGAAATATATTTTTTTATATTATCTGCCATATTGTTTATACTTCATTGATTTTAATAAGTACAGATTAGATACCGTAGCTTATTATCAGACAATCTTCCGTTACTACTTGGTCCTGTAAAATAACAATCGACAGCAAAAGACATGATATTACTCTGCAGGATTTTTAATTGTTAATTTGGAGTTTAATAGATTATGGCTGAATTTCCAACTGAATGGTTTTTACATTATTCATTTGTTTCATTAGCAATTACTCAGTAATGAGTATGGCCATGTCAACTCCTTCTAAAAAAAGGAGGTATTGAAAATAAAAAGCTAAAAATAAAATTTTCTTAGATTATACAAATCAATCCATGAAACAGTTTTTGATATCTTACGATTAACTTCTTTTGCATTGAACTTGTCTTTACTTCACCTCTTGTATTCTATTCTCAATCATATCTTTTCAGTAAAAAATAATTAACTACATGACTTGAATTATATGCTATCCAAAGTAAAAAGTAAAATGTAAACTACAAAAATATAAATAAACACCCAAAAAAGTCATTTTATAATATTTGACAGCCATTTTTTTTGAGCACTGTGTGATAAAAAAAAAAGGCATACGCTTTATTGCTTGGGAGTTCTTTTAGAACTTGGATCACCAGACCTGCAAGCACCAGAATCATTCCTGGAACCTCTTGATCCCAAGTCTGATGCTTTACGTTTTGTGCTAATTGCTCTGACAAGCATTATTGATAAATGCTAGCAAGAGAAAGCCTTTAAAAATCTCTATCTAGAAACCGCATTCCAACCTCAGACCAACGGTTTCATGCTTTGGCATTCCTCAGTGAGGCACTAGAGTAGTTTCAGACATTAGACCTAAAAATACCAATCCAAAGCCAGCATTTGTCTAAAAGTTATCTATTAAGTAGAAAATCTGAAAATTTTAGACACCTATCTGTCTTCAAACCCAGCTATCCAACTCAAATAGCTATATGGTTTTGGGTTGGTATTTTTAAGATTTAATGTCTGAAACTAACCTAGAACCTCGCTGAGGAATACCAAAGCATGAGACCATTGATCTGAGGTTGAGATGTGGTTTCTAGATAGAGATTTTTCAATGCTTTCTTTTGCTGGCATCTTTCAATAAAGCTTGCTAGAGCAATTAGCACAGCTCATTATTTTTTATTTACAAGCTTAAAAAATTAGGTCATGTGATAGATGACTATGTTTCTTTCTTATTCTTATTACTTTAGTGAATGCATGAGTGAACAAACTGTAAAGTAAAAAAAAAGTGCCCTCGATTTATTATTAATAATTATTATTATTTTTAATATTTTGTTTATCCTATAATCTATACTGTACATATAAAAAATGTCTGTGTTATATATATGTGTGTGTTGCAGATCAATAAACAATATATATTCTACTCTAATTCACTGTTTATTAACAAAATATGAGCTATTATGTGCTATATATGTTGAACACAAGCAGGGCTTCTAACAAAATGTAGCATAGTTCATGTCTCCATTGTATTATAGAGTTTGCCTCTATAATAAAATCACGCTCAAATTACTTCTTTAGAAAATTGGTTGTTTCTATTGTACTTGAACACATGTATTACAATATAAAAGCATCTTTATTGAAATTTTTCCAGTGATTTATCTTACATCTGCAGAGGATCGGTAACTCACTTCCACACAATATTGTAGCAGAATAGCAGTCCAACATTCTGCTGTTTTTATTGAAATAGTTATATCATGATAAAATATCTTTCTTCCGTTTTGTCAGCACATTCGGATCTATATGCACCTAAAAATTCAAGCACATATTTCTACCTCAAAGGCTATTAAACTGACTAACATTTTCAAGATGATAAATTACAATGAATCCCATTAATTAATTTTTTTAATTAGTCACTATGATTTCAATTATTATTTGTATACATTATTAAAACTGGAAGTAGAACACATATAGCATGACTAGAGTAGAAATAAATATTGGTAATTATTTTTCAATGGTACTATATGAATTGTACCGGTCAAAACATGTTGATCCATCTAGCATGAGCTGGAACTCAAAAAATGTACTTCAAACCCAGTCAAGCCTGAGATTTAAGTCAGGGACCAACCTGAATTCGAACCCATTTCCTAAGCCCAGATCAAACATCTAATGAATAACATATAATGATGGACATGAGAATTTATTTTAAATCCAGCCCCCTAGCAGATTGGAGATTAACTACCTTATAACTTAAATAACATAAGCATACATATGGTTGTACGTGTGGAAATAGAGAAAAAGGAATTCGAACGACTCAAATAAGTTTAGACAATAAAAAATAGCTTAATATAATGAATTAATTATATACATTAGTGTGTGCATGAATGAGTGGTCTCCCAAATGATAGATAATTACATATTTGGAATTCACGCTAAGGGTTCTCATATGCTCTTTTATTAACTAAATAGTATATATACATTAACACACATCTTTGGTGGGTACGGTATTAAGATGCCAATCAATTATTAAAAAGATTACATAAGATTGCTATTAACGCTTTGGTTTATGGTTCTGAAATATCGTGACTAACATAATTTCAGGGAGTGTTTTGGGATTCATTATATATATATATAAGAAAAACTATTTTCACGCCATTGCTGACGTGAAAATAAACAAAATATATTTCAAAACTTATATTTGATTATTTGACAAAATATTTATGAAAAATTCTTTTAATTAACATTTAGGGGACAGACCATTTGATCTTTTCCTTGGCATATAATCTTAAATACAGAAATAATAGATTACGATGGTGGGATTGTATAATAAGATTGAACTAACATTATTAATCAATAAAATTAGTAATACTTGGCATTTAACATATATTTTTGAGCAGAGGGCAATTTTAATATTATAACATCAAAACTGGGTCATGAAGCAAAAGAAATAATAATACGAAGTAGTGATGGTACTGAAATAATGGCGAAGAAATCAAAGATAATGTCGTGCTTCTGGATGAAAAACAAAGTCTAAGACCTTCTTAGGGCAGTGCTTAGAGAAAAGTGGGTAGGCATAATGTGGCCCAGGCTTTACTGGAATCATCAATGCGCAGAGGCCTTTTTATATGGAATAAGTCCCAGGAAGCTCAGCTATCCATGGGCCAGGACATAAGGAGAAATCTATGGATTCAATCCTGTCACAACCCCCAGATTAGAAGCACGTATATAAATTCATGAAGATGAGCCGAATGTCAGTAACGCAGTACGAATAAATGTCACTAAAGACATGGAATAGGATTTACTGCTCTAAAATAAATGACCCCTTGTTTTAATGCTATAATTTATACAAATAATACACTGTGCTGCTATAATATATGTATAGAGAAGATTTTATTTAATAAAATATCCATTAAAATTTGACCCTCTCGTTTTCTGCTATTTAAAATAATTCAATCCCACCATTGTGGATTTTGATAATAACTAGAATATTTAAATATTTGATATTTTAAGAGTACGAAAAATAAAAGAAAATTAGCAGTTGTATAGAAAACAACTCATAGGTCACCTTTTTCAGAATTCAAATAACATTTTAAAAGATTTCCGAGCATTAATTAGCCTGAGTGATAGATTTACCCAATGTAGAATTACTTCATTCTATTTGGAGTTGAACAAATAATTTTTATACGAAACAAAAAATAAAATGTTGACTTGTAAAAGCAATCTGGTGAGCATACTAATTAATAATACATTATGATTTGAGGGGATGTTAATAACCTTAATTCTTGGAGGTTTAATTAAAAAGAGGAAAGAAAAGATTTGAGAAATTCAGCTCGTCAGGTTGCTTGAGATTGGCATATTAATAATAACTAAAAGACATATAAAATCAAGTAATAAATAAATGACCACACCAAAATTAAAGAAAGTTAGAGCATATGAGATAGAATTAGATTTATCAAAATCATTTGAGAGCAATTTACATATTAGGAAGATACAAATTTAAATCTGTCATGAAAGAAATTTTGCTGAGACTAGGTAGGCCAGATTTACTTTCAGGTGGCATGAAGATAATTACTTTGCATAATTTCTTAAAGTCCATTTTAAAAAGTCCAGCTCATGCATGGCAATTGAAAGAATCCATGCAAGTTCTTAGGTAACAGCAAACTTCTTCTCAGTATTTCAAAGTTCTCAAGTCAGGCTTTTACTTCATTCTTAGGGCAGATAGTACAGCAGCGAAAGAAGACACACAAGGGTCAGAAAGGTGATGGGCTTTGTACTCAATCATCATTTTAAAATTTCAAACCAACATGGATTCTGTTAGCTGCACAGTTCTCTCAATAGTAGCTAACTTCTGGTGTTTTAAAATCAGCCCGTTTTATATCCCGCTCAGGTATTTGTGGAATGCTTTTAATTTCTTGTTTCTAGCCCAAAAATCTAATCTCTGATCTAACAAAATCTTACATTTCTTTGTCCATTGTTTTTGGAGATGCAATCGTTAGACAATGTTCCAAAAATATATTCAAATCTATTTCCAGATTAGAAATAGATTTGACAAAAATGTTTATACAAAAGTAAAATCTATTAATTTTATTCCCCACTTTATTTTCAGTAAAACTTTAATTAAAAATTTCTTCCCAAGATTAAAACAATATTATATTTCCAACCCTTTTGTTATATTTGGACAATTAACGGTTGCATCTGCCATCTTGGATTTTACAAAAATATACAGTTTGATAAAAATAAATAATTTAAAAAGGAAAGGTTTTAAAAAGGACATATAATAAAATATTTAAAAAATCAATATTTTGTTAGTATGTTTGCTCCTGTAATATATATATATATATCTGAGCCGCACCTATGTATTTTAATGTGAAGAAGAAAAAAAATTAATAATAATAAAAAAAAATATTGAAAAGCTAAAATTTATAATTTTTAGGCGCTCTTCTCAGAAATATATATACAAGACTAAAGGAGCGAGATGGATATAAGGTTTGAACATAGGTTAGTACTTGGTAAGTAGATAGAACCATGAAGCTCAATCCTAAGCTAAGGTTGACTGCTTCAGAATGAAGTTGGAGAGACCTTAATTCTGCAGTGAATCGATTATGGTTGAAAATGATGATGATGACTTTGCAGCAAAATGCAAAAATATGGCAACTATGATAAACAAGCAATTTTATCATAGTGGGTGATTGTCATTTTTTTAATATTTATTTAAATAAATGAATGTTTCCAAATATTTACAAATTGCAAGGTAGCTAGTCTCTACATATTAAAATATAATAAAAACAGCAAATAATAATCAAGATAAATATGTTACAATCTTATATATAAAATCCCTAAATGTTTATCCATAATGCTGTTACTGATATTTAAGTTAAACATTTCTTTGTTACAGGGCATATTTTTCAAGGGGGAAAAATAGTTATTTGTTCCACCGTTAATAAACCTTAATTTTTTTATGAACCACTTGATGTAAATGAAGTAATTTGTTAAATCAACCAATTAAAAAAAAACTATTACAAAAATAACGGCTTTCCATAGGCCAGATATATTTCTGAATTCTAAAAAAATATGGTATTGGAATAAAACTTTTCAAAGAAAAAAACTTTTGGAAAAAGATCAATACATATACTTTTAACTACAATACAGAACTGAATAGGTATAGTATTTAAATGATGAAGAATGTGATTACAACACATACATTTATGTTTGAAATGTGATATTTAGTGAGGGGGAATAATTAGATGCTATAGTACCATGTTTACATTTAGTTTTGGTTAGTCTATAATTGAAGTTATGTAGTTTGATATCACAGAGTTCGCAATTCCACAGTAATACCATGCATGATTGAACTATTACAAAAACCATGGCCTTTCCATAGGCTATACATGTACAGGTTATTATATAAAAATATAAAGCTAATGAATAGTAGATATAATTTAATAATGGGTAATTTATGAAGATTTCTAAATACTATGTCTTAGCTCAGATATTTCTAACTAGGTGCTTAAGAACATATAAGTAAATGTTAAAAACCAGGGATGATTTTTTTTTTGTCCAATAAAAAGACTCGACTTGCTGCCCACATTGCTTGTTCTAAGAATATAAAGAACAACTGAAGTATTGTATGTATTAACGTTTTTTTTTAGATTATTCTATTGCAGCAGAATCTTGAGATTAATTGATCAACAGCCTAATCTATGAGAAGGATGCAACCCTGGAATAGGTGTGAAATTTCTTCTTAGCATTTAATGCATAGCGTATTTATGAGATCAAAATTTAAACAAATTTTGAGATGGTAGATTGTTGAGCAATGGCAATATCTTGAAGGAGATTGAATAAGAATTTTAGTAAGGATTGTAGAGCAAAAATTTTTCGAAGTTTTAGTCATAGAAAGTGATGGCCAGTGATCTTGCTGTGGATTAATAGTCTTTTATAACCAACTATAAGAAATCTCTGCTTATTAGATCTTCTAGATTAAAATGTATAAAAAAAGATCCTATCATAAAATCATAAAGTACTATTATTTAATATAACTCAAGTTGAAAGTTCACTATTCTTGACAAAGTATTGAAAAGGTCACTGCAATTTCTGATCTAGTGCCAAACCTATATAGTTCATAAGCAAGTTCGTTTTAAACATTAGAGTGTTTGAATTCAGATCTCTTAGTTTCGATAGTATAAAGAAGTAAAGGTGGTTGCCAAATTGTTGTGAAAATTCATTGCTTCTCACTAATAAAGATCAATAACCAGAAACTAATCTAGAGATTTTCTTGAGTTTCTTCGGATTATTTAAGATTACAAGAGATGATTTTGAAACAGAGAAGCAGAATGGATGCTGCTTTTCAAGTAAATATTAAAAAGCCGAGAAAGTTTTGTACACCATCTTTGACAAAGTATCAAAGAGATCATTGCAAAATAATGTTTTCTCAGTATCTGACCTACATGGGTTTAAAACTTTATGATGTTTGACTTAAGTCATTCACTTGGATATTATAAAGAAATAAAGATGGCCCCAGACATATACTGAAAATCCAATAGTCAGGACCTAATCTCGGGATTTGATTAATACTACTGTCTAATGTCCACCGATTACTTATATTTACAAGAAATGGCTATTGAGTTGAGTGATAGAATTAATTACTACTCTTAAACAAATTATATCATTAATTATTATGGTTTTTCATTCCAATCATTTTTAATATAATTGTCAGTGCAATAAATAAAAGTCTATTCCCTTTCATTAACTCATATATTTAATATAATACACCATATACACCTTAAATGACACTTTACAATGCAGTTTAACGTATGATTTATTCTATTTCCTTACAGTTTCAACTGCCCAGCAGTCATCATCAGAGCTTTAAACCTCAGTACTGAGGTTTAAAGCTCTGATGATGACTTCTGGGCAGTACTGAAGTTTAAAGCTCTGATGATGACTGCTGGGCAGTTGAAACTGTAAGGAAATAGAATAAATCATATGTTAAACTGCATTGTAAAGAGTCATTTAAGGTGTATATGGTGTATTACATTATATATAATTCAGCAATGCAAATAAGAAGAAGTGAAAGGAAATTTTAACTCATATATTTATAAGCAAAGAGAGGCTGAATGCAATTTAACTTAAAATGATTTCAAAATATATCATAACTGAAACTTTACTCTTTTTAAATTGCAATAGCAATTTTGTTATTCAGATACTGCATATTCTCACTTTCACAGTTGTTGAGAAGTTGATAAAACATTTTAACTTTTGAGAGGAAATAAATGTAGCATCATTAAGATATATAAAGATATAAGATTTATATTTTTTCTTTAGAATTTTAACCATTAATCATCTTGGATAGTTTTAAAACCATTTCAAATTATAAAATTAGTTATAAAAATTACTTGACCTGACTAATTAAATTTGTATACATTATTTTATGGGCATATTACCCAGTCATCCAGGGATTTGGAGAAAATTCCTGACTATGGCTTTTGTAGAGAAGTATCCGAGTCAGTAAACATCACATGATCAACATTCCCTATGCTTTTTTACAAGCAGTTAAAACCGGGGCAAAACTCTCCATACAGTAGTGCCACCCAGTGCAAGCCAGAATAATTAATGGATGCATACCTCTTTGCAGATTAAAATAAAATTTGAAATAAAGACAGAAGTGTGTGGATTTTATCTCTGGTAAGGAAGAGTATCATCTTAAAGACAATATGATAGTCAAATGAAAAGTGATTTTTGATGTTGAGACTAATTGTTGATGAAGGTAGAAGATTATTCTAACTAATTTATTTTATGGAAATGTTTATCACAAATGATCTTATATATCAAAAGTATATACTGTAAATAGACAATGAAGTATACTGGAAATGAAATTATTTTTAGGAGCTCATTGTATTCTTTGGTTATTATTTCATTATTCAGGTTTTGTAAAGTACTGGTTGGCTGTCTAGATTTAGTTCAAAAGATTGTTTTAAATTATTGTCAGTTTACATTTATAGAATATAATTTTTTATTATTGATTTAATCTATTTTATATACCAGAAGTAACTATATTGAAAATTTTGTATACTGATACCATTTGAAATAAACATTCTTCATTTGTTAATAAAGAATGAAAAATTTAAAACCCTTAGTGTTGAAATATAATGTAATATAACTATATTTCTAGTCATTTTTTTGTAATCTCTGATTTGATCTTTTGTTAGGTTATTAGAGTATTATCATGATGTAAGTTTTATATTGCAGATATTTGTGGAAACATGAATTTTATGGCTGGATGTGATTGTCTTAATTGTTTCTTCAATTGGAGTTTTTAGATTTAACTTCAAATAAAAACATTGGGATCCAGAAATTAATTAAGTCAATCCCTAGCACAGTCAATAAAAGCATTTAATATATATATATAAAATCTCTATTATTTTTAAATTTTTAGTATTGGCACAATAAATGAAAATGTAAAACTATGTTGTACTTTAAATTGTCTGGACATATATAGTTGATAGATTGTTAAAATGTATATCCCTTATATATATATATATTTATCATATTTAGTATGTGTACATAATATATTTATATATTAAAAAGAGGTTGCCTTGACAACAGTTTGAAATTGTTGATTGTTATTAATATTGGGATTGTCTAAGTGTTGACTAGCTTTTAATGATATATAATAAATGAACTTTACTTACCTCATAATTTTTCCTTAAATCAATATAATTTGATATTTCTGTAAGTTAATATATATATACTCTTAATATATATATATATCACATTTAATATGTGTGCATAATTATACATTTATAATAAATGACTAACTAAGTTGTCTGTTTAAAAAAGTTTGAGTTTTTATTTCTATTTTAAAATGATTGTTTTAAAAAAGAAAGCTAAAGAAGAAAATTCTCAATTATTGCTTTAAATAAAATATAGTATTTTTTTTTTAGCTTTTCGCAATAGTTTTAATAATACAAGTTGTCTAGTTTAACTTTTTTTTAAAACAATTATTTTAAAATAAAAATAGAAACTATAAACAATTTTAAATAGAAAACATAGTTACTGATTTATTATACATATATAATTATGTACATATACTAAATATGATATATATATATTAAGAGTTAAAAATAATTTATTAAATTGAAAGAAAATTTTTTTTACTGCCCTCTATGATCATTATTTAAAACAAATGAAAGTTGTAGAATAATTGTTAACTGCAATACATGAAGTTATTGAATATTTTTTATATTTTTCTCACCCTGTTTTATATCTATGGATTAGGGTGATATTAACTTAGTTATATATCAAATTTCAAGCAATTCTACTGAATTTAAATATATTAAATTTCAATTTTAAAATTTCAAATTTAACAAACAAACTGAATTTCAAAAATCAATAAAAGTATTTAGAAATGGGTGAGCTCGAAGAGGACTTGGTTATTTTTTTAGTAATATATTTTACAATCTGTTGATATTGCATTATTAACCTATCAACTTTTTTGTTTTATTAGGCTATATTAAGTAAAATTATACATTACTAGAAATCTGGTAACTGGTGTGATAAGGTTAATTGACCTTTGTACTGTTTGTGATAATAAAGTATAGGGCGTGCAAATATGGGTATACATGTAAATATGGTAAATAAAGATATTTTATTTATTTAAATTACCACTGTACAATACGTGAATAAATTATCCCTTACTGAGTACACTCTAAAAATGTGCCTAATGTAAGCCCACATAGAAATTTGTTAAATGTATGCTAAATTATTTAGATTTATGCAGTAGTGGGACTAATATATATATACTGCAGGTAATCTAGTCAAGTGTATGTGTACAAGATGTTAAGATAATGCAGAAATGAATTGTTAATAAGCTTCCCTATATAAAACTATTACACATGCACCAATGGAAGATAATTCTACAAATAGAGATTTTCATCTCTGAGAAGATTAATGCTTTAGTTTTGATCTGTTTATATATTATTTTGTTATGAGTGAATAAACTCTTGACTTTTACTTGGGTTAAATGTTTTTTGTGTGTTTGTTTCATTATTGATGCAACCCAGCTGGTATTGTAAATAATACCCCTGGGGAATACAACAATCTTAACTGAATTTTTTGATATGCAAAAGATTAAGTTTTCAAGTTTGTTGATTCATGAAAGAATGGAAAGTGTGTCTAGAAAATTAGGGATTATCAGTGGAAATTTAAATTAAAGAAAGTAGTTGCAATAATTGTTGGCAAAAAAGATGAGTTTAGGGTAAAACAATTTTTTTAATAACTCTAAAGTAGTTTTGTTAATGAATGTGATGAAACATTCTTATCTAATTGGGTTGAAGTATTAAATTCCATATATCTTGACTTCTGATACGTTTTGTCAACTGGAATAGTCAAACTTTGTGAAATAAATGAAACAGCTTTGAAAAAAATCTTGTATTATTTATTACTTCTATGGTATTCTTATAGTTGCATGCTATAATATTAATAGTGGTTTTATTTTGTATCAAATATTTAGAGATTAATTTTCAACAAATGATTTAAAGTTTAGCACAGTAACTTGAGAGCTAGAACTTGTAGATTGAAGCCCAATCTATTAAGTTTGGGGCTTAAATATCATATGATCTACTGAGCAACTAAACATGCAGTTATGTTGGCATATTAGTTATTGGAAACTTTTGTAATGATTTTCAAGCTCAATACTATTAAATAACACAATTTATTGTATTGAAACTATACAGTTGTAATGATATCTATTAAAACAGGCAAAACTCTCCATATAGTAGTGCCACTCAGTGCAAGCCAGAGTAATCAATGGATGCCAAAAGGCTTGTGCATAAAATCCCTATCTAGTGCCTACGCATCCAATATGCCCAGACTTTTGGCATCCTTTGATTACTCTGGTTTGCACTGAGTGGCAGCATTATATGGAGAGTTTTGCCTTTTTTAATAACAATTATGAGCAAGCATAAGAAATGGTGATCATGTGATGTTTAGTGGTTTAATGATATCTATGTTTTCAGTCTCATTTTTTTATTATTAATATTTGATTGTTAAATTAATAAAATATTTCAAGGATATAATTTGTTTGGGAAGGAAGAAAAATAACGCCATCTACCGTAGTAGAAATTAAATTGCTATTCATTATAATTGCATCAAACATTAATTATGCAAATGATATTAGTTGAACGATTGTTGTTTTAAAAATATGTTTTAATTCACTGACATATAAACTGATGACATATTAGACAAGAAGCCAATAAATTTGTTAAAATTACCAATTCTACTGACGAAGCTTTAATAATTCTTTACTTCATTACGTAAGCAGGAATTTTAAATTAAAAATTAATTTAATAGAATAGAAATCACATGCCTTTATATATAAAATAGTTTTTTACGGAATAATTTATCAATAAAAATGAAAATCAATTTTTTTGATTGTAGAAAATATTTTTCTATATTTTAGACGTCGATGGGGGATTGATTGTTTAATAATCTTACAAGAAGAAAAAATTGAAATATAAATTCATGATTATATAAAACAAGATTTATTCCCCTCCCCCAGTGGATTGTACTTTTTTTTTTTAAACATATTTATTCAAATGGAAATGTTTATTGATTTTTTTGACATACTATTATCTTTGCCTTTGTTTATTTTTAAGATCTTTTTTTTTGAACTAGATTTAAAAGTTTTAAAGTCAACAGATTGCATGCCCGCGGAATTTATAATCAACATTTGCGTTTTGTCTTGCCATTAGAAATATATATATATAAACATTATGACAATTTACATTTATTGTACAGATTTTAAGTATTATCTTTTTTATTGTTTACTTATATATTTATCTTTGTATTTTATATTAATTAATTGTATTATCCTTCTTTATTTTAGGCCTTTACATAATTATTTTTATTTTCCCATTTCTTCATCTCTTTTTGTGTGTAACAATATTATATATGTTATCTGGATTTAGAGTTCCCTTTTCACATGTAGAAGTTCCCACAAAGTAAGAAAAATTGGTACCAATTTAGTTTGCGCTCATGGCCATTTTGAAATTAAAAGAGCCGCCCAAAACACTGCTGACACATCCGACTGATAAATGACATCGAATAATCTACACATTTGATCAGTCTTCTGCATACTTGGATGATGCTTCGTATCGGCCAAGCCATCCGCCCCCCATCTCATATATTCTGGCGTTTTGCATCATCATTATTTAATAACATTTGTATTTTAGGAAGTTATAAACATTTAGTATTTAGAGTGCGCTCACCACCATTTTTAATTCCAAGGACCACCCAAAAACCACCGCTGACACATTCAAGTGACCCCACGTGGATTATTCGATGTCATTTATCAGTTGGAAGTGTCAGCAGTGGTTTTGGGTGAGTCCTTAGAATTCAAAATGCAGGTGAGCACATACTTTCTTCCCTTCTGTTTTTATTTTCAACTTTATCTGAAATTTATATTCACGGCCCAAAATGGTATATCAGAATATATATAAATGGCAATAAATAATACTAAGAATGCAGCTTTTATTACTTACAATTATTTTTTAATATTAGATGTTATATATCTAGTTATAAATATGTAACATGAGATTGTTTCAGATAATATACTTGAATCTTTATTTTATTCTGAGTATTAAAGACATTATCCAACAATTATTTAAAACGATATTAAATATATATATATTGCAGAAAATTAAATTTACAATTGGATAGAATATTTTTATTTGAACTGCAGAGGCAAACTAGAGCTGAATATTATTGTTCCAATCAATGATTGTTACATCTCTTAGTGAATTATACGCTTAATTTGTATGTGGATTTTTATTATTACCATTGCAGTGTTAATAACGCTAAATTAATTGTCATAAAATGAATAACTTTAATATATGGTATCCTCCTGCCATGCCTGTAACTGGGGCCTGATGAATCTTGTAAAATTTCTTAGCTCAAAAACAAGTTTAGAATTTTTTCCCAATTGGCATCCTCTATCCACATGAAAGCAGTTTATTAAGTCAATCTTAATTCTTGTTTTAACATTTTAAAATATAACACATTCTAAATGTGAATATGAAATTGCTATCATTTGGTGTAACGATGGGTAATCACAATAATTTCCATAGTCAAATATAAATCTTGTTTGTTACTATTTTCATAATGACCAAATGAAAGAAATAGGAGTTAATTAGATAAAGTTACTATATATGATAGAATATCATGGACAGCAAAGATGGATACTTAATCAGATTAAATCCAAATTGTTATTTGAAGATTAATTGACCATATAGAAATTTTCCAATCTAATTCAACAAAAAGTGTATAATGCTTGGAAAGGCTTATTGGTGAAAAAAGAATAGGACCCGAAATGAAATGGTTAGCCTCCATCACTACAATAATGAACTTCCTTTTGAGCAACCAGAAAAATCAAGTGGATATTAGATCTTCTTGGAGAAATGTTATTTGATTAACACTTGATGGCATTTTAATAATAATAAAATTGGGGTTATTCATGCTGTTTACAATTCAAAATTCCACAATATTCAAGTTAAATTGTGAAACCTTGCTTATCCTTAAACTATCGAAGTTAGCCTTTTTTTTTTTTTTGCAATGTTCCTATACATATTAAAGCTGATCTAATTATAAGCAGCTTTGTGATTGTTGCAGGAATCTTAGGAGTGTGTTAAAACAGTAAACATTATGAAAGCAGTATATAACAATATTATTGAAACTTGAAAAATCTATTCATCCTCTTTACTGAACTGCAAAATTGTTCGTGATGAAGATTATAGTAAAAAAAAATATTTCAGTAAAAATGGTGATAATTACGAACATTTTGTTTTGCTATAAAATAAAAAATCAAATATTTTATCATACAAATACTTTAGTTGAGAAATGTAGCTCTAAAATGGGAATATGATGGTTACTTTACTGATTATGATCATGTGATGTTACTTGGTTATAGTGTCTCTTGATGATATACTCTATCTGTTTTCATGCAGAAGACTTCTCATATGTGCATATGGTTTGAGAAGTGATACACACACATATATAGTAAGAATTTGATAATGCAGAAGAGTTATTAATTTGATAATGGTTTCCAAAAGCCATAATGCAAAAGATATGCCTTCGTTGTTATAATAGTGGGGGAAAATGATCTGTCAAAAGCGAACTGTCACTTGATTAAAGAATAAGAGCTTAAAATCTTTTAGTTCAAATTAAACTTTGTATTATTAATATACAAAGGCATTTTTAGAAATAGTACGCAAGATTTTGTGATAAATTAAGATCAAAAGAAGGTTTGTGGAAATAAATCTATTTTCTGAACGAGCTGAAATTGTATGGGTTAATTTTTTTGGTACTGTTGTACACTAATTATTTAAAGATAACAACACCCCATCCCACCACTGTTTGTGTAGACATCTTTATTGCAAGCAGATTTTTGTTTTATACCAATACTTCATCTGCCCAAAATAAGATAACCTGGGATATTTACTCTTTAATTAATAATAGCTAGATATCCCTTTATCGACCAATACTGGACAGTTATTTTCTGATTTTGAAATCATTGCTTTTGAAATACTTAAATAAACAACTAACACAATAAATACATGTAAGGCCTTAATATTATGTGCCTTAAGTGCTTAATTTTACCATGAGAGGGACCTCTACAAATCTTAATCCAAGATTATGATTTTATAAAGATAAGAGTGGCCATCTTATCTTCAATCTACTTTCTAATTATATAGGCAAATCTAAAGCATTTTGATTTGAGAGTGTGAAGTTAGGTAAATTCTTCACTAATTATGTCCACTATCTTGATTAGAAATCAACATTCGTGAAATTTTTTGATCACAGCTTTTTATTTAGATGTTATAATTAGAAATATTTCAAATCAATTTAAAGTTGTAAGCATTAATTCTTATTAAGCGCAAACATTAACTTGCTGTGAATTGAAAGATTTCACGAATGTTGATTTCTAATCGAATTAGTGGACTTAATTAGTGAAGAATATTTTACTAACTTCACACTCTCAAATCGAAATGCTTCAGATTTGCCTATATAATTAGAAAGATTGAAGATGAGACAGCTGCTCTTATCTTTATAAAGTCATAATCTTGTGTTAATATTTGTAGAGATCCCTCTCATGGCAAAATTAAGCACTTAAGGTGCATAGTATTAAGGTTAAAGTCTTATTATGTATTTATGTGTCGACCATGTGCTTAATAAGAAATAATGCTTACAACTAACGCAGTGCAATTTAATTTCAGTCAATTGTATCAAAAAAATAAATTTAATAGTTTTCTGTGAAAAATATCGGTAGATTATTTTTGTATTTCTCTTCTTTAATAGGTGTTTGCCAAATTGTAAGAGAAAAAATCTTTCTGCAAGGAGATATAAATGGTTGAGTATTATTTTTGTATGAAAGAAATTGGAAAAAGAAGTAATAGTTATTTTAGTTGCCTTATTCATGTGGGAGGTGTTAATGATTTAAATATATCCAAATATTAGGTTCACAATGTCAAGAAAATCTATTGTTATTTAAAAATTTGTAAACAGTTTTGCTTAAAAAAACAAATATCCATATATTTATTTCACAAAAGACTTTGCTAAGATGTATATACACTACAGACTAATTTGAATGTATATTATACTTAAATTATTAAAAATATAAAGTTGTGATTGGAACTACATACACAAAGAATAGTTATATTTAGAGCTCACAAGCTCACAAAACGAGCTCTTAACAAGCTTTGAAAATATCCTCAACCCCAGACCGGTTTCTGCTTCTGGCATTGTCAATGAGGTGCCAGGATATTCATTAGATTAAAAATACTAGGACAAGCCCAGCACTTTATCTAATGTATAATTATTGAGGAGAAAATCTGAAATTTTCAGACATCCATATGTCTAAAAATCCATCTATCTAACTTAAATAGCCATATGGGACTGAACTAAGTTCAGATCACCATACATTAATAGCTTTAGCAATATAAAATCGCCAAAGTCTTAATAGCAAAAAATAAAATGCAAAAAAAATCAAGTCAGATGTCACATGACTTAATTTTAATAAAGCTCGTATTTACAAATGTTATATATAGAGCTCTATATATAACAAAGAAAGATGCATAACATTTTCAAATGATGTCCATAAATATATGAATTCTAAATTTAAAAAAAAAAGCTTTATTATTTTAATACATTAATGGCATATAAAATTTTGGCATAATAATTCTCACAAGAAAATGAAGGGTGGGGGGGGGAGGCTTTTATCAAATAATGTATTTATTTATGTCAAAAAATTACAAAAAGACCAATTGAGGTTGTACTTGAGAATAAATTACAATTCTGCTAGTTTTTGAATAAACTATTACAAGATTATCAATTCAAAACAAAACAACACTCTCCATATAGTAGTGCCATCTTGTGCTAACAAGAGCAATCAATTATTGTGCTAGTATGAGATAGTGATCATGTGATGTTTAGTGGTTTAAGATTATCAATTACATGAAAGAATATATCTGATCAATTATTAAACAGACATTTAGCATAATTACAACTGTAAATTATAAATCATGCACACACATAGTGTTAAATATCAACCCCAAAATTCAAATTTATAATATGTCCCCAGGGATTATTTAATTCATGGTATTCACTATGATTTAAATGAAATGCAGATTCACAAAAACACCATTATCTATGAAGATTGGTTTTCTATGCAGTAATACATTTAAATACTTTTGTTGAGAGTTGTCTGGCTGCTGGAGGGTTGCATTAGATCCTAAGATCTAGGTGCAGTGCTCTCAGATCCAAGACTCCTCACTGATGAAGGCCACAAGCCAGAAATTAGTCTGGGCATATTGGATGGGTAGGCACTACCTGGAGATTTTATGCACAAGCCTTCTGGCATCCATTGATTACTCTAGCTTGCACTGAGTGGCAATACATATAGAAAGCTTTGCCTTTTTTATTTATTTTGAATATAATTTTTTTTTTATACTTTATAAGTATAAATTGTGAAGATTAATGGTGTATCAGGCAGAATGGCAATATTAGATATTCAATTAATGATAGATACCAAATGTAGATCTCAGATTATTATGCCTCTTCAAGTTCTCATTCTGCTGAAGAAGTAAAGAACTTTTTATATGGATGTACAAAACGTCTTTGATCAGACAAAACAACATTTTAAAATTGTCATGGGAAACTTTAATGCTAAAATTGATAAATGATTGAAGGATGAAAGTGGCATAGATAAATTTGGTTTTAGTGATAGAAATTGAGAGAGGACATTAGACTTATGGAGGTTGCAGAAAAAGAAGAACTTTATATTATCAATTCTTTCTTTAAGAAAAATGTTAAATGGAAATGGTCATGGAAACAAATGAAGATACAGCAATTTTGATTAACAGAAAATATGTATTTCAAGATTGTAATGTTCTTAGTACAACGCAGGAAGTGTTCATCGATTAGCAAAATGTAAGATATGTTATTAATGCAAAACTAGAGAAATAAAAATTTAAAAACAGTATTTGTAGTTGATATTCCTAATCTTCAAAAACATTTCTATGAATTTAAATTAGAACTTGCAAATCGTTTTCAAATATTAACAAATTTTGAACATGATTCAGATTTGAACAAAATCAACTGCAACACAGATAACTGGTACAAAAAAGCAGCAGTTGATCAGTAAAGTTTCCAATGAGACAAAATACTTTATGAAGAAAAGAAGGAATATGAAAATATATAAAAAGATGCATTAACCAGGATTGAAATCTTGAATTTTGTAAAATGGTGCGAAAAAGAATTGATAATGATATATGAAAGTATAATTGTGAATTAGCAAGGAAACCTGATAGAAGAGAATAAAGATCCCAAGAGTGTAAAACAACATCTTGGTAGTGATAGGAAACATTTCTCCAGTAAGAAAAAAGGATGGATCTAATACTAAAAAGAGAGATGACATTGTGAAGTGTATAGAATTTTATCAAGAATTATATAGAAATAGAGAACAAGGACAAGTACTTCCTACATATCCTAAATATATCTTATGAATTGCCCATGATTTTAAATGAAGAAGTGAGACAATTAAATCTTTGAAGGGAAATGCTCCAAGTAGTGATGAAATTATAATCCATATTTCAAAAGAAGTAGGTGAAGAAATAGACATTTTTTTGGCAAAGCTATATACCAAATAAATATCTAAATGATAAAGATGCATCAGATAATTGGAAGAATGCAATATTAATATTTAAAAAGGTAATAAGGAAGATATTAAAAATTACAGCCCTATCAGTTTTTTATCAGTTCTATACAAAATTTTTACCAAAATCATTACAACTCGTCTACAGCAAATTTTATATTTCAAACAACCAAAAGAACAAGCCTGATTTAAAAGTGGTTTTAGTACAATAGATCATATCCAAGTATTGAAAGAAATTATAGAAAGGACCAATGAATATGAGTTGCCTTATGTTTTGGATTTATAGATTATGAAAAGGCATTTGATTCTATAAGCATTTCAGTGATTAAAGCATTGGATCATTAAGGTATAGATCCAGGATATTGTCATATTTTAAAGAATATTTATAAAAATGCAACAGCAACAATTAGATTAAACAATGATACTAGTAAGATTAACATTGAAAAGACTGTATTCAGGGTGACTCCATATCTTCAAAACTTGTTATAGCAAATTTTGCAAAAAAATATTTTGTGGGTTAAAATGGGAAGCTAAGAGAATAAAAAGAAATGATTATTTAAGTAATCTAGATTTTGCAGATGATATAATTGTTTTTGCAAATAATGCTTTGGAGCTTCAGGAAGTGTTGGTGGTCAAGTGGTCAGCACAGCTGCCTTACAAGCAGTTGTCCCGGGTTTGCGGGTTTGCTTCTCGACCGATGCTTTGACACATGAAAAAAAAATGTGAGAGTTATCAGATGAAAGTAAGAAAGTAGGATAGATCTAAAGGTAAATGTTAAAATAGATTTTCTCAAAAGAAGAAAAAAAATTATAATGAGTTAGAAGAACTACAAAAACCGTTGTCAGGTTATTACTACAGATGGAAACAAAATGGATGAAATTAATCATAGAAGTAAACTTAGTTGGAGTGCTTTTGTAGAAATAATTTAATATTTAAAGGAAATATATCTATTTATTTGAAAAGGAAGGATTTTAATAAATGTGTCTTACAAGTTCTTACTTATGGATTTGAGACTTAGCCACTTAACAGAATAGCAGTACAGAAACTTCAGATCACTCAATGAAGTATGGAGAGATGCATGTTAGGAGTAACAAGAAGAGATCAAAAATGAAATACACGAGTGAGAGAACAAACAGATGTTAATGACACCATTGAAAGGAGATTGAAATGGAGTTGGGCTGGACATATTGTTAAAAGAGATGAAAATAGATAGAGGGATGAAATCTTAAACCGGATTCCAAGATATTGTAAACGACCTAGAAAGAGACCACATGTGAGATGAATGGATGAAAGAAGGAAGTTTGCTGTGGTGTTATGGAGAAGTTAGAGATTGGAGATGGATTGAACTTGGAGAGACCATTCCATAATAAATTCATAGTGGTTGAGAGTGATGATGATGATGATGTATCTAAAAATAAAAATAGTTTTTTAAATAAAAATAAAGCATTTAGCTGCAAAACCAGTAATTTTCTATTGACTGTGCAAATATGCGTATAGTTTTTGTTGTAAATAGTGTAAGTCTTGATTTAAATTATTTTGTTTCTTCATTTCATTACATTGAAATAAATTAATGTATTTGAATAACAGCAAATGTATTTTAGTGTGTTTATTGAATTAGAATTATTAGAATTCTTACATTTTGATTTTATTTTTTAATAAAAGATAAAAATTCACTTTTGTTTTTTTAAAAATAAGTATCCTATTTAATATTTTTAAAAGAAAAATGAGAAAGAATATATATATTATTTTTATTAATAGCATACGTTCATCGTTTAAATCCTGCTAGTGAAGAAAGCCAGTGCCAAACATCTGATGAAAATTCACCTCCATCCTATTACGAAGTGGTCAAGAATAAAAATCTTCCTGAACCTCCTCCTTCATATAATTCCATCATTCATAACAACACTTCTTATACACAAATAACACATAGTGACTCTGAATTCCAGATGAGCCCAGTCCATCAGATGTATTGTGAACATTATCAAAATCATCAAAATCTCAATTTTAGAGAAGGAATTGTTAATGATGGATATATTGATGAATCTCAGGGCCAATACAGTATTTTAAATGAATTATCATCACATAGTTTAAATACCATTGCCAAAGCATTTAAATCATCTGAAAATTCCACACCTGCGAGCAGTCCTGCTGTATTGCAGGTCTCATCTGAGGTTTGCATATCAAGAACTTTGTCTCCTTCTGTGATATCTGATGTAACACCTGGACCAGCAAATTCTAGAAGTCATTTACTCCAATATCCCCAAGACTCTACTTCATCAAAATGCTGATTTATTCAAAAATAATCTGAGAGGAAGGATTATAAATCCGCTGTTTATTATTTTTAAATTAAGTAATGATTATGTTTTGTGTGTGCCAAAGTATCTTATATTTTATTTATTTTTATATTTATTTTTGTAAATAAAGAATTTTTTCTGAATTTTGCAGTCATATTTTCTGTTTTCTCGGATATAGAATATAATAAAACATATATAGTTAGTTATTCATGGGTTTTTGTATAAATGGGCGCAAAAGTCTAAAATTATTTGTATGAAAACATCTTTCTACTTATTGATATATTAAATAACCAAATATTATATAATAACATGTTTTTTTTGGGGAAAACATTCTTTGCTTATTTTAATTTATAGAACATTAGAGATAGAAGAGTATGTTTGCAATGAAAAAAAACTTAATACAGAATGAATAATAATACTGAGGCAGACGATCGTGAGTGTAAAAAATTTTGTATCAATCCTCAACTAAGTTAAAGAAAATCTCAATTTGGTTTTGAATAAAATTAATAATTTAGATCTTCATCTCATTCTTACTTCATCTCTTCTTTTCAAACGTTGGCTTCTCTTATTCAGAAGAAAAGGAAAAATAATGTTATTTATAGCAGTTTTTTTTTTTTTTTTAGTGTTATTCTTATAAATGATTTTATCCATGGATTGTTGCAAAATAAGCTGCAGTTATAATAGCAGGTGAATCGCCTTATTTATTTCTATTATTTCCAATGTTATTATTGGTGGGGTTGGCCTTTTGCTGTTCATGTGGCTTCTTATGATGGATTAGAATGGATTTCAGCAGAGATTTTTCAAAGCTTGGTCCCCCTCCATAATTCTACTAAAGTATTCTGAATTGCTCCCCTGTAAAGATATCCGAGGCCATTTTGGAGAACTGAACAGTAGGTTAGATTTAGCCCATATTTTATGTTATCTCAAATATTTTCCTAATTCTCAACTTATCTACCGCAAATTGGACTTTTCAATATTGTACTCTCAAAACGCAATTCATATTTGAACGCTAGATTTTACGAATAAATCCTAATTGTGACATAGGTTTACTTTTAATAGTTAATCATCTCATGGACTAATGCTTTGAGTCAATTTTTGGAAATTTATGGACAAAAAACAATGTATCATTTTAAATCTCCATATTAATACCGCAAATTGGATTGCTCAATATTATACTCTTAAAACGCTATTCATATTTGAACTGTAGACTTTACTAATAATTCCTAATTATAACATAGGTTTATTTTTAATAATCAATCATCTCATGGACTAAAGCTTTAGGTCTTCACAAGTTGGTCAATTTTGGAAATGCTATGGACAAAAAATACAACGTATCATTTTAAATCTCCATATTATACTATGTAAATCAAACATTTTATATCCAATAAAGTTTAATCCTTTTTTTAAAAAAAAAATGACACGATTTCCTGAACAACTAATCATATAAATTATTTTATATATTTTTTTTAAAGCTATATTCTTTAATGTTAGGAAAGATACTTAATTTTTAAAAAATGCTGTTTATATTAAAAAATTGTAATATTTATGACATACTCTGATATTTCATTCCTGGTAAAAGAGAAGAAAGTCCGTTAAAGAACAGAATGTAAGATTAAAGAAATTTATTATTGACATTTTATTTTAAAAGAATGATTATTAAAATAATTCTCTAAAAAATATTAACATTTTTATATATGAAGGATATTTATTAAATAAATTTGATTCTTGATCTATAAAAATCAACGATAAAAGAAGCGAAACTGATTATTGGAAAACAAATATTTACTGTTAATTATAAGTTCTGTAATATTCTAAGGAATGATGAAAGAATTCCCTAAAGTTGTTGAGAAAAACTTTTGATTAGAAAAAAAAATCTTTGCGGCTTAAATATTAAAGGAAAGAAAATAATAATGTTTTATTTTACTAGACGTTTTATTTTGAAGACTTAAAATGCATTTACTTTGTATAACAAAGCAATATTTTTAATTTTAGGTTAAAATATATATTAGTGTTGTTTTTTTGTTTACTTTTACAAGGAATCCACCCCAGCTGTTTCAAGAAAAGATGGATGCTAAATTTGTCAATCACACGAGTTAAATTTTTATGTACAATAAAGTTATAAGATTTAATCTAGGGGATTTGAACTCAGACTTTCAAGCTCCTTCAATATCCACTTCATAATTATACAATCGATACACATGACCACATACGTGTGAAAAATTATTTGTCTCTTTTTCACATGTATGTGGTCATATATATTGGTTGTATAAGATGGAGTGGATGATTGAAGGCGCTTGAAAGCCTGGATTCAAATCCCCTCTAATTACATCTAGCTTAAATATATATACTATATTTGTATTTAAAGATTTACTTATATATTTATTTAATATATTAATTTATTTTTTTTAGATAAACATTATAAAGGAATTTATAGTGTTTCAAATCAGAAGAAAGATTCATGAATGTTTTTAGTTAATCCTTCAATTTTAGTATTGTATCCGTAGACTGGGAACTTCAACTCAGTAATTTATGGCTTATATTTAGTTACTCTCTTGCTAAAATTAAGCACTCAAGGCGCATGTACTAAGGCTTTAGCCATATATAAGTATTACATGTTGACATCACGCTTAATAAGAATATTTACAACTTTATAATTGATTCAAAATATTTCTAAATTTAATATCTGAATATTGACTTGTTGTAAATCGAAAGATTTCACGAATGCTAATTTTTAACAGAAATAGTGGAATTAATCAGTGAAGAATTTATTAGCTTCATGCTCCCAAATTAAAAATGCGTTAGATTTGCCTATATAATTACGAAAAATAGGTTAGAGATAAGAGGGTCCCTCTTATCTTTATAAAGTCGAATCTTGCGTTATGATTTGTAGAGGTCTCTTGCTTAAATTAAGCACTCAATGTGCATGTACTAAGGTTTTAGCCTTATATAAGTGTTACGTGCTGACGCGCTTAATAAGAATTAATATTTACAACTATAAAAAAAATCAGAAGCTGGTAAATTTCATTTCTGAAGCAGATAAGCATAATAACCATGAATAATGTTGAACTTGTTGATTATATTCCAGTAATGTCCAGGAAAATCAAACATAATTGGTAGTAATGGTGGATTTTAAAAAAGAAATTTGTTTGTAGTTCAGAAAAAAAACCAATTTTTTTCACCATAATTCTTCAGATGATTAATGAATTTTTTGGTTGAACATTCCCAAATGAAATATGTATTTGAGATCTGTCTTAGATGGTATAACAATACTTAATGTCTTATGTATTTTCTATGAGGCAACTTCTGATATCTGGCGGGAGACTGTAAAAGAACAGAGTTGCTGCAAAGGAGTAGACTCTTGGGTATGAGTAATATTTCTCATTGTACATGTAACTGTGTACTTAGAAGTTTAGTATTTGCATTTTTTCTCCACACAGTAGCATGGTATTCAGCAGTTGAATATACTATTGCTAAACAAAAATATCCCTAGAGTACTTTGATCACAATTCCAAGTAATGTCAGACATATTGTTTTTAGAATTTATTTATAACTTTTAAATTAAAAACTAACTGTGATTCATGAGGCTACCAGTTTAAAACTTACGATAATTTGGGAAGATGCATTACAGGAAGTGAAATATTTAGATATTGTGCATAGGACAGAGGATCATTTGGACTACCGTATGTTTGTGAAACCTATTGAAGTTAGGGGTTTAATTCATCCGCATTCATACTCTCCTCAAGTGCACAAGTTGGCATCTTTGAATTCGTTTTTATATAGAAAGCACCATCTTTGTAAATTTGAGGCACATAGAAAAGAAAATCTTATTTGTTTTATTGAGGACTTAGTCAAACTTGGACATAAACGTTCAATTATTAATAATAGAGTTGTAAATTTTTTTACATAATTTGCAGTTTAAACCTGACAAGATGGAAAACCTCGTATAGTTTTGCCATATATTCATTCTATTGCAAAACAGTTAATTAATAAGTTATCTCCAGATTTTCAAGTAATTTTTCATTCACCTCCAAATACGAATAGATTGATTAACAATTCAAAATTTAAAATTGAATCTAATTTAACACAGCATGTGGTTTATAGTGTCTCTTGTTCTTATAAAGATTGTTGTTCTATTTATTATGGTGAAACTAAAACCAATATTTTAAATAGAGTTTCACAGTATAAATATTTATATTATCATACTAAAACTAAATTTTTTGGTAATTCAGTGTTTGTGGAACATGAAAGTACGGCTGGACACTTATGTCAACCAGTAGAGGCAAAATTAGTGTGTACGGAGAAGAATAACATAAAGCGTAAGATTAAAGAAGCTTGTTTTATAGCTGGTAATCCCAATGCTATTAATAGAAAAAATTCTTGTTTTAATATTTCTAAAATATGGACATTATAATATTTATTTATTTATATTGTATTTTATTTATTTATTTAGATTTAGTTTACATTTTATTTGAGGTACGCATTTTGCTTATGAATAAGTGTTTATATTTTGTATTTATTTTGTATTGAGCTATGATTATGGAGGCTTAAGTCCCCCAAAAGCGCTCAGCTTTATATTTTTAATTTTATGTTTAAAGCTTCAGCAACTGTGTTTTATCACAGTTAGTTTTTAATTTATTGATTTTTGTTGAAGTATATACATACATTCTTTTTATAACTTTTAATAGAAGATGAAAATAAGTTAGGCTAAAATCTAAGATAACTTACTCCTAAACAGCATGGGGCAAGATTTTATTTTGGTCTACTGTTACAAAAATGTACATGTACCAGTTGTTTACATATGAAACTGAATGCACTGTATGAGATTAGAGATAAGATCTGGTCTATAAAAAAAGATTTCCAAACTTTTCACAATTTGAGGTCTTTTTTTCTGTGAAGTCAAGAAAATATTCTCAACATAGATAAATTTTCTGCTTTTTGTTTTTGGATGCTTATTTATAAATATATTTAATAAAGGACATTAATTTGACAAAATGATTTGCAATAGGGAAAATTCAATTGACTATAAATAATAGTTTTCTCACGTAAAAGTGATTTTTAGAAAATCATTGTACGAAACAGGGTATAAACAAATTAGATGATTAAAAGTAATACTAGCATTTAGTTTATTCAGGATTTTTTTCAATGTAGTTGTTACAAATGTCTTAGCAGCATTATCCTGGCTTAAATTCGTTCTTAAGATTATTCTTTTAATGAATTTATAGGGAGCCCCCTATACTGATTTTGGGTAACTAGATTGCTCTAGTTTTGCTTTCATGCTAAATCATTGAGGTGGTCTTTGTATGAATAATGTTGATAAATAGTTTTGCCAATTATGTTTTAACTTTAGGTCCTAAAGTTTTTAGAAATTTGGAAATATATTCTTTTTCCTGGAACTTTTCATACTTTTAAGGTAGTTGAGGGAAGTTAAAGTAAGCTAATATTTATTAGTTTTATTAAGTTTAGATTAGAGAAGCATTGTGAAAGAAAATATTCTAGATTTCTCAATTTTGGGCTTAAAAATACCAGTCATCACCTCTGCATAGAAGGATTTAAGCTTTTTATTTGCCTGAAGGTGTGTGATAATGATATATTATTAGATGTGATATGTTGGACTATTTCCATCATCTAAGAGTGTTGAATGTATAGAAAATTTTAAACTTTTCAAATACAACAACTTGTTAGTAATAACGTACAAATAGACAACACAGATTAGTGTCTATTTATGTGTTATTACTAACAAGTTGTTTGTATTTGAAAAGTTTAAAATTTTCTATACATTCAACATTCACTCTTAGATGATGGAAATAGTCCAACATATCGCATCTGATTAAGCTTTTTAATTGGATCTTATGAAATTTTTTCCATCTTAATATTATCAAATTTATATTTGTCAACAATATATGGATTTTTCACAGACAAATATTGAATATAATAAAAATTAAATACCGTAACATTATATTAATAGTAATAAATAAAATAAAAATTCATATAAAGTTACAATGCTATCCAAAACAACTAAACCTTACTAAAATTCTTCCACAACCATGGTTTTATTTATTAACAAATAGTCCTTTTCAAATGAAATTCACCTAAACATACCACCTATATATACCAAACAAAATAGTCTTCCCATCATTCATTTCAAAACCCAACTTCTTTTAACACCAAAGGATGACTTCATGAGATTGATGGCCTCACAGCTGAACTATTATATTCGTTTTTAACTATTCTTATGAACTTTAACTCTTTCATTGATTGAAAATCTATTCCTGGAGTAATTTATACAATTCCTTGCAGTTGTCATAAAATTTATATAGGTCAGACTAAATTAAGTCTTAATGAAAGAGTTAAAATTCATAAGAGTAGAGTTAAAAATAGATATCATAACTCAGCTTTGTATATTCATGAACTGAATACGTCATAAAATATTATTTGACAATGCAGAGGTTAGCTTTTATGAAAAAAGTGAATTGAAAAGAGGAGTAAAAGAAACTGAAGATAAAATATTTTGAATCTGAGGCCATCAATCTCATAAAGACATCCTTGGATGTTAAAGGAAGTTATATTTTGAAATGAATGATGGGAAGACTATTTTGTTTGGAATATATAGGTGCCATTTACACCTTTCTTAAACACTTTATTAATACTTTTATTTATATCAAATTAACAGTTTCAAATATGAATATGTGGATAAGTGCATTAATTGTATAATTATATATTTGAATATTGTAGCTCTGATGATGACTGCAGGAGAGTCGAAACTGTTAGTTTTGATATAAATAAAGAGTATTGATCAAGTGTTTAAGAAAGTTGTAAATGGTATGATATGTTAAAGTAGAAATCAATACATAGGAAAAGGAAGAAGTAGAACAATATATAGGTGGTATGTTTAGTTGAATTTTACTTGAAAAGTTATATTTGTTAATAGGTGAAACCATGGTTGTGGAAGAATTTTAGTAAAGTTTAGTTTTTTTGGCTAGTATTGTAAAGTTATATGAATTTTTATTTGATTATAATAAGAATTACTGGTTTTGTTTCAATCTGGAATAATTTGTTTTTGGTATCTTTGAGGAATATATCCTTTGACAGCTGTTGCTTTGAAATATATCATAAAAAGAGTTATGGGTTGCTTTTATTGATATTTATTTTAGAATATTCTACATTTACTTCCATCCATCTTTTCTTAAATTCCATCTTGGACTTAGTTGGCTTCCAACTTGATTTATGTTGGCTTTGAAAAAAATCCAATATTTATAAATCAGTAAGCAATTATGTTTTGTTTTAAAGTAATCAGTACCTCTAGTCCCACTACTTTAAGGGAATGCTTCTTTTTGCAAGGAATTAGAAAAATATGTGCATATTGTTTAAAATGATTCATTCCAGAGAAAGTTGTATTATAAAAAGTGAAATCTATGAATGCTGAAGATATAGGCAGATCTGGAGAAGAGGTTAGAACCAGTTTGTATGGCATACATAAAGATAATGTAGCTGAAAAGTGGTTACTATATTTTTTGATTTATTTTCTATAGAAGTCAATTTTTGAAACAAAAATAGCCATGACTTTTTTACTCATTATCATCACCATCAGCCAATTGCCATTCCAACTCTAAAAGAAAATAAAATGACAAAAAAATTAATACTATTATTATACTAGAAATGCATCTTGGGAAAACTGTTCAAACCAATCTGAAACTTAAATATGTTCATGTATAAGAATCTGAAACTCAAATATGTTCATGTATAAGAATATGCTGGTGTATTTTTCTGTTCATTTGATATTCTGGATGTTATGCAGAAAACTTTTCTTTCTGAAATACTTTTAATGCTGTCTAATTATAACTGTAATATATTCTATTTTCTACTATATTTTCCCAAAGAAAAGAATCAACATTGTACTTCTTTGGAATGACTTAGATAATCCTTATAATATAAATGGTGTCTACCTCTTTTATGAACACCCTGCTCATGTTCTTCATAAAATACTTCTAGGAGGTCTTCAATTTATCCATATTACTTGTCCACTCCAATGGGAAGTGTAATTTTACAATAGTAAACCCTATACAATCACATCCTTGCATATCCTTAAAAATACTTTTTTAATGTCCTTATGTTTGTCAATAGGATGTCCAGGTCTCACTTTCATACAATAAATTAAGAATAACATATCTATATACAACTCATTTAATTGTAGTAGCTATTTCCACATGATGAAATATCTTATTTTTCAATTTGTTAAAGTAGCAGTGGTATATTAGAGTTTGTGCTCCAACACGAATGTCCATTTTTTTACTTGACCAAAATTTTTTAGTTGTATTCACAAACTGATAATCATTCGAACTAAAAGTGGCTGAGGATTTTTTCTTTCATCACTGTGTGATAAAGAACTGAAGTCTATATGAATATTAATTATTAAACCAAAGTCTTTATATATTACTGTCAAAATCTAAAGTACATTCACAAAACATCTTTGGAATTGTCAAAAATAGCATGTTGGAAGTCCAAAATTGAAGATGAAGTTATTTTTCATCCAAATGAAAAATTCCATTATTAAATCTATATCTCATCTTTATCCCATTGCAATAAACTGACTGTAAACAATTCCAAAAACTTGTCATAAAAATCAAAATCAATGTTGGAGCAAACACATATCCTGGTTTATCATTAGTTTTCATTTCATATGTCTCAGATTTTCTATCTTTAATAATGACACTTCCTGGCCATCATGTGAAAGGTGTATAATAGGAATAAACTTTGATAGACAACCAATTTCCCACAATACCATCTGATAGAATAATTGTGTCAAATGCCTTGGGCAAATCAATAAAAGCAATATATAAATCATTCTTGTGTTCTGAACCTGCATTTTCCTGGAAACAAAAACTGCCCATGGTGTTTTTTGATTCTTTAAAACCACATTCGAATCTGGTAACCATCTATGATTGGAAGCAATATATTTAACAAATTCTTGAAAATAGTTTTACTGCAGTGAATAATAATGACCTTCAATGAGAATTATTGAAATTTTGTTTCCTTTATTCTTGAGATCAGATGGTACAACTAGTTAGGTCCATATAATTTATATATATTTACTAAACTAGAAATAATCATAAATTAATTATTCAAAGTTTAAACAAATCATCATATCATTGGTTATATATACGCTTATTATCTTTGATATAATGCTAAAATAATCAATCACCCCCTCTATAACAATTGTTTTATACCTCACAGCTGTATTTCACAATTAGTATTGTGATGTAATCTATAAATCCCTTTCCATATAAGTATCAGACATAAGGTTGATTAGATTTTAAAGCATGAAATAAACATGACATTTAGATTAGTGAATTAATATTTAATTCTTGCATATTGTAAAACCACATCATATTTATTTCATGCTTTAAACTTTAATCATTTATTCATATATATTGCTTATAATAACTTCTCTCATATATACTTTAATGCAAATTTTTTTTTATTATAAAACTTTATTTTCCTGACAGTTCTGATGAAGACTGCTGGACAGTCAAAACTGTCAGGAAAATAAAGAAGTTTTATTAAAAATTTTTTTTTTGCATTAAAGGGTATATGAGACAAGTTATTATAAGTAATATATATATATGAAGAAATGCAAAGAAAGTAAAGGAGAAGAATAAGAGTATATACTTCCAATCATTTATATTTGGTTTTTATATGGATAGGGCTTTGCACTTCCGAATATTAGCTGTAATTTTTCAGCCAGCTAATGAATGATGATAATTGACTGGAAGAAAGTGATAGAGTTTGAATTTAGCACATTATTTGCAAGGATGATAAGTATATAATATTGATAATTTGTTTAAACTTTGTTCAAATAGTTAATTTATGCATTTAATGTATTATTTATTTATATAGTGCTATATTTTAAATTGTAATAATCATTAGGGACATGTGCTGTAAACTAATAAACACTTTTAAGGAATAATCTCCTTTCCGAACATAAGATAATGTCATTTGAAAAGATAGAATGAATCCACTCTACCTTTTTAACCTAAACATATATGAATAGGCAAATCTTAAATATTTGGAAATGAGAGCATGAAGATATTAATTAATCACTTTTAATTCCATTTGCTATGTTTTAATTATTGACGTCTGTGAAATTTTTACAATTTATGGAACGTCAGTATTAGACGTAATATTAAACATATATATATAATGAGTTATTTATTTATATAGCACTGTTTTAACTAACAATCATTAGGGATGTAAGAAATAAGCAAAGTGTAACTGATTTAGATATAAATGTAGATGTGGTGAGGGAATGGATCTGTAAAATTAATGATAAGCTAATTACAAATGTAATAGAGCCCATAAATATCACGTGTTAATACGTATAGAGAGTTTTGCCTGTTTTAATAAATGTAATAGAGAAGGAAGAGTCAAAAGAATTTATAAAAGGGAAGGAAGAGTCAAAAGAATTTATAAAAGGGTAATAAGAAAAAAAAGAAATTGTGAAAATTGAATATTTGAATATGCAAGGTGGTAGGTAACCAGAAAGGTGTTGGAATTAAAGTAGTTAAAAATAAAGAGCTTGAGGTATTAGAAATAATGGAAACATCTAAGAGAAGAAGAACTATGAAGACTTGGTATGGCAGGGTGTAAATAGAAAGGAAAAAAGGGATGGCAGTGTAGGAGTTATATCAAAAAGATATTTGAATGCTGTTAAGTGTTGATCAAGAACATTTGTGGTTTGAGATAAGATTATGAAGAAAGAATGGGTAGTGGCTATAGTGTATATGGCCACTAGAGATAGTCAAATTATAATGGAGTGCAACAGTAGCACATATGAATGTCTAGTTAAGAATATACAGAGTTTCAAAAAAAAAAAGGGAAAGAAAATAATAGTTATAGGGGATCTAAATGGGCATATTGAAAAAATTGATGATGTGAGTAACAAGAATGAACAGCTTTTGAACAATTTTTGTCAGAGAATGAATTTGAGCACTGGAAATTTACCAAATATTTGAGGGACAATATATACAGTCTAGAAATAATATATTTCTTACAATAGATTATGTAATATTTAAACAGCATTAAGCTGTTCCACATGTGCTTTGAAGATTTTAACTATAAATGAGTGAATACTAACACTTCAAACACATGATAAAGTGTTAGTATTCATTCATTTATAGTTAAAATCTTCAAATCGCACGTGCAACAGCTTAATGCTGTTTAAATATTACAGTTTATAAACATCACACTATATAAAAATAAAATGATTTATTTAAATAGATTATGTATTAATAGAGAAAGAGGGAATGAATAAAGTATGGAAAATTAAAGTATTTGATAATGAAGAGAGAGTAGGCAACAGTGATCATAATTTTTTTTATAATAGAAATGATTAGTAATGTGAAGGAAAATGATAATAAAAGTAGAAAGGATAGTGAAAGATGTGGATGGAGAATGAATGATAATAAGTTATAAGAATATAAAATAAAGGTTGAAGAAATCATGGAAGAGTTTGTGGGAATGAATATAAGGACTGGTGCAGTGAAGTAGAAAAAGTGGCAAATAGGGTTTTAGGTGAGACTATTCAGAAGAATAAAAGTAATAGATAAGTGAGAATTAGTAAAAGTGCAAAAGAGAGGAAAAAAGCATACAGAGAATGTAAATGTGCTATAGGAAGTGAAAAAGGTATTAATATTAAATGGGAAAAGTATTTAAAAAAGGAAATTGGCTAAAATAGACAATTATATAGAGAGAATGAAATTAAATAGTAAATTATTGGAGATATTGATAAAAGTAGAAGACATGGGAGTAAAAAAAATTGGAAAATATATTAAAAGAAGGAATGTAGGGAAGAGAGAATAGTGTTACCAAATTATGAGGAAAAAGAGTACCCTAGAGAAGAATTAGAGATAATCTTAAGTATGTAATGGATATAGAAAAGATGTTAGATATGAAGGACAGAGTGATAACAACAAAAATGCACAATGGAAATATTAGTTTTACAGGAAATGAATTGAATAAAGCAGGGAAGAAATTGAAAAGTGGCTAAGACAAGAGGTTTAGGTGGATGGGCAGAAGAGATGGTGATGAATTTGGGAAATAGGACAAAATTAAATCTATTATCATGTTTCAATAAGATGGCACAGAAGATAGAATGCTGGAATAGTGTAAGAATAAGGCTATTATTTAAAGGGAAAGGTAAGAACCATAGAAACACAAATAATTATAGACTAATAGCAGTAATGTCAGTGTTATATAAAGTTTTTGCATATATGGTATGGATGGAAGAAAATAATATAGTGGGAGAAATGCAAGGAGGTTTTAGAATAGATAGGCATATAGGAGATAGTTTATTTGTAGTCACACAACTTATAGATATGAGTAGAAATACAGCATTTGGCTTTTATAGATATAGAGAAGGCATATGATAGAGTAAATAGAAATAGATTATGGGTAAGTTTAGTAAATTTGGGAATGAATGGAGCTTTAGTGGATCTTATTAAGAGATTGTATGAAAATAATTACTATATGTATCAATTAGGAAATATAGAATCAGTAAGTTAAAAATGGAGTGGGACTAAGGCAAGGATGCCTTATGTCACCTATTTTGTTTTTGTTATATTTGAGAGAAATGGAGAGAGCAATAGAAAGACTAGGAAGAGGAGTAGAGATACCATTAATAGATGGCAAGGGAGTATATATATATATCTCAAGGTCTTTTATTTGCTGATGATATGTTCTTGTGCACAGAAAGTAGGGAAGATATGGAAGTTATGCTGAAGACATGTGCAAGAGTGGGTAAAGAGATGGGGATTAAATTTAGTGAAGAAAAATCAAAAGTAATGATGATAAATGCTGGGGAAAGAGAAGAGAAAGAATTTTTATTGGGGGATATAAAGTTAAATGTGGTGAATAGGTATAACTATTTGGGAATCATTTTAAGTAATCAGAGAAATTGCTTTGGATGAATGTGAGAAAAAATTGATAAATGAAGCAAAGAAAAGAAAGGGATTGATAAAGAAATTAACAATGTTTTCATATAATAAATATGATGTAGCTAGAATTGTATGGAAGGGAATGGCAGTAGCAGTGTTAACATATGATAATGATGTGTTATGTGTTAGTAAAGGGGTATTAGATTACTTAGAAAAAGTACAAAGAGAAGTAGGAAGACATGCATTAGATGCAGATGTGTGGACAATAAAGAAGGCAATTCAAGGAGAAATACGATGGTCAAGTTTCTATATGAGAGATGCAAAATGAAATGTTCATGTTTGGTAGATTGCAATTTATGGATAATAAGAGAATAGCCAAAATAGTATTTAATTGGGTTATGAGTAAAGGACAGGCAACAAGATGGGTGAGAAAGATAGTATGGTATGCAGAAGATTTGGATAAAGACTTTATGTCAGTATACTTATACAAAAGGTGGGATGATTGTGTTAGGAGAATTGTTGAGTGTTATAGTGGTGAGGAATGGGATTAAAGAAGAGATGAATTAATAAAAAATAGGAGTTGGAGAGATGGAGAACTAGTATGGAGAGTAAAAAGAGTTTAAATATATATAGAAGTAAACAGAATATTGGGTATGAGTTAATTTATAATAATAGCAAGGAAAGTAGTTTACTGTTTAAGGCTCAAACAGGATCTTTAGCAACAAGGAAATATACATATAAATGGATGAAATGTGGGTGATTTAATCTGCAAGTTATGTAAGGAAGGCATAGAAAATATTAGGCATATGTTAATTGAATGTAAATGCTTACAAGCAGAAAGGGTACAAATAATGAAGTTGTGGGAGAATAAATATAAACAAAGTGATTAAACAGAAAGTGGTTTCTTGATTTTTATGCTGGGTTTGGAAAAATATAAGGGAATTTAAATATAAAAGCCATAGAATGGACAAAAATAATGTGGAAATCGGATGAAACAGGATAGAGAACAATATGAGGAAAATGTAGGGTGGGGAATGGAAAGGGAAAGTGGTGAACAAGTTTCTCTGTGCATAGTGGCTGAGAGATTTCTGACTCCGAGAAAGGTGAAGCCATAGTGCATCGCATCATATCGAGTTGTTTCAGAAAAACATAGACCATGGTCATATGATGTTTTTTTGGGGTTTAAATTGAGTAAAAAGTTTTAAACATATCTATATCATATTTATCATTTAGATTCATAATAACTTTTTATTTAGGTTTAATTGATGTTTAAAATTAATTTCTGAGTACTCATTGTATTTAAACTAATTAGAACATTTAGAATATATTATCAATAAAAAATAAAAAATGGAGTCATATATCATATAACCCCATTTCTTTTTAAGCTTGTAAGATATAAACAAAGAGCTTTGCTAATTGCTCAACAAGCTTTGTGATAGAAAGCATTTAAAATATCTCTATAAGACATCACACCCAAACCCCTGATCACAAAGCTTGTTGAACAATTTAAGAATCATAAATGAGAATGTTTCCATCACTGAAAGATATATGTAATCTGGTTAGAGTTTAGAATGAATTCCAAAAATTAAAGTAATAAAATGAACAGCTATAATTGATTCATTTTAATAATAGGCTAAAATTAGATGAAAATACAGATACTAAAAATAAGATACTGATAAAGTTTTTTTTTTTAACATTAACTTTGAATTTTT
Organism: Epiperipatus broadwayi; assembly: GCA_028023455.1. NCBI lineage: Eukaryota > Metazoa > Onychophora > Udeonychophora > Euonychophora > Peripatidae > Epiperipatus > Epiperipatus broadwayi. Next base: position 114,688 of record JAQFVV010012455.1, on the reverse strand, counting down.
TTTTGATGTTATTGTTTTTCAATTGTTCAATCATGCTATAAAAAAAATATTAATGGAAATATATAAGACAAAAAACGAAAACAAATGGCCTTTAAATAATACCCCTTCCCCATATAAAACCTTCAAAAACTCATCGGATTAATCAAACCATGGATGCACATTTTTTCTTCATTGTTTTGGCTTCTAGCTAATATAAAGACAGTCATGCATATGAATTATAAATATAGGGATTTGAACTCAGACTTTCAAGCACCCACCACTATCCACACTATCTCATACAACTGATACACATGACCACACACATGTAGAAAAGATACATAATCACCAATACATGTATTTCATGCTAAACCAGCAATCATCAGTTGGTCCAGATTATCATCTCCCACACATATATATATAATCAGTGCTCAGTTTATATTAAGATAGCAAATCCTCACACTTTAATGGACAGGCTTCAATCTACTCAAACCTCCCAAATCCCATGCTGATGCCAACATTATCATCACACCCATGTTGACTTGAAGTCACTCTGACCCCTTATGTATATGAATTATGTAACATCTATTTATAAATTAAAATTAATGCATATGTCATAAACAAGTTGTATGATTTATAAAAATTACACCCCATCCTCTGTCTTCTATAGATATATTTATTTCATTATCATAACTATTGGTATGCTCTCTATGTGCATTATTTCATTATCATGTGACTTAGTAGATCCAAGGAGTGAGTATAGGCATACACAGTTACTACAATTTTTATATGTCAACTGAAATGCCAATGAATGTTCTTATAAATGTGAATACTGTAATGATAAAGCATTGGACCCATTCTATTAAATCATTTTAAATGTATGTATATCAAACTTTGCAAAGCACAAGTGTTTAGATCTCTTTAAACAAATTTTATTAAATAATATGTAATAAACTTAACACATATGAAAATAATTACATGAACAGCATGAGAACCTTTGAATTGATTAAAATGCATTAATTAAGTCAACTGGGTTTCATATTTTGTTGACAATTTTTTGATGAAGAACATGAAAGTTCAGATTTAAATCTGGTAAGAAAGTTAACTGTAATACATATCTGATGAAACAGATAATCAACTAAATAAAATAGTCTAGCATTGGTGTCCTAGTGGTTAGCATAGTTGCCTTCCAAGCAGCTGGCCTGGGTTCGCTTCTCGGTCAATGCTTTGACATATGAGAACTAAATAAAATATTTTTTGTCAATAAAGTAAGATTTTTTAAATATTTTTTTATATTGAGAATAACTAATAAGCATTAAATAGATTCTAATGTTCTCCAAACAGTAAAATAACTTTAGAAACAAATAAAAAACAATAAATCTTATAAAACAGTATATCGTAAAAAATTCAGGTGCTGATATAGTATGCACTTGGTGGCCATTTTGAATTTTAAAACACTCAAAAACACTGCTGGCACATGCAAGCGATAAATGACATCGACTAGAAGCACTCAGTTTTCAAAAAATTAAATCACCTAAGGTGCTACAATTAAAAAAGGGAAGGGGGGGGGAAGAAAGTAATGTGGAAATTAAATAGCCCAAGGCACTACACTTAAAAAAAAAGTATACCAACATGATAAAAAAATGGACCATACTACAAAAATCATAACTTTAAACAATAAATGAAAAAAAAAAAGTAAAAAAAGACATATTAAAAGAATAAATCCATATTTATCCCTAATTTGTAACTTTTTATAGCAGTCATGTAAGAAAATGGACAGTTAACCAGGTTAAAAAAATAGTAAAAATTAACAATGACTGCTTATTTCACTTCAAATTTTTAAATAAATATATATTAAAATAGTTCAGGAACATCAAAAAATGATATATAAAACAACAAATAAATGAATAGTTGAAGAGTTGGAGGGTGGAGTAGATTGAAACCTGTCCATTAAAGTTTGAAGATTTTCTATCTTAATATAAACTGAGCACTGATTGTAAATATATGTGGGAGATAATGATTTGGACCAACTGATGAATGTTGGTTTAGCATAAAATACCTATATTGGAAGATCATTACCTTTTTCACATGTGAGTGGTCGGGTATCAGTTGTATGAGATAGAGTCTAGCTGAAGGGTGCTTGAAAGTCTGTGTTATAATCCTCTACAATTACATCTAATTTTCAAATATATTAAATTATACTTGTATTCTAATAAAACAACAAATAGTGAAATGAGCTAAAAATAAATAAAAATATTCAACAATTATGCAAAAACTATATCAGAAGACCTTGGACTGCAAATAAATTATAACAATTAAATGGATCAGATAGAAAATGAAATAACTGAATGCTAATGTTACAGATATTGATTCAGAAATAGACAGTGAAATGGGAAAAAATATACAGTATATACAATTTTCCAGCATTTGATTCGTAATAATTTTAAAAAAATGTTCACATTTCTTAAAAATTAAAGAAGAGAGCTCCAATCGTTGCATTTTAAAAATTATTTTGTGCAAAGTAAAACGTAGATATTAGTAGACTCATTTGAGATATGATAAAAACAATTAAAAAAGAAACAAATAGTGGAGAATACAGGATTATGACACAAATTAAGAGATTCATGGTTTAAACAACAGGTAGGAGTAACAAGTAATTATTTGCTTAAAAACTAAAATGGAAACGAGTTAGAAACATTGTGGAAGGAAATAATGAAAGACAAACAAATCTAACTATATCAGGACAAAGAAGGAAAAACACTCATATTAAAAATAGGGGAGGGGGCAATTGTATTAAAAAACAAAATTAGAAAAGTGCATCAGATTGTTTAATCAACAAATATTGTCTTTTCAACAGAATGCCATACCTGGTTTTTTATTTATGAAACATTTAGAGTTTAGTGTAGTGGTATCTTGAGAGTTAAAGGTCTCTATATTCTTTCATTTCAGGCCTCAAACGTATGTTCTCTAAAGGAACTGTTTGATTATCTATATTAAGCACACATTTCATTTATTAAACCATGCTTATATATTTTTCAAAGTGTTTTCAATTATATTGTACATTGGTGTGCACATTTTTTTTTTTTTTTTTAAAAAATTAAACCCGTTTATCATAAAACAGGAAATCTTTTGGGAAATTAAAACAGAAGAACATTGGTTTCGATTTAGTTTTTGTTTTTATAGTTTCTAATCTTGTTCATAGATGGCAGAATACTTTCAAGCATAAAATAGTATTTAATGGGATTATATGAAGAGGTAGGCTAGAAAGAAGTTAGAATAAACTAAGTTAATACATATAATCTAAAAAAAAAAAAAAAAGAAATAATTATATATATTGCAGATACAAAATTATTTAGAATGAAAAAAGGAGATAAGATAGGTGATATAATTAGAGAGAGAAAAAAAATTATGAATACGAATAAAAGTAAATAATTCAGTGTTCAATGAGAATGAAAAATATATCCTATATGATAGTGTATGCTTATTCAGAGTTGAGGTTTATTGTTATATGATGTAAAAACAGGAACTTTGTATAATTGATAAAAGGAAAACAGTGGGATAAAATTCAGTATGCAATTATAATTTATGTGGAGATGAGAAGAGCAATATTTAAATATTTATTTTAAGAAATTGAATGATAAGTTCCGGACAAACTCTATGAAGAAATGTAAAGGTGAAGAGAGGAAAAGTAGTAAAGATTTTCTCTTTTTTTTTATTTAAGTTTTTATGATAAAAATTGAGAATATGAGGGAATTAATAAACAGGTTTTAAAAATTAAATTGAGAGAGTGCAAACTTCTCAAGCGCTTGTGATATTAGTAACCAATCAGATTTTAAGCACTGGGACATAGAATTTAACAAGAAAAGAGTGGTTCCCATTCTCTTCTTTACTTGTCTTTCTATATATCCAAGCCAGTCCAAAGTACTTATATCTGAGAGCGTGAATCTTAAAAATCATCACACTTAATTGACTGAGTTCAAATTATAAACATACAGCGTGAAATCTTTCGATTTACTACGCAGTAATTTTTCGATGTTATAACTTTGCAGCAATATGTGTAAATAATATTTTTATAAAGCGCAGATGGTATTGAAAATTAAATTGAGAGAGTGCAAACTTCTCAAGCGTAGTAAATCGAAAGATTTCACGCTGTATGTTTATAATTTGAACTCAGTCAATTAAGTGTGATGATATTTAAGATTCATGCTCTCAGATATAAGTACTTTGGACAGGCTTGGATATATAGAAAGACAAGTAAAGAAGAGGGTGGAATCCACTCTTTTCTTGTTAAATTCCCTGTCCCAGTGCGTAAGATCTGGTTGGTTGCTGATGGTCACGGGCGCTTGAGAAGTTTGCACTCTCTCAATTTAATTTTTAATACCGTCTGTGCTTTATAAAAATATTAAACAGGTTTTATTAAAATAGGATATGAAAAAGAAAAACAAATATGTCAGTCCTTGAAGAATGATTTGGTTAAAATAGACTAAAAGCAGACAATGGGGAGGGAAGTAAATAGATTAGTTATGGTATATAATGTTTTAAAGAATGGAAATTGTTAACTTGCCTAACAGAGTCTTTGACCATATGGATATGGGAATATCTGATTTTATTTAAGGAAAAGTGATTTTTCATCACACTGACACTAATAATTAATAAAACAATAAGAATTCCATGACTAAATCTAAGCGATTATAAAAATTATATAGCAACTCTCCATGTTTTCTTATATGCAGTTTATTGTTTGAAGTAGTCAAAATAAATGATAACATTCTATAATTAAAGCCACACAGAAATTATGTCTAATGATCTAATAATAAATCTCTCAGAAAGAAACAACTCTTTTTTTTTACTTATGTATGGGATCAGATCAAGAGAAGATTTGTAAACTTTGAAGTTCTGTGAATTAAATGTTTAAACACATCAAATCATTTACATAAAATTTATGCATATTTTAGCTATAAGTATGAGATATTACAATCTTATGTCTTGTAGACATAAAAATATTTGATTATTGTTTGCAGTGACTTGATAATAAAAAAATCTAACTAGTGGTTGATGTTTAATTGATCCTATTGGCTTACTTATGTCATTTTTTCTGGTTTTATAGTTTTTATTTACTTAGATCTAATAATATACTTTCTATCAGTATCATATACTCATATTTTTATCAGTTCTGATACTTCATGTAGAATCATGCATGAGGAAGATTTGTATTGATTATTACCTAATGATAAATCTTTCAGCAAGAAACAATCCTTTTTTACATGCATGGAGACCAGATATTGGTGAAGTTATTAGGGTCATAAAAAAGTGAATATTTTTCTGAGAAAATATGATTCATGTGTGGGAGAGACATTTTAATCTTAAAATAGAAGTAGGATAAGTTAAGACATTGTGACATCATATAAGAATATTCTCTTAGAGATTTACAACAATTCCTTGATGTGCTTACCATATTATAAAACAGATAAGGACATTCAAATTAATGCATAGAAAATGTTTTTGTATTTTAAATATTTATCTATTAAAATAACAAGATAACTGAATACTCCAATCATGGGAAAGCAATCATCAAAAATTGTAAATTTACAACTTCCTTGATTTATAATAGCTTCATTTTTAAATACCTTTTATTATAATGCAAGTATTAACTTTTTTCGATTATGGCTTTGATAACAGACATATATAAAGAGCAGAATCCACTGAAATACCAAACAAAATTTACAGATAAACTTTTTGAGAGGGATTAAAAAGCAACACACCATTTGTATCCAAGCAACACCCAATTTGTATCCAAGAGATTTCCTCTACATGAATTTTTTAATGTCATTAGAACTGATATTTACTAATTTTAAAGAAAATGCTCAGAATATATCAAGAAATGTTTTCTACTTATTCCTAGTTGTGAATAATTTATTTTGCTATTTTGTGCAAAGAATACATATATAATTTTTTCAATATGTTCAACAAATTCATCTTTTTTTGTAATATTTTAAAATACCAGTTAAAAATATATATATTATATAACGAGCTTGCAAATAATTCTTAACAAGCTTTTCAGAATATACAAGCTTGTTAAATTAGGTCATGTGACATATGATCAGATTTTTTTGTAATATATATATATTTAATTGTTAAATAATTCTATTTGTAATATTGTGGATCCAATCGTTGATCACCTTTTATTTAAGTTCCCACAACTGCAAATCACTTTCAAGTGAATTAAGTTGTACAAATTGGAAGAAAGTCTGTTTAATTTTAAAAGGAATATTGTTGAATTTTGTGAAATTAGAAGATGAAAAGATGATTAAAGTCAAGCATTTGTGGTCGAGAGGTGGTGCTGGCTGCTTTACGGGAAGTTGTTCCGGGTTAGCTTCCCAGCTGATGCTATGACACATGAGAAAAAAAAAGATGATTTAAAAAGTGGACATGTACTTTACTATGAAGTCAAATATTGGAAGCACAAGTGAAGTGGGATTCATTATAAATAAAAAGTGGAAAAACAACTTTGTGGAAATTTATGATAGATCAGATAGAGTGACAAGGCTAATTGTTCAACATTCTAAACTTGTCATGGAAGACTTTACTGCTACAATTAATAAATCAGAAAGAGAAAGACTAACTTTTTTCACATGCACCATAAACATTTGTATAATAGTCAAATTATGTAGTTTTGACCATAGAGGGACTTCTCAAACCTCAGCATAAGATAGGGATTTTATAAAGATAAGAGTGGCCATCTTATTTTTAACCGAAATTCTTATTAATACAGACCAATCTAAACCATCATGATTTGAGAGCATGAAGAAAAGAATTTAGGTCAAAGATAAGATGGCTTATCTTATCTAATCAGTGCCTATCTCGTGTTGAGATTTGACAGGTCCCTCTATAATCAAAAACTACATTGTTTAGCTATTATGCAAACATTTAAAGTGCATATGAAAAATATTAAAGCCTTTCTCTTTCTAATTATAGACTTCCTGTGCACTTGATAAATAATCAGAATGTTAAATTAGTGAATGATTAAAAGATGAATGTTTTATGGGTAAATTTTGTTATGGTAGATAGAAATGAGAGAGAACATATATTTGGGGTATTTGCAAAAAAAAACAACCTCTATATACTATGAATTCTTTTTTTAAGAAAAAATGCTAGAAAGAAATGTATGTGGAATCAATGAAATGAAAGTACAGTAGAATTGGATTATATTTTGGCTAACAGAAAACATGCATTTCATGATCACAATGTTCTTAATAGATTCAACACAGAAAGTGATTATTGATTAGTCAGATATAACATACAAGTTAATGCGAAACTAGAGAGATAAAAATGATGGAAAAGTCAGTATTGACAGTTGATATTCCTAATTTTTAAAAACATGCCAATGAATTTAAATTAGAACTTGAAAATGACTTTAAAATATTAACAGATTTTGAAGATGGTTTAGATTTGACTGAAATGAATAAGAAAATTGTTGATATTGTTGTAAGAACTGCAATAATAATAGCTGGTATAAAAAAAAGTATTAATTTAGGAATAAATTTCTATTGTGACAAGAGAATGAATGTATGAAGAAATAAATAAATTTAAAAATAATTCATAAGAACAGTTAATTATGTATAGGATTGTAAAAAAATATGACTACAGCAGCATATTTTTTCACCATGTTTATGCCCTTAACTGTAAGTTTTAGTTAGTGATAATAGGTACCAAATAATGGTGCTTAAGTTAGTGATAATAGATGCCAAATAATGGTGCCTATTAAATTTTTATTCTGTGTTATCCTATCCAATATTCCCAGATTAATTTCAAGTTATAGCTTTCATTAGTGAGAAGCTTTGGATCTTGGATCGGTGCACTTTGACCTTTAGGATCTAATATACTTTTCTTTTAGTAATTATCTTTTATCTCTCTGTTATACTATCAAGATATTAGCACAAACTAAAAACCTGCATATGTTTTCAATTTAAGCCAAATTCCTTGCGTAACCATACAGATCTAAAATCAGATATGGATGCCTTTATCATGCGGCCAGGAATTGATATAAACCAATAACATATCATCTAACTACATCACATGACCTTAGCTTACATATTACTGTTATAATTTTTCACCATCTCTTTTCCACCATAAGATTTAGTAAGTAATACTAGATGCCAAATGATAGTGTTTATTAAATCCTTATTTAATGGGCTCTTGACAAGCTTTTCAGAATATCCTTATCACTAGACGGTTTCATGTTTTTGGCATTCCTCAGTGAAGCATTAGGATATTCAAGCTTTAGATTTAAAATACCAGGTGAAGCCTAGCACTTTATCTAATGTTTAACTATTAAGTAGAAAATCTGAAATTTTCAGACATTCATATGTCTTCAAATCCAGATATCTATCTTAAATAGTCATATGGGACTGAACAAACTTCAGATGCACCATATGTTAATAGCTTTAGCAATATAAAATCACCAAAGCCTTAAGAGCAAGACAATAATTGCAAGCTATTGATATGGTCATTAGATAACATTTGTAATCCAAGCTTGATTTCCTTGCAATTATGAAATCCTTATCTTAAGTGATATAGAGATGATAAAAATTATGTATGTAAGCTAAAGTTATATGATGGAGTCAGGGTGATATGTTATTGATTTATACTAATTCATGGCCATAGGATGGAAGTTCCCATAGTTTTCAAAAACTAAGCACCCCATAATATATAGAAACTGATCTGGTTTCAGATCTATATGATTATGCAAAAAGATTTGGCTTAAATTAAAATTTTTGTATGCTTTTTAGTTTAGGTTGACAGCAGAGGTAAAAGATAAGTGCGGGAAGAAAGGTACCTTAGATCTTAAAGATTCAGGATTACTAGTCCATGAATCAAAGTTCCTCATTGTTGAAAGCTATAAGCTCAAAACTAGTCTGGGGATTTTGAATAGGAAAGCAGAGGTTAGGGACATAATAAGCACCATCAACTGACATCTATTATTACTTGCTAAAACGTATAGTAAGAAATGTAGAATTAGTGAACAGTTATGTTGCTGTAACAGCAATATGGAAGCTAAAATTATTTGATGGATTCAGGTATGTTATTAATTTTAAATGATATGAAATAGTGTTAACAATGATGTAAGAACATATATTATAATTAAGCAAGGAAAGTTATAGAAGAAAATAAATGAAAAACAACATCTTAATATTGGAAGGAAAGTTATTTTTGCAGTAAGAAGAAAGGACAGAAATATTACTAAAAAAAGAGGTGACATCATGAAAGGTGTGGATTAGTTCTATAAAGAATTATATTGTAATAAAGAAAAGGAAAACAAAGTATCTCATACAGTTATCCTTCCATATTGTCCTGCATTTTAAATGATGGAGACATGCAATTAGATCTAAGAAGAAAGAAAAAGCTCCAAGGAATATAGAATTATAATTGATATTTTAAACAAATCAGGTGATGAAAATTGTTGGCAAAGTCATAAATGTCTAAATGATACATATATATAAGATGATTGGAAGAATGAAGTAGTAATGTTGATATTTAAAGTAGATGATAAAGGAGATAATAAAAACTACACTTCTACCAATTCTATATAAGATTTTTATCAAGATAATTATAACCCATTTGTAATGAACTTTAGGATTTTTCCAACCTAAAGAACAACCTGGATTTAAAATTGGTCTTAGCATAGTGGATCATATCCAAGTATTGAGAGAAATTATACAAAATTTCAATGAATATAAATTACCATTATGCTTTGGATTTGTAGATTATGAAAAGGCATTTTGATTCTACAATAAATCTAGGATGGATTGTATATGTGTATGAGATTATGATCTGGTCCAACTGCACCAAATATGTATATTGGGGATCATATATCCTTTTTGCATGTGTGTGATCATGCATGTATATTGGTAACTTGAGATAAACTGGAGGGTGAATAGACTGAAAAATACTGAGTTCAAATCTATCTGTTGACAAACATTTCTTCAGTGATTACGGGATTGGATCATCAAATATAGATTTAGGATATTAATCTAATAAACATCACATGATCACCATTTCTTATGCTTGTTCATAACTGTTATTAAAACAGGCAAAACTCTCTATACGTATTGCCACTTAGTGCAAACCAGAGTAATCAATGGATGCCAGAATGCTTGTGCATAAAATCCCCATCTAGTGCCTACTCATACAATATCCCCAGACTAGTTTCTGGCTTGTGGCCTTCATCAGTGAAAATATTATAGTGTTTCCAATTTAAGACTCATAGCTTTGTAGTTAAGTAGAGATAAAAGGTGCTTCTGGAGGGTTGCATTAGATCCTAAGACTTAGGTGCAGTGCTCTCAGATCCAAGACTCCTCACTGATGAAGACCACAAGCCAGAAACTAGTCTGGGGATATTGGATGAATAGGCATTAGATGGGGATTTTATGCATAAGCCTTCTGGCATTTATTGATTACTCTGGCTTTCACTGAGTGGTAATACATATAGAGAGTTTGGCCTGATTTAGGATTTTGTCATATTCTGAAGAAAATTAATCAAAATGCAAGAACTATTGTTAGATTACATAATGATGCTAATAATAATGAGAACATCTTCAAAACTTTTTATAGCAACTCTCTCAGAAGAAGAAAATAACAATTAATAATCATGGATTAGAAAAAAATAATTACAAAAAACAGAGATATAATGGTTGAAATTAATCATAGAATTAAACTTGGAGAAAATGCTTTTGTTAAAATAACAATATTAGAAGAAAATATGCCTATGTGTTTGAAAAGGAAGGTTGTAAATAAATGTGTTTTATTAGTTTTTACTTATGGATCAGAGACTTGGACATTTAACAGAAGATGAATATAGAAACTTAAGACCAATTATCTAATTACAGAGATTATGTTAGAAAAGATTGAAAAATGTAATAACTGGCTGAGACAACAAACAGGTACATCAATGAAAGAGACTAAAATGAACCTGGGCTGGACATGTTTCTAGGAGAGATGATAATAAATGGATAATTGATAGTGGAAATTGTATCCTAAGAGTTGTAAAAAAAAGATCGCATGGGATAGAGATGGATGAAATAAGAAAATTTGCTGGAGAAATTAGGGATTTGGAGAGAAGTTCCACCTGCAATGGATAGATAATGAATGAAAATGATATCTATTTAGATTGCAACTTTACAAAAGATTGTTTTTTGTATTATATTTTTTTATATGAAATATAAGTTTAAAAACTAAGAAATCATTTTGTTAAGATGATTTTAAATGTCTTAATAATAAAAAGACGAAAAAACAATGTCCTTAGTAACTAAGGCTTCCTATTATCTTCTATTAATCAAAAACAACTAAAAACGACAATGGTAGATGATATATCATATATTATGATTTTAACTTGTTCTAATAATAGTAAAACAGAGCAAAATACCCAAACAGTATAATATAAATTAATTTTCTCTGCCTATTTTAACATATTAAAGTTTATTTAATTTTTTAGGAGTTTTGCTTTATGTATTATTTACACATTAATAAATATAATACACGTGTATATATTATATTTGCATTAATGTAGACGGAAACAAATGATTGAAATTAATAATGGAATCAAACTTGAATGAAATGCTTTTTCTAGAAAGAGTAACATTTTAAAATGAAATATTTATTTGGACTTGAAAAGTAATGTTTTTAATAAGTATGTTTTGACCAAGCAGATTTTCACTTTACTGCCATCTAGTGCAGACGTGGCCCATAGTTTTTGTCCAAGGGCCACATTAGAAAGTAAACTTTTTTTACGGGCCGGATGAAATATTAAAATTTAAAAATGTTAAATGCAAAAACAATTCGTTTAATTAAACAAAATTTTATTATGTAATTAAATAATTTAGTACAAAAAATTAACAAAAAAACTAATGTGACGTGTTGAGGCGCTTTGCTTTATTTATTATTTTTTTAATATCTGGCTCTATACTTGTAGTAGCTATTTTTAACACAGTCTCTAAATGTAAATCATTCAATCTTGATCTTGTTGTATTTTTATTTAGATTCATTAAAGAAAAAGTTTGTTCACAAATATAAGTTGAGCTGAAGATTACTAAATATTCCTTGGCAAGTTTTTTTAAATTTCCATATTTTCCATCATTCAATTGCTTATAAAAATTGCACAAATTTTCTTGTTTTTCTTGATATTTCTCATGTAATAATTCATCACATTGTAAATTAATTATTTCTAATTGTATATCAACTGGAACGTCATCTACATGTACAGAAAATGGATTTCGGATAATAGATAAAATTTTATCAATTTTCTTGAAGCAATTGAATCGCTGCTCGAAATCTGTCATTAGTGCAAGGATATTGTTATTAAATTCTTGAACTTTTTCTCTTGAAATATTTAATGATACGGTCTCTAACGTTGGAAAATGAACAAATTGGCATTCAGCCAGATTTCTAGAAAAAAGATTAAGCTTCATTTGAAAAGATTTTAACCTTTGTACTAAATCATGAGCATATAAATTTTTTCCCTGTAAACATACATTAAATTCGTTAATATGTGTTAGAATATCCAAAGAAAATGCTAAATCACTAATTCAGGAAAATCCTCATTTTCTTTAAGTGTTAAAAATATTTTTATTTCCTCTTGAAGATCCCACACACGTCTTAAAACTTTCCCCAAGCTTAACCAACAGATTTTATTGTGATATAGTACATCTACATAACTAGTATTTAGTTCTTCAAGAAGTCCAATAAATTGCCTGTGTTTTAATCCTTTTGATCGAAGGAAATTCACTAATTTCACAACTACACTTGTAACATAATCGATTTTTAAAATATTTTTGCATAATGCGTGTTGATGAATAATGCAGTGTATGGGTATAATTTTATGATTTGGATCAATTTCAGAAATTTTGTCTTCAATTCGCCTTATGAGACCAGTATTTTTTTCCAATCATATTTGGTGATCCATCTGTTGTTACATTCACCATTTTTTTTCAGTCAATATTGTATTAAAAAAAACATTTTTCAACCTCTCGGAAGAGATCTTCTCCTTTTGTTATGTCTTTCATAGGAACAATTGACAACAGTTCTTCCAAAATTTGAAAATCTTCAGTAATAACTCTGATAAAAATTAATAACTGAGCAGTATCCTTTACATCACAACTTTCATCAAGAGCTATTGCATAAAAATGGGCCAATTCTAAATTATTCAGTAACTGATCATTTAAATTAGCATTCATATCTTCTATTCTTCGGGCAATAGTTTGCCAAGACAGGCTTATATTTTCAATTTTATGTTTAGCTTCTGGACACATTACATCACAAACATCCAACATGCACTTTTTTAGAAATTCTCCTTCGGTAAAAGGTTTTCTACATTGAGCAATCCGTTTTGCTACTAGAAAACTTGCTTCAGTAGCAGATTCCTGTAATCGATTTTGCTGTGTAAATACATTTTGCTGCTGGGTCAATTTTACTTCGAGATCTGCGGCTTGTTTTTTTCGGCTTTCTTCATTTAAATTTTGTGCGTAACCTGCATGTTTTGTTTCAAAATGTCTTCTCAAGTTGTATTCTTTTAAAACAGCTATACTCAAATTGCAAATAAGACAAACCATCTTATTATTATACATAGTAAAAAAATATTTCCACTTCCATTCTTCATTAAATATACGGCATTCAAGATCAATTTTTCATTTTCTGGAAGTCATCCCTAGAATGAAAAAATTTTTTAGCTTAAAATATGCGAGTTGCGTATTTTTCACCGTAAAAAAAGTACAGTGATAAAAATTGACCGCAAACATATAGACGTGTCAATTAGAAGCTACATCCAATCATGAGAGCTTTATTCGCAATAAAGCGATTGAAGCTCGCTCTAGTTTAAAATCTTCATTGAGTTTGTTACAATAACATATCTATAAAAACTACAATATTACTAAAATCATTACGAGTGGTTATTCAGAAAAATAAAAATCGATTTTAAACAAGTGCAACAAAGAGCTTTTAAAATCGCAATTTATTTTTCTTTTTTTAGGTAGTATAATTTATTTTTTAGATAACATACAATGAAAATTGTTTTTGTTTCATATTTATCTATTTAATTTAATTAAAGTTAAAATTGGAGAGAATAAAAACGACATGCAGATTACTGATCCAGATAAACAAAAAGAAAATTCATAAAGAAATCTTTTATATAAAAAATTTAAGGGACAAAAAAACTTAATCTTATTTTAGTTACTTACTGCGAATCTATGAACTGCGATGCAATGGAAAGTAGCAAAAAAAAAGTGCAGTTTCTATCTTACTTACATATATCGATTTCCAATAATCAAAAATGCTTCTGGGGGCCACATATACTCATGTCACGGGCTGGATCTGGCCCGCGGGCCTATGTTGGACATGCCTGAAGATTGTAAGTTAGTGTAATTAGTAATTATTAGAAGATGCACATATAATTCTTAGTCATAATAATTTAAACCTCCATTCTCAGAGTGATATTGGGTTTTTATCTTTATCAACAGGTTTAAGATTCAAGGTTTTAAGGAATGCATATATACAGCCAGCAGCTATCTTTATTTCCACACTCCAATGTATAAATTTAATAAATTTTACAACATAGGAGCAGCCATTTTTTTGTCCTGGAGTACCATAATAATCATATTTCTTAATAATGTTTCTTTGGATTATGTTGAATTCTTCTTCCTCCTCCTCTTCTTCTTCTTATTATTATTTTCATTATGGTAAAAAGCCTGAAAACCGGGCACGGCCACTTGGGGCATTGTTTACGTGTCAAAACACATAAAAATGCCGTTTCGGCAGCCGTGGCCTTACAGGCTAATACAACATTTATGTATTGTATTAACCCATTGAGCTAGACCACTTTACATGACATTGCACAAAAGTATTTTGGCCTGTTTTGTGCTTCGAAGCTATTTACGCGTATTCGTTCTATTCATAGCTGATTACCGTATTGCTTGAGGGTGTTCAAATTTCAAGGCGGTACGACTTTTTCAAACCTCCGTAATAGTGTAATGTCATTTCGATGTAAAAAATGTTGTTAATTATTAATAATTGTCATATGGTCCCCACCCTTCCCGAAAAAAAGGTTAATATGTAAAAAATTGGCAAAGTGTATGTTCGAACACGCTGCGACGAAGCTCATGCACTAAGTCACGTTTCAGCATGGGGAAAATATTCAAGACCACTAAAAGGTCTGAGACAAACGTGCAATTTTGAAACTTTTCTTCAAAATTGCCGAGTACAGAAAGTGTGTGAGATTGTGGTTTTTTTTTGTCAGGTACATGTAATGTCCATTTTTTATTACAGCAATAAATCGAATAAATAATTTTAAAAAGTCCAAAGTTTGTGTCCTTTTTTGTTGTTTTTTATTTCATTAGAAATTGACAAGTATTTGGATTCAATTTTTTGCACCGGGGTTAAAATAAATGATGACTTTGGTTGACTTTTTGTTAAGAATAACAAATTATGAAATACCCACCCCCAAAAGCAGTTTATTGTAGAAGGCTAAAAAAAAAAAGGTAATTCAAACAAAATAGAAATCAAAGTAAAAAGTGAGAAAAAGTTGTTTAAAAACAATTTTTGAATTGGCAAAAACACAAAAGTAAATTTTGATTTAATATTAAGAAAAACAATTACGTCAACCAAAAAGAAATCAAAATTTGAAACAAGTCCCAAAGTTGATTCTCTTTTTTCAGCGCTGTTAAAATAATTGCTATTTTTGTTGCCTTTTTGTTAATAATAACAGTACGAATTTCCCCCCTGCTCAAAAAGCTGTTTCTTGTAGTAGCCAAAAAAAAAAAAGGCTAATTCAAACATAATCTAAATCAAAGTGAAAACAAGTTGTGTTTAAAAAGAAAGTAAAATTAATAATAATAAGAAAAACCATTTAGTCAAACCAAAAAAAATAAAAAAGAAAAGAAAAGTAGAATTAAGTTCTAAACAGGTCGCAAATAATTGTATTCTATTTTTTCGGCGGTGGGATTCAAACAAATTTTTTTGACATCGTGAAATGGTCTGAAGTTTTCAAATGATAAAAAGAAAAAAATACAATTAGTAAAATTTGTTGAAAAAATATCAGGTTCCAAAAAACCCAGAAAAAGTAACGAAAATGAATATCAAAATTTGTTTAATAATAAAGAAATCATGTTCTAAATGAAATAAAAATTATTCGTTTAATCAATATTAGAAAAAAAAAAACCTTGTTATATAAAAAAAGAAAAAGTTGCGGCGGCCCGGTAACGTTATATTTCATTGATTTTGTCTAGCATCAACCCTCCAAGCGGCTATGCCCAGATTTCAGGCTCCTCCTCCTCCTCTTCTTCTTCTTCTTCTTCTTCTTCTTCTTCTTCTTCTTCTTCTTCTTCTTCTTCTTCTTCTTCTTCTTCTTCTTCTTCTTCTTCTTCTTCTTCTTCTTCTTCTTCTTCTTCTTCTTCTTCTTCTTCTTCTTCTTCTTCTTCTTCTTCTTCTTCTTCTTCTTCTTCTTCTTCTTCTTCTTCTTCTTCTTCTTCTTCTTCTTCTTCTTCTTCTTCTTCTTCTTCTTCTTCTTCTTCTTCTTCTTCTTCTTCTTCTTCTTCTTCTTCTTCTTCTTCTTCTTCTTCTTCTTCTTCTTCTTCTTCTTCTTCTTCTTCTTCTTCTTCTTCTTCTTCTTCTTCTTCTTCTTCTTCTTCTTCTTCTTCTTCTTCTTCTTCTCTCTTCTTCTTTCTTCTTCTTCTTCCTCTTCTTTCTTCTTCTTCTTCTTTCTCCTTCTACTTCTTCTTTCTTTTTTTGTAATAAAATGTTTTCTCTAAGCATAAATCTAGACATTTTACAAAATCTAATAAATTTATAACTATCTTTCTTAAATAATAAGAGAAACTTGATTTAGTAGCAGCAGAAAAAAAAAAGAACTGCAGAAAGCCTAAAGTTTGAAGAATTTGTTGGAGAATCTCAAATAGGTAATGACAATTAAGGGTGACTGTATTTATTCCAAAAATCAATACAGACTTAAAAAATATAAAAACTGCTACAGAGGCCAAAATTTACTGATAACAAATCTGCTATTATAATTCTATAGAGAGAAAAAAGTTATTGAAGAAAAAGCATATCATCTATAGGTGTCTTTAATTGTGATGAAAGTTTGACACTTTGCTGTTCATTTTATTTAAAAATGATATACTGAAATTTATTATTTTTTGACTGAACATGAATGAGTTAAACAAAAATAGTAAGTATCAATTTATTATTAACATATTTTTTGTTTACGATATAATCTTAACTTATATAAGCATATTATACATATAAAAATTTACCTGTGTTATATATAAAATACTAGTTTTTTACTTCACCTTTGAGTAGTAAGTAATTTAAATTGTGCTTTACGCAAAAAAGTGAAGCTTGTCTAAAATATTATTAAAGAGTTATATGGCTAAGCACTTTCAGAGAACTTAAGTCTCCATATTCATAGCCTACTTTGCAATCTCCAGAAAATGGTCTTTATGAAATAAATTTGCATAAATCACTGCTAAACTTCAATTAAAGTAGGCTATGAATATGGAGACTTAAGTTCTCTGAAAGTGCTTAGCCATATAACTCTTTAATAATATTTTAGACAAGCTTCACTTTTTTGCGTAAAGCACAATTTAAATTACTGTGTTATATATGTATATGCTGAAAATACTGTACATTTTTAGTACAATAAACAGTACCTGTTGTATTCTAATCAAAGCTTATCAACAAAGTATGAGCTATTATCCATGATATAATATATATGAGAGGACATTACACCAGTGCATAGATTTAAAACCAATGCAGCAATTGTATATTTTCTTCAGTTCTTTATTAAATGTATAATAATTGGAAGCTCCTTTAACTCCAATTTATTTGTCATGCTTAAATCTTAAAATTCAAATCATTCTAAAGGTTTGAATCCCAGTCAATTTGTTTTAACAGTTATGTAGATCTGAAAACAGTTCAGCACCTATATATTTTGGTATCTTTAGTTTCATTAACTTTAGGCACCTTTTCTGCAGACTATAAGTGTAATTAAAAAGAAAAATCAAATACTCTGCTTAATCAATGGGACAAAGGTAGTTCTCCATTTTACTGCAATCTATTATAAGCTAGAGTAATCAATGATTATAAAATGCACATATAATTCCTATTTTTAGTATTTGAATCCCATTATCAGATCAGTTTCTAGTCTTTGCTTTTATCAGTAAAGTTTGGGATTCAAAATAGAATGCATATATGCAATTAGCAACCAACCTTTACCTGTCAAATTTAAAACTTGAAATTTGAACCAGTCTAAGGTTTTGAATGTAATTCAAATTACATATATGCATTGCTTCCATCTTTTAGTCTTAGACTTCATTAATAAAAGCAAAAGTTAGAATTAAGTTTATCTGATAATCACTGATTATATTAGCTTACACTAGATGGAAGCAAAGTGGAGAATTGGCTTTTCTCTTATTGGTTAAACTGGTATTTGGTGATTTTTTGCAATATTCCTAGCTAGAGAAAGATACATCTACTATATATATATAAAACATATTTTGCGGGTTCATCCATGTTAAAAACTTTTAATATTAATATACTGACGTTGGAAAGATTTTAAAAAACATTCCTAAATTTAACATTTTTGCTATTGGTGGAACTTTAATGTTTTTTTCAAATCAGTGATTGTAGCGCCTCTACAACCATCTTTCTACCTTTTATAACTCTGTGGATGACTTGTGTGACCAAGTCGAAATGTCAGTATATTAATATTAAAAGTTTTTAACACGGATGAACCCGCAAAATATGTTTTTTATACATTTAACCCATGAAAATCTTCGTTTTAACATATATATATAATTGATGAATTGTTTTCATTGGGTTTAAACCTTAGGTTAATTTGTACAATTGAGTGAAAGTTATTGGAAGCATATATGCATTTCTACTAATTTAAAAACACAAAGCAAAATCCAGGTTCAAGTCTAACAATGGAAGTTTAAAAATGGTGTTGGTGATTATTAAAAGTGTTTTCAATGATTTACTTATGGATCTAAGACTTAAAAAATTAATAAAAAGGCAATTTGGAACTGTAGACTATGCAGAAAAGTAAGAAAGGATGCAGATTCGATGCAAGATCGAGAAAACAATCAGCATCATTGACATTACTGAAAGAATTAAGTTTGCTGATGTTGCTTAAAGAGACTGCAGTAGATAGACTGCTGACGTCTTAAATTAGATCCTAGGAAATTATCAAATGGTGACAGAGATCACATGAAAAATGGATAAAATAATGAAATTTCTGGAAGACATGTGGTCAAAAAAAGATATAGTTGTGAAAAACTAGATTAAACTCAGATATTTTCATACTTTACTGGACTAATCATGTCTGAAAGTGAATTGATATGTTTACAAAAAATTCTTATATAAATTTTATTGACAGCATTTATGTTTTAACAGATTGGGTAAGCCAATAAACATCACAAGATCACCACTTTGCCATGTGATGTTTTAATGGTTTAGTATCAATCCTAGACAAAGAATGATAGTGACTATGGTTATTAACAAACCAAAACGTATAAATATTGTACTGGATTCAGATCTGTCTAATATCATTTAAAATATTTTTTTCTTTGTCCTCATTATTAACATTCAGTCACCACAATTATTATAAATTTTGTAGGGCTTTCTTTAAAAAATCTCCTACAACTAATATTCCGGATTTAATAATTCTTTTATGATTTCAAAAATTGTACATACTTGAGGTACTACTCCTCATTCCTCACAATTTTTTTTTATTTTTACATTCAACAAGTTTTTCAAGTCTTACACATTATTTAAATTTAAAAGTAATTTTCGATTATTTTTCATTTATTTAATAGTTTGGTTTAAATTGGCGTTGAATTCAAAACTTTACGTTGTTTGACTATTTATATTAATTTAATTAGTTAGGTGTTTGTAAATATCATGTTTACTATTTTCAGAAGATTTTAAAATCATTTCGTTGATTGTGCACCAGATGGCATGAGATTCGAAATGTTTAATTTTCCCATTGACTTTAGAATAGTCTTCTTTTGATTTACAAACTCCGTTATATATTAGTAAGTAGATAAATCAAGCTAATAATTAAAATGATCTAAATGACTTCCTTTCAAGAGCCAAAACTTATTTCAGGAAATTTAACGTAGTTTTGAGTAAATGACTTGAAAAAAAATCTGTCAGAGATTCATTCATTAAGTTTATACTGCGAAATATTAAAATTCTTAGCATAGCAAAATTTCCTTATTAAAATTAGAGTGAGTAATGGCTTGTATTTCAATTCATCAGCAAGATTAAAAAAAATTATCTGGAGAAAAATATATATCACAAAATTAATGCTCAAGAGAGAAATTAACCTATTTTTTTTTTCAGCTTTATTTATAAAATTCTTTTTTTTATGTTTCTAATATTTTCTACTAGTCAAACAACTTATTGTTTTAATTATAAGATATAAACATTGCTATTGCGATTTATTTTAAATATATGTTTCAGATTTATTAATGACGTCACAATAATTTTCCTCTGAGGATCGTTGTCAAAAAGAGTCACCTTTAAGGTTCTAGATATATGGTATCCAGATAATTTTTTTTGCCACTTTCTAGATTTTAAAAATCTTTAAATTCATTATGATTAAACACACAACAAAGATTAAATATATTAGAGATAGCGATCTACCTTATATAAAAAGTAGACCCAATGCAAACTTTATTCACAATGTGACGTTGCAGAAAAAACATAGAGTTGGGGGGGGGGTGATTGACATTTTAAAATATTTTATATATTTTGTATAAATTTAGTGTTTTGGGATAGTTAAAAAGAAGACAAATTTTTAATTTTAAAATAGATAATTAAATTAACCCAGTAACTATTTTTTTTTATTATTTTACGAAACTATGATTATTGCTTGGAAAATCATGTGACTTTTTTGCATACAAATGATTGGTGGTGAGCACTATAATTTTATTTCAATTGATCATAATGAACTCCCCACCCCCTAACTAAGAATTATTGCGCAGAATTAAAAAAGGTAAATAGTTTGAAAATAAAATAAAATAAATTTATTTCAATACCGTAGCCGTGTTTAAAGTAATACTAATTTAAAAATATATTTGAAAGATATTTTACTATTCATGCCCTTCAGGAAACCTGCATACCTTATATATAAATGTTCATTGCTGACTGGTTTTATATCTGCTTATGTAATTTCATTTCTTTGAGGTTGACCTTAAATATGTATATTGATTATGGTGATATCTAAACTCTATTTATTTTAAATCTATGTTTTTGTCTGTTATTGGGATAATTTATATAAGGGATAAATTAAGTGGAAAGTACTGGCAAACTACAACTGACTATCAAGAATTAGTGCTTGTCATAATATCCTTCAGTCTAATTTTTGTCTACCAATCTTTAGGCAGAGAACAATCTTAAGTGATATATAATGAAATATCCACGTGTAATTATATATTCTTGCAAAAATATTAATTTAAAAAGTAATTATTATTAGTTTTTATTGTGTATATTTTATAATTATTTATAATGAAATTAGCATCTATTATAATTTTTCTTTATTAAACTCTTATGCACTTGGTTACAATGTTGTAATTATGATTTCAATTGTGGAAGTAATAATTATATTTGAAATAGATAAATATTATAAAAATTGCCTTGCTTTTATATGTATGTTAATTTCTATGTCTGGAGACAGGGTTAGGTTACTAGGCAACAGGACATAAATTACTGGAATATTTAGTATTGTTTATTGCTCTTGGCAAAATTTTATTTAGTATTTCAGTTGTAGAGTTTCATTATAAAATTTAATGAGTTTTTTATATCACTAACATATTTTGATAGTTATTTTGATTCTGTTCACCAGGGAAAAATTTATAATTAAAAAATTGGGCAAAATCTTTATCTGAAGTTTTTATCTAGAATTATATTCATTTGGATAATGGGATATACAGGATAATTTAAGATTATTTTTGATACATAGATCATATTTTATCTACTTTAAATTCTTTTCCCAAATTTGAGAAATTGTGAACATTTGATGTAAATTCTAATTCTTAGTCTATATTCTCAATATAGTCAATTTAATTTATTAATGTTGCCCTCCCCCCCTCTAC
This sequence comes from Epiperipatus broadwayi, assembly GCA_028023455.1. NCBI lineage: Eukaryota > Metazoa > Onychophora > Udeonychophora > Euonychophora > Peripatidae > Epiperipatus > Epiperipatus broadwayi. The sequence continues at coordinate 92,573 of JAQFVV010012455.1, read as the reverse complement.
ATGAAACATTTGTTTTCAAGTCATATTACGGATACCGAAATTCATGGATAACCATATTGTAATATGCATTTTTAACATGTGTACATGCACACACACAAATATAGAATACAGAATGTCCTCATTGATTCAGTTAGTGTAGGATAAGAAATAAATCCATATAGAGATAATGATAATAAAGCCTAATTAATTCTGGAACACATACAAATTGTTAAATCCATAATAATGAATGTACAAAAATAAATATTGTCAGTATTTTATCTCACAGTGTATATATATATGTGTGTGTATGTATGTGTGAATTGAATGGCCATTGCATAGACTTCCGACATACCAAAATCATATCCACATCCACATGCTATAATGATGATGAAAGAGTATTTAGAGAAGCTGTAGAAATTTTTAAAAACAAAACATGATGACGAAATAAAATTACCAACTATTTGGAAAAGTTTCTTAACACAAATATATATATAAAATACTGCTAAAATGTAAATCTGACTATTCAATAACCACATGATATAACAACCATGTGAAACAATTCTATATACCACATCCATGTAATTATAGTTTTTCATCCAGTTGAGGATAAGTATTATCTTATCAAAATGTTGGTAAGAAATTTATTCTATTAAACATAATTAACTCCAACAACATGCTTCACAATATATATATATATATATTAAATTGCTATATATATATTGCTATATATATATATATTAAATTGGCTATATTAAATTGCTAAGCCTACTAATATATGGGATCTCTGAATTTAGTTCAGGCTCATATAGTTTCTTTGGTTAAAGAGCTGAGTTTGAAGACATATAGGTGTCTGAAGATTTGGATCTTTTTCTTAATATTTAAGAATTAGATAAATGCTTGGCTTGAGTTAATATTTTGAATCTTATGTCCTAGCTCCTCACTGATGAGAGCCATAGCTCGAAACCGGTCTGGGGATGGGGACCATCATAGATAAATGCTTCATGTATTTTGTCTTGTAGCATTTATCATAAAAAAGAAAATCTTGTTTAGAGCTAGTAGCAGGCTACTATATATATATATATATAATAGTATAATTAAAGAGCAATTACTATGTAATAAATTAAGGATACAATGAAATTAATATTGTTCTATATTAAATTTAATTAGTCATTTTGCCTTGCAACATCATCGACTAATTTTCTAATTTGAAATATAATGGTGGAAATAAGATTTAGACCATTCAAAGACAAAATTAATAATATATGAATAGAATTTGAAAAAGCAAAATTATTGGGTTATTAACCAAATCAGATAGACTGGTTTTATATATATTCGTTTAATAGACAATATGGACAAGTGTATCACTAACGGCATTGATGGGATCCACAAATATATCAGAGGTAGTGATCTACGTTTGATTATTATTTAAACTGTTTGTTCTATTTATGTAACCACAAATATTTAAAGATAAAAATATAATTTTAATTGACAATTTATAATATAAAATTCTATTTTTTTCAAGATATATATATAAAGTATTATTTGAAAAATAGACCCAGTGCAGACTTTATTCACAAGTTACATTGCAGAAAAAAACATAGCGTTTGGGAGGGAATGATTGACATTTAAAAATATGTTATATATTTTGTTATATAAATTTTTTCTACAGTACAGACTTTTTTATACCTGCACTCCAATATGTAATATATAGGGGTTTGAACTCAGACTTTCACATGATCCTCCACTATCCATGCCATCTCCTACTCCTGACACACACTTGGTCACACACATGTTGAAAAGATAAATAATCACCAATATCCGTAATTCGTGCTAAACCAGCACTCGTCATTTGGTCCAGATTATCATCTCCACACAAATATACGATCAATGCTCAGCATATTCAATCTTTATACTTTAATGAACAGGCTTCAATCCACTTCACCCCACAACTCTTCAGTCTTCCATTTCATTGAAAATCTGATGATGGAACGCTCAACATGTGTGTGATCAAATGTGTCAGCAGTAGGAGATAGCGCGGATAGTTGAGGGTCGTTTATATTTTGTATAAATTTAGTGTTTTGGGATTAAAAGTAGACAGTTAAAAATAATACAAATTTTTAATTTTAAAATAGATAATAATTAATTCTGTAACTTTTTTTTTTTTTTTCATATGTCATAGCATCGGCCGGGACGCGAACCCACAACCGTCTGCAACCAACTACTTGCTTGCATGGCGGCTGCGATACCTCTCGGCTAACAACTATTTTTTTTATTTACAAAACTATGATTATTGCTTGGAAAGTCATGTGACTTTTTTTGCATACAAATAATTTTCTTTCAATTGCTCATAGGAATTAATGCGATGTTTTTTTTTTTTTTTAAAAAGTAAATAGTTTGAAATAAAGTAAAATAAATTTATTTCAATATCATAGCCCTCATTAAAGTAATAGTAATTTAAAAATACATTTGAAATATATTTAGCTATTGATGCCCTTATGGAAAACTGTATGCTTCATATTTAAATGTTCACTGCTAACTGGATATTGTTTTGCTTACGTATATCCATTTTTTTTTTTTAAATGGACATTTTTTATAAAAGTTACTAAACATATATTCGTTATGGTAATATCTAAATTATATTTATTTTAAATCTACGTTTTTATCTGTTATTGGGATAATTTCTATAAGGGATAAATTAAGGGACACATCCGTCTTTTTGCCAGCCTTGATGTTAGAGAGAGTGGAAAATACTGGCAAACTGCAACTGATGATCAAGTATTAGTGCTTGTCATAATATCCTTCAGTCTAGTTTTTTTCAACCAATCTTTAGGCAGAGAACAATCTTAAGTGATACATAATGATATATCCATGTGTAATTATATATTCTTGCAAAAATCTTAATTTAAAAAGTAATTATTATTAGTTTTCATTGTGTACATTTTATAATTATTTATAATGAAGTTAGCATCTATTATAATTTTTTTTTATTAAAGTCTTATAGTAATTAGGCAATTGGGTACAATGTTGTAACTGTATGATTTCAATTGTGGAATGAATAATTACATTTGAAATAGAGAAATATTATAAGAATTGCCTTGTTTTTATATGTATATTAATCTCTTTGTCTGGAGACAGGTTTAGGTTACTAGGCAACAGGATACTATAACATCCAAATGATATCATTTGATTGATGTTACTGGGATGTTCAATTTTTTTTGTTACTCTTAGCAAAATTTATTTCGTATTTCAGTTGTATAGCTTCATTATAAAATTTAATGAGTTCTTTACATGACTATTTGTTCAGAAGAGAAAAATTTATTGCTCAAAAAAAGGGGCTAAATCCTTATCTGAATTTTTCATTTTGAATTTTATATCATTTGGATAATGGGATAGACAGAATAATTTAAGATAATTTGTGAGATGTAGATAATATTTTATCTGCTTTTAAATCCTTTTCCCACAGGTGAGAAATTGTGAACTTTTGATGTAAATTATAATTCTTAGTTTATATCCTCAATATAGCCAATTTAATTTATTGATGTTGCCTTCCCCCCTCTTTCCCCTTATCTACAACATTTGTTTTCAAGTCATATTATAAATACCAAACTTCATAAATAACCTTATTGTAATATGCATTTTTAACATGTGTACACGAACACACCCATATATAAATTACAGAAAGTTCTCATTGATTCAGTTAGTATAGGATAAAAAATAAATTCATATAGAGATAATGATAATAAAGCTTGAATAGTTCTGGAATACAATAAAATTGTTAAATACATAATAATGAATACACAAATATAAATACAATATTCTGATCTCAGTACTCTATCTCGCAGTATTTGTGTATATATATATCATCACCATCAAGCAATATCAATCCACTGCAGGATGAAAATCTCTCCAAATTCAATCCATCTCCTCCGATCTTTAGTTTCTCTTCTCCACATCACCCATGCACACTTTCTTATTTCATCCATACATCTCATATATGGTCTCTTTCTGGGTCTTTTACAACTCTTGGAATCCAATTTAAGATTTCAATTGTCCATCTATTATCATCTCTTCTAGCAATATGTCCAGCCCAACTCCACTTCAGTCTTTTAATTTTTTCAATGAGGTCAGTAACACCTATTTGTCCTCTAATGGCCATCACATAGACTTCCCAAACACCAAAATCATATCCACATGGAATAACCATGATCAAAGAGTAATTTAGATGAACTATAGGAATTTTTATAGACAAAAATTGCATTAATAAACATGATGACAAAATAAAATTACCAACTATTTGGAAAAGTTTCTTAACACAAATAAATATAAAAAATACTGCTAAAATGTAAATTTGACTATTCAATAACCACATGATATAACAACCACATGAAACATTTCTCGATACTATATCCATGTAATTATTACTTTATGTAGTTTTTCACCCAGTTGAGAATAAATATTAACTTATCAAAATGTTGGTAACACGATTAATCCCAAAAACATGCTTCATTATATATATATAATTAAAGAGCATCGATTAGTATATAATAAATTATGGTTACAATGAAATTAATATTGTTCAATATTAGATTTAATTAGTCATTTTGTCTTGTATCATCATCCAATTAATTTTATAATTTGAAATATAATGATGGAAATAACATTTATATCAGGATAGGTTAACTTGATACTTCTTTCTAGATAAAACAGGATTATTTTATATTTTCAAAATATTTTAGAAGAATAAGAGCATAGTTTAACAACTTGAACTATCTATGCAAAGTAATTCTAATTAGGAAAGAGGTAAGGTAATTGAGTGTGACTATGCTGAGCAAATGAATTATAAACAAATAAAAATAATTGTTTTTTGGAGAGATCTACAATCCAGCATTAAACAGATAGATTGAGGTAGGAATCATTCCAGCAATTTTGACTCTTAAGATCAACAATCTATAATTATGCTAAATCACTCATGATGATGAATTATGAATATTCTCATGTTGCTATTTTTTTTTATCATTTGTGGTTGAAAATAAATAATATAGGAAAGAACAGTAGGCATCCATTGATTACTATAACTCTCTGTATGTGGCAATACGTATAGTGAGTTTTGCCTGTTTTAAAGATCAGTAGGTCTGTTGATTTTCAATCTGGCAATTAAGTAACTTTTAAAATATCTATTTTTTTTTCAAGACAATGTAGAAATTGTTTTCTATATCTTGAAAGTAGTATAAAATTTTGACCATCAAAGAGAAAATTAATAATAGCTATGAACAGAATTTGAAAAAGCGAAGTTATTGGGTTATCAATGAAATCAGATAGACTGGTTTTATGTACAGTATATTCATTTAATAGACTACATGGACAAGTGTATCACTAAGGGCATTGGTGGGATCCACAAATATATCAAAGATAGCAATTTACCTTCGATTTTTATTTAAAGTGTCTCATTTATGTAACCGCAGATGCATATTTAAAGATAAAAATATAATTTTTATTGATAATTTATACTATAGAATTAACCAAATAAAGTATTATCTAAAAAGCAGACCCAATGGAGACTTTATTCACAATGTGACGTTGCAGAAAAAACAGTTGGGGGGGGGGGATTGACATTTTAAAATATTTTATATATGTTGTATAAATTTAGTGTTTTGGGATAAAAAAGTAGATGGTTAAAAAGAATTCAAATTGAGTGTGACTATGCTGAACAAATGAATTATAAATAAATAATATAATTGTCTTTTGGGAAATCATATCTCAATCCAGCATTAAACAGATAGATTGAGGTAGGAATCATTCCAGCAATTTTGATTCTTAAGTTCAGCAATCTATAACTATACTAAGTCACTCAGAATAAAGAATTATGAATACTCTGATGACGGTTTTTTTTTTTTTTTTGCCATTTGTGCATGAAAATAAATAATATAGTGATTTTCAAACTACCAGTCAGGAAGAACGGAAGGAATAATCATTCTCTATAAGTAACTTTTAAAATATTAATTTTTTTAAGACAATGTAGAAATTTTTTTTATATCTTAAAAGTAGTGTAAGATTTAGACCTTCAAAGACAAAATTGATAATAGCCATGAACAGAATTTGAAAAAGCAAAGTTATTGGGTTATCAACCAAGTCATACAGACTGGTTTTATGTATCTTCATGCAATAGACTACATTGACAAGTGTATCATTAAGGACATTGGTGTGATCCACAAATATATCAGAGGTAGTGATCTATCTTCGGTTTTTATTTAAAGTCTTTGTCTTATTTATGTAACTACAGTTGCATATTTAAAGATAAAAATATAAATTTTTATTGATAATTTATATTATAATATTCCATTTTTTTCAAGATATATGTATAAAATATTATATAAAAAATTAACCTAGTTCAGACTTTATTCACAAGGTGACACTGCAGAAAAAATATAGCTTTTGGGAAAATGATTGACATTTTAAAATATTTTATATATTCTGCATAAATTTAGTGTTTTGGGATAAAAAAAGTAGATAGTTAAAAAAATAGAAATTTTTAATTCTAGAATAGATAATAATTAACCCAAATAACTATTTTTTATTTTACGAAACTATGATTATTCTTTCGAATGTCATGTGACTTTTTTGCATATAAATCATTGGTGAGCACTATAATTTTACTTCAATTGATCATAATGACCTTTTCCTTTCTAACTAAGAATTAGTTCACAGATTTTTAAAAAAGTAAATTGTTTGAAAATAAAATAACTTTATTTCAATATTATAGTGCAGGGGTGGGCAAATAGTGGCCCACGGGCAACATGCGGCCCTCTAAGGCAGAAAAATCTGCCTTGAACCGAGATTTCCTTTCCAGGTGCGATCAAAGATTCATCTCGTATTTTCCACTAGGATGGCCATGTTAATATACGCGCAGTGTAGATACGATGCACAGTGCTTTTCCAGTTAATCTGGTTAATTTCACTTTTGTCTTTGCAACAGTAAATATATAAATTTCCAACTTTAGTGAAACCATTAACCCTCCAAAAAAATGTAAAATCAGTGATGAATGTTGTGTGTTTAATGAAGAATGGACAAGCAAATATTTCTTTGGTAATACAAGAAATAAAGCAGTGTGTTTATTGTATCATGAAAAAAGGTGTGGCCCTCTATTACCCTCCCCTTTCACAAAATGGCCCCAATGCAGCTCTCCGCTAACTCCACTTCCACAAAGTGACCCTGAGCCAAAACAATTTCCCATCCCTGCCATAATTCTATTTAAAGTAGTAATTAAAAAAAAAAACATTTGAAAGATCCTTAACTATTGATGTTCCCTTAAGGAAAACTGCAAGCCTCATATACAAATGTTCACTGCTACCTAGTATTGTCTGCTTATGTATATCCATTTTTTATTAAATGGATTTTTTTATAACTTATTTTTTAAACATATATATATATATATTCATTATGGTAATATCTAAATTATATTCATTTTAAATGTATGTTTTTGTCTGTTATTAGGATAATTTCTATAAGGGATTATATTAAGTGATACATCCATCTTTTTCTCAGCCTTGATGTTAGAAAGAGTGGAAAATACTGGCAAACTGCAACTGATGATCAAGTATTAGTGCTTGTCATAATACCCTTCAGCCTAGTTTTTGTCAACCAATCTTTAGGCAGAGAACAATCTTAAGTGATATATAAGGAAATATCCATGTGTAATTATATATTCCTGCAAAAATATTAATTTAAAAAGTAATTATTAGTTTTCATTGTGTACATTTTATAATTATTTATAATGAAGGTAGTAGCATCCATTATAATTTTTTTTTTTATTAAACTCTTATAATAATTAGGCATTCGGGTACAATGTTGTAACTGTATGATTTCAATTGTGGAATGAATAATTATATTTGAATTAGAGAAATATTATAAGAATTGCCTTGTTTTTATATGTATGTTAATCTCTTTGTCTGGAGAAAGGTTTAGGTTACTAGGCAACAGGATACTATAACATCCAAATGATATCATTTGATTGATGTTACTGGGATGTTCAATTTTGTTTGTTACTCTTAGCAAAATTTATTTCGTATTTCAGTTGTATAGTTTCATTATAAAATTTAATGAGTTCTTTACATGACTATTTGTTCAGAAGAGAAAAATTTATTGCTCAAAAAAAGGGGCAAAATCCTTATCTGAATTTTTCATCTTGAATTTTATATCATTTGGATAATGGGATAGACAGAATAATTTAAGATAATTTGTGAGATGTAGATAATATTTTATCTGCTTTTAAATCCTTTTCCCATAGGTGAGAAATTGTGATCTTTTGATGTAAATTATAATTCTTAGTTTATATCCCCAATATAGTCAATTTAATTTATTGATGTTGCCCCCCCTCTTCCCTCTTATCTGCAGCATTTGTTTTCAAGTCATATTATGGATACGAAAATTCATGGATAACCATATTGTAATATGCATTTTTAACATGGGTACATGCACACTCCCATATATAAATTACAGAAAGTTCTCACTGATTCAATTAGTATAGGATAAAAAATAAATTCATATAAAGATAATGATAATAAGACTTAATTAGTTCTAGAATACTATACTATTGTTAAATACATAATAATGAATATACAAATATAAATATTCTAGTTAAGCGTTGTTAGCTGAGAGGTCAGTGCAGCCACCTTGCAGACGATTGTTGTGGGTTCGCCTCCTGCCGATGCTATGACATATGAAATATATATATATAAGCATTCTAGCTTACAATATGTGTGTATGTATATATGTTGAAATGAATGGCCGTCACATAGACTTCCCAAACACTAAAATTATATCCACATGGAATAACCATGATCAAGAAGTAATTTAGATGAACTATAGACATTTTTAAAAACAAAAACTGCATTATGAAGAAATAATATTACCAACTACTGTATTTGGAAAAGTTTCTTAATGCAAGTAAATATAAAAAATACTGCTAAGATGTAAATCTGATTATTCAATAACCACATGATATAGCAACCAACATCACATGATCACCATTTCTTATGCTTGCCCTTATCTGTTATTAAAACAGGTAAAACTCTCTATGCATATTGCCACTCAATGCAAGCCAGAATAATCAATGGATGCCAGGAGGCTTGCACATAAAATCCCCCATCTATTACCTATTCACCTAATATCTGCAGACTAGTTTCTGGCTTGTGGCCTTCATCAGTGAGGAGCCTTGGATCTGAGAGCCCTCCAGCAGCTACCTTTTATCTCTACTTAATTACAAAACTATGAGACTTAAATTAAAAACACTATAATATTTTCAATTCAAGCTCATTAGCATACATAGTCATATAGGTCTAAATTCAGATCAGTACCCATACATTTTGGGATATTTGGTTCTTTAATAATCATGGCCACCATTATCCTATTAGACAGGATTGGTTTTAAACCAATAAACATCACTTGATCACCATTTCTTATGCTTGCTCTTATCTGCCACAAGCCAGAAACTAGTCTGGGGATATTGGATGAGAAAGCACTAGATGGGGATTTTATGCACAAGCCTTCTGGCATCCATTGATTACTTTGGCTTGGCCTTAGTGGCAATATGTATAAAGAGGTTTGTCTGTTTTAATAACAGATAAGAGCAAGCATAAGAAATGGTGATCATCTGATGTTTATTGGCTTAAAACCAATCCTTCCTAATAGGATAGTGATGGCTATGGTTATTAAAGAACCAAAGACATCAAAATATATGGGTACTGAACTGAGTTCAAATCTATATGAATATATAAGCTGATAAGCTTGGATTGAAAATATTATGGTGTTTTCAATTTAAGTCTCATAGTTTTGTAGTTAAGTAGAGATAAAAGGTGACTGGTGTTTTCAATTTAAGTCTCATAGTTTTGTAGTTCAGTAGAGATAAAAGGTGACTGCTGCAGGGTTGCATTAGATCCTAAGATCTAGGTGCAGTGCACTCAGATCCAAGGTTCCACATTGATGAAGGCCACAAGCCAGAGACTAGTCTGAGGATATTGGCTAAGTAGACACTAGATGGGGATTTTATGCACAAACCTTCTGTCATCCATTGATTACTCTGGCTTGCACTGAGTGGCAGTATGTATAGAGAGTTTTGCCTATTTTTATATAATAACCAAGTGAAACAATTCTTTATACTACATCTATGTAATTATTACTTTAGGTAGTTTTTTTACCCAGTTGAGGATAAGTATTAACTTATCAAAATGTTGGTAAGAAATATATTCTATTAAACATGGTTAATCCCCAAAAAACATGCTTCATAATATATATAATAGTATAATTAAAGAGCATCAATTACTATATAATAAATTTAGGATACAATGAAATTAATATTTTCTTTATTAAATTTATTAGTAATTTTGTCTTGCATCATTATCCAACTAATTTTATAATTTGAAATTGTAATGGAAATAACATTTATATCAGCATGGTTAACTTGATACTTTTTTTGGGATTATTTTGGATTAAACATGATTATTTTATATTTTCAAAATATTTTAGAAGAGCATAGTTCAACAACTTGAATTATCTATGCAACCTAATCCTCATTAGGAGAGAGTAGGGTAATTGAGTGTGACTATGCTGAGCAAATGAATTATAAACAAATAAAAATAATTGTTTTTTGGAGAGATCTACAATCCAGCATTAAACAGATAGATTGAGGTAGGAATCATTCCAGCAATTTTGCTTCTTAAGTTCAGCAATCTATAACTATGCTAAATCACTTAGGATGAAGAATTACGAATACTCTCATGTTGCTATTGTTTTTTTGTCATTTGTGTGTGAGAATAAATAATATAGTAAAGAGCAGTAGGAGTGTTGATTTTCAAACTGCCAGTCAGGAAGGAAGGAAGGAAGGAAAGAATAATTCTTCCTTATAAATAAATTTTAAAATATCTATTTTTTTTCAAGACAATGTTGAAATTTTTTTCTATATCTTAAAAGTAGTATAAAATTTAGACCATCAAGCCATGATGAATAGAATTTGAAAAAGCAAAGTTATCCGGTTATCAACCAAATCAGATAGACTGGTTTTATGTATAGTCATTTAATAGACTATATGGACAACTGTATGACTAAAGGCATTGGTGGGATCCAGAAATATATTAGATGTAGCAATCTACCTTCGATTTTTATTTAAAATGTTTGTCTTATTTATGTAGCCACAGATGCATATTTAAAGATAAATATATATTTTTTATTGATAATTTATACTATAAAATTTCATTTTTTTAATATAACATATTACATAAAAATAGACCCAGTGTAGACTTTATTCACAAAGTTATGTTGCAGAAAAAATTTAAGAGTTTGGGGAGGGGGGGAGGGGAATGATTGACATTTTAAAATATTTTATACAAATTTACGGTTTTGGGATAAAAAAGTAGATAGTTAAAAAGAAAAATTTTTAATTTTAAAATAGATAATTTAACCCAGTACCTTTTTTATTTTATTTTACGAAACTATTATTATTGCTTGGAAAGTCATGTGATGTTTATGCGTAGAAATGATTGGTGAGAACTATAATTTTCTTTCAATTGATCACAAGGAAGTTTTTTCCTTCTAACTAAGAATTAATGCGCAGAGTTAAAAAAGTAAATAGTTTTAAAATAAAATAAAATAAATTTGTTTCAATACCGTAGCCCTGTTTAAAGTAATACTAATTTAAAAATACATTTGAAATATATTTTAGTATTGACGCCCTTCAAGAAACCTGCATACCTCATATATAAATGTTCACTACTAACTGGCATTATATCTGCTTACGTAATGATCAAATATTAGTGCTTATCATAATATTTTTCTACCACTTTTACACAGAACACACTCTTAAGTGATATATAATGAAATATCCACGTGTAATTATATATTCACGCAAAAATATTAATTAAAAATATTATTAGTTTCCATTGTGTATATTTTATAATTATTTATAACGAAGTTATCATCTATTATAATTTTTCTTTATTAATTTCTTATAGTAATTAAGCACTTGGGTTCAATATTGTAATTATGATTTCAATTGTGGAAGGGATAATTATATTTGAAATAGATAAATACAGTATTATAAGAATTGCCTTGCTTTTATATGTATGTTAATTTCCGTGTCCGAGACAGGTTTAGGTTACTAGGCAACAGGACACAAAGACATCCAAATGTTATTTGATTGAAATTACTGGAATATTCAGTATTGTTTGTTACTCTTTACAAAATATTATTTAGTATTTCACTTGTAGAGTTTCATTATAAAATGTAATGAGTTCTTTACACCACTAACATATTTTGATAGTTATTTTTATTTTGTTCAAGAGAGAAAAAATTGGCAAAATCCTTATCTGAATTTTTCATCTTGAATTCTATACATTTGGATAATGGAATATACAGGATAATTTAAGATTATTTGTTAGACAGATTATATTTTACCTGCTTATAAATCCTTTTCCCACAATTGAGAAATTGTAAACTTTTGATGTAAATTCTAATTCTTAGTCTATATCCTTAATATAGTCAATTTAATTTATTGATGATCCCCCCCTCCCCTACATGAAACATTTGTTTTTAAGTCATATTACGGATACCGAAATTCATGGATAACCATATTGTAATATGCATTTTTAACATGTGTACATGCACGCACACAAATATAGAATACAGAATGTCCTCATTGATTCAGTTAGTGTAGGATAAGAAATAAATCCATATAGAGATAATGATAATAAAGCCTAATTAATTCTGGAACACATACAAATTGTTAAATCCATAATAATGAATGTACAAAAATAAATATTCTCAGTATTTTATCTCACAGTGTATATATATGTGTGTGTATGTATGTGTGAATTGAATGGCCATTGCATAGACTTCCGACATACCAAAATCATATCCACATCCACATGCAATAATGGTGATGAAAGAGTATTTAGAGAAGCTGTAGAAATTTTTAAAAACAAAACATGATGACGAAATAAAATTACCAACTATTTGGAAAAGTTTCTTAACACAAATATATATAAAAAATATTGCTAAAATGTAAATCTGACTATTCAATAACCACATGATATAACAACCATGTGAAACAATTCTATATACCACATCCTTGCAATTATAGTTTTTCATCCAGTTGAGGATAAGTATTATCTTATCAAAATGTTGGTAAGAAATTTATTCTATTAAACATAATTAACTCCAACAACATGCTTCACAATATATATATATAATAGTATAATTAAAGAGCAATTACTATGCAATATATGAAAAATACAATGAAATTAATATTGTTCTATATTAAATTTAATCAGTCATTTTGCCTTGCAACATCATCCGACTAATTTTATAATTTGAAATATAATGATGGAAATAACATTTATATCAGCATGGTTTAACTTGATACTTTCTAGATGAAACATGATTATTGTATATTTTCAAAATATTTTAGGAGAATAAGAGCATAGTTCAACAACTTGAACTATCTATGCAAAGTAATCCTAATTAGGAAAGAAGTAAGGTAATTGAGTGTGACTATAAAATAATTGTTTTTTGGGAGATCATATCACAATCCAGCATTAAATAGATAGATTGTGGTAGGAATCATTCCAGAAATTTTGACTCTTAAGTTCAACCATCTATAACTATGCTAAAGCACTCAGGATGATGAACGATGAAGATTCTCATGTTGCTATTTTTTTGTCATTTGTGTGTTGAAATAAATAATATAATAAAGAACAGTAGGACTGTTGATTTTTAAATCAGGAAAGAAGGAATGGATGATCCTTGCCTATAAGTAACTTTTAAAATTTTTTTTTTTTTTCAAGACAATGTAGAATTTTTTTTTTTATATCTTGAAAGTAATATAAGATTTAGACCATTCAAAGACAAAATTAATAATATATGAATATATGTTGAAATGAATGAACATCACATAGACTTCCCAACCACCAAAATTTGTATCCACATGGAATAACCATGATCCAGAAGTAATTTAGATGAACTATAGACATTTTTAAAAACAAAAACTGCATGATGAAGAAATAATATTACCAACTACTGTATTTGGAAAAGTTTCTTAATGCAAATAAATATAAAAAATACTGCTAAAATGTAAATCTGATTATTCAATAACCACATGATATAATGACCAACATCACAGATCACCATTTCTTAAGCTTGCCTTTATCTGTTATTAAAACAGACAAAACTCTCTATGCGTATTGCCACTCAGTGCAAGCCAGAGTAATCAATGGATGCCAGAAGGCTTGTGCATAAAATCTCCATCTATTGCCTACTCATCTAATATCTCCAGACTGGTTTCTGGCTTGTGGCCTTCATCATTGAGGAGCCTTAGATCCAAGAGCCCTCCGGCAGCCACCTTTCATCTCTACTTAATTACAAAACTATGAGACTTAAATTGAAAACACTATAATATTTTCAATCCAAGCTCATCAGCATATATAGTCATATAGTTCTGAACTCACATTAGTAACCATACATTTTGGTGTGTTTGGTTCTTTAATAACCATGGATACCATTATCCTATTAGGTAGGATTGGTGTTAAACCAATAAATATCATATGATCACCATTTTGTCTGTTTTAATAACAGATAAGTCCAAGCATAAGAAATGGTGATCATCTGATGTTTATTGGCTTAAAACCAATCCTTCCTAATAGGATAGTGGTGGCTATGGTTATTAAAGAACCAAAGACACCAAAACATTGTACCCGTCATTTTTGTTTGTTCACGTAACAAGATCTAGCATCTAGGCAAAAGTACCTTGAGCCCATTCATGCACAAGATACATAAGTCAGGAACACTCATGAATTCTGCCCTATTTGCCTATTTCCAGATCTACCAACTTATGAGCAACAATCCCGATGATATCGATCTAATTTTAATTCTCTCCGCCCGCATCACACATCGGAGACACAAAAAGACTCTAATTTAAATTTAATGATGGAATAACCTAGCATGAAATATAATTTGAAAGCAATTAAAGATTGTGACCTTTCATATTAATTATTTCTTAGCGGGAGATCATCTAGTCAGTATGAGCATAAATTATTAATTAAGATATTAGTTTAACTAAAAGAAAACACAATGATTCTGAGATGTATAACATATATTTTTAAGATTTATTACTTTAGCAAAACATAAATAAATGTGTGTTATTATTCATTAGTCATTGGCCTCATAAATATTATATGACTTTTAGTCATAGAGAAATCACATTACATTTTATTTATAAATTATGGAATTTGATTTTATAGATTACATTAGTTTATGGTTGCAGTTTTGCCAATAATGGATAATTATAACAATGGATGAATGACTTAGTGCTATTAGCAAATGTACTTTTGAGGTACCACTCCACCCCAGAAGGAACAAAAACAAGCATTTAACCGATTTAGTTAGCAATTATTATTTTATGATGAAGCATTAAATTCATACAAAACACATTTTATTAATATTCAGTTTATGGAGTAATAAACATGTGTGGTATAGCTGGTGAATATATTCAAAATAATGTCATCACAAAGATGCGCATTTTAACATAGTGAAAATAGATTTGTTTAGCAAAATCACAACATTACGGCTTATGGATATTCATGGGTTTATTAAAAATATAACAGAAATGTGGTGTGTGCATGGCAGCATATTTATGTAATCCAATCACAGATTCTAGCAGGTGCTTCATAGAATTCATTTGAAGAAAAGACCGATATAACTGCAGACGTTGGCAGGATTGGTTCATGAACAAAGACAGCGGTCGGCTATGCATTTATTGGGCTGGATTTTCCAAAGCGATCCCCATATAAAGTATGCACATACAACCAAAGAAGTCCCCAGAGGTGTTAAGAGCCTAATTCTCGGACTTTGAGATAAAGGGTGGGGTTTGACTTTGTGATACCTCTGGATAAAAGAAGCATGAATGTATATAATATAAGAACGAGGGTGCCTATATGCACGCACTGCTTGGAATAACAAAATATAGCTTTAAAGACTATTTAATTAATTAATGCCCATATATTATGGAACATCCTGCATAATGGTATGATCTAATTGCTAAACAGACATAGATTATTTAAATTAGTGAAATTATATAATTCTTAAGATATAAAGATTCCCCTTTCTCTTTAGTTAACTAAATTTATAGCTTCCCACACCATTTAATAAGTACAAATTTTGGTTAATAAATGCAGTTATTAAAATAAATATGTTTACATAAAAACGAATTGGGTCATGGTAATGACTGGGATAATAAGTAGATTTTACTTATATAGAATACATTTACATTAAGATTAGTGCATTATTATTTAAAAAGAAAAAAATTTTTTTTTAGAAAAACAGATGTTGATCTGTTTTTAACAACCTTATAAGATAATGACTTTGTTTTCCCAAACTCGCGAGCATCTGCATTAGTTGTATAAAACTTGTTTTCAATTAGGTTAAATTTAATCATTCTGCAAGTGTTGGGAAGAAAACAAAAGAAATCTATTACATGCTAGCGAGTTTGAGATGTTATTGGCATATTTAAAACACAAATATATAAAAATAGAATAAAAGATTATTGTCACATGAAAAATAAAAGAATAACATATTAAATAGAGGCTCAATGATAGTGGAAGTTAAGTTATATAGAGTTATAATTAATTAGAAATACATAATCACAAATATTTTACATGAGATTATATAGTAGAGCGTCAGGATTATTATTATTATAGAAGGCTGAGGTTAAGAGAGTCATATAGAGGCTAGAGTTCTTTTACCTTTTCATAGATAGTGGCGATCCTTGATGCTTTTAATGTTCATCGGAGTTGACATACTAGATATAGGGTTTTTAATTAGGCACAATAGGTAGCATTTTATTTATTTAATCGATAGACATTGGAAAGTTCATAGATATGGGATCCGGAGCTTTTATCACAGAAATGAGCATGTTCAAACAGAGGGGAAGGTGAAATTTCTCCTACTCACTGCACATTGAATTAAAATTTAAACCAGCATGGATTCGGTTTATCATGGTTATTTTATGATTGTCTCCTGCCTTTTTGGATTCAAATCCCGCAGTATTTATATACTTTTTCTGATGATGTAGTTAAGCACTTAGCTGCTGGACTTGAGACAATTTAAGCACTTAGCAGAGCTGAAATCTGCTGACTGGATATCTTTTGATTAGGAAGTTTTTGGAAACAATGCAATCCTGTTACAAGTGTCTCGAACGATTGTTTTAAAATAAGTCTTATGATTGTAAAACAAGTTGGAGTGGATAAAATTTCCATTAATGAATTTTTATTTTACTATTACAAATTGTAACTTGTTAATTATGACTAATAGGTTTTCCGGTTAATTGTTTTTAGTTGTGTTCGAGAAAATTCTTAAAAGAATTGCACCATTTTAAATTTTCAATATAAGTTAATAATATAACTTTATTTATAAGATTTATTAGCAATCACCCCACACTGAATATATATATATATATCCATTACGCACACATACACATTAAAATAACATTAAATATTTATTTATTAAACTTATTTGCATTAAGATATATATATATGTCAGTTATTTTAAATGGTTAAGCAGAGGAAAAATATGTATTAGTAAATATGTATATGCGCGTAAGGATGGGGTTTAGACATGGTTTGGTGGTAGGAGATTGTAAATGAGCTGTGAAGCTTGATCTGAGCATCAGATTGACTGCTTGAATATATGGGTACTGAACTGAGTTCAAATCTATATGAATATATAAGTTGATAAGCTTGGATTGAAAATATTATGGTGTTTTTCAATTTAAGTCTCATAGTTTTGTAGTTAAGTAGAGATAAAAGGTGACTGCGCTAGGGTTGCATTAGATCCTAAGATCTAGGTGCAGTACTCTCAGATCCAAGGCTCCACATTGATGAAGGCCACAAGCTAGAGACTAGTCTGGGGATATTGGCTGAGTAGGCACTAGATAAAAATTTTATGTACAAGCCTTCTAGCATCCATTGATTACTCTGGCTTGCACTGAATGGCAGTACATATAGAGAGTTTTGCCTATTTTTATATAACAATCAAGTGAAACGATTCTCTATACTACATCTATGTAATTATTACTTTATGTAGTTTTTCACCCAGTTGAGAATAAGTATTAACTTATCAAAATGTTGGTAAGAAATATATTCTATTAAACATGTTTAATCCCAAAAACATGCTTCATAATATATATATATATAATAGTATAATTAAAGAGCATCAATTACTATATAATAAATTAAGGATACAATGAAATTAATATTGTTCTATATTAAATTTATTAGTCATTTTGTCTTGCATCATCATCCAATTAATTTTATAATTTGAAATATAATGGTGGAAATAACATTTATATCAGCATAGTTTAACTTGATACTTTTCTCTGGATGAAACATGATTATTTTATATTTTCAAAATATTTTAGAAGAATAAGAGCATAGTTCAACAATTTGAATTATCTATGCAACATAATCCTCATTAGGAGAGAGTAGGGTAATTGAGTGTGACTATGCTGAGCAAATGAATTGTAAACAAATAAAATAATTGTTTTTTGGGGAGATCATATCACAATCCAGCATTAAACAGATAGATTGTGGAACGAATCATTCCAGCAATTTTGCCTCTTAAGTTCAGCAATCTATAACTATGCTAAATCACTTAGGATGAAGAATTATGAATACTCTCATGTTGCTATTGTTTTTTGTTATTTGTGTGTGAAAATAAATAATATAGTAAAGAGCAATAGGAGTGTTGATTTTCAAACTGCCAGTCAGGAAGGAAGGAAGGAATAATCCTTCCTTATAAGTAAATTTTAAAATATCTATTTTTTTTTTAAAGACAATGTTGAAAATTTTTTCTATATCTTAAAAGTAATATAAAATTTAGACCATCAAAGAGAAAATTAATAATAGCCATGAATAGAATTTGAAAAAGCAAAGTTCGGTTATCAACCAAATCAGAAAGACTGGTTTTATGTATACTCATTTAATAGACCATATGGACAAGTGTATGACTAAAGGCATTGGTGGGATCCAGAAATATATTAGAGGTAGCAATCTACCTTCGATTTTTACTTAAAATGTTTGTCTTATTTATGTAACCACAGATGCATATTTAAAAATAAAAATATATTTTTTATTGATAATTTATACTATAAAATTTCATTTTTTTTATATAACGTATTACATAAAAATAGACCCAGTGTAGACTTTATTCACAAAGTTACGTTGCAGAAAAAATTTAAGTGTTTTTGGGGGTGATTGACATTTTAAAATATTTTATACAAATTTACGGTTTTGGGATAAAAAAGTAGATAGTTAAAAAGAAAACAAATTTTTAAATTTAAAATAGATATTTATTAACCCAGTACCTTTTTTATTTTATTTTACGAAACTATTATTATCGCTTGGAAAGTCATGTGATGTTTTTGCATAGAAATGATTGGTGAGAACTATAATTTTCTTTCAATTGATCATAATGAAGTTTTTCCCTCTAACTAAGAATTAATGCGCAGAATTAAAAAATGTAAATAGTTTGAAAATAAAGTAAAATAAATTTGTTTCAATACCGTAGCCCTGTTTAAAGTAATACTAATTTAAAAATACATTTTAAATATATTTTACTATTGATGGCCTTAAAGAAACTTGCATACCTACTATATAAATGTTCATTACTGACTGCCATTATATTTGCTTACTTAATGATCAAGTATTAGTGCTTATCATTATATTTTTTTACCATTTTAAGACAGAACACACTCTTAAGTAATATATAATGAAATATCCATGTGTAATTATTATATATTCATGCTAAAATATTAATTAAAAATATTATTAGTTTTCATTGTGTATATTTTATAATTATTTATAATGAAGTTATCTATTATAATTTTTTTTATTAATTTCTTATAGTAATTAAGTACTTGGGTACAATATTGTAAATATTATAAGAATTGCCTTGCTTTTATATATATATATGTTAATTTCTATGTCTGGAGACAGGTTTAGGTTACTAGGCAACAGAACACAATGACACCCAAATGTTATTTGATTGAAATTACTGGAATATTCAGTATTGTTTGTTACCCTTAACAAAATTTTATTTAGTATTTCAGTTGTAGAGTTTCATTATAAAATTTAATGAGTTCTTTACATCACTAACATATTTGGATAGTTATTTTTATTTTGTTCAAGAGAGAAAATAATTATAACTCAAAAAAGGGGCAAAATCCTTTTCTGAATTTTTCATCTTGAATTCTATACATTTGGATGATGGAATATACAGGATAATTTAAGATTATTTGTTAGACATAGATTATATTTTATCTGCTTATAAATCCTTTTCCTACAATTGAGAAATTGTGAACTTTTGATGTAAATTCTAATTCTTAGTCTATATCCTCAATATAGTTCAATTTAATTTATTACTGTTGCCCCCCCCCCCCTATCTGCAACATTTGTTTTCAAGTCATACTATGGATACTGAAATTCATGAATAACCATAATATATATTTTTAACATGGGTATATGCACACACACATCTATAGAATACAGAAAATTCATATTGATTCAGTTAGTATAAAAACTTTAGCTAATGAATTTAAAGCCCCCAATACTAATAGACTCATTAACAATCCAAAGGACAGAATCGACCCATCTCAAACCCCCCAAGTTGTATATAGCATTTTATGCTCTCAGGCTGGATGCAGCGCCACATACTATGGGGAGACCAAGGCCACTGTCTATAATAGAGCTGCTCAGCACATGTATACATACAGAAGAGTAAAAAAGAACAATGATAACATCTCAATATTTTCTAAACATGAGAAGCAGGATGGTCATATGTTCGAACCCTCCAACCCAAAATAGTGCGCACTGAGGCTAATGATTGCAAAAGGAAGATAAAAGAAGCATATTTTATCATCAATGATAACAACATGATCAATAGACATGACACATGTTTTGCTATCTTCAGAAAATTGACAAGTTAATTTGCATATGCATTTGCATACATTACCATCTATCAATATCACAACAATGATTTAAAATCTGTTTTGGCTATGATTATGAGGGACAAAACCTCAAAAGTGCTTAACCTACATTAATTTAGATTGTTTTCTTACCATTAACAGCTTCTTCACCCAACGTGTTAAAGTGCTTGTATACACTGTAGGATAAGAAATAAATCCATATAGAGATAATGATAATAAAGCATAATTAGTTCTGGAATACAATAAAATTGTTAAATCCATAATAATGAATATACAAACAAATATTCTTAGTATTCTATCTCAGAGTATATATATTGAGCCGGATAGTTTATCCGATTCAATGGTTTCATTGCCAAAAATAAAACCAACTTTTATTTCCATTAAATTCTAAAGTTTAAAACTATTTAAAAGTTGTTTATAAGAGTACGTGTATTAACACACATACTCATTTATGTTTAAAATATGTTATTTTATTTTTTATAAATTTGATATCTAAAATAGTTTTCTTTTACCGCTTGTTTTTACTTTTTTTTATCAAATTAATTAAAAGCAAGCAAACTTTTTAATTGCATTCCTGTTTCTTTTATTTTAATTACGATCCATTTTAGTTTGATTTTAAAAGTGGAGATTTAATTTTGTGTTGTTGTTTTTCTATAAGATAATCCCTGGTTAGAATTCTTAAGTAAGGTTGAGCGGGAGATAAAGATTTGCCCTGGGCTAAGGCTTATAATTGAAAAACAAGAAAGTTTACGGGGATGGGAGTGAGAGAGGGTATAAATAACCCCAAAAATTTCGGACATTTTAGATTATTCTTGGCTGGAACAAGCTATTCAAAGTGATTGATTCAGCTTCCTATAATTCCACTATTCATTTTATATTAGCCTTCTTGAGATTCATACTGTGTTGGCAGTTTGGACATTTAATTTCCTTTCAAAATTTTGCTGTTAATAAAAGATTTTGTTTCTTAAAGTTTGCTTTCATAAGATGTCAAAATTCACTGCTATACGTATGCTAACCTACAACATGCCTTGCTAACTTAACTAAGGATGGACCTCTGATTCCAAGCTGTTCTTTCATCATGCCATGAAAGTCTGAAGTAAAAAGGATCCCGAAATATGCCTCTACACTTGCTGCCATAAAGAAATGAAACACCTGAAAGTTTAAACTCAAAAATAAATGGGGCAAACTTTTTGAAAATCTATGTGGACTCTGCTTTACCATAAGGTAAAATTATTTCTTGTTCTTTCCAGGGTAAATAAATCTCTATTTAAATCTTCACTCAATCTAAAATAAGTCTGATGTATAAAGTTTTACTAGTTATTTAATCTCATAATTTTAATATGTGTTTGCTTTTCTTTGTATTTCTAGTGTGTCTTGGAATCTTAGTTTTAAGATTCCAAGTTTGTTTTCCATTTTGTTTATTGGAGAGTGTATTGTGAGATTATATTTTATATTCTTAATATGTCTCCCTTTATTTTATTAACTAGTGCTAAATGCTTTAGCAGTTTTTCGTAATTTTAATTTGCTCACCTGTCCTTATTTTTATTGTCCAATAATTAATTTAAATTACTGTGTTTGTGCTTTTTGTAAACTGCAAATCTTTTGGCTGGCGGTTTATCATGTTTGTTATTCTAGTTTTTCTGTAGTTGGAGATTTCCTTTCTTCTTTTCTAGATTATGTAAGATTGTAATTTTTTTGTCTTGTATGTGAAATCAACCATGAATTACCTTAAAAGTGGTACATCATGAGCTATCCTGCAGACAAAATGACGTTCTTGTCTAGACACCTTATTCCGGGCCAAGAAATGCTCGCTGGCGCTGTTTCGTTGATTTCCTAAAAGACCATATTTTTTTATATCTCTGAATTGGAAAACTAGAATTGTTGTTCTTTTATAAATCACCAGCAGGAAGATACTATTAATCCCCTTTTAAATTGTAGGTGATAGAACATTTTTTTTCTGCTAAAGCATTTAATGTTTTAATATTTTCAACTCATATACACTCTCTGATGAATACACTTATAAAAATCTAGGTCAAACTTTAGTATTTTGTTTGCTATATTTATTTGATCTTTTATTTTTTGCTTTAAATTTATTTGTCAGAGCATGTACTGGGAATTTAGTTTGTAAAGTTATTTGTAATTCTAATTATTTCACTTTCTTGATAAATGCTTGGGCAGACATAACTAGTTTTCTAATTACTTACCTGTCTCCTATTGAGACTTTTAATTATTATACTCAGCTTAGTTTTGGCCAGTCGTTTGGTTGGTGATTCACCTGTATTATATATCTGTTTTCCTTAAATCAGGGATTTAATGTTTTATTAATTTTAAATCATTTATGCTGGAGTATTTTCTAATTTTACTATTTCTTTAAATTGGAGATTTAAGTTTTCTCCCATTTTATAATTCATACTCCGTCATATGCATTTACCATTTATGTGTTCTTGCATTGTAATCAACCTTGACGATTTTAAAAGTGATTGCCCATGCAGCAAGTTCTGTGGACATTATGACATCATTAGTCTAAGCTAGTGATCGCTCACCCATGCTGGTTTCATTGATTCATGCAAGAAACTTTCCTTTGCTTTTCATTTTGGAACTTTTGAATAAGGAAACCAGAGTTGCTTAGGTGAATTGTCAGCTGAAGGAAAATCATTCCCTCCTTTTCTAATTCACTATTAGAAAATTAGTCTGTCTGCCAGAGTGTTGACATTTTATTCTTGCTAGTACATGCCTGATATAACCGTATTTATTGTGTGTAAAGCTGTACTTTAAAATTTTATATTACTCTTAATAAAATTTCCAATTAGTTTAAATTATTTTGCTGACATTTGTCTAGTGCTTTCATTTTCTCAATTGTCTGAACAATATTCCCGAGCTCTTGCTATCTACCTGAGTCTAGTCGGTGCAAACCATCATCACCATCCACTTTTGATCATGGTAAACAAATTTTGCAGATGTGCAGTGATCTGGTTGTGCCCTCCATGATCAGGGGTAGATTGAATGCCCCTTATAATATATATATATATATATATATATATATATATATATATATATATATATATAATGGGCACTCAATCTATATATATATGTAAAATGAATGGCCATCACATAGACTTCCGAAATACCAAAATCATATCCACATCCAGATGCAATAACGTTATTCAAAGAGTATTTAAAGAAGCTATAGAAATTTTTAAAAACAAAAACTGCATTAATAAAAGTGATGAAGAAATAAAATTACCAACTATTTAGAAAAGTTTCTTAACACAAATAAATATAAAAAATACTGCTAAAATGTAAATCTGACTATTCAATAATGATATGATATAACAACCACATGAAAGAATTCTATATACCACATCCATGTAATTATAGTTTTTCACCCAGTTGAGGATAAGTATTATCTTATCAAAATGTTGGTAAGAAATTTATTCTATTAAACATGGTTAACCCCAAAAACATGCTTTATAATATATATATTCTAACCTTGCCCTCGTGCATCCTCACTTCCAGATAATATATGATATGAAATAAAACGGGTTCTATCTCAGTTAATAATTAATAACTAAAATATTCAGCATTAAAATTAAAATATTCACTAGCTCAAATTTAAGATACGAATAAGGTTCAGTTTATAAAAATAAATTAAATAAATATTTAATATTTTCATGAGACTTGAAGTGAAAATACAGGTGACAAGATAGATTACATTGAGCAAATATCCCACAGGATACTACCTCAATGGCATAAGAACACTATCCCCCTTTATTACTATTTTAAATAACAAACTCATAGTATTCTTACGACTTTAATAACTTCTACTCACTAAGATTAAACTAATAATTAAATCTTAATCTTCTATTTAATAATAATCTAGCTCAAATAAAATAATCTCAGGTTCATAAAGTTTATTCTAAGTTAATAAAAAATACGGTAGTAAAATATGAGAAGGGATTTTATGTCATAATCTACTACACTGAAACTACTACTAATAATAAATAACAGTAATAATATTCTTCATTGTTTAACTAATTCTGTATATCTTTTCTTTTTACTATAATTTTATTACCATAATAAAATAATGAAATAATATAATATGATCTTATATCTTCATGTAATGATATAATAAATACGTGGTAGCATTTTAATAATCTGACAAACAAAATATGTGTGGCAACTGATAGCATATAATTTAATATAATATTGTGATAACTGATTTATGACCAATAAAATAATGTAAGATTATGATTATTTAATTATAATGAATACCAATAAAATATTTAAAATTCTTAAAATAATTCTCTATTTATCTTTTGTGCAAAATTATATATTTGTTTCAATTATTATGCATATATCGTGATTTCATGCAGCGATGTGGAGAAATAAATAACTTGGACACAAAATTTTTGAAATAACAAAATTTAACAAAGTTTATTACTAACAACAAATAAATACACAATTTATTTACACTATTTACAGTGGATATCCTTAACTTTTTTACTTTACAGTTTGATCTACTGGGTTATAAAAAAAATAATTTATATTTCAATTATATCCTTATTTAGATTTAGGACAAAATTAAAAAAAATGTTACTATTTGGTTTCTCATTATGGTTAACTTATTACAAATATATTTATCTACTTTATTAGCAACAGCATTTTATCCTTAATATTATTAAACTATCTTATTTTAAAAAATTCATACTTAGAAAAACATTCTATAGAAAACAAAATTTTATAATGAGTATGGACTTCTCAAAATATTAAAAAAAAATTTCATCTTGCAAAGTCAAAGATGTTACACAAAATATTATCCAAAAATTCAGTACTAGATTTTAGTATTTATCACACAATGTTTACTAATCATAATATATTCTTCTTTAAGCCTTACTTTAGTATAATATAAGTGTAATCATTAATATATTTCTGTTAATCAATAAACAAAAATATACTATGCATATTGTTTACATAATTTACTTTGTACTATTGTATTTTAAAAAAATATGCAATACTTATTTTTCTCTTAAAAAAAAATAATACTAAAGCATTTAAAATTATTATCACTTTAAAGAAAATATCTTTGTTTAGATACTTTATTTTAAAAAAGTTTATATTTCATTTCCGAAATAAAATTCAAAATATATTCGATGATTCTTTTCTTTCCTTAGGATACTTTGGATCTTCAATTTTAAGTTATAATATTCTGCTCCTTATAAGCAAATAAACTAATCTTATCCAAAAACGATAGCATAACCTTAGTTCTAAATTATTTATCATTTCTTTTAAAATATCTTACTAAACGATGCAGTTACATGAAATAAAGATAGCGAAAACAGATGCATAGGATTAAGGAAGAAAGCTAGAGTATTACTCTTAACATATCTCAAAATCATGGTACAGTGCGAAGAGGTATGACATTTACTTGCCTAATATCCTCTAGTACAGGGACGATGTTAAAGCTATTTCTTCAGCTTTATTAGAACATCAAATATTTAAAGAAATATAAACACTGTCCAAATAAAATGTGTATCAGTCACAGGGCTATGTTAACTATGCTGATAACCACATAAAGACTAAATATTATTTCCATTCCTTATAACATCCTATTTCTTAAAACATCATCTTGGTTTCCTGTTCACTAAGTACTTCCAAGCCACTATCTCAACATTATTTCTCAAGATTTTCCACATCTTACATCGATAAATAACTATCTGCATTTACAAAACAATAAATAAAATTCATTAATAGTTAAACAATCTTACGATTCCATAAGAAAAGTTGCTTACTTCATTGCTCTGTATGTTTAATCATATACAATCTACTTAGACAATATTTGAATATCCTAACATGAAAATTTTAAAAGAATCACATAATTATTTGTTATGTTGGATTATATCACTAATAAAAAAAAAATCAAAAAAAATTGTCGTATGCATATTTTCAAATCAATCCTATCTCATAATGTTTTTTAAAATGTTGTATAAAAATGCGTTTACATTTATAATAAAAAAAAAACTTTTACACTTCATCCTTACAATTCATAGATGATCTAAAAAAAAACAAAAAAAAAACATACATTATAAATTATCAATAGTTATTATTATTACCAATAACCTTTATCTAGTCATCGTGTTCAGTAGGCTTCCTTTGTCCACTTGAGCATTGCAGATATAAAAAAAAATTCACACCCATACACTTTATATTAAAATATTTTTAGCTAAATTATTAGATTGTTATATTATAAAATTTTAATATTAATAAATTAATGTTTTTATGTTTTTCCTAATCTTATATAAAAAATTTAGATTTAAACTAGGTTAACAAAATAAAAGGAATCAAAACTATATTTACATATTTTCTTGACAATAGTTCCTGATAAGTCCAAAATGTTTATTATTTTCTCTAGAGTTTTTAAAAATGTTCTCCAAGCGCGTTAAAGTTTAAAACAAAATAATTATTAATCCATTTAATAAAATTTATAGAAAATAATCCTTGGTTTTAGTATTTAGGACGATAATTATTAAATCATAATATTAATTAATCCCGTGAAGCTTCTTAATCTTCTCTACCAATATTCTCTGCATATCCGATGCATCAATCCATCTAATTTAACTTTAAAATATTCGATGAACTTTTAAGTACTATTTGTATTTCCATGGATCCATTTTTTTATTCATCCATGTGTTCACTTTTTATCTATGTTTCCTTCTTGATACATTTAAACTTTCGTTTGGTATTTTTTATAAATCTCTTTTAAAATAAAAAAAATGTTACCTTCAGAAAGGATATAACATTTTACTCCTTTGAATATCATATTATATAAAATGATTCATGAAATATAATTGTCTTATTATTTTTTAAAAAATAAATCTTGGATAGGCTTATAAATAATAATGCGTTTCAATACATTTTTTAGACTCCGTATAATGTCCGAGCTGTGGTTTTTATATACCAAAGCAGTTCTTCGGTGAAATATTAATAAAGCTGTATCAATAAATATTTCAAATATTTTTTCAGCATTACAACTTATATCCATTTTATTTCGTAGTATATCCATTTTTTTTATTGCGAAGTTTAGGTTAAACTTTTAGATAAAATACGACTGATAAAGGAACTTTAAAAAATTTAACAAAGCATGTTAAACGAAATTATTAAAATATTTTTTAGTTTACACTCTCTTTTTTTTTCAAGTTACTTTTTAAAATATTAATTAGTTTTTGCAAATAAATTATGAGAGAGCGCTAAAATTGACTAAAATAATAATTTTAAAATACTATCTCTTTGATAGCTATAATTTACCTTTCTCCGGTTTCAATACATTATTAATCTCCCCCTATACCCCCGTGCAATTCATATTTATAGTCTGTAAGAATACCTATTCCTATTGGTTAATTCTTACTTTAGCTTGAGAACAAATTTACATATTTCCAATTTCAAGTAGAATTGAATTTCAAAATTAGAAATTATGATGTAATAAAATTTAAAAAATATTATTTAAAATATTACTTTTGAATCAATTATTATTTTATTAAAATTATTTAAACATTTAAAATAACTTTTAAAATAACCTTAATAACCTATTCCATTTAGCTATTTTTATTTAAACAAAATATTTAATTTTTATTATATCTGTATTCGTCTTTATTACATTACTTAAAACATTACATACGATAGTTAACTTAATATTTATTACTATTTACTTTTATGATAGGCAATAATTCTATCCAATTCTATAATATAACTTTTAAAATATTTTAAACTTTGTTATTAATTCAAACACGCGTGTGTGTGAACGTATGTAATATACAAGTCACATGATCAATAACTTTGACAGACGATTTTCAATCTATTTCTCTGCCCAGATTTATAAAATTGATACACTTATTATATTATATAAAATAATTATAAAAAATTTGGAAGAATAATTTAGAAAATATAGAACTAGATATAATTTTCACCATCATAAAGTTTATTTTAAAATATACTATATTAATTTTGACTATTTAAATATGATTACAAATTTAAACATAGCATTTATTAAATTATACATTTTTAAACTATTAAAATCGAATTTTTAAATATACTTTTAATTATTTATAGCTGTGTTATTTAATATGGCCAGCTTTTACAACCATATGAAACAATATTTTAAACTTTACATAACTACTTTTTAAATAATTCGCTATAATTTTATATACCACATATTTTCTTTAGCTTTAAATTGTACTTTAAAAATATAATTGACTTAATACAATTACCATATTAAAAGAACATATTCTAAATTTAAAATTTTTAGTAATTGACTGTTATGAACTATTACCGACCTATATAAAAGGGCACAATATATATATAATAGTATAATTAAAGGGTATCAATTAGTATATAGTAAATTATGGATACAATGAAATTAATATTGTTCTATATTAAATTTAATTAGTCATTTTGCCTTGCATCATCATCCAATTAATTTTATAATTTGAAATATAATGGTCGAAGTAACATTTATATCAGGATGTTTTAACTTAATACTTCTTTCTAGATGAAACATGATTATTTTATATTTTCAATATATTTCAAAAGAATAAGAGCATAGTTCAACAACTTGAACTATCTATGCAAAGTAATCCTAATTAGGAAAGTGGTAGGGTAATTGAGTATGACTATGAACAAATAAAATAATTGTTTTTTCGGAGATCATTGCACAATCCAGCATTAAACAGATATATTGAGGTAGGACTCATTCCAGCAATTTTGATTCTTAAGTTCAGCAATCTATAACTATGCTAAATCACTCAGGATAAAGAATTATGTATAATGTTATGTTGCTATTATTTGAAGAGAAAGGGGAAATAGTGTTCTTATGCCATTGAGATTATGTCCTATGGAAGATGTACTCAATATTTACCAACTACTGTATCTTTTTCTAAATTTCTCATGATTTCCAAACTGTCAGTCAGGAAGGAAGAAAGGAATAATCGTTCCCTATAAGTAATTTTTAAAATGTCTATTTTTTTCAAGACAATGTAGACAAATTTTCCTATATCTTGAAAGTAATATAAAATTTAGACCATCAAAGACAAAATTAATTATAGCCATGAACAGAATTTGAAAAAGCAAAGTTATCAGGTTATCAATCAAATCAGATAGATTGGTTTTATGTAGAATCATTCAATAGTCTATTTGGACAAGAATATCACTAAAGGCATTGATGGGATCCACATATTGAAATTGATGGAATAGTGATTATGCATGAGGATTAATTGTAAATAATTAGTAATGAATGACTAATAAAGAGTATATTTTACCATGATGTTGGTTTGTTAAAAGTTAAATACCTTTGTTTATACAAACAATCTTTTCTGTTTTTGTGATCTTTCTCTTATTCTCCCTATTTGGTTTCTTAAATTGTATTAAGATTCTGTATCAAAAAACTCTAACATAATTGGTAATTTCTTTGCAATAAATGAGACTGTAGAAGTTTATATTTGAACACCCTTAATAACATACACAGCAATTCAACCTCCAATTGTTTTTTTTTGTTGCAAAAACACTCGGTAATAATAACAAATTGCAAGAACAAAGCAGACTACTATATGATTTTGAGTTATTCTGTAATTGCATTTAGGATATATGTTCATTTTGTAAGCTTAATGTATATGTAAACAAAGGTAGTAAATCACTTTTCTTTAGGTCAAGAATTAAAGACACTCTAAATGTTGAACAAAGGATCAGGACTAAAATGAACCCACCTATTCTTGAGCTCTAATATCTATAAGCATAATTGTGTTCAATGTTTAGAGTGCTTTTAATTCATAGATTGAAGGAGAGTTATTTAATCAAGATGTTAAAAGAGAGATTCTGTCTCCAGCCTTGTATAAATGATTATTAGTTTAATAAATATTAAGTGCCGTATTTCTTCTGGATGATAGATTCATTTCACTCTGAATCACCAACAATGTTGACAAATTATGCTTATAAATATCATAGCTTCAAAAATAGGTATTCATTCTATTCTCAATCCTTTATCAACATTTAGAGTTCTTTTAATTTATAGTCCAAGGAAGGATGATTTACTCCTTTTGTTTACATACATACATTAAGCTATGTTTAATATACATTGTACCCTCATGAAGTGATCAAATGATATTTAAAAATAATCCTCCGGCTAAGCTCTGATCTTAATATATCAAGAAATAAGTACTAACAATATCCTAAGATAATTTCTATTATTAGACTAGCTCAAAACTTAATAATATATGGTTCACTTAAATAAATAAATAAATAAATAATAATCATGAGGAATTTAGCAAAAAATACAATAGTTGGTAAACATTGAGTAGATCTCTCTTAGGATATAATCTCAATGGCATAAGAACACTATTCTCCCTTTTTATTCAAATAATAATATTAAATCTATAGCATTCTTAAGACTTTAAAATACATAGAATAATTTAACATAATATTAATAAATTACAATCTCTATTATTGAAAAATATATCATCTCATGTTCTATAAAATAAATCAACAAATTAATTGAAAATCCAGTAGCTAAGTATGATGAGGAATTTTACATAACACCCAACTGCACCTTAATAATAATAACAATAATAAAATATAATACTCCTATACTTAATCTAATTAATAATTTGATTTTATATTTATTACTTGATAATCAGATAAAATATAATAATAATAATAATAATAATAATAATAATAATAGTAGTAGTAGTAGTAGTAGTAGTAGTAGTAGTAGTAGTAGTAGTAGTAGTAGTAGTAGTAGTAGTAGTAGTAGTAGTAGTAGTAGTAGTAGTAGTAGTAGTAGCAGTAGTAGCAGCAGCAGCAGCAGCAGCAGCAGTAGCAGTAGCAGTACAATTCTCTTATTTCTCATGTGGCATGTTAAAAGTATGGCATAATCTGAATAATGTGGCAATAAGAAATATACTCAATTATATGGCAGCAATCTAAGTAATTGATTATGACCAGAAAATAATATAATAAGATATTTTTACTGAATAACAATTATTATTTAAATAAATCACTTTCATTTATTATGTGCAAAATGTGTTATATGTTCAATTTTATATTCTTTGAATCGGGTCTTGTGGAAGTGAATAGATCAATAAGTAAAACTGACAAAAGTTTTTATAAAACAAAATTAACAAATTTATTTAAGTTCACAAACAAAATTTATACAATACATCTACAGTTAAATATTACTACAGCTAACAAATAGAATACTAAAATCTAAAAAACTATATACAAAATTATACATAAAAAATAATTTTGATTACATATTACCAAAACAGAAAAATCACAAATATATAAGCCTTCACTCCAACTTATTTATCATAAGTAAAAATCCAAATTTCTATATTTACTTCTCAAAATTATGTTAAATTCATTATCAATCAAATAAATAAAATAGTATTATTTCTTTATTTTAATGAAATATAAAATAAGATATTTTATATAATATTTTAATTAGACAAAAATATATTCTGGGTTCATTTATACTCATAAAATATAAATCGGTGAAATAATATTTATTCATGTACTAGAATACTTTGCTTGGTACCTTTCCTAAGTTTTATCACATGTTAATATGTTCAAACAAAATATAAAATAAAATAAAATAAATAAGTATTCATAATTACATTTCATATTCCTCATTCAGATGTTTCTTGTAAAATATGCATTTCTTCAAAATATTATTGATTTTATGAAAAAAAATTGAAAAATGTCAAAAGTATTAAAATATTAGGAATAGTCGTGATTCCTTTATCATTTTCATAACCAGCATTTAAATATTCAAGATCACTTGTACTTCATCTTAATTCAAAACCTACCTTGCCATCTAATTTAAAAACAATTCATCATTCTAAGTTTATTCATTATTCTACTGTCAGAATACTAAACTCCACAATGCATTACCAATGAAATTAAGATAGCGATATAATGTATAGGATATGAAGGAATAACTAGAGTAATGATTCAATAGTATAATGATAAATTCACTAATTCACATGGAAAGCAGTGTAAATTTTAAGTATGACTTAGTCTAATACCTGTAGAAAATGTCTTGGCTCTTTTTAACACCTACAGAATATCAAAATACAAATAACTAACATTGTCCATGGAAATAAAATACAATAATACAGGACTTTGTTAACTGTATCTGTACAATATCTACTTTGATATAATATAGGCTAATTTTCCTACCTTCTTGACATACCCTAAAAATATACACATCCAAGGTTTCATTTCCTACTCCCCTGTTCACTATCATATAAAAATTCCACATAGAATTAATCAATCCACATCGTAAAATAAACTGAACGTTATTCCCAATAATAAACAAAACTAGCATTTTATATTCATGAAAACTATGAACATTTAAAGAAATGGTTTCAAACACTTAAGCTCTGCCACAAATACAAATGACTTTGATAAAAATATACTACCAATATTCATATATTTTAAAATAAATGTAATATTGTTTTACTTTGCAAAACATATAAAATTATAATAATGAATAAAGTCATAATGAACTTTATCATCAAAAATATATGCATATTTTTATTTTATAACTTGTACTATTCAATAAAATTTAATGTGTTATTAATTCACGCATCCTTATATCCACTCATTGTTTAAGCATCATATAAATATTTAAATTATAAACAAGGCAAAACTCTCCATACAGTAGTGCCACCCTGTGCCAACCAGAGTAATCAATGGATGCCAGAAGGCTTGTGCATAAAATCCCTATCTAATGCATATTCATCCAATATTCCCAGACTAGTTTCTGGCTTGTGGCCTTCGTCAGTGAGGAGCTACTGTGTGGAGAGTTTTGGCTTGTTTATAAACAATTATGTGCTAGTATAAGAGATGGTGATCATGTGATGCTTAATGGTTTAAATATTTAAATTCCAAGCAATACCATATAATATTTAAAATAATTAAAATTACCTATGTTATTAAATAGTATTATAACCATATTTAGATGTCTTCTGTTCTCTAATACATAGCAATAAAGAAAATCAAAAATTCTATTCACCCAATGCTTATTATAAAATATCATACTTTAAAAAAAAATGTTTCCAAAATTTTAAAAATTATTAACCTATTTTAAAAAATTAAGATTATGGTAATCAAAAATGTCTATTATTTCAACTTATATAAACACAGCTCAATGCATATGTATACAAAAGAAATACCCCACCCCCCCAGGCTGTGATTTAAAAGCACTCTAAATGCTGAACAATCTATTCTTGATCCTTTGTTCAACATTTAGAGTTGTTTTAAGTCTGGAGGAGGGTGATTTATTCCCTTTGTTTATAATTCTTACACTCATAATACAGAGTTATATAAATTCACCTTTTAAAAGAACTTAAATAATAAAGTAAAAAAAAAATTAAATCTCACATCATGGTGACTTAACCTAATAAGCTTGTATTATAAATATAATATAATGAGTGTACTAATAGCTCTAAACAAGCTTTTTGAATAAATGATGTGAGAGAAAGCATTTAAAATCTCTATCTAGAATTATTCCTATCCTCAAACTGGTTTTGAGCTAATGGCTCTCATCAGTGAAGCATTAGGATATTCAGACACCAGATCTAAAATACTATCTCAAGCACTGCATTTATCTAATACTTAACTATTAAATAGAAAATCTGACATTTTCAGACATCTATATGTCTTCAAATCCAACTATCTAACTTAAATAGTCATTAGCTCGAAACCGGTTTGAGGATAGGGACAATTCTAGATAGAGATTTTAAATGTTTTTTCTTGCACCAATTATCAGAAAAGCTTATTTAGAGCTATTATCCCGCTCATTATATTATAATAAAGTAAATATCTAAATAAGAAAATTTGTGCACTATAAATAATATAAGATAAAATGATATAAATTCTTCAAAGTATTATTTATAAATTATGCTTGTGCATATATACTTGGTTTATTTAATTAAATTTTATTTTTATTCTCTGATGCAGTGTTTTTATATTATATATATGTAAATAAAATGTCCTTTAATTAAAACTATTGTAATAACTCTATCATTATATATATATAGTATAAAGGTAAACCATTTAAATATGAAATAAAAGATAATAAGAACCAGGTTGATCTACTGCCAAATAGTGTCATTTTTCTTTCTTTTTTAACCTTAGTGTAGTAGATAATGGATTGCTGCTCATTTTATTGACTTATAAAAAGATGGTTAGCTTGATTGATTATAATCCAATTAAATGAATGAAAAAATATTTAATTAATTAAGACATTTTTTTTAAAAAAGGTTACCCTTGAATCGTTCCAACTATTATAATGTAAAAAGTATTAGCAAGAGTTTAAATGTAAAATTTAGAAACATTTATTATACTAAGTATACTTTCAACTCTTTTGTGTCATATTCATGGTTAGTCTGCTGAGAACATTTTTTTTGCTTATTTGAATGATATTTGATTTTTGGTTTATTACATATTCATTTTGTGTAACCACCTCACGCTTCTTTTATTTTATATTTGTGCTCATTTCTTTCCTCATACATAACTTTAACAACACTTGGATCATAATTAAAGCTGCACTGTCTTTTAGGAATCAATGGTTTTGGACTTAATCTTAGATTTTCTACATATTAATGAATGTTGAGTCATTCTAATTCCAAGATTTGTCCTGGTCTCACCGTAATATACATATGGACAATCTTTTTGGCCACAATTGTCAGCATTGACCACATTGAGCTGGTTTAAGATTAAAATTTCATCCTTTGTAGTTGTTAATAAGCTTGCTTAAATTTATGGAGGCTCTGAATCCGACATTAAATTTGTCTGAGCATATTTGTGCTATTTTATTACCTATATATGATAAATATAGAAGAGCCATTGAGCTTTTATTATTTTTACAATCAACCATTTTATTAATTATTTTGGTTTTGAATTGTTTTATATATCTATATTGTGTGTTATATTTACGATTTTTAGTATAAATTCAGTCCTAGAAATAATTTGAAATGATTCACCATTATATCACATATTCTGAAAAAATATGTAATGAATGTTTTTTCATTTCTTTCTTTATTGTGATAAAGTAACCATTAAAAATATAGTATCTATTTCTATTTTTTGTCACTGCTGACTTATATTTCATAATATTTTATACTTGTTAAATATTTGTTTGTCACTTTAAGTTTTATCACTATGTAAAATTTATGAAAGATTTTCATTAAAATAAAGTGAATTCTGAGATAGGAATTGGATAAGGATTATTGTACATAACCTTCTAGCATCTATTAATTACTAGAGTTTACAATTAAAATTAAGTAGCAAACGAGTTTCTCTTGGTATAATTGCTGAGAGATTCTTGACTTCGCTTAATGAGAAGCTACAGTACGTCACATCACATCACATTACTATTTTAACAACTTGTGCGAGCATAAAATGATCATGTGATGAGATGTTAAATTTTAAAATTAAGATAGAAAAAAAAAGATTTAACTGTTCAGAATATTGTTTTTATTTTAAAAGCATGAGTAAAAATATGTGCTATCAAAAGTAAAAATGTGGAAGAAAAAGCTAAATTCATAGCTAACCATTGGTTCAAAGTGATTATTGATTGACCAGAATAGGATATATATGCACTGTTAAAGTCTATAAACTTTATATAAAATTATAATTAATGGAGAGTGCTAAATTTTAAAATTCAGATTACAAAAAAGAAGGGGGATTTAACTGCTCAGAATATTGTTTTTATTTTAAAAGCATGTTATCAAAAGTAAAAATGTCCATAATATTGTTTTTATTTTAAAAGCATGTTATCAAAAGTAAAAATGTCCAAGAAGAAACTAAATTCATAGCTAACCATTGGCTATTGATTGCCCAGAATAAAGTCTATAAACTTATTATAAAATTATAATTAACGTGGCGTTTTCTTTACTAAGACTGATAGTAATTATAATATTATATTTAGATCAACTTTATTACAAATTATCTTTATTCAAAAATTTGAAAACAATCAGTATCGAGGAAATAAGAAGATCCAATAAAAATTTGATATGATTTCTAAGCCTTTAGTACAGGTTAAATTCTACCTATTGCAAGCTTTATAAATATTTATTTAAGAATGGTCATGTCTCCCAAATTATAATAAGCTTATAAATATGTCTCTGGCTAAAAACTAAATTAGAAAATGAAAAATTATCAGCAAAAATTATATATTCTAATCAAAATATTTGAATTAAATGCAGTTACTTAAGAAATATTGAATATATTTGTATAACCTACCGTGGGAAAACTTATCTTTAAACTGTTCACAATCCCAACAAAATTAATTCCTGATTTTATGGAAAACTACCCATTTTCATCAAACAAATGCAATGTAGGCATGAAAAGTGATTTCTCTTAAAAATATTTTCAAGATTAAAAAAATAATTGTGAAAGACCATAAGTCAGATTGGTTAGCACATCCATCTACTAAGCTTGTTTAGAGCTCATTAGCATGCTCTTAATTTTACATATTGGTAAATGCAAGCTATATATAAGTCATGTGACATCTGACTTTTTATTATTACTATATTCATAATCTAGTCTTTGTGTCTGAGCCAGATGTCATAAGCAAACTTAAGATTTTTCTTTCAGATAGTTCAAACCAGCTAGGCATCCAGTTTTGGGTTAGTAAATAGATATCTATGAATTTGTTATTAGAAGATTCCAGATTAATGATTAATATTGTAATGAGTGTATAAACAAGTATGGTGTACTCCTCATCACAGGTGGCAAAGCACTATGATAGTGTTTTTTTAAAAGCTCCACTTTGGTATATAGAGGGGTTCTTATTGACCATGGTATATAAGTGTGGTAATTATCTTTTTTTAAACTATTCCCCATAGAAAGGCATTTGGTATATTTTAATCAAATACATCTGAAAGAGATATTTTAAATGCTTTCTCTGGCTAATCATTTATCACAAAGTTTGTTGAGGAATTGGCAATCCTCATTGTTTATAACTTACAAGCTTAAGAGAATAGGGTCATGTGATCTATGAGTCTTACTTTGACTATTTATAATCTCTGCCTTATGCAATGTTATATTGTTTAAGACTACTAATATATTGTATGGCTGAAGATCTCTCAGCTCCATATAGCTATTTGAGTTCGATAGCTGGGTTTGAAGACTTATAGATGTCTGAAAATTTCAGATTTTCCACTGAATAGATAACTTTTAGTTAAATGCTGTTTTTGGGTTGGTATTTTTAGATCTAGTGTCTGAACCTACCCTAGAACCTCTCTGAGGAATGCCAAAGCACAAAACCATGGTCAGAGGTTTGGGGGGGGGGTCCTGACAGAAATATTTTAAATGTTTTTTCTGGCTAAGCATTTATCACAAAGCTTGTTGAGAAATTTGCAATCCTCATTGTTTATAACTTACAAGCTTAAGAGAATAGGGTCATGTGATCTATGACTCTTATTTTGAATATCATTGATAAGTTTATATTCTATGAAATAATAAGACAATTGTAAATGCATTTAACTTTGGCACATAGTTTCTTAGTCTGATAATATAAGAGCATATTGCATTAATATGATACCATGTTTAACTCATTGTTTCTACTAGATAAATAAAAATATCTTTTCTTAAAAACATTTTTTTTTTGGTAATTATGATGTTAACTCATTTTGAAAGTTACGCTTAAAAAAATTAGACATTTATTCATAAATATTTACTAGCTAAATCATGACCATGATTGTGGCCCACTGGATTTTAATTACCTTTACCTGTTATTATAAAATGAAAAGTCACAGCAGAATGATTAAAATTAATACTATATTAATCTTTAAAACATTGCTATGTTTATATAGAATTGCATCAAGGTAGTTAAACTGTTTAAGATACTTTGATTAAAGTGTGCAGGGGTGATGTGGAGAAAAGAAGTTAAAGATCGGAGAAGATGGATTGAACTTGGAGAGATCTTCATCCTGCAGTGGATTGATAATGGTTGATGATGATGATTTTGTAATATTGTCCAATTCTTCCAGATGTATAAGTAGTTTTTTTTCATATGTCATAGCATCGACCGGGAGGCGAACCCGCAACAACCGTCTGCAACCAGTTACTTGCTTGCAACGCGGCTGCGCTGACCTCTAACACTAATGAAATTAGATTATTCTTGCGAATTACTTTTTAATAATTTCAGATGTCTAAATTATTTTTTGTTCATTTTTACTTTAATAAAGAGCTGTTTTTTTTTCAAATTCTTAAAGAATTAAAATGGAATTTTAGTGAAGAAAGATATAATTTAATTCCCTAGAAGAGAAAAACAACCTAAGCTGTTATGTTCTGTTGCAAATGTATTAAGAAGATTTAAAAAAAAACTAACTCTCAAAGCTTTTATTTATATTTGTAAATAAACATTTATTACCAAGTACATTTTACTTTTGTTAAGCACTTCCGCAGAAACTATTTATAATTTTTGGATTAACTGTTACTGCCTATTTCTATCTTTGTAAAATAATTTCATAAGTGTGTGTGGGTATATAAATATAATTTTTTTAACAGAGAGGGAGAAGAGATTAAAGGTGAAGAAAATGAAATATTATTAAGAAGCAGAAATGAAAAATTCAACGAGATTTTTTTAAAGCATTACACACATAATATGCTTTTTGTTAAAGAAGCTTAAGATATTTTTTTTTCTCATATGCCATAGCATCAGCCGGGAAGCGAACCCGCTAACTCGGAACAACTGCTTGTAAAGCATGCTTGACTTAAGAAAAAAGTTTTATTAGAATGTTTTGTTGTTCGTACAATAACCATTTTAAAATGCATAATGACTATATAGGTATATATACTAACTAGTAAACAATAATGAAGAAATAGCAATCGTATAGTACTGAAATTAATAAATTTACTAGATATGAATGCATTTTCTATTGATATTGAGAAATTGTAATATATGATAGATGAGAGAAGACTGTAGAAAATTCTAAGTTCAGATTAAGAAATAAAACGAAAGAAAGGTTAATAATGATTGAATGTTGAATGTATAGAAAATTTTAAACTTTATTTAAACTTTCCAAATACAAACAACTTGTTAGTAATAACACACAAATAGACAATACAGGTTAGTAATTACACAGCGTTTTGAGTAGTATTATTCTCCAGTCTTCTACAGGTGTTGCTGGCTTATGTGCACAGTGACAATATTCGCTTAGAATTTGAACTCGCACCTTTAGATTCTTGAATATTGAATTTAAGGCAAACGCTCTACCAACTGAGCTTTTCTGTCAAAGGCACTGTGCATATAGGCCAGCAACACCCGAAGAAGAGTGGAGAATAATACTACTCGAAACATTGTGTAATTACTAACCTGTGTTGTCTATTTGTGTGTTATTACTAACAAGTTGTTTGTATTTGGAAAGTTTAAATAAAGTTTAAAATTTTCTATACATTCAACATTCACTCATAAATGATGGAAATATTCCAACATATCAACATCATTACAAATGTTAATAATTTTTTGAAAGGAGAAAAGTATGGTAACAATTCTGTAGTTTAAAAGTAACAAAAGAAAGATTAACCCTTATAGAATAAACAAAGTTGATAAAGATTTCTGTGGATTATATATTAATTTGAACAGGTTTAATATTGCCCTAGGATTGCCATAGTTGTCATAGATACAGACCATAAATTTTAGTGACTGAATAACAAATTCTAAGTTAAAAAGAAATGGGTTATTAATAAATTAAAGAGAGTAATCTAAGGAAAATTAAACATTGCTAGATAGCAAAATAAGTATACCCAATAGCAAGATAGATGTTAATGTAAATTGAAATGAATGGCTAGAAATATATAAGACAAAATTAAAAGCAGTATAGGCTATAGAAGAATAAAAGAGTAAAACAATCCTAGGGTTAATAATGCTATCGTTAATAAAACAGAGGAAAATAAAAAAATTAAATACAATAATTAAAACAGGGACAGAAGTATTAGCAGTCAAATGAGATGTGTAATAGGTGAATCTAGAAAAGTGTGGTTAGAAAACTAATTTGATAGACAATTTATTTTGTAAAAAAATAAATATGATGTAATTGAAATTGGAGTAAAACACTTTGGTGAGAAACATAAAAATGATAATCCAAAAAATTAGAACTTTGCTATAGGGGGTAGATGTATTGAAAAAGTTGGGATACATGAGATGTATATCACAGAAAAAATTTAATAAAACTCGGATAAAGATATGATAATAAGAAAAGTTTGCAAAAGCATAGGAAATGAATAAATTTTAATTCAATTACTGTGAGCTGAAGACAACGTATTAGAGAGGATTAGATGTTTTGCAATGAATTTATGGTCAGTAA
The DNA here is from genome assembly GCA_028023455.1 of Epiperipatus broadwayi. Classification (NCBI taxonomy): domain Eukaryota; kingdom Metazoa; phylum Onychophora; class Udeonychophora; order Euonychophora; family Peripatidae; genus Epiperipatus; species Epiperipatus broadwayi. Next base: position 51,209 of record JAQFVV010012455.1, on the reverse strand, counting down.
ATTATCTTGAAATAGTTATAATCGTCTTTGAAGTAAAAATTAATTAAGTAAAATCTGAAGATTTGAATTATTTAGTTTTATCTCAGATGCTGTTGAAGAGGTTGCAATGAGTTTTTAATAAATATATTTAGTTAAGAATTGGTGACCTAGAAGTTAGCATAGCTGACTTCCAAGCAGCTGGCCTGGGTTCGCTTCCTGGTCAATGCATTTGACATATATATATATATATATATATATATATATATATATATATATATATATATAAAGAATAGTTAAAGGGAACCTTTGTATTAGTATGGTTGATAATGAAGAAGGGTTTGGTAGGGTATACTACTTCTTTTGCTGGGTATTCTTATAAAAAATGGATTGAAAAGAAATAATTAGTTAATTTGTTTCTGAATAAAATATTATAGAAGAATATATATATATTATAAGGGACTTGAATGAAGACTTTCACAGTCTCTACATTTATTTAATCCATCTTAGACAAGTGGTACACATGACCACATATATGTGAAAAAGATAAATGATCTCCAATATATGTATTTTGTGCTGCACTAGCACTCATCAGTTGATCCAAATCACTATCTCTCACACATATATACAATCAGTGCTCAGTTTATATTAAGATAGCAAATCTTCAAACTTTAATGGACAAGCTTTAATCTTCTCCATTCTCTAAATTTTCAGCCATCCATTTTATTAAAAATCTGAAGATGAAATGCTCAAATTCTTAGATTTTCAATGGAATGGATGGCTGAAAAGTGAAGAGTGGACAAGATTGAAGCTTGTCCATTAAAGTTTGAAGATTTGCTATGAGCACTGATTGTATACATATGTAGGAGATAATGATCTGGTCCAACTGATGAGTGCTGATTCAGCACAAAATACATATATTGGAGATTTTTTTCCACATGTATGTAATCATGTGTATCAGTTGTACAAGAAGAATTGGATAGATGTAGGGAGCTTGAAAGTCTTAGTTCAAGCCCTTATAATTACATTAAATTTAGTATAGACAATATACATATATTTAAATATTATATATATACTGAGATGAAAAATTCTCTCAGTCTTAATTATTAGTATTGTTTTAATTAAAGAATATATTCTTCAGTTATGCAAAGCACTACTGAAAATAAAATATTGGTTATATAATGCTGTACATAAAATTATTAAAAATCACTGTATTTTATGAGTGTATAGGTATAGTATTGATTTGATTACTTTCATTAGAGATGTAGACAAATATTAATAGGCATGTAATTAAAAGACAAAGCAAATAAATAACTTTTATATTACCATCTCTGAGAAATAAGGCAGAAAAAATAAAATAAATGGTGTTGATAAACTATTTGTTTCTTTTCTTATAAAATCTCAGTTTTAAAATATTTGTAGTATTTATTGGAGCCATATAATTCTGTAATTAAAACACTTCTTTTCTTTTCAAAAACTTTATTTGTTGTATATATATATATCCACTATACAACAAATAAAGTTTTTGAAAAGAAAAGAAGTGTTTTAATTATAGAATTATATGGCTATATGTAATGTATATTTTGAAAAAAAAAAAAAAAAAAAGGATTGAGTCGTGATTAGAAACAGAAGTAAATGGATTTGTATTTATTGGAGATTTGAACAAATTCAAAAAGAATTAATGTGATTAAATAATATAAAAAATGTAAGATACAAAAAAATATCTAAATAATTTTTTTCTCTCATGTGTCATAGCATCAGCCGGGAAGCGAACCCGCCAACCCGGGACAACTGCCTGCAAAGCAGCTGTCGCTGACCTCTCGACCACCACAAAAAAAAAAAAAAACCAGCAAGTAAAAATATTTAAATGATTGATAAACAAGTCAAGCGTTGGTGCTTAGTGGTTAGCATAGCTGCCTTCCAAGCAGCTGGCCCGCTTCCCGGTCTACTCATTTGCCATATGAAAAAAAAAAAACCCAAGTAATTCAAGTAAATAAATATTTTACAAAAGAGTTACGATAACCTAAAGGTCATTTGACTTTTGAACCTGAGAAATAATAGTCCAGCTTTGAGTCAAGGATCTTTAGTTTATTATTTTACTAAACTTTATAGACCCATTTTTAAAAAAAATACAAAGCGAATGTACAATGGCAGGCACCACGCAAAGAGTTATCATTTATAGAGAATGGACAGTAAAGGGTTAAAGTTGGCTCATTAAAAAAATGGAAATTAAATAATATTTATCTAAATCGCATGTTGTTAAAATTGATAATAAATTGAAAGTATGCTAGCCTTTCACATGCGCAATTATAACAGAGACAGCCAATCAGATTTAAAACAGATATCTAATAAATAATCAAGCTTAGACAGGAGACTGGAGAACTTATGAAGAAAAGAAGGAATATGAAGATATGCAAGAATGATGCATTAAAAAGAATTGAATATCTCGAATTTTGTAAAATGGTGCTGAAAAGAGTTGAAAATGATATAAGAAAGTATAACTGTGAACTAGCAAGAAAAGCTGTAGAAGAAAATAAAAGTCTTAAGAATGTAAAACAACATTTTGGTATTGGTAGGAAATTTATATCTGCAATAAGGAAAAAAGATGGAATTATTACTAAAAAGAGGGATGACATTATGAAATTGGTAGAAGATTTTTATCAAGAATTATATAGTAATAAAGAACAAGTACCTCCTATATTTATTACATCTTCCGAATTGCCCAGAATTTTAAATGAAGAAGTGAGAAATGCAATTAAATGTATGAAAAAAGGAAAGGCTCCAGGTAATGGAATTATAATTGATATATTAAAAGAAGCAGGTGAAGAAACAGAAACAATATTAGCAAAGTTATATACCAAATGTCTAAATGATAAAGATGTACCGGATGATTGGAAGAATGCAGTAATAATATTAATATTTAAAAAAGGTGATAAAGAAGATATTAGAAATTACAGACCTATCAGCCTTTTATCAGTTTTATATAAAATTTTTACCAAGATAATTACAACTCGTCTAGAGAGAACCTTGGATTTTCACCAACCAAGAGAACAAGCTGGATTTAAAAGTGGTTTTAGTACAGTAGATCATATTCAAGTATTGAGAGAAGTTATAGAAAGGACAAATGAATATGAGTTGTCATTATGTTTTGGATTTGTAGATTATGAAAAGGCATTTGATTCTATAAACATTTCTTCAGTGATTAAAGCATTGGATCATCAAGGTATAGATCCAGGATATTGTCATATTTTAAAGAATATTTATAAAAATGCAACAGCAACAATTAGATTACATAATGATACTGGGAAAGTCAACATTGAGAAAGGTGTAAGACAAGGTGACTCCATATCTCCAAAACTTTTTACAGCAGTGCTGCAAGAAGTATTTTGTGGATTAAAATGGGAAACTAAAGGAGTGAAAGTAAATGGAGATTATTTAAGTCATTTAGATTTCACAGATGATGTAGTTGTTTTTGCAAATAATGCTTCCGAGCTGCAGGAAATGTTGCAGGAGTTATCAGATGAAAGTAGGAAAGTAGGACTAAAGATAAATGTTAAAAAGACTAAAGTAATGTTTAATCGATTTGCTCAAAATATGAAAATAAAGATTGATTATGATGAATTAGAAGAAGTTAAGAGTTACAAATACCTTGGTCAGATTATTAATACAGATGGAAACATAATAGAGGAAATTAATCATAGAATTAAACTTGGTTGGAGTGCTTTTGGTAGAAATAACTTGATATTAAAAGTGAAATATGCCTATGTGTTTGAAAAGAAAGGTTTTTAACAAATGTGTTTTACCAGTTCTTACTTATGGATCTGAGACTTGGACACTTAATAGAAGATCAATACAGAGACTTCAGACCACTCAAAGAAGTATGGAGAGATGTATGTTGGGAGTAACAAGAAGAGATCGAAAATGCAATGTATGGGTAAGAGAACAAACAGGTGTTACTGACCTCATTGAAAAAATTAAAAGATTGAAGTGGAGTTGGGCTGGACATATTGCTAGAAGAGATGATAATAGATGGACAATTGAAATTTTAAACTGGATTCCAAGAGATTGTAAAAGACCCAGAAGGAGACCACATGTAAGATGGATGGATGAAATAAGAAAATGTGTAGGGGTGATGTGGAGAAGAGAAGCTAATGATCGGAGAAGATGGATTAAACTTGGAGAGACCTTCATCCTGCAGTGGATTGATAATGGTTGATAATGATGATGATGAGACAGGAGACAGAGATTTTGATAGAAAAGGTTGATACCTTTCCTAAACTTAACTTATATATATAAGCCAGTCTTAAGCATCTTAGCTCGAAAGCTTTAAATATATAAACAAATACAATTATCATTCATTGTGTTATTAATATAATATATTACGGCACGAAATCTCAGATTTACTAGAAGCAATTTTCATAGCAGCAAAGTATGTAAACAATATTTATCTAAATCGCATGTTGTTAAAATTGATAATAAATTGAAAGTATGCTAGCCTTTCACATGCGCAATTATAACAGAGACAGCCAATCAGATTTCAAAATCTCTGTCTCGTGTCTAAGCTTGATTATTTATTAGATATCTGTTTTAAATCTGATTGGCTGTCTCTGTTATAATTGCGCATGTGAAAGGCTAGCATACTTTCAATTTATTATCAAAAATGGAAATTGTAAGTTTCTCTAAATGTCAATTTTTTTGACAGAGTTTAAAGAAAGGTTTATTTTAAGTTTAATATAAAGCTGACCACTGATTATATATATGTGTGTAGATAGTAATCTGGACCAACTGATGATTGCTGGTTCAGCATGAAATATGTATATTGGTGATTATTTATCTTTTCAACATGTATGTGATCAGGTGGATCAGCAATATGAGATGGCGTGGAGAGTTGAGGGTCATGTAAAAGTCTGAGTTCGAATCCTTTATATATTACATTATATAAAGAAGTATGGAGACATGCATGTTGGGAGTAACAAGAAGAGATCGAAAACGCAATGTATGAGTAAGAGAACAAACAGGTGTTACTGACCTCATTGAAAAAATTAAAAGACTGAAGTGGAGTTGGGCTGGAAATATTGCTAGAAGAGATGATAATAGATGGACAATTGAAATTTTAAACTGGATTCCAAGAGATTGTAAAAGATTCAGAAAGAGACCACGTGTGAGATGGATGGATGAAATAAGAAAATGTTCAGGGGTGATGTGGAAAAGAGAAGGTAAAGATAGGAAAACATGGATTGAACTTGGAGAGACTCTTCATCCTGCAGTGGATTGATAATGGTTGATGATGATGACATGTGCAGGTGTGCGTAAGACTGTACAGTGTATTAAATTATATATTTATTTCTGTTATTTATTTATAATTTGGATTATATATAGTATATTTGAATTTTGATGCATTATTTTTTAAATGATTGAAAGTAATTTAAAATATCTTTAAAAAAAATCTAACTTGATATTTTTTATTATTTTTAAATTAAAATTTTTTAAAATATCATTTTTACATTTATAAAAACTTATTTTAAGCATAAAAATTAAACAAATGTTGGTAATGATCAATTGTTAACATTTATTAAATTTTAATTACATTTTATTATTAAAAAAAGAGTGGAATTATGATTTAACGGTAGTTTTGCTTTAGAAATCAAACTTTAATGGATATATAAGAGTTAATCTACAGAAATGTTGTTAAATGTTTTTGCAGGATGTGAAGGTCGTACTAGTAAAGAGTTGTTTTTTTTTTAATCTAAAAATTCTCTCAAAAAATTGAATTATTAGGATTTAGTAAAAAGAGAAGAAGAGAATTAAAGAATTATTAAATAAAATTGAATTTTAAAATAATCTCAAACAATTTTAAGATATTAGTTTGAAGTTGTTAGCAGTAGAGTCCTAGAGTAAATAAACTTCAAACTCAATTATTAACCAGACTTCAACATTTTTAGCCTGAAAATATTGCGTTAACTTATTAAAACAATTATTAGCCATATAATCATCGTGATATATACAAAAAAGATCTTCAAATTGAAAGAATAAACAATAGTAAGTTTAGTGAACTACAATTTAGTAAAGCTAAGCATTAGTGAGCTACAGGCACTGATAACTCTCAGCACAACCATAGATGAAACTGTACTCCCAAATTTCAGGGCCTTGTTTTTTGGCTGATTTTATCTTAGCCACTCAGAATGTCTATTTAATCTCTTCTCCACCTTTCAGAACACTGAACTCCTTGAAACTAGAGGTTGCTATAGGATGTAATGCTCCTAACAAGAAACTAAATGACTAAACAGATATATAGCATCTCACTGATGGACTCATTACTGATTAAAGACTGTTGATCCGTATGTTCAGGTCTGTGCAGAATGTGTCTTTTTTTTTTAGTCTGTATGCTTTAAATACAATGTAAACCTTTTCAGTATACAAATAACACTTCATGTATAAATAAAATATTTAAAAAAAAAATTATTAAATTTTAGACGCGGTATTGTGTCACGTGATTCTTTTAATCAATAATGTTACTGTTATTATTTGTCATGGTCATTTTATCTGAATATAAAATATGAAGTAGATAGTTTTAATGCCACAAATAATTTTAGTCTAAGTTAGATATTGCATATATATTTCTCTATCAGAAGATAGACAGAAGACAAAACCATAACACCTAGATAATATTCGTTGCTTTTACCATAATGTACCATATATATGTTAAGTTTAGTGTTCCATATATATATATTAAGTTTTGTGCATGAAGTAGATTGTGATATTGAACAAGAATCTTATTAAGTAGATGTCTTAATTGTTTATTATTAATCATAAATCATATAATTATCCAATATGTTATAATTTTTCAATCATTATTTCATAAAACAAACTCCATTTTTTTAATCCCATTGAAATTTTGATGTTAAAAATTTAGAGACTTATTTCTTTCCATTATCAGAAAACTAACATTTATAAATTGTTTGAGTAAAATTAGATGTACGTGATCTTTAATTTTATATGCTAGGAAACTCTTGTTATAATAATAGCTGCAGTCTTACAAGATTAGTTCAGATTTACTAAATTTCATGTTATCTTTATCTATTGTAATTATATTTCCATGTTCTTTTTTTGATATTTTATAGGTTTAATTCTGACGATCATTAACTATATGATAAGAAATTTAGCATTTATTAAATCACCCTTTGTGATCTCATCTTATTTGCATCAACTATTCTGGGTTAAAAACAAACATTATTTTTCAAAGTATCTTTCTATGAAGTAACAATAGATCTAAACGATTAGTAATTAACACCTGCAATCTTATTATTGAGTTTCTTATGAGATCTATCTTTTTATTTTTGTTTAAAAATTTCTCTGATTTATTATTTTCTACCATTACATAAATGATCTACTGTTTTATTTAAATATAAGCATATTATATATACTTAAGCTGGATGTAAATAAGGAGGATTTGAACCCAGACTTTCAAACTCCCTCCAGTTATCCACTCTATCTAAGCATGAAATACATATATTGAAGATCATTTATATTTTTCACACATATATGTGGTCATTTGTATCGGTTGTATAAGATAGAGTGAATGAATGACAGCAGCCTGAAAGTCTGGGTTCAAATCCTCCCTATTTAGATCTGTTTTGTGAATTTATTTTCACTTTTTTAAAAACTAATCTAAAAACCAAATTAGTGGTGTTTTTTCCACATTCATTAATTTATTTAAATGATTTCAACAAATCAGTTCTTTTACCTTTATTGTAGTACTATCTGTTATAAGGTTGAGTAATCTGAATATCATTATGACAGTCCATTTAATCCCCATCTATAAACTGATTAATAAGAGCAAAATCCAGAGAAAATTACATAGCAATATCAGTTGATAAACACTTATAATTCAAACTTGCAGTAAATGAAGCTAGATTGAAGCTAGAAGAAATGCTCTTGCTTACTATAATAAGCTATTAAATTCAAGTGCTATGTTAATATTAATTAATGTTAAATGATAGGTTTAATTGTCCAGTTTACTAACGTGTGTTATCATGTTACTTTCTATTACATCATCATCATTAACCATTATCAATCCACTGCAGGATGAAGGTCTCTCCAAGTTCAATCCATCTCTTCCTATCTTTAGCTTCTCTTCTCCACATTACCCCTGCACACTTTCTTATTTCATCCATCCATCTCACATGTGGTCTCTTTCTGGGTCTTTTACAAACTCTTGGAATCCAGTTCAAAATTTCAATTGTCCATCTATTATCATCTCTTCTAGCAATATGTCCAGCCCAATTCCACTTGTCTTTTAATTTTTTCAATGAGGTCAATAACACCTGTTTGTTCTCTTACCCATATATTGCATTTTCGATCTTTTCTTGTTACTCCCAACACACATCTCTCCATTGTAATTAAATCCTGTTTGTTGTCTTTTTTATATAATGAACATAGTGTTTTCAATCAATTATCTGTTTAAATATGTGTAAGTATTTATAATTATCTGAAGTAGAAACTTTTCTTAGACAAATATAATTTGACCTCCACGTACTTGGATGATGTGATAAGAAAAGCTTAGCATTGGTGCAGTGAGAGAAATGATGCCAAATGCAAGATCAAAAAGGCATGACATTTAGCCAACAATTCTAATTCCATAAACAAAAAGGAAACCTGTGCTTTTCTCCTCTCAAAAAAGTGAACCATCTAATTTACCACATATATTTGAATAAATTTAACTAAATGCATATTATACTTACACCGACACTCCTACTCAACATTCATTGCTATGAATATGAAACTATAAGTAGCTTTTGAAAGTGCTAAGCCCAATTTAAAACAAGTAAATTCTAAGCTTTTCATATCATAGCATTCAAGTGCTTGAAAGTCAAATAAGTATTTTAATGACATTTTTGTGCTTTTGCATTCTTTCAATCAATTATTTAAACACCGCTCATTGAACAGTTTTTTATCTTAGATTTTTGTATATCTAATTCCACATGTAATAATGTAGTAACTTACTTTATCAATTATAACATTTTTTTTTTTTTTTACATTTTTTTATATTATACTGTGAATACTAATTATTTTTAACACCTGTTTTATTGTTTATCTTTTATAATATATTTACGCTGAAATTCATAGTATTTAGAGCTGCATGTGCAAGACCTTAAGTAATGTTTTACCGTATGAATTAAACTTCATTTCAATAACAGTAAGTAATTATTTATTGTGATTTACAAAATGAAGCATTATTCACAAAATCATGAAAGTTTTTTTATTTATTTATCTGTGTTCAATATAATCATAGTTATATCTCACAACCAATGATATAGCTATTATATAACAAACCAAAATAATGTGTATGGGACTTGTGTCTTATGGGTCCTTTGGTTATTGATTATTAAAGGATAATAATAGAAAATATTAAGGGTTATCCTATAAATATTAAAAAGAGATTTTCTTGAAGTTTTGTGTAGGAACCAAAAATTCTAGATACACAATTGATCTCAGTTTTTTATTTTGGTCATTAAACATTCAATTTTTATTAAACCATCAAACATCACATAATCACCATTCTTTAGGTTTATACAATCTGTTTTTCACAGAGGCAAAACTCTCCATACAGTAGCGCCACTCAATGCAAACTGGAGTAATCTTTCCTACATCCATTGATTACTCCGGTTTGCATTGAGTGGCGCTACTGTATAGAGAGTTTTGCCCTCTGTAAAAAACATTCAATTTTTACAATACACCAATAAAATCTTTACTGTTATATCATCAAAAAAATAAAATCCACTTAATTATGCTTCTTTCAGTATTAATTCATTATATATACATTTTATTTTTGAAAAGTATAGAAATTTGTGTTTTAAATTAATTTTTTAAATGAAAATATTTTTCAAATTGTTTTAATCGAATTAATTTTATTGCATTTTTATTTAAAATCTTTTAAAAAATAGATTATTTTGAAAATAATAAAAAATACATTAATTAAAATTTTACATAATTTCATTAAATATGCAATTTAATAAAACATTCGCTTTAATGTAAATTTATTTAATCAAAACGTTTAATATAGTTTACAAGTTATAAATCTCACTCACATTTAAACATACTTTGAAAAAACTATTAAGAATATTCAGTTCCGTGTGTGTGTTTTTTAAAAGACTGCAAATAGAAAATTAGATTTGATTAATAACGAGATTCCAAGTCTCACTACAATTATTGATGCAGTTTTACCTAAAAATAAAAAAAATATTCTGTATAAAAAATAGCACATTTAAATTATTTTAGAATAGTGATTAATCCACTCTAATTTATTATTTGAATTAATTTATGGGAATGCATTTCATTTGAAAATTAATTAAAATATTAATTAATTAAAATTTAAAATTATAATTATTTTTTTAGTCTATATATTATTTATTCAACTGCCTGAGACAATATTTTAAAATTAATTAATTATTATTTGCAATAGAGTTGCCAAAAGAGAGAAAAAAGAGATATTAAAGAAATAACGTTGAAGATGTATTACACATTTAAAAATAGTTTTAGATGATTTCAATACACTCCTATAAAATAATATTTTTTTTTTCTAAAACAAATCTAATTAAATATAATAAAGAGGACCATAACTGACACAATCTTGCTCATATAAAGATCGTTCTAACTTACTGGTTATTTTCAGCAGTCATAAGGACCATTTTTAGAAGTACAATATATATATATATATATATTGTTAAAAGGAGGTTGCCTTGACAACAGTTTGAAATTGTTGATTGTTATTGTTATTGGGATTATTTATGTGTTGATTGGTTTTTAATGATATATATATATATTTTAAATAAGTTTGAGTTTTAATATAGATAAGATTTAATTTGTGTGTGTTTCATCTTAATTTACACATAATGTAAAAAAATATCTAAGAGAATTTATCTTAAGCCCCTATGGTGCTATAATTTCTGATATATAATATTTGTTTTTGTTAGAAATTCTAAAGAAATCTATTAATTGTTTATTAAATATGCCATTTTATAAAATTGCTATTGATTTTTTCAAAATGTAAAAATAATATTACTAAACAAATATTTGTTAATAAATAATATATTTATTTATTAATTAATAAATATTTAATTATTTTCAGCATTTATTTAGTTATATAAAATATATTCTTTCATTTAGATATTATATTAACTTCATGTAAAATTGAAAACATATAGATATATCATATGCATCAAAAATATATTAAATAAATAACTTATTTATGATTAAATAATGAAACTTTAAATCCTTTCCTCATTATTATTTACAGTCATTATCGCTCCACTACAGAATGTAGGTTTCATTAAGATTAATATATTTTTTTCTGATATATAGATTTTCTTCTTTATACACTTTCTTATTTCATCCATAAATTAATGTTTGCTTTCTTTCAGTTTGACTTCGAATGCCCATCTATTATCATTTTTTAGCAATATGTCTAGCGTAGCTCCATTTTAATCTTTTAATTATTTCAATGACTTCACTAATACCTGTTTGTTTTCTCATCCATGCATTATGTTTTCAATTCTTTCTTATTACTCCCAACATTCACCTCTTCATATTCATTGAAGGTTCTGAAGTTCTCATATTACTCTTCTTTTAAATATCCAAGACTCAGATTCACAAGTAAGGACTGGTAAAAAAAAGTCTACTAAAAACTTTCTTTTCAAACACATAAGCATATTTCCTTTAATATGAAGCTGTTTTGAATAAAGTATTATATCGAAGTTTAATTCTATGATTAATTTTATTCACTATGTTTTCATCCATATTAGAATCTGATTAAGATATATGTTAACTTCCTCCCAGCTATGATTAGTAACATTTTTTTCTGAGAAGGCTTATTAAAAATTATTTTAATCTTTTTAGTATTTATCCATAGATCAGTTTCTTAATTTTATCTGATAACTCTTATAAAATTTTCTGAAACTCTGAAGAAATAAACAAAAATGAGAAGCATCCCAGGAAGAGATAATAACAAGAATAAAAAGAAAAGATCATAACTGATTAAAGTGAGAGTGAATACATAAAAAGTCCATTGGTAGCTCTCTCTAAGATAGAAATAAATAATATGCAAGAAAAATGGAAAATAATGCTTTAGACACCAATATCCACAGCCATGAGTATAGCATTGTTAATTAGTTTTTAAAAATGAGAATTTTTGCAGGTCATGCCTGAGAGTCTTCTATAAAATATCTAAATAGCTTAGATAGATACTTTAGTTTAAATCTGATGATGAAAGAAATCTTATAACTATTTTCAGGAAGCATAACAGGCAATAATAGAACTCACTGCTTAGTAAGCAAATTTTTTTTTGAAATTTAATGACTTCATCCAGAATTGTATTTGTACTGAAGATTATCAGAAGTATATCAAATGTCAAGTGTTTCAATAAACATGCAAGTCACGAAGAGGTTAAAAATACTGCCTTTTTAAAAAAAATAAGTGATCAAACTCATAACATTAGAGACAACCCACCACCAAAAAATAAATAAGAATAATCAAGCATATTATTCCTACTTATTGACACTTCCAGAACAATAACTAAGCATATGGTAGTGGTACTAAATGCTCACACATGAGGAAATAGTCATCTGATGATTCAAAATGGAAATAAGATGTGCTCTAACACCATACTCCAAAAAGAACAAATGATTGTATGTGAATGCTATGAATGAAAATGCCCCATCACTAAAGGAAAATAAGAAGGTTACAGATAATCCAGTAAAATAAGTTGCAGTACAAATGAAATCAATATTGTCTCTATTATCAGTAATCAAAACTAATTCCACTAAGGATCATTACTTCACAGCAGTTCCACATCAGTGAAGGAACAAAGAAAAGGGATTGATATCAAATGAAGAGACAGAATGGAAAATCATCAATGTCAGACTAAACCACTATCACCATGTAAATCCTAAAATTATAAAAATATTCAATGAGATTACAAGTAAAAGATTAGTAAAAGATAGCTTAAGTCTTATTCTGACATATCCATACAAGAACTGACCATAAATGTGGCCAATGGACATTAATTAAAAAATAAAATGAAAATTAATTAAAAAATAAAATGAAAAGTTGATGAAATGAGATAATTAAACAGGCAAAACTCTATATACAGTAGTGCCACTCAGTGCAAACCAGAGTAATCAATTTATGCCAGAAGACTTGCACTGAGTGGCACTACTGTATGGAGAGTTTTACCAGTTTAACAACACTTATGAGTAAGCATAAAAAACAGTGACCATGAAAATGAGATATTTTTGTAGACAATGCTGAAAGAAGTAAAAGATGGGATAAATATATGATGTATGTTAAGCTTCCAAAAATCTTTGAGGAAAGGATGGTTGTATGATGTTGGTAGGCATCTCTGAAGCATTTATTTATTGAAGAATATATATGCTAGTTATGTCATCTTTAAAAATTATTTATCAAACTCTAAGGAAATGACACATTCTGGACTAAAAGCATCATAAGAGAATTTCTGGTTTTATTTCATCTTGGTAGATGGATCATAACTGGAATATTCAAAATATTTTGGTAATGTCATTCAAGTTTTCCTGGTGCAATTTGAGTTTTTCAAACATAAATGTCCCTGTTTAGTGACCATAAGATGACATGATAAATATTACAGTATTTATTTGACATTCTTAGGCATCAACTAACTGCTGAAGAATACATACGACTCATTATTTAACATGAAGATAACCTATAATGGAGAATTTGATGAAGTTTCCAGATTTTCCTGTCATAAGGTGAATATCACTAATGAGGATGTTTTCTGAAAAATTAAAGAAGTCACTTACTGAATCAATATTTTTAAACAAGTAAACCAGTGAAGAGCATAAGATCAATCCAATATTTACCTCCTTCTACTCATGAGACAAAAAATGAGACAAACGAATCTTATGCATAGAATTGAGCCTCAATATATACAAAGGCTCAAAAAAGATCAGAATAGTATAGCAATAGAAATACAAGTTTTGCAATCATGTGTATAAAATCCACATAGCATAAGATTTAATTGTGAAAAAGAAGCCAAAGGTAAATATGATATAGTGATCATATTTTGCTTCCATTTTATGGAAAATGAATCACGATTATTGCCAAAATGGAATTGAAATCAAAAATAATATGTGTGTGCAGGGATTTGAGGTAGGAAAGTAACTTAAAAAATAAAAGTATTAATATTATAAATATCATGGTCACAAAATATAAACAAAATCACATAGCATAAATAAATTATATGTACCCAAATGTATATGTCTTGAAGACAAATTTGAAGCTTTGAATAATTTCTGTTACTTGTTTATTTAAATATAAAGGGTATATGTGCACAGAATTTCACACAACCCACCACTCTCCACACTATCTCATAACACTGATACACTTGAACACATTTGTTGAAAAGATAACATATGTGTTCAAGTGTATGTGTTATGAGATAGTCTGGAGAGTGGTGGGTTGTGTGAAAGTCCGTGCACATATACCCTATATATTACATATATAGACAGAGGTATATAATAAGCCTGTGTGTTTCAGTTATTAAATATTTAAAGCATTTAGCTTTTGCAGAGAAAAATTAAAAAAAAGTTTATGAAAGCAGTTTTTAGAATTGTAGATTGGAAATTGAAATAATTTTTATATCTAATATTTATGTGAGCATTATTAACTACACAAATTTTGTAGTATTTTCTCATCTTAAACAAAGGCAAAACTCTCCATACAGTAGTGCCACCATGTGATCATGTGATGTTTAATGATTTTCTCATCTTGTCTATTTGATCAATTCCATCTTTTATTACAATGAATTGAAGTTTGTTTTTGTGAAATTACTATTCCCTTATCTTCAGTGGTAAGTTTGATCAATTGAAAAATATAATTTCCAAAAAAATATGTGAAAATAATAATTTAAAGCCTGAATACATTGTTTAGTTAGTCAAGCTTTAACATGTAAAAAAAATATAACTTCAATTTATAAATTTTTAATTTGCATAAAATCGAAAATATTAAAAGTAAAAATTTTGAAAAATAACATATTGTCAATGAAAGCTATAATTGATTAATAATTTGGAAAATAAATAGAAATATTTTTGAAAAGTATTCTGCACCAAACTACCTTGTATACTGGCCAATTAACTATAATGCCTAGGAAAAACAGATATTTTGCAAAGACCTTACATAGGGATTAAATTGTAACTTGTTGCTTTCGTATGACATGACAAAATTAATTAATTGTGGCTAATATTTAAGTAGCTCATTACCATGATGTCGAATTACTAATCAAAACTGAAGAATACCAACAAATTAGCAAAATACAATTTGCAATGAGGTTGGTAGTTAATTTATAGATGTATTTATTAGATAAAACTCACATAGAAAAGAGACCGCTGCCATAAATCAAGCATGAATTTTCAGATTCTAGATTGACTGTGCATACAAGATACCTTATATAGCTATATATGCACAGACCATCTCAGTAAATAATATTGACAAGAAATTAATCATTTCAGTGTGAAAAAACTAAGATTGGAAATGTTGATTATTTTTAAATTTATAAGGGATTTATTTGGTTGTAGATATCCTGCAATTTTTTCTCCTTATTTTGAGCCTTTGGAGAGATCATTCTCATATTTCATTTGGACACATCAAGACTTTGTACCTGAAAATTGCTAAGGGAATGAATGTAAAGCATTAGCCAGATATGTTCAAATTTGGACATTACAAAAATGATAAAGCCATGGATATTGATTGATAGTAATAAAGTAAAATAAAAACAAAACTAATCAAACAAATACATTCAAATCATTTATAATTATATATATTTCTTAATATCCATTAATAAATATGATGTTATTTTGTTAAGCCAGCCTATGTATTATGTTTAATACTAAACTCTATGTTATTATTAACAGTTGATATTTAGAAAGTTTAAATTCAGTTTAAAATGTTTCTAAAGACATTCAGTTCTTAATATTAGATAATGGACATAGTCTAACAAATAATTAATATTAAAATGCCATTCAACAAATCAATATATATATATATTGTAATGGAATATATGCCGTTACATTATTTTAAAATGAGAATAAAAATATCGTAAATAAAAATTGATTTATTAAAAAGAAAAAAACTTAAAATTAAAAGTTGTTTAATATATGTAGATCGCATGATGGGCAACTTTAAAAACTATTTAAAAAAAAAAAAAAAAAATATTTGAAAGTTTTTTTTTGTAAAAAAAGTAAAGATATAAAGATTTGATATTTTTGGAAATAGAAATAATGTTGATTTCTATAATCTTAGAAAATGGAAATGATTGTCTTATTAATTAAATGATTGTTTAAAAACAAACTGGCCCTTGAGGCATTTAAAATAAATTAAAGGGTCAGATAAGAGAGTACAAAGAAATTAAAGGACCAATGCAAACACCAGAAATGTCAGCACGGACCGTAATTGAAACACCAGAGGATTAGTGACGTCTTGCCGTTTGAATCTCAAGATCTAATGATAAGAGATTAATAAAAATATAAAAGCCAAATTATTATTATAATTGTTATCTTAGAGCTGACTATGAATAGATTTGTTATAACTAGCTATATTGCAGATTTTCACGATGTGGAAGTCTGCAATAAATTTAATTTTCCGGACAAACCAGCTGAGGCCTCTGGATGACAGTTCCTGACCAAATGCATGGCAAGTCGCAGTTTCATTTCAAAGAAGGACAAAATCTACGAAAGTGATCACGAAGATGGACGTCTCAATCTATTAAAACCGTAAAGTATGAACTATTGTGTCTATCTAATAAGAACTTTCCTAAAAATGCAAGTAATTAATAACTGAAAATAAGAACTCTTATCTGACTTAAAGAATGCAAATTCAATTATTGATATTTTTTTATGTAGATGTTTAAGCAATCATTTCCATTTCATTTTTTTTTTTTTTTGTGTGTGTATTATGTTTTAACTAAAATGTATTAAATTTAAAGTTGGGTGTAGATAGCTGCATGAATAAAGATTAATAACTATGTTTAAATTCGTTTATGTTTAATTTAAGGGATTTTAATTTCAGGCTATTTGTTTCGTGGTTGTGTCAGTGCTAGTGGAGAGATATATAGACGTTTATATTAATGTAATGTGAAGCGTGTTTAGCATACAGGGCAACGTGCCCACCTGAATGCATGACCCCAAAGAGGCAGTCATACCGTTGCAATGGTTGCAGATGTATTTCCTGCACCATTAACCCCTTCTGGCCTATGGACAGGGATTTATAAGTCGGCAGAAAGACCGCTCTTCTCCATACGTAGCATTCTTTAAAAATATATATATACATGATTCCTTAGTCCGACAGATGCACTTTCCTGTTCTAGACACGGATCATTTCCTTCAAATAATATCACGCTGTCAGATGCACATTTCTGTCATCTTCATATTGCATTGATTGCTACTATATATCTGGAAGCAGGCATTGGGTTGACTACGAACTTTTAGTCTGAGATTGAATGAATGTTTTGATAAGTTTTTAAGTGAAAAAAAAATCTATGTAGACTATCTATGCTCGACATGCTAAAGTAAAATATAATTTAAATATCCATCTGTGCGATCTATTTAAAATAGTAATTTAAATGTTAAAAAAAAATATTAATGTTAAAACCTAAAAATAAATTTATTCCTCAATTTTAAATGTGCGTTAATAAAAATCTATTTGTGTGTTAATTACTGGCAGTGGCTTCTTTTATTTTATTGTTCTAAATATTTAATATATACTTTGAGAATAGAAATCTATTGAAACTTATAAATGTTTAAAATTTCTGCTACTCTATGAGCTAGTGACCTTGGGCAAACGGTCAGAATAATATATATATAAGATTTTTTTTTGAATCTTAACTTACG
Organism: Epiperipatus broadwayi; assembly: GCA_028023455.1. NCBI lineage: Eukaryota > Metazoa > Onychophora > Udeonychophora > Euonychophora > Peripatidae > Epiperipatus > Epiperipatus broadwayi. The sequence continues at coordinate 33,318 of JAQFVV010012455.1, read as the reverse complement.
TATCTGCCTACTATATAAATTTTTCTAGGTTCAAATGTCTAGATGGCGCCCGTGTAGTGTGGATACGTTTAAGGCTTTTTCATTGACCGTTAAAATGGACTCCCAACGTGGCACGATCTTTAATAAACCACGAGTGCCCTGAGAATGTTAAAAATAAATCATGCCAGTAAGATTTTTCTTTAAAAATGAGTATATATATATATTTGTGTATTAACGTAATGTTATAGTCCGATATTTAATAAACCACGATATCTATGAAGCCAGTAATATTTTTTTGAAATAAGTATATATTTTTGTATTAACGTATAGTTATAGTCCGATATTTAATGAACCACGAGTACCTTGAAAATGAAGCCCGTAATATTTTTTCTGAAATCAGAATATATTGGTTGTATTATATAAAGTTATGAATTTTGTGTAAAAAATACTGCCAGTAAGAAAATTGCGTATATGTAGAAATAAATGCGAGGAATAAAATGTAACAATTAATATAAATCATAATTTAATTTAAAAAAAAAAAAAAAGTCTAAAATCACGTAACTTCTTTGAAATGTAGGGAAAAGGGAACACTTGAGGGAGGAGGTGTAATCTCAGCTAGGGTGAAAAGGAAAGAATAGTCAGCATTTTTTTTTCTTGTAATTACTAACAAAGTTATGTCTTTTCATTAATAACCAAAGTTTTGTCCTTTTAAAAAAAAATTTAGTTAATCAATTTGTGTAACGTCATTACTAACACTAAGTAAATTCTTTTTTTTTTTTTTTAATGTTTTTGTTTTTGAGGAAGTTTACTGATATGTAACGGAATATATGCCGTTACCTTATTTTAAAATGAGAATAAAAAGATCGTAAATAAAAATTGATTTATTAAAAAGAAAAAAACTTAAAAACTGAAAATTAAAAGTTGTTTAATATATATAGATCGCATGATGGGCAACTTTAAAAACTATTTAAAAAAAAAAAATATTTGAAAGTTTTTTTTTTGTAAAAAAAATAAAGATATAAGATTTGATATTTTTGGAAATAGAAATAATGTTGATTTCTATAATCTTAGAAAATGGAAATGATTGTCTTATTAATTAAATAATTGTTTAAAAACAAACTGGCCCTTGAGGCATTTAAAATAAATTAAAGGGTCAGATAAGAGAGTACAAAGAAATTAAAGGACCAATGCAAACACCAGAAATGTCAGCACGGACCGTAATTGAAACACCAGAGGATTAGTGACGTCTTGCCGTTTGAATCTCAAGATCTAATGATAAGAGACTAATAAAAATATAAAAGCCAAATTATTATTATAATTGTTATCTTAGAGCTGACTATGAATAGATTTGTTATAACTAGCTATATTGCAGATTTTCACGATGTGGAAGTCTGCAATAAATTTAATTTTCCGGACAAACCAGCTGAGGCCTCTGGATGACAGTTCCTGACCAAATGCATGGCAAGTCGCAGTTTCATTTCAAAGAAGGACAAAATCTACGAAAGTGATCACGAAGATGGACTTCTCAATCTATTAAAACCGTAAAGTATGAACTATTGTGTCTATCTAATAAGAACTTTCCTAAAAATGCAAGTAATTAATAACTGAAAATAAGAACTCTTATCTGACTTAAAGAATGCAAATTCAATTATTGATATTTTTTTATGTAGATGTTTAAGCAATCATTTCCATTTCATTTTTTTTTTTGTGTGTGTATTATGTTTTAACTAAAATGTATTAAATTTAAAGTTGGGTGTAGATAGCTGCATGGATAAAGATTAATAACTATGTTTAAATTCGTTTATGTTTAATTTAAGGGATTTTAATTTCAGGCTATTTGTTTCGTGGTTGTGTCAGTGCTAGTGGAGAGATATATAGACGTTTATATTAATGTAATGTGAAGCGTGTTTAGCATACAGGGCAACGTGCCCACCTGAATGCATGACCCCAAAGAGGCAGTCATACCGTTGCAATGGTTGCAGATGTATTTCCTGCACCATTAACCCCTTCTAGCTCTATGGACAGGGATTTATAAGTCGGCAGAAAGACCGCTCTCCCCCATACGTAGCACTCTTTAAAAATATATATATATACATGATTCCTTAGTCTGACAGATGCACTTTCCTGTTCTAGACACGGATCATTTCCTTCAAATAATATCACGCTGTCAGATGCACATTTCTGTCTGCGTGATTTTATGCTAGCATCTTCATATTGCATTGATTGCTACTATATATCTGGAAGCAGGCATTGGGTTGACTACGAACTTTTAGTCTGAGATTGAATGAATGTTTTGATAAGTTTTTAAGTGAAAAAAAAATCTATGTAGACTATCTATGCTCGACATGCTAAAGTAAAATATAATTTAAATATCCATCTGTGCGATCTATTTAAAATAGTAATTTAAATTTTAAAAAAAAATATTAATGTTAAAACCTAAAAATAAATTTATTCCTCAATTTTAAATGTGCGTTAATAAAAATCTATTTGTGTGTTAATTACTGGCAGTGGCTTCTTTTATTTTATTGTTCTAAATATTTAATATATACTTTGAGAATAGAAATCTATTGAAACTTATAAATGTTTAAAATCTCTGCTACTCTATGAACTAGTGACCTTGGGCAAACGGTCAGAATAATATATATATATAAGATTTTTTTGAATCTTAACTTACGTATCTGCCTACTATATAAATTTTTCTAGGTTCAAATGCCTAGATGGCGCCCGTGTAGTGTGGATACGTTTAAGGCTTTTTCATTGACCGTTAAAATATATATATATCCCTATTTTTCATCCATTTTTAATTAGTTAAGTTAGATCAAGTTCACAACATAATTTATTTGAAGTTGTGCCAATTACCATAACCCACAGCAACAACTGTTGTGATTAAAAAGCTATATTTAGCAGATTATACCTCTCACTAACTGATAAATCTGGATATTTAATTAATATTCCAAAAAGTAGCATTGTAATTGAACAATTCTAAACAATACAGAGTACGCGGCTTAATCAGCATCAATTGTTTAACATTAATTATAATATTACATATGTTTCCAAGCTATCTTACAGTGATTAGACACTGTTACATGAGGCATGATGTTGAGTAGCATTTGGTACCAACTTTCTTATTTTTGTTCTTCAAGAAATATAATAACTATTCCTTCTTATTGCATTGCCAAATATATACCATATAATATTAAATCATCCATGCACTTTACTACTATTACACAATGCTTTACTTACCACCTCCTTTTACAGTTTACAGTTTTAATTGTCCCAGCAATCTTCTTCAGAACTTTATATCTCATAACCTCAACTGCACAATGCTTTATGCAGTTGAGGTTAGGAGATATAAAGTTTTGAAGAAGATTGCTGGGGCAATCAAAACTATAAACTGTAAAAGAGGGTTGTAAATAAAGCATCGTGTAACAGTAGTAAAGTGCATGGATGATTTAATATTATACAGTTGCTTATTTTTGCTTTTATATCTTTCCAGAATATTAGCTTTCAATAACAACATATAATAGTTAACAATAATAATTACACAAATAATAATAAAAAACAGTATGGTAAAAATAAATAATCAAGGGCAGGTCAATGTTGTCTGCATATCCATTATACTGCTGTCATGCAATGTGGATACCATTACTATCAGTCTGATAGAACATTATGAAACAATAGCTGCCATGAATATACATAAGCATTTATAGAATGTTATCTGGAACCTTTATGCATTGATGGTTTTGAAATTATCAATTTTGGATAAACGATGTGTTTATATAAAATTTGCATGACTCTATGGATATCATAGTGCTCAATTAATTGTTAAATATTCTAATTGCAGGATAATAGTTACCATTCCACAAGGTGTTATGTTCTAATGGTCCTGATGCTATGTGGAGGAACATAGAAGCAACAGCCCATTCTAATTCTCTCTGAATCATAAACACACACACACACACACACACACATATATATATATATAAGTAATAATACTCAAGGTTAAATGGGTTTGTAAGTAATCATTAAAAACCAGTCAACACTTAGACAATCCCAATATCAATAATAATCAAGAATTTTAAACTGTTGTTAACGCAACTTCTTTTTAACAATGAGGGTGGAATAGACATCAAGGATTGCAATTTGTCCACAGAGATTGAAATTATTAATACAAAAAAGTTTAAATTAACTTTTTTAAACAGGTAAATATAATCTGTTCTGAATGTAGACTCTGTGGTCAAGTTGCAATCTTTAGTGTCTGTATAAATATATTGAACCATTAATAAAGGTGGGCTTCGACATTTATTGCTAAAAGGAGATTGCCTTGACAACAGTTTGAAATTCTTGATTATTATTGATATTGGGATTGTCTAAGTGTTGACTGGTTTTTAATTATATATATATATATATATATACAAATCAATATATATATATATATATCAAAATACAGTACAATTTATATAAATTATATTCTTTTAGAAGTACTTTCGACTATACACTTTGTAGTCTTTATCAACTATATAACGTTGAATAATCAAAAACTTATTCAACGTTATATAGTTGATAAAGACTACAAAGTGTATAGTCGAAAGTACTTCTAAAAGAATATAATTATATAAATTGTACTGTATTTTGATATATATATATATTGATTTGTATATTACATATATTGTGAAACGAATACAGATATCAAACTTTATTTATTATATATATATGATACTTTCAATAAAAAGTATATATATTTTTAAAAATACAGATCGGATCGTTAATGTATTACCAACTTATTCATATCATCCTGTTGTTTGCATTACTAGATTTGATTTTATATGCACGCGTTCACACAAATATATATATACATAAGAGAAATGAAAATAATATTTTAATTTTAAACCACGTTGTAAGCAGTATAACTATTTCATTAATATTTCCTCAATATTACCTTTTTAGTTGTTCCTTTCTTTTTAAATTAACCATGTGCCTGAATATAAAATATTCATTTCTTTTTATGATTTGACAAGTTTAATCAAGCTGAAAATGATAGGGCCATCTCATCACATAATTATATTCTTTTTCTCTAATGCTCTACTGTTACATTTAAAATAATGACTGCAATCTGCAGTCCCTTCTAAGCTATCTTGTCAACAGGTCAGCTTTAAGAGGATCAGAAGGTATTTTAAATAAAATGATTTTCATTTTATTTTCTGGAATGAGGCTGAAAAAGATCAGTATTGTAATAAGAAAAAGAATGCTAATATGTATGTCAGCAATTTTCTTAGCAGTTTTAGTCTAAGGCTACAAACGAAATATGCATGCATATGGTATATACATATTTCCTGTAATGAAAAACTTTATTGTTTATTACGAATAAGTTAAAGCTAAATAGATTCTGTATTTATAATTACCCTTTTTGATTTGTATTACCACCATATCCAGTTATCAATAGATAAGTATGATAACATCCCAGATCATCTTCTCCAATATCTTTCTTTTATATTCAAATAATTATCCTCTTTTTAAAAATCAATTGCTTTCCCACTGTTTTTTTTTAAATAATGGTTATTCAAACAGCTATATATTTTTTTAAGATATTCTTACTTTTCTCAATAAATATTCCACTTATTTATTTTTGTAAACTGTTTTGCCAAAACTTTATTTCTGAAGGTTCTGATATATTCCTCTTTTTTTTTTTCTAATCAGGCATGTTTCTGTGTCACATAAAACTGCATTCCACCCTCTCTCTTTATTAGTAAAAGATGCTATAGATTCATATCTTGCTTAGTCACTTCTTTAGAAATATATATATATGATCACTAGATGGAGCTTTATCAATAGCTCCCAAGCTTTTGTTTACATAAACGCCGAGAGAGATAGAATTCAATATCTCTTTCATTGCCTCCAACCTTCAGACCATGGTTTCAAGCTAGTTGGCTCACCCTTTACTGATGTGAGCCAACTAACTTGAAAACATGGTCTGAAGGTTGGAGACAATGAAAGAGATATTAAATTTTATCTCTCTCAGCGTTTATGTAAACAAAAGATTGTTAGGAGCTATTGGTAAAGCTCCATCTAGTGATCATAAATTGCAAGCTAAGAACAACTACAAAATTTATAACTTGTTTTGTTTATCATATATATATATATTAAAGACTGAAGTGGAGTTGGCTGGACATATTACTAGAAGAGATTATAATAGATGGACAATTGAAATTTTAAACTGGATTCCAAGAGATTATAAAAGACTCAGAAAGAGACCACATGTGAGATGGATGGATGAAATAAGAAAGTATGCAGGGGTGATGTGGAGAAGAGAAGCTAAAGATCGGAGAAAATGGATTGAACTTGGAGAGACCTTCATCCTGCAATGGATTGATAATGGTTGATGATGATGATGACATGTATAACAAATAATATTTCTGTAATTTTATTTTCATATTTTCAAACCAGAATCCAATTGAGAAACATAATCAATTATTTTTTGATGTTTTTCTCTTTATTTTTTTAATTGGGGGGGAGGGGGGAGGGGTGACAAATTGTATGTGCATATATTGAAGCTGGGATTCTTGAAGTGAGCACCATTTTATGATATTGTAGATATTACTAAATAAATTAAATACAAATTTCAATATGCTGTACTCAAATTTAATAGGTTCTACTAGGTAAAATTTAGTCCTTTTCTTAATTATATTGTTATTTACATGATTCACAAATAGATCCACATTTGTTGAATGTTTGCTTTATTAAAGTGATTTCAATTAGTGAGATTAATAAACATCATTCATAGTGTTATTATTTAATACAAGGTGAGTCAAAAATTATCTAAACTTTGGCTAAAGAATTTATTTTAATAAAATTTCAAAAAAAAAAAAAAAAAAAAAAATTTTTTTTGACAGTTATCCATCTATCAACAAGCTTTTTTATTCTCACATTGAAAAATATTTTAGGCTAAACTGCAGACCAAGATTGTACCATTGTCTTCAATGTTTTATCAGAAATAAATCTTAGTTCTCATATGAGGCTTTTCAAGGATTCAATCAGGTAATAATCTGATTGGGTATGATCAGAACTGTAAGGAGGATGTTCCAATACCTCACAATGTATGTTTTGGAGAGGGTCATAAGTATGGGTAGTGGTGTGCAGACTTGCACTGACCTGCAACAATGCCATACTTTTGGATAGCAGTCTCTGCATTTTGGCCAAATATTAGGCTTCAGCTCTTTAGTGACCATCTGATTGTATGAGCACTGTTGATTATTGAACTTATTTTCTGATAAATCTTCCAATAATTAGCTTTTGAAAATCTAAGAAAACTATGAGCCTCGATGTTCCAACTGCTGGTTGACTTTGCTTGTGTGAGTTTCCTTGAAGTTGTCTATTTAATAATCAGACTACAATGAACAAATCATTGCATCCTACTCTTTTTTTATGCAAATTACAAGTGAGGCAGACATTGTTATTTGGACTCTTTCGCATTTGAATTGACATAAGATGTTCAAAACTGCATTTCAGTGACTGGGGAGACAATGACGTTACACAGAAAGTGCTGATAAGACAGTGATATGAACAGAAGTTTTGGTATAATCATAGTCCAAATAACAGTAGTAGAATTCTCAGCTGAAGTAAAAAAAAAAAACCCTTAAGAGCTTAAATATCACATGACCTTTTGAGCAATTGACTATGCACTTATTTATTGTAAGTTTCTCGGAATAATAGAAGAAAAGATGTAATCTGAATTGTTAATTTTATTACAATTTTTTTTTTTTTGGACAGGTTATTTTTAACTCAAGATTTCAATCAATTCTTTAGAACTAAAAAATAAACATGTGGGCTGAAAACTTAAAAATATATAATAAGGATTTTAAATGATATTTGGGATACTTTAAATGAAAAAAGTTATACTATTATAATATACCAATAATATTAAAAAGAAAATTTAGATACGTAAAAAAATTTAATTTATTCTTAAAGTGAAAAATCAAAAATTAAGAGAAGAAACACCTTTTAAAAAATATATCATTATGATTATTTTATTTTAATCACTTTAGCAATATTTAATTAAAAATAAAATTCTTTAAATTTTTTTCCCTCAAATGAATCTTTAATAAAGACTTTTTTTTTTTAAAAAAAATTATTAATTGCAATATAGGAAACTGGTTGAAGTAATTAAATATTTCTAACAATAAACATCGCACTCCCTTTCATTGCTATATCGGCCTCTCTACTTAATAAAAGAAACACAATCATTAGCATTTTAATTATTATAATTAGAGAGAAATTATTTTAAAAGTTTCTAAATTAATTTTGTTTATAAGAGATTTTTTTTCAAGTCAAAAATTTGCATATACTGCGACTTCTTTAAAATTTTACCATAATTAAACATTTAATAAATACTTAGATTGCACTATTTTTTAAAAATGTTGAAACTACAATATTTATGCAGTTATAATTTTTTTTAATGATAAAACATGTTTTTTGAATTTTTAATTATTTAAAAATTATAAATAAATATTTTTTTTTTTTAAAGTTTAGAGGCGGGGATGGATTCGCCCGTACAAATAGAAATATTTTCCTTAAAAATATATTAATCTTGACGCAGACTGACAGAAAAAAAATCATTCCAAGATGTTGATAGAATTATATCTATCTATCTATTTATATATTATTGGCACTGCCTAAAAGTCTTTTCTCTATCTTCTCCAGCTTAGTTTGATGACTGTTAAATTGTTTAGTCTTTTTTCCAATTTTGGTAACAAGAGATTTATTACTTAGTTATTTAAGCTTCAAATTTTCTTTTGAAGAAAGTGTTGAAATGAAGTTGTATGCTTTTCTATTTATATGCTTCAAATATATCAGTATAGTTAGAATGACCAAGCTATCAAGATGTAAATGCATTAGCAAGAAGTAATCTTAATTTAAAAAAATCGCAATCGTTGTTCAAAACATTTAGTTAAATTATGAAACAAAATTTTTAAATTAATTAATTAGAACATATTGCAGCAAAAAGTAAGCAAATCAAAACAGTGTTTCAAAGAATGCTAATTCACCTATACAATGTATGTTTTTTTTTAATATTTCTCTAATTATCCTAAAATGATATGACCACACACAGTATTAACTAGATCTTCCAGAATTTCTGGCTACGAGTAACAAATTTTTTTTATTAGATAGTTTTAATATTTTTAAATTGAATATAACAAATAATACTTTTAAAAATAAGAAGATATATCTTCTATAGTCAATTTCCTAAAGATACCCAAAAAAAGGATGGAGGAAAGATTTGTATGACTTTATGTCTTTGTTTAATCTGCTACAGAAAATATCCTCATTTTTACACTAAATATTATGTTAATTTAAAATTAGTTTTAAATAATTATTTAATAAACTGTTTTATGAGTCATCTGATAATAATTTATAAGAACAGATTAATAATACATATAAAAATAAATATATATGTTGTCTATATACATTTTTTATATTATTGGGTATGTTCAGCATATTAATGCTGCTATATTAGATGGTGATTTTATTTTTTCTAGCAGAATCTTTTAATATCATAAAAAAATAAGTTAATTAATTATATGCTTAATGTATTTATTGTTCTCATTTTATTAATGCTTTTGTATCTATGACTAATGGTGAAAAAAATATTCTCTAAACTAAATTAATAAAAAAAGACATCAGTTTTCTTATCTGGTTTATTATAATATATAGGGTATATGAGCACAGACTTTCACATGACTCACCACTCTATCTCATAACACTGATACACTTGAGCACATATATGTCGAAAAGATAAATAATCACTAGTACACGTATTTCGTGCTAAACCAGAAATCATCACTTGGTCCAGATTATCATCTCTACACAAATATGCAATAAGTTCTCAGATATATATTAAGATAGCCAATCTTCATACTTTAATAGACAGGCTTCAATCTACTCTACACTCCAACTCTTCAACTGTCCATCCAATTAAAAATCTGATGATAAAATGCTCAAAGGCCACCCTGAGGCCAAGATTCTCATCACACCCATTTTGACCTAAAGTCAAAATAACCCCTCATATACATGACATAATCCATTTAATACATATAAAAGGGATGGGCAGAGATCTCTACTATGTAATAACTGAAATACAGGCTTATTATATACCTGCATCAATATATGTAATATATAGGGTATATGAGCACAGACTTTCATTCACATGACCCACCACTCTCCACTCTATCTCATAACACTGATACCCTTGAACACATATATGTCAAAATGATAAATAATCACCAATATATGTATTTCATGCTAAAGCAGCAATCATCAGTTGATCCAGATTATCATCTCTACACATATATGCAATAAGTGCTCAGATATATATTAAGATAGCCAATCCTCATACTTTGATGGACAGGCTTCAATCTACACACTCCAACTCTTCAATCATCCATCCAGTTGAAAAAATCTGATGATGGAATTCTCAAAGGCCACCCTGAGGCTGAGATTCCTGTCACACCTACGTTGACCTAAGGTCAATCTGACCCCTCATGTACAGGACATAATCCATTTAATATATATACAAAGGATGAACAGACATCTCTACTATGTAATGGATTATGCCTGCATTTCAGTTATTAACTGGTTTATCAACAATTTCATTTGAATGTGAAATCCCTAATAAAATACAAAAACCAGTATTGGGATTTGCAAATCACACATAAATATGAGATGTTAAAAGTTTAATGCAGCATTTCCATCTTACTTTTATTAAAAAGATATTTTTAAAAAAATATAAGTAGAATTCTGTTTTAGAAAATATGAATTTTGTTTCCATTTTTCGACAGATTATCTATCAATTCTACTTCTTATTTTCAAATTCTATTCAACAATGAAACGTTTTTATCTTTTATTTGCAAATTAAAGTATGCTATTTAATGTTCCAATGTAACAGTATACCCTTGGATGAATATTGTTTTGACGTCAGTTATACAAATAGTTATCCTTAATTCATATCCTAGGCAGTGTAACACTAAATAGACTCATGGTTAGAGATTTCTGGTATAATTTTCAGCTGAGCAAATTTAAAACACTTAGTTTTGCTTATACTGACAAGTCTTAAGCTAAAATTGCTTAATATTAAATAATAATAGAAATGTTATATATAGAGCTCACAAAACAAACTTTTAATTAACAAGCTTTGTAGAATACCCCCAATCTCAGACTGGTTTCTGAAACTGGCATCCTCAGTGAGGTGCTAGGATATTCAATTATTAGATATCCTAGCACCTCCCTGAGGATGCCAGTAGCAGAAACCGGTCTGAGGTTGGGGGTATTCTATAAAGCTTGTTAAGAGTTTGTTTTGCGAGCTCTATATATAACATTTGTAAACACAAGCTTTATTAAATTAGGTCATGTGACATCTGACTTGATTTTTTTTTTTTATAATAATAGAAATGATAACATATTTCCTCTTATGGTATATTCTTTTCATTCATTAACATATATTAGCCTCTGATATTATACTTTCAAGAAATAACTATGAACATAATTAAAAACAATTAGTTAAGAGTTAAAACAAAATTTTATTTACAACAACAACCAAAATGAAATAAACAAAACAAAAATTTGTACAATAAATAAATTTAAATCTAAATCTGTAATTGTATTAACAATACAAAAAGATTAATGAGAGCAATAATTAGCACTACTAGTTTCTTTTTATAAAATTAATTTTTATTTTAATTAGTGGTTGATACATTTATAAAGCCAAATATAGTAAATAACAATTAGCAAAATGTCATGGGCTAGCCTATATATATATAACCATTAGAAAACAAGTCAACACTTAGACAATCCTAATATAGATAACAATCAACAATCTCAAACTGTTGTCAAGGCAACCTCCTTTTAACAATAAAGATGGAATCTTTATTGTACTTAATATAGATATTTATATATATCATTAAAATCCAGTCAAAACTTAGACAATCCCAATATAGATAACAATCAACAATCTCAAGCTGTTGTCAAGGCAACCTCCTTTTAACAATAAAGATGGAATCTTTATTGCACTTAATATATATATATCATTAAAATCCAGTCAAAACTTAGACAATCCCAATATAGATAACAATCAACAATCTCAAACTGTTGTCAAGGCAACCTTATTTTAACAATATATATATTATTAAAGGGAATTTCAACAGATATTTTCAAGTTCACTTTAGTTATCCACTCCATCTTATATAAGTGATACACATTATCCCATACATGTATGTTGTCATGTGTATTAATTAAATAAGGTAGAGTGGTTAGCTAAAGGGAGCTTGAAAGTCTATGTTCAAATCCCCTCTAAGTTTAGTATATACAATATATTTGTATTCGAATATTATACATTTATAATATTACACCAATATTTGTTCCATACTCATAGATTAAGACATAACAAGCTTGCATTCTGTAAGTTTCATTCACATACTATATTACTAATTAATTGTTGGATCAAATTAATATGTAACAGATGTAAATTATGAAATAAAACTGTCTTTTTAAAACTTATCATAACAATAGCAATTACTAACAATTAAAATAGAAAATAATATAAAGTATTAATTAATGCAGTTTATTGTATTCAAAAAGCATTTTAAATAGGCATTATAATGACACAAGGGTTCATGCTCATATAACAATAAAATGATAAAAAAATCAAGTCAGATGTCACATGGAGTTGAGGATATTCTCAAAGCTTGTTAAGAGCTTATTTTATGAGCTTGCTCTCGCTCTCTCTCTCTCTCTATATATATATATATATACATAAACAAAAAAAGACTTATAAATCCAATAAATAATATTATATTTCAACCAGAGGACTGGTTTTCATCAGAGAGAAAAAAAAATACACAGTAAAATGGTGATAATCAAAAATTACAGATTTGGTAAAAGATTAAAAAAGCTCTGGAGCTTTTAGATGATAAAATTTTTTATGAGCCTATTTCACTAACCACTATTAATTCATTATTCAAGGGTATACTTTTTAGTTTAAAAGATATGAGAGCTAGGGGTCTTATAAATAATAATGTATATAACTTTTTAGTACCAACCAAAATTCATCCTAGTAGTTTTTATATTTTGCCAAAGATTCATAAACCTGGTTGTCCAGGAAGACCTATTGTAGCTAGTATTGGTAGTCCTACAGAAAATATTTCAGCATATGTTGATAATATTATTAAATTTATTCCACCATCATTTAATTCTTATGTTAAAGATACTACTCATTTTCTTTGTGTGTTAGAAAATATTAAATCTGAATTACCAGTTGATTGTTTTTTGGTTACTTTGGATATTGTATCATTATACACAAATATACCTCATGATGATGGAGTTGAGGCTATTAAATGTGCTTTACAAGATAGAGAGTATGATCATGGTCTTATTACTACTATGGTTGAATTAATATATTTGGTTTTAAGAAATAATTTTTTTACTTTTGATTCTAGATACTATTTACAGAAACAAGGTACTGCAATGGGTACAAAGATGGCACCAAGTTATGCGAATATTTTTATGTCAAAACTGGAGTCCTCTATACTTGATAATGCTAAGCTGAAACCTCACACTTGGCTTAGATATATAGATGACATTTTCATGATATGGCCACATAGTGAAGTTGAACTTCATAATTTTTTAAGTTATTTAAATAATTTTAATAAACATATTAATTTCACAATGAATTTTTCAAAATCAATTGCTCATTTTCTTGATGTTGAAGTTATTTACACTAATCAGAGTTCTTACTACTACTCTATCTAGGAAACCTACTGATAATAACCGCTATCTACATTTTTATAGTAACCATCCTAAACATTTAAAGGCTAATATTCCTTATAGTCAATTTTTAAGGATGAAGAGGATTTGTAATGATGAGAAATTTCTTCAACAAAATAATAGTATTTTATATAATAGATTGCTCAATATGAGGTATCCTAAGACATTGTTGGATAATGCAGTAAGGAGATCTTCTTTAATTGATAGAAAGAAACTTCTTTTATCTGAAAAGAGTAAAAAACAATTAGATGTTCCACCATTGGTTCTTACTTTTAATAGAGATTTACCTAATATTAACCGGATATTGGCAAAACATTTTAACATATTACAGTCCACAGATTATTTAAAATCTATTTTTTCTGATCCACCTAAGGCTGTATATCGAAAACATAGATCACTTAGAGATATACTTGTCAAAACAAATTTTATTAGTAGTTCTGTACAGGAAAAAGGATGTTCTCCATGTAAAGATAAAAGATGTTTTACATGTAAACATATTGTTGTGACAAAAGTGGTCTTTAGTACTAAGAATTGTAATTTCAAATGGTATATTCCTAATTATGTTACATGTAAAAGTGTTAATTTGATATATTTGATAGAGTGTAGTAGATGTTTAAACCAGTATATAGGTGAGTCAGCAAATAGTTTACATGTCAGAATGACTAATCATAGATTTGACATTTTGCATAAGAATAAAGATAGACCAGTTTCAAAACATTTTAACTTACCGAATCATTCAATTGATGATTTAAAAGTAGTGATTCTTCAGGAAGGTTTTTCTTCTACAAGGGAGAGGAAACAAAAGGAGAGTTTTTTTATTTTTAAATTCAAGACCTTAGAACCACATGGATTGAATTTGAACACTGGAACTATTACATCTCTGGGTTACCTGGTCTCCTAAATGATTTCTATATGTGTGTTTTTTATGTGAAAATTTTTCTTATATGAGATTTTTTATGTATGGATTGGTTACATGGATGTTTAATATCTGTGTTTAATTGGTTTATAGATGAATAATTAGTTATAAATTATTGTACTTTGCACTAACTATAATTTTTGATTAAAATGTATAAGTATTTTAGTTTTTAATGAATATTAATGTGAGCACAGCTATTTTTTGTATGTGAGCATAGTTTAACTTTTCTATGTATGCACATATGTATATTTTAATTTTTAATTTTGGATTTTTTATTTTTATATTTTTTTTATTTTTATTTTTATATTTATTTTAATTTAAATAGAATTTAAGCTTGATTAGGAGGGAATGTAATTTTTTTTGTTTTGTTTGAATTTTGTCATTGATTGGGTAGATATTCTGTGTTAGATTTTGTGACCAATCAGGGGGGGGTTTGTTAAAATTTTTAATCTTTTACCAAATCTGTAATTTTTGATTATCGCCATTTTACTGTGTATTTTTTTTTCTTTCTGATGAAAACCAGTCCTCTGGTTGAAATATAATATTATTTATTGGATTTATAAGTCTTTTTTTGTTTTTATATGTATTTCCTTTGGTTAGTTTGTTATATATTAATATTTTTATATATATATATCAAATCAAAACTACCCCAAATCTAAAATTAAACCAGACCAGCATAAAAATAATATTAAAACACAACCTAAGGTTTCACTGCTACAAGCAGACTTCTCAAGTGTAAAGAACTACAAAAAAACCACACATTATATATACTATTAAAAACTACCCACAAATCCATTCACTTCCCATCCACCCTTAATATTAAAAGAACTCTTAAATAAGTTAATTGCTTCAGAATAATAAATTTTCAATAATAAAGACTCTTTAATTCTTCTTTTGATTTCATTTCTCTCAAAGAAGACAACCTTAGCTTCATCAAAATCAATAGTGTGGCCTGTATCTTTTTCATGGACATACAAAGCAGAACTAAGATATCTATTTTTAACTCTACTTTTATGAACCTTTATTCTTTCATTTAAACTCAAACTACTCTGACCTATGTAAACCTTCTTACAAAATAAACAAGGAATAAAATATACCACACCAGGAATAGTCTTTCTATCAAAAACTTCTTTTGTATTATTTAATAAATTATTCAATGTAACACCCCTTTTCCAAGCAATTTTCTTATTTCCAAACAATTTACTATTTCTACACACAATTTTATAAGAAGACAATTTAAATGGCAAAGAAATAAAATCATATTTTTCTTTAACCTTTACATCCTTACAAATATTACTATTAAATAAAATACTTTTAACAAATTTATCAGAGTATCCAACACTCAAATAATCTTTATAAAATTGATATTTCTGAAACAAAGCTACCCCACTAGAATTATTTAATTTAATATTCCTATGACAATAATTCCTTAAAGCAGCTACTTTATGAGATACAGACTGATAGCTATCAGGTTTAATTATAGATCTTAATTCTTTACTTTTAACTAAATGACTGCACAATAAACAATTAGTTTCTATATTTCTAATCACCAAAAGATCTAAAAATTTTAACTTACCAAAATCTAACCCCCCTCCTTCTAACACAAATTTTATAGAAGGATCAAAACAATTAAACTCATTTACAAATTCCTTCAATTTATCATTCTCAACTACAAATAAACAATCATCAACATATCTGACAAATAATTTTACATATAAACAATTCTTTTTAATAATAATTTCCTCTTCCATAAAACTAATATAAACTGAACATACTAAAGGAGAAATAATATAACCTATTATCCACCCTTCCTTAATCTTATAAAAATTACCTCTATAAGTAAAATACATAGAATCTTCCAATAACAAAAGCAAATCTTTAATTACCTTAATTTTATTTTTTGATAAAGAACTTTTCTTAATCAATACAGACAAAAGAACATCAATACTGCTTAACCTATTAACAGACTGATACATATTTTCAATATCTAAACTTCCAAATACCCAATTACTTTCCATTTTAAAATTATTAATCTTATCAAAAGCCTCAAAAGAAGAAGAAACTGTGTACTGACCAAAATCAACAAATTGTTTTAAAAAATTATTCAAGAATCTAGAAATACCCTCTACAACACTACCTGTAAAATCAAAAATAAATCTTAAAGGAAAACCATCTTTATGAGTTTTAATATTCACAAACATCTTAGCTGATGTAAAATCATTAGGATAGCATTTTAAATAATCTACTCTATTAAAAATTTTTAAATTAACCATTTTCTTACTAATATCTATCAATTTTCTTTTAATCAAATTACCTGGATTTTTATCTAACAACATATATTTACCATTATTTAATTCTCTATCCATTTTCTCTTTGAAATCATCTCCTTTCATAATAACAAACCTACCAGCTTTGTCTTCACGAGAAATGATTACATCATTAGCAATTAACTTATTTTTAAGATGTTTAATCTCAGCAGGATTAATAACAAATTTTTCTTTCCTTTTTAAACTTTTATTCAAAATCGATTGAATACCAACTTTCTGCTCATCACTCAAATTACTAGATTCAATAGACGAAATTGTATCAAAAACTATATTTTTTGAATGAAATGGAACAAAATTAGGGCCTTTACCAAGAATATCTAATTCTCTATCATTTAACTTCAAATCCGTAAGATTAACAACTCTATCCTCAGAAACCTTATTCTCATACCCTTTATCACTACAATAAACTTTATTAACTTTCCCAAACAACCACTTTAATTTTCTTTCATATTTTTTACAATAGAAATTTGACCTATTCTGTCTAAATTGTCTCATAAAAAAAATTCAAAATTGAATAATTAAAATCTTGCCTCCTTTCTAAATAATATCTATTCCTTTTATATAGATAAATAAATTTATAAAACCTTACAAAAGTATCTTTTAAAAAACTATTCAATATATATGTTTGTAACTTAAAAACTAAATTTTTATTTTGAATCAACTTTTTATTTCTACTAAAATTAATAACACAACACCTAGGAAAAACACTAAATTCCCTACATTTTTTAAGAAAATAAATCTGCCAACGTAAAGACTCTATCTTATCACTCAATTTAGACAAATTTTTAATCCTTCTAATATCATTAAATGGAAAATTATTAAAAATTAAACTCCACAAACCCATACTAAATACCCAAATTACCAATACCCTTATAAATTAAAACCCAATAAAACCTACACACACTTCTATATATATATAACTAAATAAACACAAATATACTCTTTCAACCCAAACTCAAACAACAAACATAATATACATAAATGACATTCAAATATACCAATAATTAAAAACAAAAAACAAAAATAAATCTATCAATAATAAAATGTCAATAATAAATATCAATAATAAAATATCAATAATAATAATAATAATAATAATAAATATATATCTTTACACTACATCAGCAACACTACTCTTAAACTCAAAAAACTCATTAAAATGTAAACATTACAAGCATAAAGCTAAACTAGTCAATATAATATTAATAATATTATTTTTATGCTGGTCTGGTTTAATTTTAGATTTGGGGTAGTTTTGATTTTATATTGACTAGTTTAGCTTTATGCTTGTAATGTTTATATATATATCATATAACAATGTAAACCAGAATTTTGATATTTGACCTTTTGTCACTTTTGTTTATTTTAGGGATGGAGTACTCCAGCTTGCAGTCCAATTCCAACTCTTGAAAGTCTCAATCCGACCCCTAGACATTTTCACAAAGCTATATAATATAGACATGTATAAAACTTCTATTTAAACAAGCATATAATGCAGTGCAAATATACATGCAAATATTGAATTAAGAGTTAATTAAAATAAAATATTTATTTTTTCAACTACATCTTTTTTCTCTCCAATCATAATAATAATTCTATTTCCTTTTATCAGAACTACAATATTTCAATAAATTATCTATATTGTGTAGTCTATCTGATTATCCATTTAATCTATGGCACTGAGGGCATTTTGTTTTCATAATGATTTTCACAGGCGAATGTATAACTAGCAAAAATAAAACTTGATTTTCATTTTATTATTATTTTGCATTTATTATTATTTTTTATTAGAATTACTATAGAAAGTAAGATAAGAAAAATTGACACAGAAATTTGTGCATTTGAAAACAAATAGATCAATGCATTTTTTTATAGAAAGAAATAATCAATATGCATGATATGTTTGGAAAGCATTTTAGTTAATAAAAAACACATTATTAAGAGACACTACTTATCAATTATTCTGATTACAACAAAATTAGTGGGGAAGAGAGAAATATTAAAATCAAAATCTTGAAAAGGACCGTCATCAAGTAGTTGACATGTTTTATAAAAAATACAAACAAACCAGAAAATTCTGTGAGAGAAAAATTCAAAATCATTTTTTGAAGGACAATTTGTAAAAGACTGCAACCTAGTTGCTGTAGAATTAACCTGTCTAGAACAAAAAAAGTTTAAAAATATATATCACAAAGGTAGGTTCAAGGTGAATTGGAAAAAGTGTAATTAAATGTGGAACAGTAATTAATAATGATATAATTGGTCTGCCAATTGAAAATTTTGCCAGTATTAATGATTAGAAGTAAATTAATTAAATTTTGAGATCAAATATAGTAGTTAATTTTTGAAGTTGATAATTTTTCATGGCTCACAAATGAGATTATAAATATTCAAATAACCCTTGGCAGGAAAAAGGTTCACCACCACTGATTTATTCAATAAAAATAGAACAATATGTTATTTTAGTGTATATTGTGACACTCCATGTAGCACATATTATGACCCTAATCTGCATCGACTTTAAAATTTTGTAGCACTAGGAAAATAAACTTTAAGACTCACTTCATAATGCTTTTTATTTTATGGTACTGAATCATGAATATATAAATGTGGGGTCACATCTAGATTTCCCCTATACTTTCATTCTTGGATGCTACTCAGAACTATTGTAAATATACAATAGAAAAATATGTATGGTGGGGAGGGGAGGCATATTTGATATTGCTAACATTATCTTGGATACTAAGTTGAATCTTCTTAAAATACATTTTTTTGAAGTCTATAACTCCCTAAAACAAATTAATCATCTATATCGCCCAATATCAAAATGAACAGTACATTAGAATATATGCATTAGCTATTACTTGTAATGGATACATTATTGATAGTATTTAATCAGTAAGAACTATATCACTATTATTTCATTTGTGATTATGTTTTTGATTTTTTCTTTTAAATTTCACAGTTAAGTAACTAATAATTATAAATTATCAATAAAATGACTTTTCTCTGTACTTATTTTATTGTTACTAGATAAAACGACCCCCCCCTCCCGTTTTATCTGCCTATATGTTAATTATATAATATATGTTGCTTATATCTCTTACTTTATACTTTCTTTTATGGTGTTATGCTTTCATTTGCATTATTTTAATGAAAAGACAAGAAAAGTTGAATCGATTTTTTATTTTATTTTTTTAGTATTACAGATTTAAAAACATCTAATTGAAAATATTTCTTCAAATCTTTCTTCTAGAATAATGATTTACAACAACAAGCAGAAAAACACATTTCATTTCTACATACCCATATATGCCAATTTTCATGTTATTTATTTTGTGTACAATAATAGCTATTAATATACAGAATATAGTAACTTATTAAATTAATTATTATTTTTGGCTTTAATAATTTTTTGATTATTTATTACTACTATCAATTATTTATTATTGCCATCTGATAAATTTTTGTAAGTTATATATAGAGCTCGCAAAACAAGCTCTTAACAAGCTTTGAGAATATCCTCAACCCCAGACCAGTTTCTGCATCTAGCATCATCAGTGAGGTGCCAGGATAATTCATTAGATTAAAAATACTAGGACAAGCCCAGCACTTTATTTAATGTATAACTATTGAGAAGAAAATCTGAAATTTTCAGACATCCATATGTCTAAAAATCCAGCTATCTAACTCAAATAGCCATATGGGACTGAACTAATTTATACATTAGATAAAGTGCTGGGCTTGTTCTAGTATTTTTGAACTAATGAATATCCTGGCACCTCACTGATGATACTAGATGCAGAAACTGGCCTGGGATTGAGGATATTCTCAAAGCTTGTTAAGAGCTTGTTTTGCAAGCTCTATATATAACATTTGTAAATACGAGCTTTATTAAAGTTAGTCATGTGACATTTGATTTGATTTTTTATCATTTTGTAAGTTATAATTCTGATTCGTATTTTAAATATAGTTCATTTGCTAAAGAATAAAAAACACTTAGGAGTATATTTTCTCATTAAAGAATTCTTAAAGATGTAAACATTGTAGATGAAATTTTTGAAATGTTATTAGGAAAAGCAAATTAGATAATTTCTGTGAAATTTGATTATAAAAAAGCAGTTATTGATCTTTTAAGACAAATAAATCAGATGCTAAATTTGATTACTATTAGGCAAAATAGAATTGAGATTTAACAAAGATCTATGCAAAAAAATGGCATAAATTTGGTGAAAATGCAAATAAACAATGAACGATTTGTTGGAGAATTGGCAACTGTCCATAACACTATAGAAAAACAGGACATGACAGTTAATAATTTAAACAAAAACACTTAAAAGGTAAAGCAATAGAGATTGGATTGCAGCCTTGAGATTGTAAGAATTGATTTTACTGAAAATGGAAATTTAAATTCAATAAAGGTGCTATTGTAGAAAAATAAAAAATTATAAGTATTACTTTGATTTTTTTTTTGAAATATGAAAGCCCATTTAAGCCTATTGTAAAGATATTTTCAAACAAGAGGTTTAGAGATTCTTTCTTGAGTGCAGGGAAAAGGATAAGCTGCATTTGGAAGATAGTACTGAAGATATATCTGCTTCCTCCTTTCTTTATGTATTGATTTTTATATTTACATATAATACCATTTCAAATTTTCTTATACACTTAACAATACTATTTTTTACACCAAAACTTTACTCTTACAGTTTCAACTGTCCTGCAGTCATCATCAGAAATCTTTATAATCCTATTTCCAAAACCAAGAAGTTTTGGTGTAAAAAAATAGTATTGTTAAGTGTATAAGAAAGTTGAAAATGATATCATATGTAAGATAGAACTAATAAAAATATATTAGTAAAAATAAACTATTGTCTCAAATAAAGTTTTATTATATAATTTGTAATTTATATTGAGATAATGAATATCAACTTTTTAAAGATGGAAAAATATGGATAAAAAATACAGAAGACAAACTTTTCTGAATTAAATTTGGTCTTTGATATGATGATGCTTAAGTAAATCCTACTTTTATGTAATGAGAATTGATCTGAAAATAAAGATTTTAGAAATATTTTACATGAGTATGCAATGTTTGAGAATAGCAAATGATGTTTTGTTGTTATACTCAGAAATAATTGCTTGATTTTTTGTTTGACATTATTATACTCCCAGAGTTAAGACAAGAGAGCTTGAAAAATATATCTTACTCAATTGAAGGACTTAATTCTGATTTAAGCACTAAAGAAAGAAATGAATTAAATGATGCTATCATTTATTTTAGATCTTCTTTTCAGCATATTTTGAATCTCTTTTATGCTGAGTGGTTTAGTTATTGATATTTTCCTGAAAGAAGCTTAATTTTAAATATTGCACATTAAGAGTCAGCAACGCTAAACTTTAGAATTTTGATGATGATCTGAAGCAATTCCAACAATTTAAGTAGGAATTACTTCAGATCATCAATAGCTAATTTAAAGTTAATAAATTAGTCCTATAAAGAAGACCTTAACATGGACATTTTTAATGAAATTGCTTCTAGAGAAACAGGATTACATCAGGACATTTTTTGTTTGGTTTTTGCAAATGTTATTTTCATCTATCCATATCTCTAATTATATATGTGCACAACTAGATTGTATCCTTGCAAGGAAATTGAACCGTTTTAAATCAAATTGAGAACATTATGGATTGAAATATAAATGATTACATCAGAATTTAAATAAATGTTCACAAAGCTTATTCCAAAATCATAAAATCAATTTCAATATTATTATATGATAGAGGTATTTTATATATCTACATGTCTGGAATGGATTATTAAATATAAAAGAGGTTGATGAGTACTTTTAATGTTTAATATTATTAAATTTTATGTAGATAAAATAAATAACTGTTTGTTATATTAGAATTGTTTCATTACCAACAAATTTATTTCTAAAATATCGAGAAAAATAAATTATAACTGTTTAAAAAGTTGGCACATAATATTGGACTGTGTCAAAAGCAATAGATAAAGACATAAAATAAAATGGTTCTTGTTCTGACCATGTAATGCAGCCACTTAATGGCACTGTTGCTTGCAAAAATAATGAAATGTAACATTACTGGGCCAATAATTTTTTGCTTTCTGCTCTCCGCCAATTTTTCAAATTATTTAAAAAAAATTTCCGATGGTATTTAACACAATTTTCATTTTAAAAATATATAAAACCAAGAATTTGATAATGTGTATTAGTGTTTTAATGAAAATTAGAATAAATACATCCACTAGTCTGAGTGAACATAGCTGGCAGTGCATAGCACTGGAATGTGCAGGGGGAGGGGGCTTCCAATGGTTTTGCCAATACGAAGGAGCAGCCAATACATGCTCTAGTCTGAACGAACCTATATTATCATTTCCAAAACAATGGACAATAGCAGTCATTGTATTACTCTCATAGCTGTTCTGCCATGAACAATACTTAATTTGAATGCACATAAAAACACTTATGGCCTGTTGAATTCCATACACCCTCATATCCTACAGCAGCAATATATGAAGTGTGCACTATTTCCACAGTGATACAAAGCACAGCATGCAACAACATGTATGCCTAATAACAGCTAATATGAACAGAATTGTTCTAGAGACTGTAGGTTGGGCTGCATAATGGCATTTTGCAAACAATAGTGCTGTCAAGCAAACCCATTGCATGGTCAGAACAAGTACCAATAAAACATTTATAAGGAAATGTTGGAATATTATTCTGAGTAAATTGTGTCAATTAAAGAATAAAAGTAGACATTTTTGGTTAATTGTTAATAAGGAATTTAAAAAAGAAAGAGAATGAAATAGTGATTTGTGAATGGAAGTGAATAATTAATTGCAAATAATTTTAATACTTTTTAATAATATGGTTAAAAATATAAATTAATCATGATAGATTGACTTTTGTGTACCACTTTAAGTCTCAGGTAAATATAATCTGCATTACATTGTTTTAAGGGTATTCAGTTAATTGAAATATTTAATACTATTTATAGAATAAAAAATTATTTGGATGGTATTTCAGAAAAAGTAATTATTTGTTTAATTTATTAGTTAGAATTGATATTATATATATATAACGAAGAAACCAGTAATCTTGACTCTTTTAAAGAAAGTCGATAATATGCAAATGTATGATTAAAGATCTATATTTGTTTTGCTTACTACATGTAAAGTGTTTGAAATATGTATTGATATTAAAATTATTAAGTTTGTCTTTAAAGATAATATTTTTTCCAAAAAATCAATTTGGATTTCACTGAATAAATTTACAATTTTCATTTTTCAAAACATGTTTGCTTATCAAGGAGTGATGGACACATAATTATAAATAAGGGATATATATTCAGAATATTTGAGATGAGTATCAGATGTCGTTTGGTCATTATCTAGAATTTAATGTAATTTAAATTCCAGATAACTATCAAATCAAAAAACAATAACAATGTGTTAAAATAAAGATGTATTAGCAGCTATTGTGTAGTTAAATATGGTATACTACAACATTTATATTAAACAAGGCAAAACTCTCCATACAGTAGCACCACCCTGTGCCAACCAGAGTAATCAATGGATGCCAGAAGGCTTGTGCATAAAATCCCCATCTAGTGCCTACTCATCCAACATCCCAGACTAATTTCTGGCTTGTGGCCTTTGCCAGTGATTAATCTGGCTTGCACTGAGTGGCAATACGTATAGAGAGTTTTGCTTGTTTTAATAACAGTTAAGAGCAAGCATAATAAATAGTGATCACGTGATGTTTATTGGCTTATGATTACATATAAATGATAAATGCAGCTTTGTGAAATTGATTATTAATACTTATAAGAGTATTAATTTATGCAATTTTATTTTGAGTAAAGAAAATAAAATACACATAATGCAAAAAAATATATTTTATTTTTTTGAATGTTTTATCGCGAATCTGTAAATAACATCATCTTTAATTTATTCTTTTTTAAAAATTCTGATTCAATAGATAAAATTGCTAATGAAGAGATTATTCTTGATCTATGCTGATCTTACATTAGCATGACCAGAACATTTTAAAATATTTAAGCAGATGCATTGTATAGAGCTGAAAAATATTAGGGCAAAAACCAGCTGCTTCTAGGATTGTATTACTTTGATGTGATAGATTTTTAAATTCCAGAATTTTGACAGGTAAAAAACAAAACAAAAACATAATTACATTTAGCAAGTAATTAACTATTTTGATTTAAAAAAAAGTGTAGACCATGAAAGTGTAGGGCCTTGATAAATGTAGCCTAGTGTGGTCTCACCATTTGTACCACTCTTGGGCCAGTTCTTCAAATAGGATTAAGATTTTTTTGATTAGATGACTCGTAACCAGTCCAGATGCTAATATATTAATGTAAAGCAATATTTTCTAATTCTCAAATATTGCTTTTAAGCACAACATTCAAATTTAAGTAATTAAGTGTGTGTGCAAATCTGTTTTTCACCAAAAATAGCTAACAACCAGAAACGTATCTGAATACTTGAATATAACATTGCCATCTAGTGTCCATTTATTACCCAAAATTAAGATGAATTATATGCAATTAATGCAGTTCTTTTTCTGATTCTATTGATGACCCATTCCTACAAAAGGTGGTGTAAAGTAAATAGAGTGAATTACTATTCTTAATACAAATGTTAATAACAAGCAGAGAAAATCTCGTGATGAGTTGTTTGATATTATTGCTAGATGATTAAATATGACCATAAATTAGCATAAAACTTAAATAATTTAAATGCTGGATTTGTGTCAGATTTATATAACTTTACATTCAAGTTGATTTAGATTAATTAAAAGTGGTCACTAGATATTGAATGCAGTTCTATTTTTACCTGAAGACAGTCAAAATAGAAAGGTGACATTATGCACTGTTTAGTATAACCAACGATTATTATTATTAAATCTAACTTATATATATATAATAATAATTTACAGTTTTGTTTTTTTTTAAATCAGAAATTTTAAAAATGTCCTCTATACATATCTATTAATTTATCTCTATAAGAAACATTACACTTTTATTAATTTTTACAATCCAAACTCGATAAGGCAAAAAAATTAATTTTGAAAATAATTTATACGTTGAACTGCTTAACGTATTTTTATAGTTCGCGTGACTTCCTAAACATTTGCTGAACTGTTAATCTATTCATGCATTTTTAGACTTTAATTTACACATTTCACCAGCTTTTTTTTTTATATATATATCTTTTAGTTAAAAAATAAAAAGTATATAGATATGTATACTTTTAATTTAATTCTTTGCAAATTCGATTATTCGTCTATAGTGAAGCAGTAAAGCATTAATTATTTGTTCATACGGAGATATTAGATTAGCTTCATTTTAGCTTATCATTGTTATAGTTTTCATTTCTTTAGAATAAACTCTTTACTCGACTAGAAACGATTTTGTGTGAGCTATTATATTTCTTTTTAACATAGATTTCTTATAGTTAATTTCAGAGATTACTATTCATGTAGCATAAAGCGCTTTCAATTTTGAAAGTAAAAAAAAATAGTTTGCTAACCGAAGTATAATTATGTAAATAGAAAGGTATTCCGAAAATATTTTTTTTTTTCAGGTATAATTTAACTGGAAATTTATTGTAGCAGGTAGGAAATGTAATGGTTAAATAATCGTTATCTCAGTATCACCTAGATCAAACTACATATAAATAAAATAAAACAAACTTAACTTTTTGTTATTTTTATAACCGATTACTTTTAATATTTTTCTTAGTGAAATATATTCTTTGCTTTAAATGTATGTTTTTTTATATTACAAACAGTGAGTAATATTTTTTATTTATTTAAAAATCAAGAATATTACTGGCAACCAAAAAATCACATGATCAACATTCTTTATGTTCACACAAACTGTTTACACAGAGGCAAAGACATCAAAAAGTATTGATGCTGAATTGAGTTCAGATCTATATGACCGTACAAATTAATGAGTTTCAATTGAAAACATTATTGCGTTTTCATTTTGGACTCAAAACTTTATAGTTAACTAATAAGGTAAAAGGTGGTTGCTAGAGGGTTGCATTAGATCTTACGATCTAGATGCAGTGCTCTCAGATCCAAGGCACCTTACTGATGAAAGTCACAAGCCAGAAACTAGTCTGAGGATATAGGATGAGTAGGCACTAGATGGGGGTTTTATAAAGTGAAGTTCAATTTAGAAAAATCCAATGCACAATCTATATATTCATGATGCCAACATGAGCAATACTTCAAAGGAAAGCCTGGATCATTTGTGGGATTTCCTTTTCATTTGAGTAACTCTGAAATGCGATCACAGATACAGAGGAAACCAATGAATAATGTTGAAAACATAATTAATTCTCTTTCCAAATCATATTCACCACTCTATGCCAAAGGGACCCTTTTCAATCTCCTAATTATGACATGAGTTACATACTATACACCTATAATAATATATACAAAAGCTTTTACATCTAAAATTTAATCAATGTGTAGGAAATTGTCATGGAGAAAGAAAATAGCATCAATATCCTTAAATAAAATTCTACATTTTCTATCTCAAAATGGATTGGGTTTACATTCTATAAAAATGTTCCCAAATTTAAAAAATACTTACTATTATATAATTATGTGCAAGGTTATTTTCATATTTAGAAATAGTTTTTAAAATTACACCCACAGACAGGCTGCCACCTATATGCAATTACTGGGAAAAGTTAATTTCTCCTTTATTATGTATTCCCAATTTAATATATTACCCTCCCCAAAATAAAATGAAATACTGGGACATACATTGAATCTGTGCTTCCCCATCCAATGATAATAACAAACCCTTTTAAACATAACCAATAAGCAGGTGACTAAAAAATTCAAATACTGACCATTAGAACCAAAATACTATGATTTTCTTCTAAAACTAAATCTTGAAGCACTTCCCACTCTTTATTTCTACAGATAGAAAAGGAATTGCACTAACATTGAAGACATGCAAATTGTGTCAGAGAGAATCAGAAACACAATCACATTTTCTATTTACATGCCCCATGTTTAATAATATCTTGTGGGATATCCCCAAAATATTTAAACATAAAGATTACAATGTACATACACTTCCCAATATATTTAGAAATGGTATTGATGCATACATTTGGGCAGCAAATTTATATTATTCTCATTATGGTGCTCCAGATGTACAGTTCAAACACAAGAAGACATCCTAATATATTTAGGAACAAAATGAATATTATAGACATAAGGGATGAAAAAATTTCACCAACTAACATTTATTCAGATATACAATAACTAATGTGACCACTTGAATTTATGACATATCTCACTATTATAAAATGATAACTAGATAATTAAAAGTTGTGTATATAATTATAATTAAAAGTAAAAAGGGACATTAATGCAATTATGTACATAGAAAGATGTAAATCATATGCAGCAGTCAGAAAATGTTAAGCTGCTTTGAAGATTGTATTTTTTTTCTGTTACACACAGATTTGTAATTTTTCCCAACTCTAGTATGAGATAAAAATACAGAGTATATAATGTAAATCACATATCTTCCTTTGTTTAAAACCTCGTGGTCTTTTCTTACTCTATCCTATGTATGTGGTACTAAATACTGTTTTGTAAATTCATAGTTGTCAAGTGTTGGTGGTCGAGAGGTCAGCACAGTTGCCTTAAAAGCAGTTGTCCCGGGTTAGTGGGTTCGCTTCCCAGCCGATGCTATGACACATGAGAAAAAAATACTGTTTTGTAAACTCATAGTTCAGTAAAACTTTTGAGAATAAAAAAAAGGTAATTTAAAAATTAAATTTATGCTTTGCGTTATGGTAAACAAGATTTCCAGGTGATAAGAAGCTTATATATAGGACAGTTATAAGTTAGAGAGATAATTTATTCTGGATAACAAAAACACTAGAAAGTGGATATCAGTTTCATTAATAGCAATCTTTTAATGTATGAATTTTTTTTACAATACAGGCTTTTTCATACCTGCACTCCAATATGTAATATATAGGGGGTTTGAACTCAGACTTTCACACAAACCTTAACTAACTATATAATAAAAAGGGGTCTAATCTTAAAGAAAATGTTAATCAGATGCTATAACATGTTTAAATAAAACTAATCTTTTCGTAGAACCTCTGTAAGGAATATTTGCAGCCTTTATTGAAATACAAGGTCATTGCAAAGAATTTTTTAAAGTTAAACTAAACTCTATCAGCAAGGAATAAAATTAATGGAAAAACCAGGAAACATAATTGACAAGAAAACACAACTATGAATAAAACTGATATACAAGATGAAAATATATATTTAGAAGAGGTTTGAACCCATACTTTCAAGCTTCCTTTAGTCATACACTCTATCTCATACAACCAATACAACTCTCCAATATAGACATTTCATACTGAACCAGCACTCATCAGTTGGTCCAGATCATCATCTCTCACACACACATATATATAATCAGTGCTCGGTTTATATTAAGATAGAAAATCTTCAAATTTTAATGGGAAGACTTCAGTCTTCTTCACTCTCCAACTCTTCAGCCATCCCTATCATTAAAAATCTGATGATGGTATGTTCAAAGCCCTTTTTTTGCCAATTTTTGTTGTGTTATATTCATGTTGACCATAAGTCAATCTGATCTCTTAAATGTAGGACCTTAAGCCCATTTAAATACACAGAAAAGGAATGGGCAGAATAAAGGCTGAATAAGTAATAATTAAACACATGTATAGTATTTATATTTTAAGATAGATGTAATTAGAACGGATTTGAACACAGACTTTTAAGTCCCTTTAGTCATCCGCTCTATTCTATACAAGTACCCTTCTAATTACATCTAGCTTAAAATATAAATACTATACATATCTTCAATTATTACTTATTCAGCCTGTATTCTGCCCATTTCTCTTCTATGTATTTAAATAGGCTTAAGGTCCTACAATATGAGGGGTCAGATTGACTTATGGTCAGCGTGGGAATGATCCAACAAAAATTGGCAAACAAAAGCTTTGAAAACGCCATTATCAGATTTTCAATGAAATAGATGGCTGAAGAGTTAGAGGGTGGAGAAGATTGAAGCTTGTCCATTAAAGTTTGAAGATTTGCTATCTTAATATAAACCGAGCACTGATTATATATATATGGGAGATGATAATTTGGACCAACTGATGACTGCTGGTTCAGCATGAAATATGTAAATAGGAGATCATTTATCTTTTTCGCATGTATGTGGTTATGTGTATACATTATATGAGATAGCGTGGATGATTAAAGGGAGCTTGAAAGTCTGGGTTCAAATCACTCTAATTACATCTAGTTTAAAATATAAATACTAGACATGTATTTAATTATATATATATATGCACGTGTGCGTGTTATCACACATTAAGTCAATTTGTTTTTAACAAATGGGATCAGTAAAAAAAACTTTTTATTGAATTATTTCCACCAGACTTTATTATTGGATTAATTATAATTAATGAATAAAATAATTAATATTAATAAATGGGATTCCACATTTTAATCAGTCTATTTATTAATATTAATAATTCTGTACGATTTTTCTTTTTATATGCTTAAACTATACTGATATCTATTTTATTAATGTCTTACGAAATGTAGCCATTAAATATTAACCAAAAAAAAAAAAAGGAAAGAAGAGGATAATAAAAGGGTTATATTTTTTTGAAATTAAACGTATAATTATTTGTTTTATTCACATTATACCTGGTATGTGCGTGTATGTTAGAAAAAATCCCAATTTTTGTAACACAGTGAGAAAAGAGCGCGTTGGTACTTGATGACGTCAAATTCCTCTTATGAAATAAATAAATAATTCATTATTAATTATATCAGGTGCCATTTTACAATATCCTCATTCTTCTTTACTTACTTAATTCAGTCTGAATACAACAAATATGAATTTTCTATACACTACAAATAGGCAAAGGCAAATGACAATATGTTTAATTTCAAATAATTTTAACCCTTTTATTATTATTTATTAATCATCTTTTTTAAAAAATGGATAATATTGAATGGCCACATTTTCAAAACATTAATAAAATAGATATCAATATAGTTTAAGGAAATATTAAATAAAGAAAAATGTACACACGTAATTGTCATCATTATTAATATTAATAAATAATATGATTATAATAATTAAGTCTCATTTTAGAATAGTAATCATTTTGTCCGCGAATTATAATTTTTCCAGTAATCAACATGTGACAGAAATAATTAAAAAAAAAAATACTCATTCAGTTTATTTTTGGAATGTTTAAAGTATTTGCTTAAAATAATATTAATAATAATAACTCAAATATAAATAAAATCAAAGCAAAAGTTACATGGAGCCTTGTAGCAATGGGCAATTTGTGATTGAACAGTTGATTTTTTACGCCAGACCGTTGGTATTGGGTTATGTAACCATTATTATAGTGTCTGTTAACAACATAACCCTGTTATTGCTATAATGTAATTCTTTGAGCTCACAATAAAATTTCTTGATAAAAAAAAAGTTATAGTAAATCCCCAGCAAACCGTTAAAAAACAAATACAAACATATCAATAAACAAAAAAGTACACAGACCCATTTGTATTTTAACTGTGACCACATTTTAAGTATTTAATCTATTAATATAGCTCAATGCAGAGTGTGAATACTATATATATATATATATATCACATTTGTTGCTACTGTTTTAAATAGGGTGATCAGACATCCCGATTTTTCAGGATTTGTCCCTATTTTTGATTAGATGTTCCAGTGTCTGGAAATATTTTTTCAGTCCCATTGTCTGTATTTTCAAATACCCATAATTATTATTTGTCTTACATAAATAATTCATTGCAAAAATGGTAGTTTCTTGGCTCTCTCTATCCATTTCAGTCTCTACAGTAATATTAAAAGAACTTCAGACAAATTCCAACACCAAAACAAAGATTGCTATTACATTATATGGTGGATTCTCAAACTAGATGTATTCTCATGTCCAATCTTGCCTTGGAGCATGCACAGTTGAATATTTGTAGGCTAAAGTTTGAACTACATTTTCACCTGCTTTGATTGACAGTGTAGTTTTACTGTTTCTTTGTTGATATTGATTTTAGAATGGTTTACAGTTGTAATGAAATCATGTTAATGTATAGGAATTGTTCTGCATTGAAATATGTCACTAAATTGAATGTTTAAATCTAATCTAAGCTAGAGTAGAGATGGGTCCATTCAAGACTTTATTATTTATTTTTAGGATTTTTGCTTTATTCAAGAAGTGATAGACATTATCTTATATTTTTGATTGTGATGATATTGAGATTCTTATATGGCTAAGAATATTACTGATATACAAGAACATATCTCATATAAATATTTTTCATTTAATCATGATGAATAAATAAATCATCTACACTTTGATTTACAATATTATAATCAATCTTTGGGTTGGTACTTTGGACAATTATCATGATCATACTTAATACACCATATCAAGTTAAGCAGAGTTATATCTTTCTTATCTCCTCATCAATCAATGCATTTAGTATATATAAAATATTGCACCAAGTTTCTGGTATTGATATATATATATAATTATCTAGTGATCATTAGCATATGATCATTCCAAAATACCTATTTTCATTATAAATGCCCATTCAACTAAGATACATATTTTATGGCTCAAAAGAAGCCTCAAACTAATCCATATTTAAAATTATTTAGAAAAATATAGTCAAATTCATAATAAATTACCTGAAGTGTCAGTATTGTAGTGCATATATAATTTGAGAATGGACTTGGAAACTTATTAGTGAAATAAAATTATTTAAAATTAAACATAAAAAGTAATTCAATAAAAATGTAAAAAGGCAGTTAAATAAAGTAAACTTATAACATTCATATTCAGAATTGATGTGAAATAATGATATATATATATATATATATATATATATTATTTCACATCAATATATATTCTACATATATATATAATATATATTGTGCCATTACAATTTAGTCACTAGCTAAATTTATAGTAATGTGCATGTAGAAAAGGTAAACCAAAATCATCATCACATTTTTATATAACCATAAAAGAAGCTGTAGGGCATTCAAGTTCAAACCCTACCAGATCAAAATTTTAAACGCTTTAGACAGAAAGAGAGTGGGACAGCAATTGTATGCTTTACTTGTTTGTGTGTTAATAAATCTCAAACAGAGCAGCAC